>JAAAKM020073195.1:104032371-104160701 GCA_010016025.2 Alatinidae sp. Z8VKAUB7J3
TTCTATTTGCGAAAAAAACACGCAAAATGGATGCTGAGGGAGGGGAAACTTCCTTCTTATTGCAAAAGTAGTTTGAGTTTGGAATAGAACATTGCATTAATATGCTTATTTGCTCAGGAGTGGAACGCATAATGTCATCTCCAGATACACTATTTTTTTCGTGACCACCCTCTTCCTGCCTTTGTAAAAGTTAAACACTGAAATAAATCATTTTTATATTTCGAGTACAAATTGTTTCAAATAAAAGTTTAGAGCGATGTCAAAACGACTTGGAATTGTCTCATATATGTGTGAGCTGATATCCTCCTAAGACTCCCGCCTTTTACTTCCATACTAGAAGTAAAGTAAAACTTAGTATTACTTCCCAATGTTTTTTCAAAAAATAAAATTAAGCTTCATCAATTCTTTCAAAATCCCTTCTGAGGGCAAGACACTGAAGCAGAACTTCTGAAGCTGCACAAAAGTTGATGCTCTAATGTATTTAAAAAACCCAGTGGATATTACAAATATTCCTTTGGCTTCATTATGCATTAAGCGTTTAATTACTCCCTGTACGGTTCCCACTGGAGATTCATCGCCCCTTCCCTCTCCTGAAAAAATTTTTTGGGTTGTCGATAATTTCCAGCGGAGCGAGCTACAGAGATAAGAAACGTGGAAATCATGCAAAATTGTGGAATATAAATGCTGGTTATTTGGCAAATAATTAGGCAAAAAACGGCTAACTTTATTTTATTTAAAATAAATCCTCCTCTTCGGACTATTAGATCGGCCAGAACAGTTATGTGAAGAAACAATTCCCTGTAATTCAGAAGAAGTTTCTGGTGGAGGAAGGAGTCTTATGCTGAACCATTTTTAGAACCATTTTAGTATTTTTATACCCATGCGTTAATGATGCTAACAATAGGATTAAACATGTCAACAGATTGGTTTCTAGATTTATATACTCAATATAGACTAACCAAATTTCAAATAATTTGAACGTGGTTTAGTTTTCTTTAAAAAGGCACTGACTGATAGTATCTTTGAATTTCGACAGAAATATGAGAGGTGAAGTTGTGGATCTTTTTGCTACCTTAGAAAGTAGTTGAACTATGAAAATTAAACATTCAGGAATAGTTTAAAACCTAAGCATTGCATATGAAAGGTCTTTTTTCATGTATCTATCTCCAAGTATCAATGACCTGGAGCGAAAGGTTGTGTCATGATTATGCACGTGGAACTTACGGAAATAGATCTATTGTATAAATAGGGCAGGGAAGTGTTTTGATTCTCACTCCTTTGCAAAATCCTGAAAAAATCCTAAGTAATCGGGAGATTAGCTACTTTACCTGAGAGTTACCAAGCCAGATCTCCAACTTCGAAATTATATTTGAGACGTCAAAATTACAAGAAACCGGTTTTTTTGCGCTACCGGTGGAAGGTAAAAAAGAAACTAACACAATTTAAAATAAAGTCTTAGGATTGTATTTGAATTACCATTCTTAAGAAAGCGGAAAATCCATTAATTACTAATAAAAGCCGCCTAAATATCAGCTCTTTGTAGGTATAAATAAAAACAGTTCAGAAATTGTAAGTAGCTCAATGGAACCCCTATTTTCTTATTTAAGAGACAACTGCTCTTGATTACACCATTGTAAGCTATTCGGAACGCCATATTAGTTTTCAAGAATCTAAGAGGCTTCGTGATAGTCCCGTTCACTAAAACATGTACACTAAAACAACTAGTTAAAAATGGTTTTCAAGTAAAATGAGATTCGTAAGAAATGGGGCCTCAAGATGCAGCTCCATCGCATCGCCAAGAATAGCCCCTCGTCCCTGCCACCGGTTATTGAGCGTCGGCGTCACCTGCTGAACGTCAATTCCCGCGAGAGACTCATCCAACCGCTGTTTGAAATACCAGATCCGGACCTGCCCAACCGAGAGCACGGTCACCACCAAGATACTAATCCCCACAAACACCTGATCCCGAAAACGGATCGGCCACAGGCGCCGAAACCAAAACGATTTTGCCGCAGCTCGTTGACGCTTTGCTCGCTCCAACCAAGCGGATTCGGCCGACCGGCGATCAAACCGATACATCGCAAGCTCGCGCATGCGGCGCAGCACTAGGTAGCGGCCCCGCAATCCCACGGCTCCCAGTCCAAGCACCGAAACCCAAAGCCAGACGCTGGCCAACTCGAACGATCCCAAAAAGGAGAAGGTGGGTTCATAAGCGGATCGCCACATCGACCACAGAGTCGCGACGCACACCGAACCGAGCCAACGTATCAGGCTCACTGAAATCAACGGGCCCATAAGCGTCCAGCCAATCGATTTCCGAGTCAATGCACTCCAGATCCCCAACCACTTCAAGGCCCACAAATCGACGACATAGCTCAGTGTTATGGCCCAGAAAAACACGGCAACCAAGGCACTCAGTTCGCGATGCAAGAGCCTGTCCGAGGTGAAGTAAAAGAACAGACACAACATCCCAAGCAAGACGAACCCACGCCCAAACTGTAGGCAAAGGAATCGGCCGATTCCCCGAGTCTGCGCCGGCCAATCCGAGGCCGTGGTAAGAAGCAACTCATAGGAACCCGCCTCCCGCTCCCGCCGAACGGCCATCACGACTTCTATTAACCACCAGACTTTCAAAAACAAGCCGGTAAACAAGAGAATGAAAATCGCGAACTCGCCCAACGAACTCTCTGCCAGAAAAGCCATCGTCCCAATCAAAGCCATCGACCACACGTACAAGTCGACGCGACTCCGACGGGCTCGCCCCTGACTGTAGAGCCAGGCAAAGGGATTGCGCTCCAACCAGAAGCGTCGCTGGGCCGCCGAAAAACGCTCTCCCCGTTTTCGCAACGACTCGGCAATTCGCCCTCGCCGTTGCTTCTTGGTAACGACGCCCTCAAGCGACAGGTTCGCGAATGTTTTCCGCAAGACCTTTGCGGCCAGCAGAATCAGGCCCCACGCAACGCCATGGCCCACACGGAATAAGAATACAAATCGGTAGGGATTATTGTCCAACTTTCGTGATTCCTATACCTATAAGCTCATTGCAGTTTCAATCTACCTGGGGCCAACATGCTGCCAAGTGTACCTCCATAGCCCTATCTTGGTGTAACCTTCCGATCGTGTCATGGTTTACCGCGTGGTAAATTTAGCCTATTGTTCTTGATTTTTGTCCCTCACAGCAAATGAAGCCAATTCACTGGTTGGTAGCAAAAAGGGCACACTTATTTAAATTTTGAGAAAACACAATCGAAAAAACGCAATCGAATTTAAGACCAGTTTAAAGCAAAAAGTCTTGGAGACCTGTTGATAGAATTTCTGTCCTGTCCTGTTTTTACCTTTTTGTTCTACTTTTGTCGTTTATACTGAACTTCCGTTCAAAATGATTATTAACCAATCTCAGTAATTTCCATTACACGTTTAAAACAACAAACCAAGGCAACGGATTATTCCATTACTGATAGCCTTTCCCCTTCTCAGCTTTTTCAGGTGGGGGGAGGACTGCAGTCCCTTCTTGTCAGGCTGTCTCTACAATGGTGAATGGGTGATTGTTGTCTTTATCAATGCTAGCAAAAACGCATTTATAGTATGCCACATTTAGAGGAGACATAAACCTGTAGACTGACTGCATAATCTCTGATTTTTTCAATAGGTATAACAGGTCTGTAACCCAACGGCCATATGATTACAAGAAACTAAATCATTTCTGTGGAAGAAGTGCCCTTCCTTGCTTTATGTTTAGCCTCCAAAGGAGGCTAAACATAACTCGTTCTAACATAACAAATGGCTAACATAAACATAAGTGATTCCTCTGAAAACGGAAGTTTGTAACCGATTCTTTTAGTCGTATTGTGTAAATTACAGTTGTTTTACTTTGAAAAATGGAACATTAGTGTGCTGGTAGATCTTAGAAGCCTACTGAAATCAGTACTTTGTTCATTTGGGTAATGATCCGCGGATGCTTTTTAGCTGCTTCACCAAGTCCAATACATCGGGGTGCTTGACACTTCTTTCAATACAACCTTGGGGTATATATACTTCCTGTATGCTCGAGTTAACTGGCTCACAGTATTTCAGTGCTACGTTCAACAGTATAGGCTTTTTACGAAATGATTCCTGCATATCGAAGTTCATTATTGAATTTCTGTTTTGTGGCATACAAGAATTCGACCAGGACAAGGAAATTCCCTAAGATCGCAATCACAAGCATTCCAACAAACACAACTGACATGCTTACCGATATTTTTTCTGAGTATCAGATAACCACTGCACTAAACGGTTCTGACGCAATAAAGATTGCGCAAGAATCCGGACCAGATGTCGTCATATTAGATATCGTCATGCCTGACATGGATGGTTATGAAGTTTGCAAAGCCATTCGAAGTGTCCAAGAAACAGCATCCACGCCAATCGTGTTTTATTCCAGCATGGACACGCTAGAAGGAAGGTTAAAAGCATACGATTTTGGCGGCAATGATTATATTTCCAAAAATTGCTCTCTTGAGGAAATAAAAGCGAAAGTGCTAAGTCTACTCAATTCTGAAAAGGAACATATTGCAATCAGAGAAGAACTGACAACCGGTCGGCACCTATTACAAAACATGCAAAAAGAAACGTCTGCGCTACATGTTATTTCGTTGTTTTCACAGGCTTGTCAATTCTGTTTTGATTATGAAACGCTTTCCACGGTGCTCTTCAATAGCCTCTTCAAATTGAACCTAAGGGGAGTCATCTATTTTAAAGAAAGTAAAAAGGTTTTTTCTAGTAATGGCAGCCATTCAAGATTGG
This sequence comes from Alatinidae sp. Z8VKAUB7J3, assembly GCA_010016025.2. Taxonomy (NCBI): domain Eukaryota; kingdom Metazoa; phylum Cnidaria; class Cubozoa; order Carybdeida; family Alatinidae; species Alatinidae sp. Z8VKAUB7J3. The sequence continues at coordinate 104,037,157 of JAAAKM020073195.1, forward strand.
AAAAGGAAATCCTCAGCCATACTGAAACATTTGACCGCATTTTTTCTTTCGGAGAAAACCGAGTCATTTTTAATTGGGAGTCCTGCGCTCTACTGGCAAAAGACGTAGGCGATCAACTTGACTCACTCGCCCAATTGTTGGGAGCCGTGCAAACAGGCGTTCGTAAGATAAATATGCACGTATTGATGATGGAAAAAATGTTTGCTTTAGAATCAGAATACAAACATTTGAAAGCCAAGTTAGCTAACCCAACATCTGACTCTACCAGCCTTAAACAACAACTCATCGACGCAGGCTTAATCTCTACCTTTGATATTCAGGATGTTAAAGACCTGGACGAAATACTCGAACCCTATGGTAGTGATTTATCAGGGATGTTCGATAAATCAAATAACATTTGGGATCAAATCCACAATATTCTAGAACAAATTCATGTTCCACCACCTGAATTAAAGAGCCTGTTTGTGAAGAAAAAAATCTCTGGTCTCATACCTGATGACTGTGATGATATTTTGTTTTAAGGATCTTAATTTATAGCTATGGCTGTAAAGGTTTGTCCAGTGTACTTCTCAGTTCCGCAACGCGATATCGGCTCACGGGGATCGCCTCTTTATTAACCATTTCCAACCAATACTTACTTCCGGCTGCAGGCTTTAATTTATGGGTCTTCAGCGTCACCGGCACATCCACCGCGCCCACCACCGCCTCGATCAGGCGCAGCGCGTGGTCCGGCGTCTTCAGCAGCGCCGAGCCGGAGTAGCCATTGGTCACCTTCTTGGCCGGGCAGCCCATGTTGATGTCGATGATCCGCGCGCCCTGCCCCGCGACCTGCTTCGCGGCCTCTGCAATCCAGTATTCCTCCCGGCCCGCAAGCTGCACCGCGGTGTTTTCCACATCGGCGCTCAGCTCTGCCCGCTCGCGCACGCCGGGCTTGGCCTGCACCATCTCCTGGCTGGCCACCATTTCGCTCACCATCAGCCCCACCCCGAAGGAGCGGACCAGATCCCGGAACGGACGGTCGGTGATTCCAGCCATCGGCGCCAATGCAATCGGCGGAGACATGGAGGTGGTTCCTAGCGTGAAGGACAACTGCCTAATCCTTGTGCAACTGAAGCGTATTTAGCCCAAGTCCCTGCTATGCAGCAATGAAACCGCCCTCTGCAAGGCACCGTCAACCACATTTTGCCTATTTTTTAGGCACATTCCGCCAGGTGATTGCCTATCCCTGCGCCACCTCATAAACAAAGGCTGGATTTGCAACGAGGCCTTCATGACCACAGCCGCCCTGATCGTCGCCGCCGGACGCGGCACCCGCGCAGGCGGCGGAAGGCCCAAACAATGGCGCCCGCTCAAGGGCCGCCGGGTGATCGACTGGACGCTGGAGGCCTTTGCGACTGCAGGTGTCGAGCGCATCGTGCTGGTGCTGTCGCCGGACGACCGCGCGGCGTGGGAGGAGTTTTCCGCAAAACCCGGCCTGACTTTGGCGGAAGGCGGACCGGAGCGCGCGGCCTCCGTGCTGAACGGACTTCAGGCGCTGGAGGGACAGGGCATCGCGAAGGTTCTGATCCACGACGCCGCCCGCCCCTGCGTGAGCCCCGCTCTGATCCATAGCGTTATCAATGCCTTGGACGGGAATCCTGCAGCAGCGCCCGCGCTTGCCGTCAGCGATGCGCTCTGGACCGGGGCGAAGGCGCAGGTCACCGGCACGCAGGACCGCAGCGGGCTGTTTGCGGCGCAGACACCGCAGGGCTTCCGCTATGAGGCGATTCTTGCCGCGCACCGCGCCCATCCCGGCGGCGCCGCCGACGACGTGGAGACCGCCCGCGCCGCGGGGCTTGACGTCGCCATCGTTCCGGGCGAGCCCGACAACATAAAGATCACCCAAGTTGTGTTTACATTAAGAGGACTCCACATCATCATGAGTTTTGTCCTCATTGAATCTTTGATAAATCGATCTAGACTGAAAGAAATCTTTGAATTGACTTACGCTTCCTCATCTTCTAAGTGGTAAAGCTATTTTTGAGATCTGCGGATCCGTACAGTTATAGACACATCAATTCACTCGATGCTGATAAAGGAACTTGTAGACGAGGATTCAGATGCAGAACTTGGCTTGAATACAGATCTTGGATTGCATATGATTGAACTTAGTGAAATCAAAGACCTATATGAGAAAACAATGGATAGGCTAGCTTCTTTTGAACATACCTCACAGTCTTCAAGTCCTATTAAAGTCAAAGCTTCTCTGCCAGCTCTTAAATCAAAGCGTAGTCACGAAACTCGAGCAGGAAAACTGTGGCCATTCCTATAAATTTTTTCAGAGATGAACGTAGAGCTCAATGGAAACTTCATTTGTAAACGCTTTCCGACATGTTCCCCTGCCTCACAGTAGCTGCTCACAACAACGACACGAGGCTAGTGAGGCTACAGCAAATGAACAGACTTGAGCATACAAGCCCAACGCTTTTCCAGTCTTTAAAAAAAGGCTTGCACGTTTGTAGAAGATCGGACCGATTTTCAGCTGTGTATCTACAGATTAGAACAATAACTAGCGGGAAGTCTCAAAGCGGCAACCGGATGGACAAGAGGTAGAGTAAAAGACTTCAGCGGGGAATGGGACGTTCAGCCTGTGCTCATCTTAATATTCTGATTCGAGAACTAATGAATGCTTCGGATTACACAAGCAACCAAAACAAACAGTCTGGTATTTCAAGCCAACAAAGGGACTACAAACATGCAAAACTAATTATTGACTTTTGTCGAAGAGTCGTCTCCTCTAAAGGGGTATCCATTTTTGGTTTGAAGCCTTGCTACTGCTATGACTGCTGCAGAAAATGTGAATACCGAAAAAGCAGTGTGGAGTTTTCTCTTATGCATCAAGCAGGTATGCGGCAACCAGGCAAATATCAATCACGTAAGTAAGTAAGCTTATAGTGTGACCCAAGCACCTACAAAATAAATATAAAAATCAGTAAGAAAAATCAATGTCTGATCACTTTGAATGTAGAACTCTACATCTTCCTTTTTTTGGATTTGTTCTTCTTCAAGTGATCCAACAGGGGTTTCATGGCTTTAGGTTTAATCTGGCCGGCTCCTTTATAACTCCCAAGCTATTCAAAGCCTCCCTCTTTACATCATCCCAGAAAGTTCCCATTTCCTTCAAATCTTTCTTTATGACATCCTTCCCTCCCAACCACTGACAACCTGCTTTCCATTTAACCCTAGACAGTTCACTGAAAAAACAAGCTTTGGCAATCTATTATCCTTCATCTGCAGAATGTACCCTAGCCATCTTAACCTTTCTCTCATTATAGCCTTAGCAATCAGGATTGAACCACACTTTTCACACAGCCTACTGTTTGAAATACAGTGAGTCAGCCAGGTACCCAAAACAATCCATAGACATTTTCTCTGGAAAACATCTACCAAATATTCATCTGCTTTTTAGGGCACCCATGCTTCAGAGCAATACTTGACAACTGTCATCATTGTAGCTTCCAATATTCTAATCTTGGTTTGCACACTTATCTTCCTATTCTTCCAAACTTTTTTTTAACTGTGATTAAAACACCCTGAGCCTTTGCTATTCTGCTTTTGTGTTCTTCACTGCTTCCACCGTCTCAACTAATGATGCTAACAAGGTAAATGTAGCTTTTCACCTGATCAATCATTTCGTTTCCCAGCTTCACCTTTTCACCATTCCTAGGCTTAATGGCTTACTTTTCTTAGCATTTATTTTCAAACCTATTCTAGCACCCTGAACTCGAATAATCTCTAGAAAATCATTCATCTTGCTCACGCTTTCATATAGGATGCTTAAATTGTCAGCATAATCTAAGTCCAGAAGAGTTTTTCCTCCCATTTCCCAGATGTTATCCCCATTTGATTCCGTGTTTCCCATTACCTTTCCTGTTCTTCTTAAGACACAATCCGTCAAAATGATCCATATAATGGGCGATATTTAATACGAAACCAGCTGCTGACCTCATTTCTTATCTTAAACGCGAGAATGTTATTCTCGTACCTGGTACTAATAACTTTAATGTATTCGTCTGGTATACAATGCTAAAACCTTCGCTATAGCTCTCCTATCAACAGAATCAAACACTTGTTCATAATCTATAAAACTGAGGACCAAAGGTATTTGATAACTCAGGCACTTGTCAATTATTAAGCTAAGAATGAGAATTTTGGTCGACACATACTCTACCTTTTGTCTAACCGCACTGTTCTTCTCTTAAAACTTTGTCTTCAGCATCTCTCAGTCTAAAAAGTATCATATTAGTAACTAATTAGCTGTCTACAGAGATCAGACTAATGCATTGCCGTTCTAGTTAAAATTGTTGCCTTGTTTTTAACAAATCGTTCTCAAGTGCTTAAATATAAAAATTTTTATTTCAATCCCCATCCTATCTATTTTGGGGTCCCCCAGTGAACCCTGATGGGTCCCATTTTATTCTTTATAATGGGTAATAGCCTCATGGCTTACCACACAGAGTGATGGAAGTATGTGGACAACCTGTCTGTACTTGAGGTTTGTCAATGAAATATTAAAAGCTCAATCATGACGTTACTTGACAATGTCACACAGATGGCTTCTTTGTCGAAGATGAAATTTAACACTAATAAAACGCCAGCTATGACAGTTAATTTTTTAAAATCACTCCCTCCTTTCACAAACCCCATTCCTCTCAAAATCTCTGTCACATGCATTAAATTACTTGGGATGACAATTACTTCTGACTTTAAATGGGATGGCCATGTTTAAAAATCCCTAAAACAACCCTCCCCTTTTGTTTCCCTTCTAAAACTTTTTGAAAAAATTTACTCCCCCCCCCCCAAGGATCTTCTCCAACTTTATTGTTCTTTTATCAGCCAATACTGGAGTTCGCTTGTCCAGTGTGGCATTTTGATCTTTTTTCAGAGCATATTTAGAAGATTGAAAATGGCCTAAAACAAGCACTTTAAATCATAAATAGGTAAGGTTCCATATCATTACCTACGAGGTAAGTTCAAGCTTACCACGTTGACTGCAAGAAAGAACTTCCTATGCCTTCGTTTTGGTACCAAGACTCTATCTGTTCCTTGATTACGTTCCATCATCCCCAAACTCTACCTTCCCACCTGCAACAGACCATCCCATATAAAATTCCAAAAAGTCCCCAAACTGACTCCCATCCCCGTTAAACATAAAAGATATTGGAAAAGTTCTGTTCTGGTTTTTTTTAAATCTGGAAAAGCTCGATGGTATGGGGCTTTTCATCGATCAACATGCCTAGTTTTTTGGCTTGAATTTCGTGAGGTAATCGAATGGATGCTATTTCTAATGTGGGCTTCAATACCAGCTATCAGCGGCCCGAACCCGCAACGCCGCCACCATCTGAAGTGCGCGAGCGACAAGATGTGCAATCTCGCGATGACGCCCACAATGAGCAAATCAATGCCGCGCAAACGGAACGCGAGCAAGCCAAAGCACCTGTTGTTAAAGGGCAGGGCGAGGTAATTGATATTGAAGCTTAGCGCGATTTTATCGCGCTTACTTTAGCGGTCCTAGGGGGGAAGGTCCTAAGCTTTTGGGCACCCCCGAGTCTCATCGGCCAGCCGCGACCGGGTTCCCGAACCCGCCGTCGTCCCGCGCCGTCTTGCGGTCATGGTGCGGCTTGAACATTGACCGCAGGTTCTCCGGATCGAAGAACAGAGCCTCGTCGCCGTTATGTGGTCGGTGATGGTCGACCACGTTCGCTAATCTTCGCTGACCCTTAGCCGAGACACAGTCTTCACACTGGCAGAATGGATCCTTTGTGAGCTTCCACTTGCGCAGTGAGGACCAACGCTTGGACTTGTAGAGGCCGTGTCCGACGCGGTGCCGTTCACGATCTCGGCGCCGTACCGCCAAATACCGATGGGCTTGGCACCGGCTTTGATCCAGTTCGATCAGCGCCGAACACCCCGGCTCACTGCAGGGTTTTTTCGGGGTCATGTTCGTTCCTACAGGCTATGCTTCGCTCTACAACAAAAACAACACCGGACCATCTCGAAAACCGATAGCCGACATGCGCAGTTTCGCAGCTCCTCGATTTACTTCCGGGCTTGTCCATGAAGAATTTCTCATGCATCGGGTCAGCAGTTTCGCAAAATTCATTAGAGGACACAAAACTAGTCAGGACCACCAATCCAAATTTTCGCCAACCCGTAGCCCACGAAGCTAAGTTTCTCGCTGTCACCCACGACTTCATTAATGTTCGATTCTTGGATGCACTCTTTCAACAATCCAAGTCTAAGGTTTGTAGTTGGGGCTGATGCCAGGGCTTCCTGGATTGAGGATACCCTATAGAACGCCGCCTTCTTCTCCTCCGGCGAATAATCACCTGCTGTATCTACAACCGGGCGCACCAACTGACGGATACGTTCCTCAAAACGCCCTCCGAATCCCTCTCCAGACGCAAGTTCGTACGCAGAACGCACTGCGGTCGCACCATCCGGGCAGGTATCAAGCTCAGCTATCAGAGATACAGGCACTTTTCCTAGGATCGCCCGATTTACTTTAGGCTTCCTAGCCTCAAGCTCACTCTTGAGGCGAGCGATTTCTGCCTTGTCCTCGTCAGAACCTTTCCCTTCGAGAGTTACGAGCCTATCTTGGACCTCTTGTTTCTGCGTATTTGCATCTTCGAACAACACTCCCCATCCAGCCTTTAGGTCTGGATCTTTAGTCAGCGCAGAAAGGTATCTAGTAAATCGAAGCCGTCTTTCGACGCTCTCGTCAGTGGGTGGCGACCCAGGAGATGAAGGGCGGGAACACGGCGGAGTTCTACGCCAAGGAAGGCACGCTAGCGAAGTCGCAGATGCAGGTGCGGCTGCACCCGGACGTGTCACGGCTGGTCTGGAAGTGGGGACGGGCTCACCACGAGGTGGACTACACGAGGTTCCAACGGAACAGGCTCAAGCGTCGGGCGGGCGTTGAGGTCGAGCAGGGCGTCAATGACTACGGGATGAAGCTGGTGCCGCGCGACCGAGAGGCTGGATAGACACCGACCAGAAGTAGCATTGCTGGCCGCCTGGTCTGGAGATACGGCGGCTCAGACCCATCAGGAGTAGAGTAGAGGCGAAAATGGGCCGGCTGACCACGTTGAAGCCTCGCATAGCCGCGCTCGACACTCGCACGGCTCAGCCCCCGCCCAAGCAGACTCTGCCCTTCTACTCAAGCCCAGAGTGGAAGCGGCTCATAGCCCAGATCATCGCGGAGCGCGGTAGGCAGTGCGAGGAGTGTGGAGCCAAGGGCTGCAGGATCTACGGGGACCATGTTGAGGAACTGAGAGACGGCGGGGCGGCGCTGGATCCGGCTAACATCCTGCTCAGATGTGCCAGGTGTCATGGGGCGAAGACTGCGGCGGAGAGACGGAAGAGGGAGCAGAGGTCCGGAACGACCCGCTGATCAGAAGATCACGAAGGCTTCGGCAGCTCGGAAGATCGAGGCCCAGAAGGGATAGGGATCGGACTCCAGGCCCTAGCCGAGCTTGATCCAGAGCCAGTCGAGGCCGCGTAGGGCAAAGAAGGCGGCGCCCCAGAGCACCGCAAGAGCGAAGATCATCCAGAACGTCAGATAGGCTGAGACGATGGCGCGGTTGCCCCATTCTCCGCCGCCTGCGCTTTCTTCCATCCAGCCCGCAAACCACTGTCGCTTGGGCGGGCGGATCGCAGCCAGGGCGAAGAGGGCGAAGAATAGGTGCAGGGCTGTGGGAACAAGGGTGGAGACAAGCATCACAGTCATTGCCGAACCGCCGGTGGAGAAGGGCGCTTCGCTTGCGACGGCGAACTCTCCGGTCCATGAGGTTTGAAGACTAACCACGTGAAGCAGATTTATCAGTGCGATGGCGAGACCAAAAAGACAGATAATTGCAAGGGCACTATCAAGTGCTAGATGAGCGAGAAGCGCGCCGGCCCGGCGGGCAAAGCCCCGACGAATTGCATCCGATCGTAACCGTCTCATCACAGAAATGTTTTATATAAATTTTGAGAATTAAACAGCTTTTTGAACAGCGTTGTGATATTAGGGCCATCCAAAATTATGAACTTATAAAACAAATATAAAGTTCAAAATACATTTCAAAAATTATCACGAAGTAACATCCAGCACAATTGCAAGATAAACGAATTTGACCAAGGTTGCGCAAAACCAAATTTTTATTTTTGGGTTTAGGGGTTGTGCATTTCATGCAGCAAAGAGAGAAACTCCATACAGAAGTATTTTATATAGCTTTGGAGAATCAAACAGCTTTCTTAGCAGTGTTTTGATATGAGGGTCATTCAAAATTATGAACTTATAAAACTAATGTTGGAGGTTTTTGATTTGTCCTGGATTAATTCAACAGCAGAAAAACCAAATGTTTACCCGAGTTTGATATTACACTGTAGTCTTACTTGTACAGATTCTATAAAAAAAAAAAAAAAAACTTGAAATTGAAAGAAAAACGGGCTTTTATAGGTCCAAAAAAGGATTAAAAGAGGATATGTTATAAAAGCAAAAAAAGGAAAAAAAGAAGGGAAGCATCAAACTGGAAGTGACAACTCTGTTTCCCAACACTGCGGAAATTTATTTCCCAGACCTATTATTCTTCGCCAGAAATACGAAAAAAAAGAAGAAAGAGAACGATGTCACAACTAGAATTTTGGAACAAACAAAAACCTTTGAAGCACATTAAGACCAATTGTTTAGGAAAAAGAACAGAACAGGGTTTTAAATTAGCCTCATACCCCCTACGCCCCTCCCTTGTGTGGCTACATTTACTTTTCTGAAAAATCCCCTTACGTTAAAATAAATCGGTGAAGAAGAAAAAAAATCGTTAAGGTCACAATAAGCAATATATACGCATAATTTGAAGTTCCAAACTGGCAAATATACACTCTGATTGAATTTTAGCCCCCCTTCCCCAAGATTAAATTAATTCAAAAAAATCTGGCAAATCACAAAATCGTCACAAAAAATACGATTTTTGTAAATAGCACCTCTGAAACAAAGATGAAGTAAAATTACTTCTATTCCCTATTTATACTACTCCTTAAGCCTCATTACATCACTAAGATTCCACAGCCAACTAAGATTTTTTCCTCGTTGTAACCCCAATTGAAAATTCTAGATATGAGGACCGTCCACATCTGTATTGCGTACTTTCCAGATGACTCTATGGTCATCTTCGATTTATGGGGTTTTCATCCCATGGCGATCTTGTAACCTTTTCCCTGCTCATTTTCTGATTTCGCTTCATCTTCAATGACCACAGCAACGGCCGCTGAAAAGATCAATGTCGCTAATGAAATAATCGAGATTCCTAAAGCTAATTCTTTCCATTTTGGGAGCTTCTCCAAAAATTTTTGGGACTGTGCTAAATACTCTGCTGGAGTGATTGACTTGAAGAATGAAAGTGATGGTGAAAAAATGGTGAATGAACTGGGAAGTGACATTTTTTTATTTCCTCTTTAATTAATTTGTGGTGTGAGTTCGATAAATTTGACGCACACATTTTTCCAGTAATTATAATCTTGAATCTGAAAAGTATAAATGAGGCTTGTGAAACCTGCAAGAAAAGCTGTGAGTGTTGATGCTACGGTGATGAACGTTGCGACTTTTTTGATGCTCTCTCTTGAAGATTGATGTGCGATGAAACCAAAGATAAACGTGATGGCAAGCGCGTTGATTGCAACCGAGTTTGCGAAGCTGCGTGCTAGCAGGGCGCTTTCAAGACTTGTTCCATAAACTGACAGGAGCTTTTCAAGTTCTAGCTTTCCGAGCTTGCTGAAGTGGGCTAGAGTGATGTTTGTCGTGTCAATGGTCACGGTTGTTGTATTGAGCCCTGAAAACTCAGATAAATGACTAGTTGTCGCCATGATTATTCTCCATCAATAATTTAGCAAAAATAATATTCTCAAAATGTTTAAAAGTAAAGTTTAATTAACTTTAAAATTAAACTTATTATTGAGATGTTTTAATCCAAGACACTGCTTGGTTGGCGAGGAACGATCCTCCTCTACAATTGATGTAAGAAAATCCCGATAAAAGAGCGATGCAGAAGAAAAATCTCGAGAAAACATAAAGAGGAGAAACTGGGAGGTCATTTCTAGATTGGCTAGAGTAGGCTCTTTCGTCTTCAATCATATTTGAGCGTGAGTACATGAGAAGGGCGAGTGTCAAGGTCCCTGCAAAAACAAACTGAGCCTTATAGGCTATGGAAGCCAAGCCTTCTCCGGAATGGGAGAGGAAATCAATTGCAGCCTGTGCAGTCTCTGTCGAGGGCTCCTTGAAATAATGGAATAGGGGCATGGGGTTCAAATAGCTTAACATATCATCTCCTCCGAAGGATTGTTATTTTATCAAGGCATTATAATCAATAAAATTGAACTGAAATGGAAAAAAGACATACCGATAACTCATGGCAAAGCGACAGCTGTGACCTTGACTTGACCCAAAAGTTGATTTCCTATTCTAAAAGAGGAAAAATAATTAAAGATAATGTTTAATTCTATTTCATCCTTATAACTTTGTTCTAGATGAAAATTTTCGAGAGTCAGATTAAATAAATAGCTGATTCAAATAAAAAGGGAATAAATTGTTTATTCAGGAGGAGAATAGATATCACAGTCAAGGATGTATCTACGATTTTGCTTTTTTCTGGGGGTTGGGGGCGGTGAGTATTTTCGTCGGAAACCTATAAGAAAAATTTTGCATTTTGTTGCGTTTTTACAAGTCGGACAATTTTTTTTTTTTTGGGGGGGGGAGTGTTTAAACGACGCAACCTCCATCCTGGATACGGCCTTGATTGTAGGTAAACCTCATTGGTGAAAGAAGTTTGACGGGCTCCTGGACAGGTGAATTGATTGTTGTAATCTTTCTCACTTTTTTTGAAGCGATTTGCCCCTTTTTTCTTTTTTTTGGGAATCACCAAAATTGTGAATTTTCTTCTGAAAGACCTTGGACTGTTTCAGATGCAAGCTAAATATTGTATCGTAAATTCGATGTTTTGATCCCACACAAATTCGAAGACAGAATCACTTGTAAAGCGTTTTCTTTTATGCCTTGGAAAGTTTTGTGAGAATCATTCGCTTCCTATATGTGGATTGTAAGCTACGCTGTCATTTTAGAGAGGTATGAAAATAATTCCTAGCGCTGAGCTCATTCGATTGAATAATGACTAATAAAGCAGTTCATAATACAAAAAAAAACAATTTGAGAGAATTAGTTTGTCTCAAAGTCAAGAAGCTTAATATCCTCAATGAGAATTCTGTTTATAAGCCTAGTTTTGGCAGCTACTGTTTTTGGGTATGAAGACGAACCTCTTGCTTACGGCAATTTTCCTGATGGTTTTGTCTGGGGGGTAGCTACGTCAGCTTACCAAATTGAAGGCGGATGGGACGAAGGAGGTAAGTAACGGTGCTTTATTGAGTCTAGATTCCTTGCCTCATTGTCATAATGATGATAGTAATGTAGATTAGAGTTCAGCCAATGATTTAGGAAAGACAATTGAGGAATCTTTCCTACGGATAAGATTGTGCAGAGAATATAGGGAGGTTAAAAATACCCAATTATGAGCTGAATACTTTTTATTTATCGACGGAATCTTTCAGGAATATTCAGGGCTTGGAGAGATTTGCTTTCTCTTGAAAAGATTGATCAGGTGGACAACTTCACTTATCTTGGTAGTATTATTAGTAAAGACGGTGGGAGCAGTGAAGATGTTAAAAGTAGAATACCCAACGCTCTAGGATTCTTTTTCAGAGTTGAAAATTTTTTTGAAAAATAGGAAGATAAGTCTGTAAACCAAGATTAGAATATCAGAAGCTACAGAGATGATAGTGGTCAAGCATGGTTCTGAAGCATGGGCGCTCCGAGAAGCGAATGAAGATTTGCTAGATGTTTTCCAGAGATATTGCCTATGGATTGTTCTGGATGAAAGATGATAAATTACTGAAGATTGTTCTTTTTGACCAACCGTCTAGGGATAAACGGAAAGCAGTTCGTCTGCGATTGGGGTGGGAGGATGTTATAAAGAAAGATTAAAGGGAAATTGGAACTTCCTTTGAGAGTGTAATCAGGGAGGCTTTGTATAGGTTGGAACAGAGGAGGAACATGTGTAGCTGTGTTGGGCTTAGGTGGCTTGGTGCTACTGTGAGTTGTTAGTAGTAGTAGTAGTGGTTTTGGAATATTGGGTTCGAAGTCTATGGGAATATAGGTTCAAAGATTTTTTGCGAGTTGAAATGGAAAATCACGAATTTTTGAAGCATTTTCTTTTAAAAACCTGGATATTAAGCGTCTCCTTTTTTAAACAAGATGGCCTGGCCAATTCTGCTTAACCCAACTGTTAAAGCATTCGTGTGTGTTTCTTCCCTTAGACGGATTGGCTTTGCCATATTCGTCTCTTTGTCTCTCCAACCGAATGCCATACCCTCTCCGATTCTCATAGTAGTCACACATGTTCCAGTCTTGAAATTTAAGATCTGGTGCGTCTAATAATCTTGAAAACCATTTCTAGGAAAATTATCCTGAGGATATGATTGTCTATAAGTTGCCTGTGATGAAAAATTACTCCCTGAATTTCACCAACGAGCTTTTATCAGTCTTTCAATAATATATATAATATTCTGGCAATATTTACTATTGATCTCCCCACGGATCTCTCTTCACTCCTCTCCTTCTTCTTCAACTATTTTGCATGAGGTAGAGGTGTATATTTCCCTTGTTCTACCGTTATTTTGAATTAGGGAAAGAACCTTGCCAATATTTTTTAACGCCGGGTATGCTCCTGATGATTAAGGAAAAATGTTCTGGTTTCATTTCTTTTTGTTAGTATATGAATTCTTTAAAGAATTCCTGACCAATTTTGACTTTCAGTTAAAAAAAAACTAGTTTTTTTTATTTAATTACATAAAGGATTGATTTAGTTAAGAACAAACTATAACCTATAGTAAGTGAACTACAAAGTACACCATTTTAATTATATCCGGGCTGCAGCGGCACCTTTCAACCTAGTAAGAGACAATCACATCCAATGCTAAGAAATACCCATAAGAAGGACCCAGAAACCCATAACTCCTAAAAATAGTGTTAGTCAAGAGAATCTCATGTTGTACTTATTAGTAGAAGTTTTGTTATGACTTTAAATTGGCAAATGTGTCAAAGTTGACTGCGGCAGTAATTGAACCTCCTACGGGACCTTCAAAGCATAATTCCAATACGCTATCCACTGCACCACAAAAGCTTTCAAGTAAAAATTTTAAACTAGTTTATGTTATACTTAAATTATATTATAGAACACACTATGGCCAATAGTGATTAAAGTATTTAAATAAAACAATTTATATATAATGGACCGATATAGTTCATTACAAATGAGGACCAATTTTGCACAAAAGATCAATAAAAAGTATAATAACCTATAACTCCTAAAAATAGGGTCAGATCGAAACACAAAGTACACTATTAGAACCGCCTTCTCCTAAACGCCTATACAGGAAGCTTACAGTCTCTTGGCTTGAACGACAAAGAAAATAGGTTTGCTTGGAAAACAAGAAAATTTACTTGAATATAATAAAGAAAGAACGCTAGCTAATAGTAACTGAAATATTGATTGATAGCAGTAGCCTTAATTTTAGCGGCATCATTATGATTGGTAAACTTTTCTGAGTTTGGCACAATATTTTACTTACTTACCTGCTTGATTCTCTGAAATCTGTCTCTTACTATTCAAACTAGAAAAGTCACAGGTTTTTCCTGTTTGTAATATCCAGGTTGCAGAGGTAGCAACCAACCTAGGAAGAGATGATCAGGTCCCATATCAAAAAATAAAATAGCTGGTAAAATTCTAGTTTAGTGACTTCTTGCTGTCTCAGAAAGGGGTTAGGTTAGGAAAATCAAACTTTCAGGGATGGGTCTACAGGCTAAAGTATATCCCAGGAAGGTATTTCAAAGTAACCTAGAATTCTGAGTCATATCAATGTTTTGACACAAAACATTGAAGAATTTTACCTAAATTCTACTCAAATAACAGGAATTGCATTTTCAGAACTAAAGGCAGAGAAAAAGCAACTAGTAACTGAAAATTAAGAAGTTCCATTAACAAAATCACTTTTAAGACGAGGAAAATCAATGTATAAGTCTACAGAAAGAACAGTATGCAACAGGTTTCAAGAACAAAAATCCCTGCGCAACAAGTTTCAAGAACAATCACTGCGCAACAAGTTCAAATAATGACAATGGTACTTTTTTAGTTTTGAATTTATTTGTGAGGGAAAATACTGAAAAACCTATAGGTGTGATAATATGCGCCAGAAGGGTGTCATCAAGAGCTGTATAATGTGTCACGCTGGTCTCAAATGCTAGGAGTCATTAGAAGAAACGCTGGTGGATTTTTCTTCAAGTTTAAACTATCGATTCTTGTGTAAAGGAATATTTTTGCACAAAAATGCTTGAAAAACATCATATGTGTGATAGTGCTTACTAAGGGCCTTTGTGTGTCAGCCATTGAACGTAATAGGTTGGGAATCGTCACGGAAAATTGGGACTCAGCAATGAAATGGCAGGTTTCGACTGTTCAAATACAAAACAATGGTCATTTTTAATGTACAAAATTATTTTTGTTTAAATAAGGTTGAAAACCCTTAGGCGTGATAACATGTCCTAGAGGGGTGTCATTTGCAAGCCATAGATTACCACGGAGGTAGCCACATACAAGATCTTGGAATCGATGGATCTTGGAGCCGAATTGACGGGATCGGAACAGCGGAATCGGAGGGTAGAAGTGGAAAATCCGGAAATTGCGCAACCGAACCTGGAAATCGGGAGATTTGGAGTTGATATCGGAGGGGGCATAGTGGGAAGTGATTTCGGTTGAACCGGGGAAGGACGCCAGCAGAATCGAAGGTGGAGCCGTTGTAACTGGGGTTAGAAGTGTGGGAAACGAAACTGGTTATTACTTCATTTAAAAAATATCTAAAAATATTTTAGGAATGATGCAGGGTACCAGAGGAACAGAAATGCTTTAAGGGGCACATTCGCTTCTAAAGATGCAGGTAGTTCTACAAAATAAAGGGTTAACTTAGATATTTGCTTTAGCCAAAAATTGTTCCACAATAAAGTGGCGTTTTCTAGTTCAGTTACTAGCATGTTACAATTTAAATCATAATGGCAAGGGTTCATATTCTAATCGGGCATTATTTTCAATCACGGTTTTGGGCCTGATATATGGTTATTTGTATGAAATTCATTTTTTTTGCAAATGTGATGATCATGTTTTGTTAGAGTTGTCACGTGTTATTATTCAAGAAGGTCGCCGGGCTTATCCGCGAATATTTTCAACAATACTTTTGATGACAACCACACCAATCAAGGTTCGGGCGGCACGATTCGCACCAACTCCGACGCCAATATCGAAAACAATATCTTCTATGGGGACAGTTACGCTATCCGCAGCAATGGGCTACCCACCCTGAGCATCGACAACAACAATTTCAGCGATCAGACCAGCGGAATCCTGGTCCATGCGGGCGGTTCGCCAGTCTTCGATAACACCGTCGCGGACTTGAATAATCGCTCTTTTGCCACGGGGAACACGGACCTCGCTCCGGGCTTTGTTGACTCAGCCAATGGCAATTACCGTCTGATGTCCAACTCACTTCTCGTAGACACCATGCCCTGCCTTGGTTCGGTCACCACCGATTTCGATGGCGAAATGCGGCCTTTTGGTGCGGCCTGCGAACCCGGCGCAGATGAATCAGTCATCATCTTTTGCATCACTTGTCTGGACAGTTGGCAAGAAGGATCGGCAGGGAACACGGTCTGCAATTTTCAAAACGATACGATTATCAACATTCTCGATTTGGTCATCTGTGTGGAGAGCAATCCTTTTCAGCCTTAAGTCTTACCCTTTCGCCGGAAAATAAATGCATGGTCTTCCATGTATTTGATTTTTTGGAATTGACCGAGGTTTTTCTGGTACACCGGTTCAAAACCGAATTGATCGATTTTGGCCAATAAATCCTCGTCTGTAATCCCCCATTGCCAGACATTGTGAATATCGCGATAAGGTTTTTTCTGTTTGGGATGAATTTCATCGGGTCGATTGAATACTCGATTCAACATCTCCAACTGGTGTTCCTTTGGAGGGTTGTACGGCGTGAGCTTCAAGTATTCCTTCATGGGCAAATCAACCAGACGGATGGTCTTCTTGGCGTACTTCACCATTTGGTGGGCATAGACAATGAGGGTGTCGGTAATTTCCGAATAGATCTGTAAGACTTCGTCCCAATCGGGATTCACCTGATGTTCCAGGACATCGAACAGAAGGACGGCATCAACTTGGCCAATGCGTGCCGCAACCTCGCGGGAACCAAAGTTTTCAGGAATAATGGTCAGCTCAGGATAGCGTTTGATTTTGCGCTGCACCACCTTGGGGAAATGCGTATCCACCAAAAAAGCCCGATCAATTGGATATTGGTCAAGTGTATAAAAAGTATAGCCCGCATCCACATTCCAACAACCGCCAAGATCGGGAGAATAAACGCAGGCCACCGTTCAAGATAGTTTAATCACAGTTAAGGAAAGAATCCCACTCACACACAAATAAAAATCCTAGCAATATTAGACCAGTTTGGCATTTGTTTGTATAAACGTGAAATTCATATTTTTACAGTGCTCGCAAGATACATTATTCCACAGACGTACTCTACTTCGTACTTCGAACTCTGATTCTGCTCCTTTTGCTTGTGCGTCCAACCAAGCATGAACACGCACTCAAACACTATTCCAAATCCCACCCGTACGGAATATTGTTGTCATAAACTGCGCTTTTTGCCCTCTTCGCTTCATATATCCCCTGATACCCGTTTAATACTTGGACGTCTGTATATCTATTCCTTTACTATGCATGGAGAAATCTTGTGCAAAGCCCCACCAATGAAAAAAAGAAATGGAGAAGCGGCTACGTTACTTTATCATTTGTCTAATGATTTGGTCACCTTCACAATGCTTTAAGTTAAACCTATTGATTGTCTCTTCCGACAATCGAATTTGAATTCCTAAAACGGACTTTAATTAACGTTTTCATAGACCTTCGGAATTAAATTATAAATCTTACAAAAATATTTCGTTTCAAAAGGCTTGGTATATTATCTATTGCGCCGCAATAAAGACATCTTTATTAAAAAATGATTGGTAGATATTTTTTTAGCTGTTCTACGTATAGTAGGAAGTGAGAGATAGAAGGGATAGAAGGAAGAGATAGAGGGGGAGGGGTAATCAGGATTGATGTATTATTTGCTACCTAGGGGATTCAATACCTTCAAAATCATTTTGGAACCCCCTACGTCGTCTGACCGTCTCAAAGAAAAAGTGCCCATTAGCAAATTCTCTAAGGAGTTTAGCTATCATTGGAAGCTATGGAGAACTGTTCGTTTGACTAGACTATGAAATGTGATTGGAAAGACAGTGAAATTTTGTTTTTCCTGTGTCAGTAAGGTTTTCAATCAATGTAAGTAGCACCACAGGGAGCTGGCAAATTGCTCAAATGAAATTTCGTTTGAAATGGTTATTAGCGTTTTCCGAGCAGGTACGCTGGAGTATTTTTAGGGACTGTCTTTTCGAAAACTTAAAAAAAATATTCTCCGTTTAATAAAAAAAAAACTAAATTCATACTTTCTAATATTGTAAATTTCATTAAAACTAAGTATCTCCGGCACGAAACGGGAGAATCTAAACAATTTTTCTATTATTTCCCTCGGTCGCGACCCAAGTCCCTTCCGGTAAGGTCAGTAATGAACGCACCATATTCCCAGGAAGCCCTTCCCGCTCCGAATAGGCAAAAACCGAACCTTCTCGCAATCGGCAGAGCCCGCCGCCATCAGTACCAATCCACAGGCTTTTCTCATGGTCTTCCATAAAATTGAGCACGTAGTTATAAGGGAGGCGCTGCTTTTCGGTAAACCATTCGAGCCGCTCACCATTGACCCTGGCCAAACCAAGGCCCAAGGTCCCAATCCAGAGTTGGCCATCCGAATCAAAATACAAACAGGCAACCTTTTTCAGCGATTCGCTTTGGCTAACGACCAAGGGTTCGATCACATCCTCTTTCCGTACACTGATCCCATCGGGTGTACCAATGTACAAATGGTTCTGATCATTCAAAGTCATGGTCCAAATTTCGTCACTGATGAGGCCTTGTTCTTTTTGAAAAAGACGAAACTCGCCCCGTTCGAAGAGGACGAGCCCTTTCTCTGTGCCGATCCAAACTTTTTCAGGTGTTTCGGGGAGGACGCACCAAACTTTATTCGAAGGCAGCCCGTGCGTTTCGTTGTAAACCTTAAAAGCGGAACCATCATAACGAACCAATCCGTGGTCCAAGGTTGCAAACCACAAATGACCGGCCTCATCCATTTTGGCTTGATTGACATAGCCGTAGTTCCAACCGGACGGCCCGTCGAGTAAATGCCAAGTCCCGCGATCATAGGTCAACATTCTCCCGAGTTCGGTGCCCACCCAGATCAAGCCGTCGCGGTCTTCCAAGACCATGCCAATAAAGCTGCTTTTGATTTGGTCGACGTTGTTTTTGTTAAAGATTTCGAAACGAACACCGTCAAAGCGGACCAAGCCTTCTTGGGTCGCCAACCAAATAAAACCGTCCTGGCCCTGAATGAGGCTGTTAATTGAATTCTGGGGTAACCCTTGGGAAGAATCCCAAGATTCCAGGACGTATTGACTGATGGTGCGTTGGGGATCCAACCCCAAAATCCCCAATAGAACCAATAGGGTCACGCCAAACCCTCCCGGCCCAGGTCTTCCGAACAGTCACGATATCCTGGTTTTAAATGAGTCACTGAAACTCCCAGCCGCTTCAAGACGCTGATCGCACACCTTCGGGATTTGACGAAATGGGCACGTCAACCACGAAGGTAGATCCTTTCCCCAAACCATCGCTGAACACATCGAGCTTGCCACCAACGGGTGCCAATGATCGGCGCCACCATCATCAAACCGGCGATACGAAAGAACGGCCACATCCATTCTTCTACCATGCCGATGAGTTGTGCGCTTGTAATGACCATGAATTTACTTAACCAATCAGTGATGGAATCTCTGTGAATAATCGTAAGGTGTATTCAGTTAATAAGGTCACCATCCAGGGACCAGCCAGGACCATCACCAACAAGGTGATCAAGAGCTTCGGTATAAAGCTCAATGTCATTTCATTAATCTGTGTTGCTGCCTGAAACATACTGATCAGAACACCGACAATCAGAGCCGGTATTAATAACACCAATAACAGCATGGTCAGGTTCCAAAGTGCGTTTTGTCCAATGGTGATAATAATTTCCGGTGACATCGTCCTTTCCTATTCCATCAGGCAAAATAAAAACTACTGGCTAATGTGCCCATGATCAGGGCCCAACCATCCACCAGTACAAACAACATTAATTTGAAAGGAAAGGAAATGATTAAGGGTGACAACATCATCATACCCATGGACATCAAGACACTGGCTACTACCAAATCAATAATTAAAAACGGGATGAAGATGAGAAACCCAATTTGAAAAGCGGTTTTTAATTCACTGGTAACAAAAGCCGGAACCAGTAAAGTAAACGGAACATCTTCTTTGGTTTCAAAAGATTCTGCACCGGCAATTTCAGAGAAAAGACCAATGTCTGTTTCCCGTGTTTGCGCAAACATGAACTCGCGCATGGGTGTGGAAGCGTTGCCCAGTGCTTCCTGAAATGTGATTTCTTCATCCAGATAAGGTTTAACTGAAACAGAATAAACTTGGTCAAACACTGGTGCCATAATAAAAAATGTTAAAAACAGGGCCAGGCCGATCAGTGTTTGGCTGTTTGGAGTTTGCGCCGTACCAAGTGCCTGACGCAAGATGGCCAAAACAATAATAATACGGGTAAAGGAAGTCATCATTAATAAACCGGCTGGCAACAAAGACAGCGCAGTCATTAACAACAGGATCTGTATACTTAATGTATAAGTCTGACCGCCTTCCTGGTTATCTACGACCGACAGAACCGACATGCCCGGCTCGGCAAAAACAGAGATAGGAATCAGTAGTAATACGAAAACTATAAAACGACTCATGAAACCTTTCCTTTTTTATTATGAGCAGACATCAGGTTTGCGAATTGGTCTTTAAATGACACCGCCTGATCGGAAGATTTAATTGCAATTTCTGAGTTTTTCGCTTATAGGAAAAGATTAAGGAGTTTGTAAATGAGCGTCAATCACAATAATAAAAAAGGAAAGTGCGAAGTTTGTCAAAAGGAATTCCCTTACCGCAAACTTTTTCCCGTTCGACTCATTCGTCCATCTGTTTTAGATACTGCAATTAAAGCCAATCCTTCACTCGACCGTAATGGCTATGTATGCCAAGAAGACCTACGCATCCTCCGCACAAAGCACATCGCGACTATACTAGAAGGTGATAAAGGAGCGATTTCAAAACTCGATCAAGAAGTTCTAGATAGTCTAAAAAACCAAGATCTCGTAGTTGAAAACGTCAACAAAAAGTTCGAGAAGCGCTTATCTCTAGGCGAACATCTTGCAGATGTCATTGCGAGGTTTGGTGGAAGCTGGAAATTCATTCTCATTTTTCTCTCGATGATTCTAGTCTGGATGATCATCAACACCTTTTTCTTCACCGAAGAAGGGTTTGATCCCTATCCATTTATCTTACTCAACCTCGTCTTATCCTGTTTGGCAGCCATTCAAGCTCCGGTCATCATGATGAGCCAAAATCGGCAGTCAGAAAAAGAGCGCCTGCAAGCAAATGAAGATTACGTGACCAACTTAAAAGCAGAATTGGAAATTCAACAACTGCATTCCAAATTGGATCTCTTCATGAAGAGGCAGTGGGAAACGATGCTTGATTTGCAACAGATTCAAATTGAGCTTGCTGAAGACCTTCTTAAACATAAGCATCCCAAAAAAGAGTAGTTTAAAAATTTTCTTCATACCGGTATGAATATATGTCAGGTATGGTTAAAAAAACTCTCGGATTTCTTCTAGGTCTAGCAATTGGAAGCTCTGGTGTCTTTGTTTACGATCAAATGCAGCATGAGTCGCATCCGTCAGGCTTTCCCGTTTTGGAAAAGTCGGGATACACTATGTCATACGATACCCGCGCTAAAATCCCCTTTTGGACGCATGAACATGTGACCAAAGATTCTTTGCAAGTCCATGCCGATCGAAAAGGTCTCGACTTTAGAGAAGATGAAGAGATCTACCCCCCTCACCGTAGCCAGCTAAGTGATTACTATCAGTCGGGATTTGACCGTGGACACCACGCCCCCGCTGCCAATCACCGCTCTTCAGAAGAAGAGCTTAGGGAAACCTTTCTTCTCTCGAACATCAGCCCGCAAGATGCCCAGTTTAATCGAGGGCTAAAATTTTTGTGGAAAGAGTTTTTTAAATCAATTTCTGTTCACTTTTTATTGATGTTGTCTTTTTCAAGAAAAAAAAATATAGTTTATATCTTTTTGGTTTTTTTTCTATAAGAATCAATAGTTTGGCTTGCTATTTCAAAAAAATTTAATACTGACTCAAATAGTAGCGTTTTATTTAAGTTTATACCTCCTTAAGTGGACCTGAAAAATAAAACTTATTATTATTCCGAAAAAACTCTATGTATGCTCATTGAAAACCTGGAATCATTGACACTCTTTGATTTATTTAAATTGTAAGAGCAGAAGTGGTATTAGTAGTAGCCCCGAAAGTTTCAAATTACGACCCCCAGTCGTTCTTCATATGTTCCTGAAGTGACTTATTGGCAACCATACGCACAGTGTCTTTTCATTTAGTTTTAAAATATATTGTGCCAATTGCGAAATTATGGAGGGTTGACATACTCTATATTCCTAGAGACATTGCTGCTCGACTGTTCTACTATGCTGACCGAAATCGCTGTCTTAAAATTTTCATTGGATGAGCTTTGAAAATGAATCAGCTTGGGAGGAGGGCTTTTTGCACTCCAATCTCATTTGAAACTTAAAAGGGCGCTAGAACTATCAATCCAGTATCAAATTAGCTCCTTTACATGTTTCAATCATATTTCCAGCTAAAAATCCGTTCTTGAGATACACTCCTTTGGCAATGTGCCTGCACATAGAGTCTTGAGCACATAGATTTAGTCCAAATTTTCTCTCGATATTTTAATGTAGTACTCTGGTTGTAGTAGTAGCAGTGAAGCAGCTGTGGTGGTGATAGTTGTGGTAGTAGTAGCAGCGTAGTATATTTTTGGTCATTTGATCATCTCCCTTATCATTTCCTGAAAGTTCCAAGTTAATATACCCAGTCATTCCTAATTTACGCCCTTTTGACCACCCGTATACACATAATTTGTTTTTATTTAATTCAACACTCCCTTTAGCCTTTTCTGAAATGCTCACCTTAATACACTCTGTGTTTTTGGAAAGTAAATATCAAACGTGCATACCTTCCTCAATAACATATACTATATGTAAATAGTAAACGAATTGCCTAACGTACTGCCCTTGTCTTGGGGGCTGTGAGGGGTTGACGTCCCCAAAGGCAAAACTACAGGATCTTCCAACAATACTGGAGAAAGTATACATCTCAAAATTTTGATTGGATGTTTGTTTGGAAAAGAAAATAATGCAGTAAATGTTATAAAGATCAGTTGATTTTTTCAGAGGCTGTCAATTCAGCAATAAAATTACTTTATATTGTTTTAGTTTGTTGAAGTTGTAATAGATCTCAAATAGGAAATTTGGAAGATATTTTGGGGTCAGTTGTCAATCGAAAGCTATGCTGTACTAAAAGCAGTTCTGTTTCGCGAATACAACTTGTCCGTGGGTCTCAATACCTTAGGTTTATTTGATACCAATTTATTGAGAAGTTTGAATCCACTTTTGTTTCTTCCAGAAAGTTCACAACCAAGTAATTGTGTTACATTTGAGGTGCATTATGCTTATCATCCATGAATGCAGTAATTCTTATGGAAATTTAGGCAATCTTCTGTCTAAAGGGTGCCCACAGAAGATATTAGCTTCCACTCTCCCAGAACCCCGCCAATACTTATGAAAATCCTTAAGAATATTAAGTATAAATATTTTACTGAGTTCAAAGTGCGAATGAAGTTTTATGACAAAAACACCTTTCAAACCTTACTAATGGGTAGGCATAATGAGGCAAGGGACGAAATACATGGAGGCTTTTACAAAGACCTAGCAATCATTTCTCTCTGTCTTTTTAGGGTATTTTCGAGAATGGCTGTAGACTATGTAATCCTAAAAATGTACTTTCATGCAAATAGACTAGAACAAGAATGTCATCCAACAGCTCAGTAAATTAAAGGTATATGTCAGATACGGTGATGACTTCCTGGTTGTTTGGAAAGGTTCAGCAGAAAAAACTCTCATCTCTAATCAAGATTTATCCGAAAATACCAATACTGTGATATTAAATTTACCATGGAATTTCAAGCAAATAAAAGATCTTCCTTTTCTTGGTGTTCTATTTTTAGTAGGGAGAACACAATTGACCCCAGTTAAAAAAAAAACAAAAAACAAAACTCACCCATAATGATAGGCATTTTAGATACAATTCATACTGCTACTCTACTATTAAGAACTTAAGAAACATATGTTAGCAAAAGAATTGGCTTTGCTAGCTTTGTCATCTCCTACCACTTGCTTTGTCCCTCCAACATATAAACTAGCTGGACATTAGCTCCCTCCGCTTGCTACAGTAAGCAGTCCAGGCCTTTGGCCGTTGCATGCTTTTTATCATGGTCACATTTTTGTTTTTTAATAAACTTCGGGTTTTTGTAGCCTAATGCTACAAGATTCTAAAATTATTCTACATTGGTTATGACGGAGAAGTATTTGGCAGTGAGCTTTACTTTGCCACTAAATTTGTTTGGTTTTTGTTCGCTGTTATTTTATTTGGATTAAGTAGTCTGTTTTTTGCCGGTTTTTGTGCGATAACGCTAAGTGCCATTATTCAACTGATAAAGCATAAGGTTGCGCCAAACTTTTCTAAGCTGGGCGTAATTTCACTTATTCTACTTTTAGTTTGCTACGGCTTTTTGTCATTAGGGGTAAGTGTGCACCAGTGGGTTGTGACAAATAACAAGGAAATCCATCAATTTTTATCCTTTGGCTTGGAAAGCCCACCGGCTTTTGTGAATTTGATTTTGTTTTTCGTAAATGCGCTAATTGCGGTTCCACTTTCTATTATTCTGATGGCAATTATCAGCCTTCCCCTTGCTGCTAATAAGAGAAGTGACTGAACTATATTTATGAAAACTGATTCTCGATAACACTCCCAACCGATACTGAACCGTATTAATTCCTTGTCAATATTCATTTTGACAATGGTCAGAAATAGAATCTGGGCTGAAAATTTTATAGCCCAGATTCGAGGCTCTCTTCATTTACTTCTATAATTTTGATGAGGCCAGCTAATTGGTATCAAATTTAATGACATGAAGGTATCTGAATCAATGCCAAAGCTTAAACCCTGCAGATTACTATTTTGTCTGATATTTTCAGCATGTAGTGTTTATGCTGGAACAGAAGTTAATGAAACCGATTCAGAGACTGGTGCATCAACCTATGAAAGAGTTTTAGTTACCGCAAATAGGCGGGTTCAGGATCTACAAGATGTTTCGTCCTTTGTGACAGTAGTGAATGCAGATTTATTGGAGAAGTTGGGGGCTGGTGATTTAACCCTAATTGAGGCTTATTCCGCGGGTTTAAGACTAGCTCGCTCCGGCGATGAACTCAGACCCGCCATGCGAGGGGCGAGAACAAACGAAGTAGGGGTCGCGGGTACAGGTATCGCTGAACAAGTTGTGGGTATTTTCGCTGATGAAATTTATGTGCCCTCCACCACAATGGCGTTAAGTACATTGGTGGATATCGAGCGTATAGAAGTGTTGAGAGGTCCACAAGGAACTCTGTATGGACGCAATACCTTCGCTGGAAGCATCAACATTATCAGTAAGCAACCCATTATCGAGGAGTTTGAAACTCAAGGCCGTATTGGTATCGGGAATTTCGATAACCGACGCTATCAGGTTATCGTAATACTTTAGTGCAGCGGCAACCTGCTCCAATTCAAAGCATTTATTCTAGTGGAAAGGCGTTACCTTACAGTGTGGCTCCTGCTTCAACAATCTCTGCCCATGGTGCTTCTTCTCTACCTTCTTATTCTGGAGAGGCCAGTCGTACATCCTCAGTAATTCAGCAGCAAACTCTGGCAAATGGTCAGTTGGCTAGTCAAAGTATTATTGACCCATCCTCCAATAGTATTTCAAGCTCCAGACAGCCGAAATTTGCGTTTGGTCAAGCTCAAACTGCATCAGCTACCTTACTTGTGCAAGATTATAACCAGCAAATAAATGAAATAAACCCATATACTGCCGCACAACCATTCTCTCAAGCATTTATTGAACCGTCTCCAGAGATAATTACAGCCCCATCTGTACACGATTACGCCAATCAAAAGACTCAAGATACATCTGCTTGGATTCCAATGGCTGGTCCAGAGCCACAACTCGTTGAGGATGAGATTCCTTTTTCAGCTGACCCTATTCCTGGCGTATCAAATGCTATTCAAGAAGAGTCAAGCACACTTTCATCGATTTCCAATGAAATTGTTGGACAAGACTCAACATCACTCATTGATATTGTAGACCTTCGAACAGAACCAGTGACATCTAGCTCAGTTTAGGGAGCTATGCCTCGTCAAAAGCCATTGTTATCTAGGAACGGAACCAGTGAATACCTAGCTCAGTATAAGTTATTTTTATACTCAAAGTGCCTATCTTTATAGATGTCAGTTTCTATTTTCATAAATTATCTATTTTAATTGTTGAATAAAATATTTTTTTATATATTAAATGCTATTTTGTTTTTTATAAGGAACTTGGAACATATTCTTTCAATATTAGTATGGCATTACTCATTAAAGTAATAATTTTTTTTCCAAAAAAGTTTCAGGGGAATTCGAAAAAACCTGACTTTCCTTGAACATTAGGTCATACCAAAATAAAAAATGTGATGTTGCCACCCTTCAATTCGTCCAAAAGGCTTGATTTTTCAAGTTTTTGAAAAGTATTATATATTAAAATATATAATTTAAGTATTAAGTAGTTGTAATTTAAATTAAGTTTTATAAATTAAGTATTTGAATATCAAATTTAATAATTTTATTATTAAAATATATAATAATAATTAAGATACAGAATATAGAACAAATTTAAAAAATGAAGAAATTTGTGACAAAGATCTATTTCAAACCTAGATGGTGCCGCATATTGGGCATCTGCGTACTGCCAGCCATCTTTTGCTGTTTTCCACCAGAATCTGACCCAGATCTGCCCTCCATTCGTCGGTAAGCCTGAGACGCTTTTCGATAAGGTGCCGCTGGGGATCGATTGATTAAAGAGGTTTTTAGCTCCCTGACTCGTCCCCACGTAGAGCCACCATTCAGTGACGTCCGTACCATTGGGAGTCCAGGTAAAGGTCGATGTATACCCCGGCAACCTTGTGCCAGGCGTTGGTGTGTTGAGTGTTGGATTCAGAGATGACGTACTCGTGTTCGCGGCAGTGTATTGGAAATCTGCCGACCGCCAACTCCCATCTGCCTCAACCCGCCACCAAAGCTGTGCCCATACCGTGCTTCCATCTGTGGGAAGGCCATAAGTCGTAGCGGAATGGGTTGAGCTGGGTAAGCTATGACTATTGAAGAGGTTTTGAGCCCCCCTCTTCGTTCCTACCAAGAGCCACCACTCTGAGACGGCTGTCCCGTGTGATTCCCAGGTGAAGGTCGCAGTACTTCCGGTCAAGGTTGTTCCTCCGGTGGGGGACGTGATCGCTGGTCGAGGTACCGTAGCATCAGCTCCGGTCGCAGCGATATACCGGACGTCGGTGGATTGCCATCCGTCTTTTGCGGTTTTCCACCAGAATCTCACCCAGACCGGATTTCCATCTGTCGGAAGCCCGGAGATTGTTTTTGATAAGGTACTACTGGGGATCGATTGATTAAAGAGGTTTTTAGCTCCTTTAGTCGTCCCCACATAGAGCCACCATTCGGTAACGTCCGTGCCGTTTGGGGTCCAAGTCAATGTGGCTGAGCTTCCAGGTAATACCGAGTGTTGTCTAGGAGAAACCATCGAAGGGGCCATAACGCTAATTTGAAATTCGGCAAACGTTGCGGTCACGGTGGTGGCCTGCGCCAGGCTGACAGTACAGGCACCCGTTCCACTACATCCTCCACCCGACCAGCCGCCAAAGTCCGAGTCCGAGGCTGGGTTAGCCGAAAGGGTAATGGACGTATTGGCGTCAAAAGAAGCGGTACAGGTATTCCCACAAGTCACGCCGGCCGGGCTGCTGCTAATCGTGCCGGTGCCAGTGCCAGTTTTTTGGACGGTCAAGGAGTAAGTCGTCTGTTCTATTTTGGCAAACGCTGCGGTCACGGTGGTGGCCTGCGCCAGGCTGACGGTACAGGCACCCGTTCCACTTTATTTTTCTAATATTTCTGACTGGAGTCAAAGTTCGTGATAACAAACTAAGTAAAAAGCGACCTGGCTCAATAGTAACCGAAACTAAACAAACGGAATTTTGATGCGAATAGATATATAAAAAGAATCGGTTTTTTATGCTGATGTCAAATATATAGTTTTCATTAAGTTTAGTTTTACATATCAAAGGTTACGAGCCTGAAATTTTTTTTTTTGATTTTAGAAAAAAATGAGGAAATACTCCCTTTGTGATCTTCATGAAAATCATATTTTCAGATTCAGCGTATCAGAGAACCCTGCTGTGTTGGTTTCAAGCTCCTACCTGCAAAAATGAGGAATTTTGCGTTTATTGACAGATTAAAGATCATGGATGCGTGTTTATTTGTTTTTTCCCAAGGGATAATCGTACCGACCCAGTGGTTCTAAAATATAAAGAGAGCGCTCTTTCAAATGGAAATTAAAAGTTCTAGTGCCCTAGTTAGTGACAAAAAAATTGAATAGCAACAAGGCCCCCACCCCCTTTTTCCCAAAATCGTCTGATCAAAATTTTGAGATAGTCATTTTATTCATCATAGTTGAAAGACTCAATAAATATACCTTTGGGTATAACGTGACCTCCCCACAGCGCCAGGGGAAAGGTCTTTAAGTTATAAAATTTGCCCATTGTTCACGCATAGTATTTGTTAATGGGATGTATAGGATGGGTGCGACAGATTTTCTGCTGGGGGATTTTCCAGGGGGAATTTTCCATGGGGATGGAAGTTTCCAGGGAGTGAACTTGTCAGGGGAAATTATACACTGCGGGATTTGCCAGGATTCTTATGCACAATTCTTTTTATATGTCTTGCTTTCTCTTTTTCGTCTCAATTTTACGCGCGGAATGATTAAGATTAATTGTCCGGGATAAATTTTCACCGGGATTGAATTGTCTAGAGGATATTCCCGTGGGGAGAAGATTTCTCCGTGGAGGTGGGGTCAGATTTCCTGGCATTATTGAAAAAATGATCAGAAATTAAATTAAAAAACAAGTCTTTTCAACTGCAAGTAAGGAGCAACATTAAAACTTAAAACGAACAGAAATTATTATGTAAATGAAGGGGGTTGACCCCTTCTCAACACCTCGCTCTTTACGTTAAAGTTCGAATTTTGTCCCGATTCTCTAAGAATAACCCCTGAAACGGGGCTGTTTAATTAGAACAATAAGATGCTTTTTTTTAAGTGATCTACCAACATAACATTTGCAAATTATTGTAAACGTTACTACTGTACTCGTTTTAATTAATTGTTGGTTTTTTGTTGTTGTTTTTTTCTTTTTTTTGAAAGTTAAGTTGGAAGACCCCTCTAGTGATACAGTGTATTTACCTCTGCTTGGTAATGTGGGACGTGAGGTCAGATACCCGCTACCCCAGATCTCGGAGTGGTATTGAGATTATGCATTAGCGTTTCGAAATAATTAAATAAAAAGGAAAAAAACTAAGCAGAATACTAAATCGTCATTTTTTGTCACAAATAAATCGTCATTTTATTTCAAGCAAACGGATATACAACAAATACATGAAGAATCAAAGGGCTACAGGTTAAAATATCTGAGAACTTCTTTATGTTAAGCCGAAAACTTTTTTTTTGTAAATGACCGGATTCGTATAATTTTATATATTTTGTAAACAAAATTATATAAAACGATAGTGTGGGGATAAATTGCATATGTCATATCTTAGAGTTTGCTACGCCCTTTCTCTAACTTTGGAATTATATCAGAGATTAGAACATAGCTCACAAAAAGTTTGTTTTCGTCTAAGGTGGAAGATAAAAATACATTAAAAAAAATCAAATATTCTTATCCAGATTCTATTTAAGATGCCATTCGTCAGGATAGAAGAAAGGTTTGAAGGAGAATAGACAGAGGTCAGAAAAGGTCACAGCAAATTTATCAGATCAAATGGTTGCGCCAGGTTTCCCAGAGGATATCTGTCATATTTCTCTTCGTTTGCAACAATGTATGTATGACCAGTTTGGAGTTTTTAAAAACTAAACAAAAATAAAATAATAATAAAAAACCAGTTTTTTAACTTGCAAATTAAGGAGCTATATTAAAGCCTAAAACGAATAGAAATTATCCCGTGTAGGAGAGGTTCTGCCCCTTCCTCAAACCTCGCTCTTTATGCTAAAGTCTTAAAGTTCTTGAAAAATAATTCTCATTCAAATTCAATGGCCTTTGTGCTTCAAGTGTAGTTCTTAAGGAATGGGACAAAAAGTCAAACTTCTGCGTAAAGAGCGAGGGACGAGGAAGAGGCAGCCCCCTGATTTACGAAAGAAAAGCTCTCGTTTTGAGTTTTAATTTTACTCCTCAATTTCAGTTGAAAAAACCTATTTTTGTAATTATTTTCTGACTGTTTTGCAAATTATACCAGGAAATTCTTCCCTCTCCCCCTGAAAAGTTTCAAAACTAACTGAATAACCTTAAATAATCATGTTTCTAAATTCACCCTTTCATCTTGTGGCTTGGGTCAAGTAGGAATTTTGGAATTACCTATCGAAAGTTATCGAAACCAAGGAGAGGGGGAGACCTGTAAAAATGTTTCTAGGGGAGACTGTTAAGAAAAAATTGTCAAAAAGACATTAAATTATTTCAACCTTCTGTAATCTTTGCGCATTTTAGTCTTTTTAAGTCATTTTAATCTTTCCAGTATTTTAGTCTTCTTGGAGCCCCCACAAAACCTCCAACAGAATTGAAAAAAAAAACATAAAATACCAAAACTACTCAGAACTTCTCAAAATACTATTTTGCTGGGAACAATGTGCATAGATTTCGGACAGTTATGTTTTCTAGGATCAACTCTCCAAAATTTTCAGTTTTATTGACTTTTTATTTGTTCTGCTTCCAAATAACGGATAGTTTTTTAAGTTAAAAAGCAAATGTGGCAGATTTGTCAAATGGTTTATCGTTTAAATTGACCAAGAAAAAGCTTTCGGTAAGAGTTGGCACAATTACAAAAATTCAATCATGGTCCTTCGCTCCTCGATTTTACTGAAATGTTTTTATGGACTGGAACGATAATGGAACGAATCCCCCCGCCCTCCTCCTCCTTGGCGTGACATCCCTGTTAACAAGTATATAATCAAACATACCAGCTTGCAAATATGCCTACTTAATAATAACCTCGAATGTAACTAGCCTAAGTCAATGATTATTTGACGGGGAAATACAGACGAACTGCGCACAATTCAAGCTTTTTAAAAATATTGATTGCTAAATAACCAAGGCCCTCGATAAGGGTTGCCACAGCGATCTAAACTCTTATCGATTTTCTAGGCGAGGTCAATATAAATGCATTAAGGTGCTTATTAGCGATTTATACAAAAAATATAGAAAAATGCAATATTGACACAATATTGAAGGGTTAAAATTACACATCAACTCGAATAGAATAATTTTTTCCTTCATTCCACAAGATTTTGTTTACGATAGTATGTCTGTTTTTGATGCAAATTCAGAGGAAAGGTGCTGAAAAAAGAAAAGAAATCTTGACAAATACCTAGAAGCAAAAAGAGTTTTATTATCATCTGGAGAATGCTGTCCAGCAATAGTAGTCCCGATAGTACGAAAATTTGGTCGCCGAGCACCAGGAGGGACAACTGCAAACTCAAAAACAGTCCCTCTCTAGTTGCAGCTACCGCTGCAACAATCATACCTTCCTCTACAGGTTTCTTTCACAGTCGTATTAATAACCGTTTCATGAAGTTATTTCTAGAATTCTAAAAAACTAGGGCTTTACTGAAAACTAAGCTTGAGTCTTTTAGAGAATATTAGCTATATAAAAAAATTGTCGGCATCATGGCTGGTGAAAGGCTTTCGATTGCCTTATAAACTAGTCTTTTATTTTCTCCAGGCTACTTATGGAATTTTCTATTCCTAAGTGAAGATTCTATTGTTGTTATTTTTTAAGGGGGGATAGGTTTTGTTTTCAGTAAAGAGCGTCTTTGAGAAGACCTTGAGACTTCAGGCATCCCCTTTCCCCAAGAAAAGATCCAACGACATTTCCTAACAGCTAATGTGCAATTATGCAAAAAGTGTTGTGAATAATATTGTGTTAACTGTTTATAATACTAACCATTCATTTTGAAAGGATTTTATATCAAGCAGTTCGTGGTAACGAAATGTATGCAAGGAGCGAGTGATGCTAATAGTAATCAAAACTCTATAAAAGTGAATTTTGATAATAATGTATAAATCACAACGATTTGGCAGAATAATAAATGAAAAGTTCATACACCAAAAGTAAAGAGCCTGCGAAAAATTTTGACTTTCGAAAAGTAAAAGAAAGAGATCCCCAAAATGGAGAAGACGATTACATAATCGATTTCTAGATATAGGAGAAACCTAGTGCGAAGGTTTCAATTCCCTAACAACAAAATGTGAAATTTCCTATTTTTTCGGGAAGGATAATTTCAGATGCGTGTTTATTTACTGTTTTTTGCTTTTTTCTATGGCACTTGGCATTAACCAAGTGACATATAGCGATCGCAAATTCTGTCGGTCTGTCCCAGTTTCGCTACTTTAGGCACTTCCAGGTAAGCTAGGACGATGAAGCTTGGCGAGCGTATCACGGACCGGACCAGATTAAATTAGAAATAGTCGTTTTCCCGACTTGAACATCTGGGGAGGAGTGGGGGTCCGGTTAATTCTAAAATTTTAGAAAAAATGGGGTACTTTTAAATTACGAATGAGTGATCGGATCTTAATGAAATTTGAAGTTTGGAAGGATATCGTGTCTCAGAGCTCTTATTTCAAATCCCGACTGGATCCGGTGACATTGCGGGGAATTGAGGGGAGGGGTCCTAAAATCTTGGAAAGCGCCGAGAGTGGAGGGATTGGGATGAAACCCCCTCGGTAGCGGATGTTGGGCCTTTTGCTATGCCCAAGAAGCTTGACTGCCCCCACCTGGCCTGTCGACTGAGTATAAGGGCCTGGGCAAAGATCGGCAAACCCTCTCATTTTAAAGACATCGACAAGTGGGCCTGGATGCTGTTTGGCATAGACTGAGGGATAGTACCGCGGGTAAGAACGGAAGAGTTCTGCAGCATTGTCCGGGATCATTTCGTGGTGTTCAATGGGGAGATCTTCTTCGATGATCTTATACATTCTCTCTTCAATGTAAGGGAGAAGCTCTTTTGAAAAGGACTTTGGAAACAAAAAATCGTAAGCAAAACCGCTAAATGTGGCTCTTCCTTCTATAATATGCGCATCAGGGCAGATCTCCAGCACAGCTGCTGCTAAAATTTCGGCGGCAGTTTGACGGATCTGAGTGAGAGTTAATGCTGTCATGTTTACAATTTATAGCACCCCAAAAGCATTGGGCTCAAGAAAGAAAATGGGATATAGCTGACTCGAACAGCTGACCTCCACGATGTCAACGTGGCGCTCTAACCAACTGAGCTAATACCCCATCTCAAAGATCTAAAAACTTACACGATTTCTCTATTTGAAGACAACCTAAAATGACATCCTCTTGAATTCGGATTGCGGGATGCACCCCCAGTAATTAAAAGAGCTGTTTGACATCCATTCCGCAGCCCAAGCAATTCGGGAGTCAATTTCGCATTCGCGTAAAAGGAGTCGATCTCCCACTGCAGTTCGGAGAGCATTTTAACAGCACGTTTGAGGCGGCGAGGACTTCTGATAAGGCCTACGTAGTTCCACATGGTTTGCTTGATGGTGAGCCAATCTTGCTGAATCAAAGCTTGGTCGACTTCGTCTGTTCCATGCTGCCAATGGTCGACTTCGGGAAAGTAGACTTTTTGATCTTCCCACCCATTGACGATATCTGCTGCTGCAACTTTGGCCCAGACAAGTCCTTCGAGAAGAGCTGTCGATGCCAAGCGATTCGCACCATGCACCCCTGTACAAGAAACTTCACCAATGGCGCGCAACTGACGCATAGTAGTTTTCCCCACTAGATCAACGGAAATCCCTCCGCATGAATAATGGGCTGCTGGAACGATAGGAAGCGGCTCACTCGTTAAGTCCATGCCTTTGGATTTGCAATAGGTCGTGATGTAGGGAAAACGGGCTTCTAAAAACGAGGGCTTTTTAAAGGAGAGATCCCGCCGCCGAAGCGCGCATTGCCGCGCGCAAGGCGTTCGTCGACCTGCTGAAGGCGGGACCGCGCGCCGAGCGCATCGCACAGGCCGAGGCGCGCGTCGCCATCCAGGCGGCCGAGGTCGCGCGGCTCGAGGACGAGAAGAAGCGCCACGTCGTCCAGGCGCCGTACGCCGGCTTCGTGGTGAAGAAGCACACCGAGGTCGGCACGTGGCTCGGCGAGGGCGATCCCGTCGTCGATCTCGTCGCGCTGGAGAACGTCGACGTGGTCGTGCCGATGCTCGAGGACGACCTGCTGCACCTGCGCCGCGGGCTTCCGGTCACGGTGCGCATCGACGCGCTGCCCGAGAAGGTCGTGCAGGGCAGCATCCACCGCATCGTGCCCGCGGCGGACGCGCGCACGCGTACCGCGCCCGTGAAGATCCGCCTGAAGAACTCGATCGAAGGCGATCGCGTCCGCATCAAGCCGGGCATGTTCGCGCGTGTGACGCTCCCCGTCGGCGAGGAGAAGACGGCGCTCGTCGTGCCGAAGGACGCCATCGTCCTCGGCAGGCAGCAGCCCATCGTCTACGTGTTCGACGAGGAGGGCGCCAGCGTGCGCCCCGTGCTCGTCACGCTCGGCGTGGCCGTCGATGACGGCATCCAGGTGACCGGCGAGCTGAAGGCCGGCATGAAGGTCGTGATCCGCGGCAACGAGCGTCTGCGTCCCGGGATGCGCGTGCGTCCGGTGTCCGCGCCATGAGTCTCGTCGGCTGGTTCGTCCAGTGCCCCGTCAAGGTCACCGTCGGCGTCATCCTCCTCGTCCTCTTCGGCGCGATCGCGCTCGTGCGCATGCCGATGCAGCTCGTGCCCGAGGTCGAGACCCCGACGATCACCGTCGAGACCCGCTGGCCCGGGGCGAGCCCCCAGGAGGTCGAGCGCGAGATCGTCCAGGAGCAGGAGGAGCAGCTGAAGGGCGTCGAGGGCGTCGTGAAGATGTCCGCCGAGTGCTACGACTCGCGCGGACAGATCGTGCTCGAGTTCGGCGTCGGCGAGGACATGGCCGCGGCACTCCTGCGCGTGAACACGCGCCTCCAGCAGGTGCCCGAGTACCCCGAGAACGCCGACGAGCCCGTGCTCTCGACGAGCAATTCGAGCGACCAGCCGATCGCGTGGTTCATCCTCCGTCCGCGGCTGCCCACGAAGGACGAGATCCGCGCCTTCGCCGACAAGCATCCCGAGCTGCGGAATGCTCATGAAAAAGTTTGAATTGCTTCTTATAACACTTATTAGAATTTTTCACCGACTTAGTCCAAATTCATTCACAAGAATTGTAGCATCTCTGAGGATAGGTATTCTAATTTCTGTATTTCTTAGAAACTCAGTCCTTGTGTACAACATTTAAAAAAAAAACACATTGTCTTTCAAGGACTGGCAGAGTAAATAAAACCGTTTAATCTATGCTCTTAACTGATTTCAATTCTCTATTTCTACGCGTCCTAGCTTCTCCGTATGCTTTATCACTTGTCAGTATGTTTACTGATAATTGACAGTATTTCACTAATAATTGAGTAAGTAATAATTAAGTAAATATTTAATTATTTAATTATTAATTACCAATTTCTATTATTTACTTTAATATTATTAACTACTTTAACTATTTACTTTAATATTGTTATTGATTATTTCCTTGAATATTTAATTACTTAATAAGTGTAATTAAGTATTTCGGTAATAATTAAGTAAAAATAAGTATTTCACTTAACTTTCATTAAGACACTCAGTGTCACCGAGTCTTGATCTTAAAAAAGGGAAGCAGGGCCTAGAAATTCTGAGCTCGTTGAATCGCAAATAAAAGTCCAGGCAATTCAGGAAAAAATTTTTACAACTAATAATCCTCGCTAGAATACTAACAGGCCACGGGTGGCTATGGTCCACTACCCTTCCCCCGAAGTCGATGCCCATGAATACGGTTTAGTTGACTTTTGTTAAATAACAGTCTTTTTCCAGATTGAAAATTGAAGTGCATTTTGGTTTAATAGCTGCCGTGGCGATGTACGTTATATGGCGTTCAGTTGGAAGTCGGTCAAAATCTGAGAAAAGACCTAGCGACACGGACTCTGTATCTGGAGAATCAATCCCTCGTAGTGTAAAACAGAAATGGCGTGTAGACTGTCAAAGCTCTAGCATAGGACTATTTATAGGTTTGCTCTGTTTCGTCGCAGCAATAATTGTATCGATTATCTTTTTTGTTATGAAAGATAATTTAGAATTTCGGAATGATATGTTTTGGATATGCACAGGTACCCAAGTTTCGATTTTGAGCGTGTGTATTGTCATGAGTATCATTGGAATACTACAACTACCTAAGCTATCACCTAGCGGTGATGAATTGACTTTAGTGGATCGACTGTTACAAAACGTCACTGTCAGCGGTGCTATCATATTTACAATATTTGGCACAATTGGGCAGATCACGGATGCGTCTTAATTTTTTTGTTTCACTGTTTTAAAAAGTAGAGCTAAGAGAGAGTCAAACTTTAGCGTAAAGAGCGGGGCGTTGATGAGGAAGCATCGTATATGAAGTAATTTCTGTTCGTTTTAAGTTTTAATGTCGCCCCTTACTTTTCGTAAAAAAACTTTTTTTTTTATTTAATAACTAAATAATATGGAAATAATTATGTAAAAAAAGAAATAATTTTTAAGGTTTGCGTTCCATGTGAGACTAGCGATTTTACGACAAACCTTAAAGGATATAAACTTTCTCGAAAATGGGAAAATCGTCCCTTTTTCGACAATTTTTGGCCAATAATCAACATATTTTCGATTTAAAAACAATGTCAACCAATTTCCAAAAACCTAATTTGGTAGATGGATAGAGCTGAATATCTGGCCATGGAATATTATTTAAATTGTTTTCTTTTGTTGATATGTTAAGATTTTAGACAACATACCGACAACAGATTGCATACAACCACGCTAAACAACATACGAAAAATCGCACAGGGCTCATAAACCTTAGTGTAGATAAAATGTGAACTTCCTATGTCCATTAAACATCGCCTTTTTTAGCTACTTCAACTCCTGATAGTCGATTATTTGAAGAGGATCGTTCTCCAACGTCAGTGCGCCAATTGAGCAGGATTCGACGTTTTTTATCAACCCTTCTTCATCTTGGAACAGATCTGAGTCCGTCAGCTGGTGACAAAGTTAGATCTTATGTACTCAATTTAGTAGTAAGTACTCTCTCAATTTGGAATTTACGAAATCTAAAGAAAGCTGGCAGCAGACCTTATCAGACAACGGACATAAGAATAGGAGAAATCGTAGAACGTACCATTTTTTTGAATTGGAGAAAAAATCTTTTGCCCCCCTTCCCTACACAAATGTTGAAGTCATCTCTCCCAACAATACTATCTCTCTGGTTTCCTCCCCCCACCACCACCATGGCACAAAACATAATACACTACCAAAACCATAACTCTACAAATACTCATTTGCGAAAACAGAACCCCTCCTTATTTGAATTCTTTATCTATTTGCACGCCTAAAATAGGCAAACATCGATTTTTTCTCCACGAAAATTTTTCTTCGCCGATTTCTTCTTCACATGTCTTCCCGATATTGCAAACCTAATGCTTTATCATATGAGCTAGTCACGCTTGATATTGGTTTTTATATTTTTATTAAGCATTTGGGGGTACCTCGGCCGCATAGTTAATAGTATAGGCTAGAATTCTCGTCTGCTCGGTTTGACCTTCTTGATCAATTCTTAAAAAGGTATGGCCAAACATTGAGGCAGGGTTGTTGATATATGCAGAAGTAAAAATGAGTGAGATCGCTTGTGAATTAATTTCTTTCGCCCATGTCTGAAAACGTTGGCACGCTAATGTTTGTAATTTATCTCCTTCGAAGCTGAGTTTCTCTTTTAGCCATTGATAACGAGCGATAAATGCGCACTGGGCGGGTTGTTGAGACTTGCCAACGAGAAGTGGAGAAAAGAAATGACGAATTGTCGCTACCAGCTCACCCTGAGGGTCAGTTTTACCTGAGTCAGCCAAGAAAAATCTTGGATCATCAACTTCGCTCGTGTATCCACCAAAGGTATTTGGCCGATAATGCAGAAGTAAATGCCAATATCTATCCTCAAAAAGTCTTGCATTCAGTGCTTGGTGAACAAGTTCGTCGGCATATTTTGATGTCTGTAGAGTATTGGCTATGACTAGGTATGGGAAGAGAGCAAGGAAAAGAAGTGTTAAGAAACTAGCCTTTAAAATAAGTGACAAAATGCTGAAGAACGTGGGAAAGGGCTCCGGGACTTCACCCAGAGCCCTCCGATGATCAGCGAGACATTGAGAGTTGAGCAAAAACGGGTGAGGTTTCGATCGAATCATTCAAGGCTTTTACCATGGCCTTAGGGCTGGTTTCACCTTATTCGCTCAACGTAGCGTATTTCTGCTGTGTCATGGAAAAAAATTGGGTATGATGTTCGTCCGGAATTCCCATCAAAGTTGCCATCGAGGAAAGGTGTTCGCCATGTCCTTGGGCCATTTCCCTGGATAAGTTTTCAAAGTTGACATGAGCGAACATTGATACTTTACGTTCTGCCCAAAGTTTGCCATTGTTGTTGCAGCCTAGCGTCCCTGTAGTGATGCCAAATGCCTGCCATGGGAGAATGGTGTTGTTGGTGGTCGACATTAATAGTTGCGGGCCAATAGCCTTCTCGTCAGCTCCCGAACCAGCCCACGCCACTTTTCCTAATCCACATCCAGGTCCTTCATCAGTTGTTGTCCCACCAAATGCCAGCCCATTGATCCCAAAAGTTAAGGCTACAGTAAAACTCAACATCATGAACTTCTTACCTAACATACTCTTCCTCCTTGTTTATGGGTAAATATTCTCATTGTTCTTTCGAGGCTGAGTGCAAACGACGAGGCGAATTCCGAAACGTTCCTTCCAACCGCCTGGATGCCAAGCACGAGATCATTGTCCTTGCGTGCGACAACCCGCACGAAACCCTGGCTTGATCCGAGCGTCATTGCCCGACCGTTGGCAGCCAATGGAAATTTGCCGACTTTGATGTCGCGGCCGGCCTCTTGCGCCTGGTCAGGATCAAGTCCAACAGACACGATTTCCGGGTCCGTAAAGCAGATCGCCGGAATCGCGGCCGGCTCAAACGCCCGGCGCCGTCCGGCAATCACCTCCGCCGCTACCTCCCCTTGCGCCATCGCGCGGTGGGCCAACATCGGTTCCCCGGTGACGTCACCGATTGCATAAACGTCGGTCATCGAAGTGCGGCATTGGGCATCGACACGAACGAACGGTCCGTCCATGACCAAACCCAAATCCGACAATCCCCACCCCTGAAGTCTGGCTTTTCGGCCGACTGTTACGAGCACCTTGTCGGCGGGAAGATCCAGTGTCGATCCACCGGCCTGTTCCACTTGTAGGGCTGTACCGACGCTGGAAAGCCCGCGGGCGCGGCACTTCGTCAACACCTCGACACCGAGCTGTTTGAGGTTCTTGGCAACGACCCTCGATAGCTCCGCATCATATTGCGGTGAAAGCCGGTCCATCGCTTCTACAACGGTAACCGAGACACCCAATTTGGCGAAAGCGCTTCCCAACTCAAGACCAATATACCCGCCGCCAACAACGACCAGTCGCTCGGGCAGCGCCTCCAGCGCCAACGCTTCCGTCGACGTGATCACATGGCCCCCAAACGGCAATGCTGGCAGTTCGACTGGTTCAGATCCCGGTGCCAGGACGACATGCTTGGCCCGAATTGCCAGCGGACCATCCGGTGTATCGACGACGCAGTTTTTACCGTCCTGCATGCGGCCGGAACCGGTGATGGTTGTCACGCCGGCCTTCTTGAGCAGGGATGCCACGCCGCCGGTAAGTTTCCCGACTATCCCGTCTTTCCAGGAAAGGGCGCCGGACCAGTCGACCGTAGGCTCCTTGACCGACATGCCAGGAAGATTGCCATGCGATGCCTGAACCATTGCATCAAACGTGTCAGCCACATGGATCACAGCCTTTGACGGAATGCAGCCGACGGTCAGGCAGGTTCCGCCAACAGTATCCTTTTCAACCAGCACGGTGCTGAGGCCCATTTGGCCGGCCCGGATCTTTAATAAGTTTGTTAATAAAATCGTTTGCTTTAACGTAATCGTTTAACTTTGTAATATCTATTTTTTGTTCTAAATCGGCTTTGGTTGCGAAATTAGAAGTGTCGGGCGTTGTACCTGGCGCTCCGTCTTTTCCTTTTGCACCTGGTGCTCCGTCTTTTCCGTTAATTCCGTCTTCACCTTTATCACCTTTAATAGCATCTTTGAAACTTTGGTCGTTATTTAAGTGGTTTTTAATAGCGGTTTTTTGGTCTTCTGTTAATGCAAAGTCTTTACGAGCAAAAACATTGTTTAACAATTCTGTTAATTTTGCTTGGGTTAATTCAGTTGATTTAGTATATTGACCAAATTCGTTCACTAATGCTGCGGCTAATTTATTTTTTAATGCAACATCAAAGGTTAGTTCATTAATTTTCGTTAATAACTCACTTGCAGTTAATTTAGTGTCAATAACACCTGTTAATTCTGCTTTCTGTGCTTCTAATTTATCTTTGAAACTAAAAACATATTTAATTAAAGCGTTTTTATATTCTTTTGTTTTGATAAACGCTGTATTTCATTCTTCATTTGTTTTCGTTGCTTTCAAAGTGTCAAACTCTGTTTTATATTCGTCTGTTTTACTAAACTCTGTACTTCATTCTTCGTTTGTTTTTGTTTTTGTGAAAGCGACAAACTTTGTTTTATATTCGTCTGTTTCTCTGAATTCAGTTGTTTTATAACCATTAAATACGTCTATATATTGTTGTGTTTTTTCAAACTCTTTGACTTTATAAGCGTTTAATCGATTTATGTAATCGTCTGTTTTTTCAAAATCATTAGCTGGAATCGCTTTTAACGCGGCTTTAGATTTTTCTGTTTTTGCAAAAAGATCTTCACTAAAAAGCAAATTCAACGGATTTTGGTCGGTTGGTAATTTATCTTTGTGGGTTTTTTTGAATTGTTCGAAACTCAAAGAAAATGACTCGTCTTGTTGTTTTTTGTCATGATATTCTTTTTGTATTTTGGCGTTTTGGTTGTCGATTTCGCTATTTCTTCACTCGTTTAAATCTGTTGTGTAACCTGGTGCTTTTTTGAATTCAGTCATTTTATAAGTATTTAACGCTGTTTTATATTCGTTTGTTTTTTTGAAATCAGTCACTAATTTCTGCTTTTGGGTTTTTAAAAGATCTTGATATATTTGTGTTTTAATAAATGCTGATTTTAATTTGATTTCGTCTCCTTAAATCGTAAAATACGGTCGTTTTGGAGGAGAAGGGCCTAATACATAGCTAATCGCTAATCATAAAAAATGTCACCGCTTTTCTGGAGTATTTTTACTGTCAGACTTAGTTGGTATTTGGATGCTCACAAAATTGTAGGATTATACTTTTTGTTTTACTTTTTATGTCTAAAGGCGGCTATAAAGGCCGATTATATTTGATAATTGTGAATGTATGCAGTCAATTGTCCATGGTTACAGCAATTGCTCTAACCTAGTAAAGAGCGAACGATGGCTCATAGTACCCGGAAGTCTAAAAACGTATTTTGGAAGAAGAAAAAATATTTGGCGAAAAAAGATCACCATTTGAAGCTGATTCAGGAATGATAACTTTTATTTCAGTTAATTTTGATAGTAAAATATTATTTTGGAAACATGTTTATAGGAATTCCCGAAAAAAAGCCTGAAACCCATCAAAAATACTTATAGATCCAAATGAAAAGTAGATTGGCTTCTATGACCCCTTCTCCACTGACATCACTGGAATTAGTAGGCAAAATCGTAGTGAATGTTTGAAAGCTCCATTCAATGGTCTTGGTCGTATCCATGCGCTTTTTTGTTTATTTACATTTGCAAAGAGGTGGAAAAACAAAATGTGGATCGATTGGGGTCAAAAGACAAAAGCACAGTTAAAAAATAGGTGATGGTCTAGTGGCTGGGATTTTTGTTATGCCCGTTATGCCACGAGTAGTGACGACCCAATTACTTCCAGAAGGCCCATAGACACTACTCCTTTCTTCCTGTAATAATTTAAGATCACGGAGAACATTAACGGCGACTCCTTCAAGACGTAGGTGTCATTAATTTTCTTCAAGACGTAGGTGTGTGTTACGTAATAGGAAATGTTTTAAACCTTTAAACCGGGAAAAATCTTTAGGGGTTTTAAACGTCCGTGTTACATCAAAGAGAGTGTTTTCTTCAAGACATTTTCAAGACATTTCAAGACATTTTAATATTACGTAATAGGGATTATTTACTAATGCAAATGATTTCTTTGGATGTTACGTAACAGAACGTGTTAGAATCCTCTAGTCAAGATTCAAACGTACGCGTTACGTAATAGAGAGTGTTTTCCTTAAGACGTTTTTCTTCAAGACTTTTCAAAATATTTCAAGATATTTTTAAAGAAATATTTCTTCGAGACCTTTTTTAAGATGTTTCAAGATATTTCAAGACGCTTCTAAGAAGCGAAATCTACAATTTGCTTTTTGTGAATAGTTTTATTTTTGTAGTTCACATATCATATGTAACTTTCTTTTCTTGATTTAATTACTTTTTAAAGATTTGGATGAATCTTAATCAACCTTTTTTATTGGCTTTTTTTTAGTTATCATAAGTTCTAAAATTTGCAATGATTAAAAAGTCGTGATTATATTTTGAACTCCAATTTCCTTCATGTGGTTCATAGCAGAGATTATCACTAAAAAGGCAAATGCGATTTTAGCAGAATCCACCGATATTGGAAAAATTTTCTGCCACCAGTGTAATCTGGTATTTTGTTTCTGCTTTTGTTGGTTTGGACCTAAGGCCAATGTCAAAATTACAATTTACATTTTAAATGGGAAAATAGTGTGTTTGTACAATAAAGTGCCCTCTAATGACAACTAAATTAAAACAATTCTGTTTCAAGTGAAAGTAAGGAGCTGCATAAAAACATAAAACAAACAGAAATCATTGCGTATGTGATGGGGTCCCTCACTTAATATCCCACTCCTTACGCTGAAGTTTGAATTTTGTTCCAATTCCTCAAGAATGACTCCTGAATCGTAAAGACCGTTTAATTAGAATCAAAAGTTCTATAAAAGTACTGAGAAACCTTAAGCGTAAAGAGCAAGGTAATGAGGAGGGGTGATCCTCCCACCTCTTATAAGCGATAATTTGTGTTCGTTTTAAGTTTTAATGTTGCTCCTTACTTTCAGTTGAAAAAAATGTGCGTTTTTTAATTTAATTTTTGAGTGTTTTAAATGATGCTGGGAAATCTGGCTTCCCTCCATGGAAAATTACCTTGCCCTATGAAAAATTCCTCCATGAAAAAATCTTTCCGCGTAACAACCCCCTACCCAATCATAAAAATCCCCCTGAAATCTCTGTATATATCCTAATAACCCATACTATATGTAAACAATGGGCAAAGTTCATGACTTGCAGTCCTTCCCCCAGTTACTGTGCTATACTACGTTATACTCAAAGACTATGTTGTTAGATTTTTCGACTATGCTGAAAAATAGAGCTATATAAAAATTTTGATCGGTGACTTTGAGGAAAAATTGACCGTAGGGGGGGGGGGCTAG
Source organism: Alatinidae sp. Z8VKAUB7J3 (assembly GCA_010016025.2). Taxonomy (NCBI): domain Eukaryota; kingdom Metazoa; phylum Cnidaria; class Cubozoa; order Carybdeida; family Alatinidae; species Alatinidae sp. Z8VKAUB7J3. The sequence continues at coordinate 104,080,440 of JAAAKM020073195.1, forward strand.
CTGCCCACCAATAATTATGGTCACTTAAAAAGTACACTAGAACTTATGATTCCTGATTAAATAAGGCCTCTTCCGATCTTTTACGAAAACTGGTTCGACACGATCACCCCTGGGCATTGTTAAAGTTAGGCAAAGATTGAATTCTCTTCTGAAATAAGTCCAAGATGAGCCCAATAGTCTGCAGGTATCATGCCAGTTATGTTTCGCATTTACAAGGCTTCCATCCATTCAAAAAAAATAGTAGACACCAGTTCTGCGAAGGAGTGGCCAATGGGTTTAGAGCTTACACCAAAAAGCTACAGGAGGGACTGAGTCACCACAAAATATAAGAGTAATTATACAAAAATTCTGTCGCTTTATCGAAATATGATTGGAATGAATATTCAGATGAACTATCCACCATAGATTTTCATTTCCTTCACTATTAGAAATATAAAACATATAAATCAGGATAGAATGTAAATGCCAAAAGGGAGCAAACAACAGTAAGCACCTTTCAAACGAAACGTCCACAGACATCAGAATAATCAATGATACAAAATTCCTGATGTAAACACTGAACAATGATGCTATCATCCTCACACGAATAAATCCCAAAGGGTGCGTTATGCCTGTCCATCTGCTAATTGTGAGCCCATGACAAGGGACTGAGAGGGTAACTATTTTCCCTGAGTTTTCAATTTTTGACATTTCTCTCTTAAGCAGCTAGCAACAAAACATCTCTCTGTAATTTGACAGATATGCTTCTAAACAGTGGTCTGACATCAATAACATGCTTGTATTAGCAGGGGCGCGCAATTTGAGATGTTTACAAACCCCTTAATTCGATAAAGATAATACATTCCGGAATTATTTGGAGAAACTCCTTTGTTTTTCTCTACTTCTAATAATCTAACGCTAACAATAAAGCCTGCTGGACAACACGCATAAAATTATCTTATAAAGATGGTAACGTCATCTGACAACCTCTGAATGTGGAATAATGCTTCCTTCAGGTACCCGCTGCATAATATCACATGATTGTTTTCATATTTAGGATTTGTTGGCTGTAGGACAACTTTTAAACAACTTTAGTACAAAATTGAAACTGGCAAAAAAAAAATTCCTCGACAATTTTATGGATGTTTGTGTTTTCGCGTGAAAGAAATCCAAAAATGGTACAAAATCTCCCTTCTAAAACCAATGCATTTTGAAACTTCGGACAAAAATTAAAAAGGAGCAAAACCGTCAACAAAAAAAACGTAATTTCTTGTAGTATGTGCTAAATTAAAGCCAACTATTTCACCACGTGGAAATTATAACCTTATTTTATCCTACTCAAAAGGACACAAACAGATCCTGGTGTACTATTGGACATGCTAGCCCCTTGTTTCCACCTATACTCCAGCTGTAGCCAAGTCCCGCCATCCCAATGGCACTTTTTCGAAGATCACAAAGAATAGAAATTCCTCCAAAAATGCCAACTACAGAACCAAAGTCATTGATGGTGTTATTGTTAACTAGATTTATAGATATGGCCATGTTTTCTTTTCCAAGGACACATTTTTTAGCTGTGAAGCAGTTTTCCACTGATTATATGAAATTTAATTTTGGTATAGGAATCAAACATGAGACCAAGGATTTTCTATGGTCAAAAAACAAATTCTTAGTCAACTGAGTCAACAAGTCAATGATACTATTAGGCTCTTAGAAATATATTCTAGGCAATCAATATTACGTTTCTCGGCATTAGACAACGGATGTTAAGCATTATTGTATTGTGCCAAGTTAATTTAGTAATCGATTTCTCAATTGAAGTTGGATTCTTTGTACATACTATTAGTAATTTATTTCCAGACAACTTTTTCAATATCATTCCAAGAATATGCATACCACTATGATTTGAGATAAGTCCTATAGACATTTTCTTTTGATGATCAATGACACTTGTTTTGGTCCTCAAAAATCGTGATTACTACAAACGGGCAGGTATCATTTTTGTAATGTAATGATCCCAAGTACATCAATTTTCATTGCTGGGCTTGCGCCAAGAGTTTGGGTTCCCACGTACCCCAATGGGGCCCCTTGTTCCCCTCCCGGGCCCCGATCCCCCTGTTTTTATCTTCGAATTCTTTTTTTTAACATAAAATTTTTTGATGTGCATTAAATGACATTTCATCTTTGGTGAACATGGTTTATGGATTTTCGTTTGCAGCCACCCCTGTAATACTCTGTGAATGTTGGTTGATCTTAGTTGGTTTAGTGTATGTATTTGATCAATATTAATTGTGCACTGGAAGGATAGATACATGTATCATATTTAAAAATCAAAGATGAAATATCTCAAGAAAGTGTGTGCACATGATAAAACTATCATAGCATTGAATGCTGACAAAGGCAAATATTTGAACTGTGAAACTGGCATTAATGAGGATTTTACTGGAAATATATGAGTACAGTGAGGTATTAAATTCCTGAGGAATACCAAAAAGGGTTCAAAATTATTGATGGTGGTGGATATACCAGAATAAATTTCCAGAGATGATAGAATGCAGAGAATACGAACCTAAAACTTTTGCCGGCCAGCGCCACCAAAGTGGCCGCCTGGAGGATCACCCGGATGATCTGCAGCCGCCGCGCGCCCAACGACCGCATGATTGCAATCTCGCGACGCCGCTCGTTCATGGTGTTGTAGAGCGCGACCAACACCGACGCGCCCGCCACGACCAAGACCAGGTAGGAGATGACTTCAACCATCTCCTGGACGTTGCCGACGATCTTCATCAGCTCCGGAATCTCACGCGCCGGCAGGGCGACCTGCGCATCCGACCGCGAGCGGAACAGGTTCTCGAGGTAGCGACCACCCATGTGGTGGTAGGGCTTGCAGACGATCGCACTCAGCAGCACGTCGCCCGGCCCGGCATCCTCCGACGCCTCGACGGCGACGTGATCGTCCATCGACAGAAACGTGCCGATCGGGATGTAGATCGCGCGGTCGATCGGCGAGTTGGTCGGCTCCAGGATCCCGGCGATCGCGCAGGCGAACTCGTCGTGAGTGTGGAAGCCGACCTCGTCCTCGCGCCCGTGCACGGGAATGATCTCGTCGCCGAGCTGCAGATCGAGGAGCCTCGCGACCTTCGACCCGACCACCGCCTTGAGCCACTCGCCCGGCGGGTGGATGTGGTTGTGGCCACTCGGGTCAGGACCTTCGGCGGCCAGCTTGCGTGCGAACTCCGCCTTCATCTCGGCGAACTCGAGCAGCTTGGCGTGATCGAACTCCCAGCGCTCAACCTCAGCAAAGGCGAGGTGCACGCCCTTCTTGCCCAGCTCGAACTTGGTGAACATCTCATCGGTCGTGCCGATGATCGGGAACGCGTAGCGGCTGAACGTGTCGCCGCGCGCCTGCGGGATGGCGTAGCGCACGTGGTTGCGCCGCGGCAGCTTGTTGTCGTGCAGCTCGAGGTAGGTGTCGAGCTTCACGAGCCCCCGGGCGTGACCGAGGTTCAAGACCGTGTTCATCACGATCTGCAGCGTCGACCCGTCCTTGGCGCCAACGACCGCCTTGTAGCCGCCGAGGCTCGCGGTGTAGCCGCGGTGCAGCTCACCGGCGATCAGCCACAGCGCGGCCAACAAGCCGGTTCCCACCGCGATGGACACCATCGTCAACACCGACGACAGCACACGCACCCGGATGTTGCGGAGACTGACAGCAACCAGATTCATGCTGCCCCCTCCGCGGCCGGGCGGAGGTCACCGAGCTCGACAGTGCGCTGCAGCGCCTGGGCGCTCTCGGGGTCGAGTAATTTCTGTTCGTTTTAAGTTTTAATGTCGCTCCTTACTTTCATTTTAAAAACTTGTTTTTTTTTATTTAATGCACATAACGAAGCCATCCTATGATCATCCATTAGGCATAATAAGAATTTTTTTCTCCTTATACATGTCAAAAGTATCTACTTTTCTCTTTCAATTATTTCACTTCCGGAATTTAATTCCAAAAAGAGGTAAAGAAGCCATTGAAGAAAATGTCCTTATTTCTTTTTACTTTCTTTTCAATAATTCATATTATTGACTGATATCTTAGTCTTTATCCGATTATAGTTTTGTATTTAAGCGGCAGCAAATTGAGGTGTCTTCGTAGTTCGACAGTCACTAGTCTCCTGTTCTAGTGAGGTCGTCCGCTTGTGCTGTATTAGTCAATCAAGGGCATTTGAATATATTCTAGACATTCAAGGTAAATATTATAGCTACTGTTGTTTTTCAACCGAAAATTCATAAAAGTCAAGTACCTTTCGAACTGAAAAAAGTTATTTTTCAAAAATGAGCTAAACACAGGATAACTTTGAAAGCTTTAACGATTAAAAAAATAATAAAAAGAAAAATTATAAACTACCGAAAGAGAAAGCATAGCTCCTAAGGCTGTTGATAAGACCTCTAATCTTTCACATTATAGAAAATAAAACTGAAGGTTATATAAATACAAAGTTCATGTTTATAAAGAAAACATATTACGCAAATTATATGACTGCAAATAATTGAGGATTTCAAATTAAATATTCAAATATGTAAAATAAATAATTAATTATTGATGTCTCTGGAGTGTGTTAGCTGTTTATTTGTCTAGGTGGAATCATATACTAGTCTCCTGCCTAGCTTGGATTTTTTCTGTCGGGATGGGGGACATTGTTTGGGTTGGTGATGGGAGAGCCTTACGAGGGAGACTAAGAAGAAGCATTTTGTTGTTTTTGTATGGAAAATAGTGTAGATTTTGCTAAATATTTACATACACACAAATTAAAGGAAAATGAATAAGATGGGTATTGCGGCATGGACTTACTTTAGCCTGTATTTGACTTTGAATGAAATGTCTACAATTATTTAAAATATCTTTGGGTAGTTTGTACTATTAACTTTAATTTGTAGTCTTTATTGGATTCTCAGGTAGAAAAACTTTTTTTTTTTTTTTTTTTTTTTTTTTTTTTTTTTTTTATGTAAAATAAAGAGTGACTTGATTGATAGGGACGTGCCCCACAATGCTAAGTGAACCTAAATAGAATGCAATGATTTGAATCTTGATAAATATCCGCTTCCAGTAGCAAAATCATTTAAAGTATTTAAATAATTTAAAGTATGTTTTTAACAAGTAAATATATAGAAAATATCTTAGGAATGATTAAGGGGTTTCAGAGGGTGTTCGAGGGTCAGTAATATTGTGAAACGGTGGTTTGAATAGACGAGGTGTATCACGGCGGGTTGGGCTGTGAACAAATGAATCAATTGACTCATTATTTAGATGGATCTAATGTGTATGGCTCTACACAAGAAGAAGCGGACGGACTGAGGACTTTTAGGGTAGGTGGCGCTCAAGGTTAGATTTAAGTCACAAACCATTACAATGTTTTCATTTACTACAAAGCACCAGGGGATTGAGTTTCGCTCGGTGAAAAGAAAGGCACTTCAGAATATAACTATTCCAAAATAAGATAGGAGCTCATTTTCTTTGCTTCTTAAGTTGCAAATAAATTTACTTTTTCCCTGGAGGTCTGAATCAACCGTTGGAAAATTAAGTAAATTCAGCAGAGAGACTGAGAGTCAGTAAAAAACTGACATTTTTTTATGTCAGATTCTAGTTCACTACCTCTTCACACTGACGGATCCAGGGGGACTGGGGGACCTGGGCCCCCCGCAAGATTTTTTCTGGCACCCTCTTTCCCTGTTTTTTTCTTTTTTCACTCTTTTTTCAGAATCAATCAAAAAAGCTATCAATCAAACCTTCATTCAAACAATTGAAGTTACATGATTACTTCCAAAATACTACATAACCAAAGATGACTCATGCTGTTCCGTTGATGTAACACATCTGGTAATCTAATATTCACTTACTTAAATATAATAAAAAACAACCACTATACTTAGACACTATATTTTCGTTCCTATGCACTATATTTTAACCGGTAATTCTATTTTTATGGTTTATTATTTAAGCTGCCATAAATAATAATAATAATAAAGCATAACAATGGGAGATTGTGTATATTAAGCAGCTAAAAGTAGCTTTAGGATCTATGTTTTATTTCAAGTAGCGTCACTAATGGTCTACTATTATGCTTTTGATCAAACTACAACTAACTACTAGCCTCAATGCTCGTCACTTAGAAACTCAGAATGCTTGGCAACTTTGGAGGACTGGTGAGCTTGGCCTAATTAATTTTTATTTAATGCACCCTAGTCGGACCTAAAATAGATGGGGACGTCTGTCTCATAGTCACCATGAGGGCTCGGGTTGGAGACGAAGTCAAGTGCGTTTCGGGCGAGTTCGTGCCGCTCACGGAAGGAGCGGAGCATCATGCGAGCGAGAAGTCTGAGTAGGGCGTCGGGGCGGGCGATCTCTCCAGCGTCCTGGACGACAAGCCGGGAACGGCCAACCGAATCGCTCCCAGGGGATTCCGCAGTCCCGGGAGGCTGGCCACACACGTCAGGGGGCTTGGCACGCGTCATCAGCAGCCTCCGTCGCGGAGTTGCCAAACCTGGAACGCTCGGCCCGGCGCACGTGGCGTGCAAGTGACACAGCCCCAAGGAGATGATCCCGGCGGATGGTAGCGCCAAAACTCTCGACCGCGGCAATCACCACAGGGGGCCTGGGGGCGGTCTGCAGACACCGCCGACAGCTCCGACAGCCGTTTGCGTAACTTTCTCTCATGAACTCCTCGTGAAGGAAAGTTACGCAGATCGGTGTCGGGGGCGTCTGCGGTGTCTGCATGGTGGAGCTCGCGCAGGGCGATGCCGCGCCATCCGCGCTCGCACTGGCGGCCGATGCGTACGGGCGAGCAGTCGCGTCGACGCAGGGCGGCGGCCAGCTGGTTGGGACCCTGTGGTCGGTACCCATTCCGTTCGCACCACTCGACGTACTCCATGCGGAGAGCCGACGTGGCTGTTTGTGCCTGCCCGACGAATACGCAGCGGTCTTCGATGAACTCCGCCATGGGGTCGACCTCCTGACGGTAGCTCTCGGTGGAGGCGACGACAGCGTCCGGGGAGCGGAGGCCCTCCCGCAGGTAGCGCAGCGCGCCCTCGACGGCCCAACGGAGGACCTGTCGGCCTCCTCGCTCAGGGTCCCTCAGGAAGGCTCCGAGTGTCTCGTCCTGCTGGTCGATGGGGATGGAGCGATCGAAGGGAATGCGCCGGATGCGGCGCCACAGAGCGTCGTCGTCGGCCCGGGCTTCGGGAGCGTCGTTGGCGGCGAGCCAGAGCACGAACTGCGGCCGGTACTCGAACAGGCCCTTGTACATGTACCGGGCCGTGACCGTGTCACCGCCGGTTAGCTGCTTGACGAGGCCCTCGGCGAGCTTTCGGCCGCGTGAGACTTCGATGGAGGTGACGAAGCGGACACCTGCGAGCCGCGCCAGGTCCTCGCGCGGAGCCGAGCCATCGGCACGGCGCCCTTGCAGAAAGGTCTCGAAGTCAGTCTGAGAAAGGACTGTGAGAGAAAAGTGTATCCCTTAAGTGTTTCAATGATGTTTACGAATCTTCCATTGATACCTAAGATCTTTATGATCGGATTATTTGGGATTAATTTTTATTATTAAATATTATCAAATTGCTTGATATTGATTGTCAATATGTGATAATTAAGTGATTAGAGTATTAGTGATGATCTTGGTTCTTTGGGGGATTAATCTGAGACCAATTTAAAGTTTTCGGAGATTATTTCTATTATTTGGTATTAAATGAGATATTTTGACTTTCATTCGAGATTTTGTAGATTATTTGGTATTATTCAAGTTTATTTTATATATATTATACGATCATTAAATGTGATTTGAGATTATTAGATTTTTTCGAGATCGTAAAATTTTGAGAAATTTTCTTATTGCTTTTCAGATTGTTGGGATTATTTTGGGATTACTTTGTGACTAATTTAAAGATTACGAGATTATTTAGAATTATTTTCCCCTCCCCACTAGAATGGTACATCCTTCCGCTTCCGTACTGCCACATGACGGTGTTTAAGCACTTGAAAATTAGACTGGTTAAATTAGTAAAAATTTGCAATCAAAGTTGCGTGAACGACCTTATAGAGTAGTTGCGCGCCTACAAAGTTAGCGAGACTCACTAAAACGTAGCCAAATTTTAATAAATTTAATTGTGCTATAAAAACTTGTGTAAAGTGTTTATTTACTTCCTTTGGTCAGAATCGTTATTTAAGTTTAAGCTATGTAGGCCCCTGTATTTGATTTAAGTCTTTGCCCCCAAATCTCTGAGAGTGAAGCCCGGCGGGATAGGGTGGGGGAGTTCATAGTACCCCTACAATCACCACAGTCTAGTTCTAATCGTACTCCACTAAAGTATTGTTCCAATTTTTCTCACTTCCCCATCATTTTGTGACATACTTTTTCACTCCCTTCAACACTCTCACTCTTTCTGTAAGCTCTATTTCACATTTTTGTTGTCTACCTCGACTGACTTAACACTACTTATAAAAAAATGTCTTCTTCTTGCCTTCTTGGGCCATCTTTGAATGTTTTCTCTTATTGTTCAAATTTCACCTCTGAGGCACATTTATTTGTTCGTTGCATTGTTATTCTCTAGCTCATTTAGACAGATCAGTCAACTTGCTCCTCTACATTTACGATCAACCCCCCAAATTCTCCTGCGGACGATTAAAAATCTATAGGTTCCCCCTGTAAGGGAATACTATACTGAGGTGATATACCAGAGAGGGCCTGATGCATGACTGGATGAGTAAATGGTGACTGGGTCATAGCTGAATGAATACTTGTGGATGGTGAGTATGAGATGTGGTCTGACAAATATGGCTATGGTGGAGAGTATGCAAATGGGGAATGAACACCATGAAATCCAGATGAAACCGTATGGGTGTGGCTATGATCACCTACAGAAGGAAATGCAGCAGATGAATAAATGGATGTGCCGGACGGAATCAATGTGGAAGCAGTGGGGGATGAATGAACAATGACCTCAGGTGAAAACGTGACAGATGAACGATGAGGAGAATCAAAACAACTGACTGCCATATCAGCCTCTGAAAATTGTGGTTCAGGGGCTGTGTTAGCAGAAGCAACAAAAGTAGTACTTGGGGTTACCTCGAGTTCCTGTGTGGTATTCGCTGGTAAACTTGCAGGCTCTGGGACATCCTGGGAGTGACGAATAGCACTGGCAAGCAAAACTTTATACCTTGAAACATCAGCGATGATGGCTTCCTGATCTGCAACGAGGGCTGTGATGTTGGCGTCATTGTCGAACTCATCAAAAAGTCGTTCCTCGATCGACGAAAGTTGAGACAGAATCCTAGATAGTTGTTCCTCTCGAATGAGCAAACAACGTGAAGATTCGGATAGCAATGTCTCCTCGGAAGTGGACAGTATTTGGTATAATGAGTCCTTGATCGCATGACGACGAATCTCCAAGGAACGAACAGCTCGAGAGGAATCCATGGTTGGTTGTTAACCAAAGCACTACTATTATATAAAAAGGCCATAAGATGTCCGTTGAGACGGGTTTCGGCACCAAATACTATGTAGTGAAATAGTTTGGTTAGATAAATGAGAGGACATCTTGTCTGGCTCAAAACAACAAGAATCTATTCAGTAAAAACTGTGGCATGAGAGCACATGCTTTCTAGCACGCTGATTGGTTAATAACAACAATGACTCAACTATCATAACTCAGTAGAGTGGAAATGATTCTGTTCATCTATGGCTATGAAATATTGCGCAATATTCAAAAATTTCAAAAATGTTGTTAAAAGGCCTTAAAACATACTTTTTGAATTACATTTTGATTTTTTAGGGCTTTTAGTATCTCATAAGTATTTCTACATGTATACGTTGTATTTAGGCAATATATTTTAGATTTTGAGAAACTTATTTTCTAAAATGTATGTCAGTCCACTTGCTGATTTACAGACTAGGCCACAGGTAGAGCAGGTGTGTCTTGCTGGGCATGATAGTTTACCTCGATCATAAGTTGTTTGACTTTTGCATTGCCTATGTTATTTCATGTGATTTGACAATAAGCCTGCCTTTGACAGTAGAAAGCGTCCACAAATCTCGCATTCCCACTGCTGCTTGACCTTTGAAGGCACTGTAGTCCGCTTTTGTATTCTAAGTGCCCGCTTTAACATAGCATGCTCCACCCTCTTTCGCTCAAACGCATCACAGCCATTCCTAACCAGTGTTTTCCAAGATGTACGATTTTTGCCAACATTTCCCAGTTATCAACATCGATCTCTAATTCTTTGAGATTGTTTTTTAGACTGTCTTTAAACCGCTCCTCTGGTTTATGCTGTGGCCTTTTACCTCTGGCACGCTCACCACACAAAAGTTGCTTTGGACGCCTTTCATCTTCCATCCTTACCACGTGCCTAGCACAGCGCATCTGGTACAACATTAGTTTTTCCTCAATACTCGTACTGGACGCTCTATCTAAGACAACAGTGTCCGGAGTATATGACGACCATTTGATGCCCAGAATTTTGAGAAAGCAGTTCTGATGAAATCTTTCTAATAACTTAACATGCTTCCTGTAAGTTACCCATGTCTCAGATCCATACAACAACACTGTAAGCACCAAACACCTTTTATAGATTGCTGTACAACGCCTTCAAATCTTTGCGGTCAAAGCCTTTTTGCATTTCAGCTGAGACATCAGACCACCACTTGTTGCTGCAGTTTTGATTTTGCTTCCTTGAAATCTTTCTCCGCAGTAATCCTTGTCGGACCAACTGCATCAAGACGTTTTGCATGTAAATTATTTTTCATCCCCGAGAGCTTGACAATCTCAGAATTGTTTTCATCAAACTAGTCTCGATGTTTGGTCTTCTTAAGACCAAGAACATCAACACCCACAGTATACACTTGCATTTTAAACTGTTTCCAACTACCATCACATAAAATGGTATCAAAGGATTGTCTAAGAGCTTCACACTTTTCCAAATTTTCCAGCTGGGACAAATCAATGCTTTGCGGTACTTTCACTCCACTTGCTCTCACTTTTCTCCTAACATGCATCCTCAACTTTCCACGAACTAGTTTGTGATCGGTTCCACATTCTGCACCTCGCATAGCCCTTACAGTACATGCGTCCTGAAGATCACGCTTACGGGAATAGTTACCCGGCATAACAAGGTTTCTAAGTAAAAGAGAAACGGGACCAAGTTTGCTGTACACCCTCCCACCTATTTTTAGGTCCTCGTCCAGTCTAAGTTACTTTCCTTTCCTAAGTAAACCACTTTTTGAGCACTGTTTGTTGTTTATTTAATGCCTAAGCAGAGGGCGAATCAAACTGAAACTGAAGGCTTTTATTTATGTATTGGTGTATACTTTGCTTCGCTACCTCACGATAGACTAAAGACAGATCGAAATTTCTGCAATATGAATCATACTTGTGGCGTCATACGTATAGTACAGTAGGAAAAGCAGTCATAATATTTCTGCTCATCAAGGGCCATACCCCTCGGATAACATTGAGCCCCTTGGTAAGAATACTGACCAAGGTCGTTCCCGATTTGATATTTGTTAGTAATAATTTCGGACTAAGGGTCTGCTGCTCATATGCAATTACAAATACAAAGATTTATCAATCACTATTCTGATTGTACAGTAATCCTAACGATGATGTATCTGCAATGCTATGACAAATACGATCCATTTAGGTTTCCCAATCGCTTCTTCCAACGGATCTCAAAACAAAGACTGGCATTGTGGATTCCCTTGCAATCTTGTAGTTTTCCATTTTGTCGTCAGTGTGTTCGTCATGATAAAATATCGATAAACTCAAAAGCCTGGCAATCTAATGAGTACTTGCCAAGTCATCTCTCTGATTCTATCATTCAACCATCGATGACCAACGATTACTACAGGCTTGCCTGCACTGAACATCAACATGTCACAAATATTGTTCTGCTGTGCCTGGCTGTGTGATGCTCAATCACCAGGCAGAAAATAATACAACAATAGGTGCGTGCCACAAGTTTTGGGCACGAACTTCAGCTTTTAAGTGCTTGACCGTCACCCGAAGGATTAATACCACGTTACTTGCTTCCTTGGTTGACTGCCTGTGGTCTGCTTCTTGTACACGTACGAATATTCGCCTTGTGCCGGGTGAGGTGTTGCACACAGTTATTGTTGAATTCTTTCTAACTGTTGAACAAGCAATGAAAACAAAGCGCCTCTGTCCTAACAATGCTTCTGTCATCGCTTTCTTTGTTGTCCTGTTGTCCTGGTATGTACTTCTCTTGTTGTAAGCAAGGTCTGTAAAACACAGGTCATGACACTTCCCGCCTTATGACGTCACACAAGGACAATGGGAACCATTTTGGGTCATAATATCGAAAAATTGGTTGAAATTCTCGCAAAATTCTGCAGTACCCTCTGCAGCTGGATTCGTCAATCTTAATGCTGAAGCAACACTTGCACTTAGCACTTGTACTGCCATAACTGAGAATGAATTCAAATAAACATGGTCAGTTTTCAGTTTGGGTACAAGGTGAATGTCCCTTTCAAGATCATCTTTGAACAATTTCACAATGTGGTCCCAAATTACGTACTTCCCATCATTCCACATCAGCCTCGTAAATTTTCCCTCGCCTGAGTGTGCAAGGCAATTCCGTGCTGTCTTCATTAGATGTGGTGCATCAGAGAAAAAATAAATAAAATTTTCTGGGCAAAAGATGTTTCTAACTTTATGCAGTACTGCATCATTGTTATGTAAACTTTTGTTCAGTTGGAAAAACTTTCGGTTTGCAGTTGCTCCATCAGCAACAACAGCTACTACCTGCAAATTGCATGCTTGCTGTAAGATATCAATGGCTTCCCAAAATAAGAGAAAAAGTTGAATTGATGTGATACACGTTGTGGCAAAAGTGGCAAAACTAAACTTGAGATCTACAGCTAGGCCCCTCAAGTAAAACACCATCACATGTGTTGCTAACACATCAAGATCTTCCAGTGTAGCATAGTTTTTGTCTGGGTCACCAAGGTCCACAAAGCCAATAATTTCACCATTATACTTGTCAAAAACAAGGTTTGCACAAACTTTCATCTCATCACATAATAATGTGATAAAACGTTGTATGCCCACACAATTATTCATTATATCATTAAGTGATGAAACAACTTCTGCATTGAAACCACGTTCTGGCTTGATTACATTCCTATAATCTCTTAATCGACGCATGCTTGGTAGACACAAGACCTTTTGTAGCTCATTGTAGGCTGAAGATGATTTCTTGGCAACTGACAAACAAAACCTAATCATCATGGGATGCCATCGCCTTTGTTTAGGATGACAAATGGCAGCTTTCTTCTGCTGCTCCCAGAAAAGTTTCATCATCGGTGTCATCACTACATTGGTGTCATTAATTATTTGCATCAGGTCACAATCAAAGCTCTTCTCAACAGAAACACTATGTTCTTCTATCATTTTCTGCATACTTTTTATTTCCTTTTCTAGCTGCTTGCACTTTAATCGTCCTTCTTTGATACCCATACAAAGCTGTTCCTTACTTAGCACCCGTAAAGGTGCCTTGCTATTCACTGATTGTGGCTCTGTACATGATGATTTTCAGAATTAACTTGATCACATGGCTCATTAAACTGATTGTTCTGTGCAATTCACACACATTATATTTTTATATATTTTTCATTATATGTTAAAAGAATAAATAATTATGTTCCACTACATTGGGATGAAATGTACGAAAAATAATTTTCATGTCTAACAAGATAAGAAACTGCTTTACATTCTTTGTTTTATAGGAACAATTTCATGGGAAAATTGTGGCCTAGATTTGACAACTGACAATACTTGATAAAGGTTTTGTGTGAATGGCCGAAACGTGCAAAATTAGCAAATGTTTCTGTCCTCAAAAGACATTTGTAATTCTTACTCATAAATATGATCCACGTAAACATATTTACACTTGATGTGCTTACACTTTATGAACTATATTTTACCTAGGCCTCAATGTATATATTTAAATTGCTTTGTTGCAAGCTTGTTTCATATCTAAGATCCAGTCTCTTCACTGTACGCAGCACTGACGATCCCATAAAGGTAGAAACAGTACTCTCTTCAGATTCAGTATATAAGCATATAGTTATATAGTGTAATTTACAACACAAGTTTCGATGAATAAACCATATTGAAATTAGTGTAAACAGCTTACTAGGTTTGTTACGACCGCTGTTTGGATGAATATTGTGACTATGAAAGATGGACATCCATTTCGTGTCACTATCCTGCATTGCTCAAATTTTATCCATTTATGATAGCCACTACACATGAACGTGACCAAAGTTATGTACAAAATTTATCAAGTCGCAAGGACTGGTCGCAATCTAAGTCATTCTTTTTTGAAATGTAAGCAAAACGTTTTCTTCTGTAAGAAGAATTGGCTTGAACCTTTGCCAAGCTTACTTCCTCCTTTAAATTTGTAAGACCTGCGAACGGTGTCAATGACGAGGCATCCATGACATATATATCAGAATATAATTCCTCTTACATCTTTTCAAGAAGTTCCCTATTGTTGCGAAACAATCGCCTAGCGCTGGTAAACTCCAATAACTTTAACGAGCAAACAACTTCAATCAAGGGAACTGTATCTTTCACTTTTCCATTCTATTACTACGCATCGACAAATTTACAAGAAAATCATCTGATATATATACAACTTCAATTTCTAATAATAACATCGGCGGTTAGCCTTTAATCACAACAAATTGACGTATTTACATACACACCCTACATAACAAAAATACTCATAGTGACCTGAAGAAGTCTGTTAGACGAAACGTTGTCAATGAAGTTTCCACATTTGGCGTTTTACTTCTAATAACTTTTCGGTGGGCTATTCACCTTTCATTCAAGTACCAGTTTGCAGCTCCTCCGATAACCGATACTTCTTGTTTCTAATAATTACCATTGTTTAATTTTATCAGGTCATCCGTTTGGCCAGACTCTACTGTTTATCATATCAAGTAGAGGATACCGGTAGACAATCGAAAATGATCCTTTCGAGGACAAGGTATGAATATACTAGACCTTTCACAAACAAGAATTTGATTCTTTGCGACATGTGTAATTCGTTCTCCCTTATTTATTTTCTTTTCAACGACAAAAATGTCCTCATTATTACATTCCGTTGTCTTCCTAGTTGAAACGAAGCCTAACCTTGTTATCCCTACTTGCGATGATATCGTTTACCCTTCTCGACAATGTATTGAAAGTTTCATAACCTTCAGTTGCCATCGCCTTCTTGTTTTCTTCCAAGTAATTTTCTTTAGTTGCACCTGTACCCCTTCCTTTTTCTCAACTGGCAGTTGTTTTCTGGCTTGCTTAGGTAGCTGTTTTTACATATGTTGTCCCTTTCGCATATGTTTTCTTGCTAACAATTCAGAAACCTTTTCTCTGAGATTGATTTTTAGTTTCTTATGTAATTTAACGAAATGCAAAAACCTTCTTAATGATAACGTCATTATTGTCATCAATGTTTTCAACGTTACGTCAATCTTTGAGTTTTAAGTACGGTCATATACTGAAATATATTGAATACTGCACGAAATGGCGAAGTCTTTGTTTACACTACTCAGTGATTTCGCGATTTCATGCAGTATTCATTTCCTGTACCGCAAACAAACTTTCTAAAAATATTTCAGTCACTACAGTCGTTTAAGCATGGAAACTGTAAGTAATCAATCTTCAAGGTCGAAAAAATCCCGTTGAGGCTCACGAAAACCTTGCAAAGTATACTAGAAAGCAATAAAAGAAAACCCTAGTGGGAAGGCCTACTAACCCTCCGACCGTTGTAGGGTTAATTGTCACTAGTACTCTTAAGTTACCTACTATTCGCAGAACATCTCTGCCGCATCGTACATTAGCCCCGGGCAAACTGACAATCTTTTACATTTGGCAATACAATGACAATTTAGTTATAGTGAAAGTAAATAACAGTAATTAGCTCACAGTGAAACAGAAACCCAGAGTCGTAATTTATCGTTCGTAGTTCGAACGATTCGTTGAAATATGCAAGCATTAGGTATCATTTATTTGGACAACCTCCGCATTGATAAGATTCACAGGATTATTAATTGTAGCTCACCCTGACAATAATGTTGAAATTAATACTGTCAGCCGATATGAATGCATCTGATAGAAGTTAAATCTATTGATTTGCGTCGGGAAGCTTAAATCTTAGTACACATAATCATAAAGAAAGTTAAAGGCCAGCCGTATTAGTACTCTAGTAGTGGCTTCCATTTTGCGGCAGTCGCACGAGACTGGACCTCAGTAGAAAATAACAACAAGTATTTGAACTGAAGATCAACGGTAGTTGTTCGTACGAACGTAAAGTTGAAAAGCCAGTACTATGTGAACCTACATAAGCCAATCTTTAAGTGCTAAAAATGTTGATTACTGTTGAGTCGGAGTGGGAATCCTAAACAATGCTCAAAGTTTTTTGACATGTTAATTTCAGAGGATTGATATTCTTTAGGCGCGTGTGCCACCTTGAGCCACTACATTTTTCTTGACATTCTATTGTTCTTGACGTAAGGCAAACAGAGAGAAAGCAGCTTGAAAAGCGCAGGTCGGAATCAGCCGGCGAAAATCATAACATATTTTCCGTAAATGTTACATGTGGATCTTAGTAAAGTGATGTATTATTGAATGACCATGTGACTGTAGGAAGAATCAAGAAAGATTGTCATGGCATTCTTCCAGATAATTAGTGAATAACGTTGCTCCGCTTTTGCTTTAGTGACAAGATGACATAAGCTCTGTGTTAGCTACTGCACAATGCTTATACCAACCTTTTTGGAGTATATATGTAAGATGGAAAGATGCAGTGTAATTACTGCGTGGTTCACTTAACTAGGCAACAACTTTAGCGTGCTAGTTATAAACAATCTTTGAAATGTTTTTGTTGAATGGTCGGTCTTTTATACGACAATTTTGCAAAGGTCGCGATACTTACTTGTTTCTTCTTTTTATCCGTTTAGAGACTTGATGCACTCGAGAAATTCAAACAAGAAGAAATTGATGTTTTAGTTGCAACAGATTTAGCAGGGAGGGGCCTGGACATTGAAGGTGTGCGGACGGTAAGTAAATTGTCTGAGATAGTTCCCGTTTTATTTCTCGGCGTTGGACACATTGAGGATCCTGATGTTTAGAGGTTGTGTCACTTACTGCCAGAGAGGTTGGTTGCTCGATGATGCCAGTTGGATGTTCGCACTTGCATTTGGATTCTAACTGGATAATGTGTGAAATCCAGTGGTGAAATTCCGTAATTAGTGGGTTTCATTATTTTGGCGTATTTTTTCGCAATTTTTATTTGATCGATCCAGTATGTAGACGTAAGGAAGCCTTTGAATACGATGACTCGTTGAGTCGCAGTTCTCTTGCAGTCTTCCTCGTTACTTAGCAATTACGCTCTGATAGCCAGTTACAGAGCTTCTAGTGTAGTAAGGCACAGACTCCGGCTCGAACCCCAGTCAAGGAAATGTTAACTATTGTCTTTGCGTGCAATGTTTTGTACATTATCAAAACCCGTTCTTTCGCAGAAAATAACTCTTTGTTTAGCATGGTATTACGTGGCAATTTTTTTTCGAGGCTTTTCCTCGCTGATCCTTGCAGTTTTTGTGTTTGCAAAATGATGGCGCTCTTACTGTAATAGCTGCATTTGACAGTGTCGTTACGCCATGTTAGTGGAAATACTTGTAAGGCAAAGAGGGGTTTATAAAGTAGCCGCTTCTCACCCAAATCGCTCCGTTGCTGAGTTTTGTCCAGGTTGTAAATGTCCAAAAGCGCAATGGCGGCAGTCGACTACTCTTTGTGATGCAAACTTCCTTTTTAACTTCTTCACGTCACTTCCTGCTTTATATGTCTTTATACCAAAAAGATGCCTTAGCTGTCGTATTTTGAGCGAACGATATGAAAACACGCAAATCCTGGCAACATTTAAATCAAATGATTCCTGTGCCCTAGATTCCTGTGCCCTGGAGAGCCAGCAAGGGCCCCCAGGGTGAAAAAGTCGATAGGGCACGCAAAGTTTGAACTAGAAGCACAATAGGTCTTCGTGGCCCGAGATTTCTTTTTGCCTTTCAGTTTTTACAGCGACCCCCGGGGCAGCTACCCCTTTTACCCACCCCTGTTGACGGTAATGTGGGATGGAAGGTCAGGTTCTAAAGAGCGCGAAGTGGCAGTATTGGCGATGCTGACGATAATTAAGCCGTTGCTAAGGTTGCGTTACGATCTCGGATTAATAATTACGTCATCTTGTCTTGCAGTGTACCAGTCGCACAATCAGGAAAACTGGACAAGAATACTTTGCCAAAGTTTGAAAAAGACAAAGAACAACAATTTGTTGAAGAGGGAGCTCCTTCGACTCCAACAGAGCAAACATTAGTTGAAATTTGGAAGAAGATTAACATCACTTCTTCAGGACAGCCTTTTGGTAATAGAAATGTTTAAAGGTACACCAGGAAGAAACAAAGGAATAACTGAATGGATAACAGTCTAGAAGATGAAGTAGACAGCATACAAAGAGAGATTCTCTGATAAGATGAATTTGTAGTTCAGTTATGTTATGTTATTATTAAAGAAATGCAGATGACTGGGAGAGAATTAATTGATGCAAGTTTGAAACATTTGCAGGAAGATTGCACGCACCAGAGGAGAAGATGTTATACATATGCACATTTGTTGAGTTAGTTAAATTTGTTAGAACCGGTTATTGAATGGGTGTTATGGAAGAGGGAAGTACCTGAGCTGTTGGTGAGAACACTTCTTGGAAAACTATGAGGAAGTGAATATCAAGGTGAAGATTGGTGATTGATATCCTGTTGATTTGGTTGCTTATGCTGGCATTCATCAACATTTTGTGCTATAAACATCTAAATATCCCTTGTATTCTGATCAAAACTTTCAATTTGGAAAAGTGTGTTGGTAAATACTGTTGATCTACTGTTGATGGCTTATAGCATGAATCACTTGGAAGAACAAATCAGAGTTGGAAAGGAAGTATTTGAAAGTAAAGAACTGAAGGTAAATATTGAAAACGAAAGTGATCATGAGTGGAGAAAAAAGAAATGTAATAGTGCAGTAAAATTGTAATCGATATGGGGAAAAGTATACAAAAATGCTGTAGGTTGGCTGATGTGCATAAAGTGAACACACACAAGATCTTATGGAGTAATTTTGACATGATAATGGAAGAAATTCTAACAGTTATCTGGTATATACCAGTAGAAGATTGTGGGGATGGGCAGGTGTTTTGCACAAAGAGTTAAATTCTCTGTGTTACCCTGAGGATGATTTGATCACATGCAGAGGAAGTCAGCTGGCAGTGATGAACAGAATCAGAGTTGCATGGTGGGGATTGAATGAGCTAAAGAGCATCCTGTGTAGACAGATATGAATGACATTAATAATGAAAGAAAAGACCTACGAAACTCTAATGAGAACTGCAATGGTTTATGAAGGAGGGACATTGGTCGTGAAAGCAGATGTATACATATCACTGGATAAATGTAGAAGTGAATACTGAGGATCATTTGTGTACATATATTGGGTGCAGAAATGTACTGAAGACAACTTTGGCAGAATTGAAGGCCAAAATTGATGATGTTGTAGGATTGAGATAGTAAGGAGAAGGAGAAGGAGAAGGAGAAGGAGAAGGAGAAGGAGAAGGAGAAGGAGAAGGAGAAGGAGAAGGAGAAGCAGCTTTGATTATACAAAGATTCCATTTCAAGTGCAATGTTTTACATATATAAAATAAAATTCCAAAGAGCAAACGATTGCAGCATTATTAGAAAGTTTCCTGGTTAGCCGGATACGGCCCGTGGTAAGAAGGTAGAATGTATTTGTTCCGCAAAACATTCTCAAGATCAACGACCACAAGGTCAAAGGTCAAAGGTCAAAAGGATACTAAAAATTTCCTGGTTAGCCGGATACGGCCCGTGGTAAGAAGGTAGAATGTATTTGTTCCGCGAAACATTCTCAGGTTCAACGACCACAAGGTCAAAGGTCAAAGGTCAAAGGTAAAAAAGGATACTAAAAATTTCCTGGTTAGCCGGATACGGCCCGTGATAAGAAGGTAGAAGGAATGTGATCCGCAAAACATTCTCAAGATCAACGACCACAAGGTCAAAGGTCAAAAGGATAATAAAAGTTTCCTGGTTAGCCAGATACGGCCTGTGATAAGAAGGTAGCATACCGTGTCCTTAACTTACAAAAACATAGTAATAATTTCCCTCAAAGTTAAGTCACAATCTGCGCCTTCCATCGTCTTGTAGAATATATCAAACAATTTCAAAGACCGTTCGCTGTTTTCTTTTCCTGGGCAGTAAACCAAACTATAATGTAACCTGTCAGTAGATAAAATATTGAAAAAATAGTTTGATGATTCGGGTATCCATATGGCCCCTGCCAAATAATCGCCCGCAATATTTCCCCATGGAAATGAAAAGTCAAACGGATACCGCCCCAAGTTGCTACAAGCCAGATCCACAACTCCTGTAGGCTGAATGGTGTGCGCAAGCTCTCTGTGTTCGCCGTTCTCCCACTTGTATTTCACTTCAGAAAATAGAAAATGTTCCTGTTTATCAAATAACGTATTTAATTGATGATTTACTTGCTTTGCCAGTTGCCATAGTGATGAGTTGAGATTGACATCAAGTATTGTTGTTACTACTGTGACGTAAAATGCGCAATAGTTTGAGCCAAGTGGTGGTGACATTCTCCGTCTTATGTTCACGGGTACATCCAAGTATTCCTCCTTCATTCCTTTGTATGTTAAGGGATCTGGGCAAGAGATAAGCGCATGAGTAGCTGCAGTTGCTAGGTAACTTGCAGCAACGTATAGCGAATAATTCTTATCTTTATCCTGTTGGCTTCGTTTACATGTTCTCGACGTAGCATCCCTTCATTGCCATTTCCCACCATGCTTTTTACGTTGGGCCATTAATATTTTGTACTTCTGTGTCTCAGCCTTGTTATTTCATTTTCTAGTAGACCTGAAGAGGTCTTGAAATATGACGACGTTGGCAATAAATAGATTCCCTGTTGACATTATAGCTATAGCTTGTCGATGGCGTAGTCAGACCAATATTTGCAAACATTTCTCTACTTCTAAACATACCATACCTTAAGGATATTTACAATTAATATTTCGGATGTATACACAGTGACAGTTTTCGTACTCCCAGTAATAACTAGAGTGTTGCAGCTTTTGGATGAGACTTCTCTTTCCCTTTTTATACCACGTAGATATCATAATGCCGCAGGCAACCATTGCAAGCTTCGCTTTCCTTAGGTTTATTTCAAAACCAATCTGAAGGATGCCCAATGCTTAATTTACGTCAATCAATCATGCGTTTGGAGGCATTACACCCTCGGTCACAAGTCTTGTATTGTTAAATTTTCTGTAGCATACATCCACGATGCATAGCAAATTTATGTGCGATACCAAACCGTAAAGCAGTTCATCTTGGCGCCAACTGATGCATAAAGAGAAATAGTGCCCATCTAGTGTTTAATTTCAAAAGGATATATGTTTAAGAGGTGTATCTTCCTACTTGCTGAAGACAAATCTGTTCCCGCAGTAAAAACTCCCATAAGTTGGCATCTTGCGCAAAACCTATTCCGTGAATACAGCGTAGAACACCACCCTCCTTTCATTTCAAAGCTTCTAAAATGATTTTAACGTTCCCAGTTTGTCAATAAGTTCAATTTCTGTTACGTTTACTCCAGAATCCTTTGAAATTCTTGATTCCTACCCTGTAATTCTAAGCCAAGTAATTTTTGTAATCTTTCACTATCCATGCTTTATTCTTTTACCTTAAATTGATAATGTTGTGATTTACAAACGTCAGAAATAGCGTTGATTACTGAGTGACAATATTGTTTGCTTTTGTTATCCAAAAGTGTGTTTCAAAGTCCAAGTTCAACTTCTTTCGCTTCATTTTTGATTGTATGTGACAATTTTTCCTTCGTATATCACAATGCTGATAATAGCGTCATCAAATGTTACCAGCAGTATCCTCCAATTTACAAATAATGCTACTGTGGACCATTGTTGTCGAAAGTCTATGCAAATGGGTCCAATGATAGTTCCTCTTCGTTCCTTCCTTTCCTTACAATAACTTAAGCCGCGTTTTAATAAGCCGCACCATCAATGAAGCCGCGTTATGATAAGCCGCGCTATTAATCCAGCCGTGTTTTTATTAGGCCGCATTTTTTAAGGTGCAGCCTATTTAAGTACGCAACCTAATTTAACGTATTAGGGTTGTCCGTCTATAGATATCCTATATGTGCAGATAATAGAGAAAAAAACACAATGGTATAAACTTACTTTTATATAGCTGCCTGTGTGATTTCTACTGATTATTCCTTAGGTCCACAAACGACTTTTATTTTGTTAATGTTACAACTTCCGGTACAGAGTCCCATTTGTAGAAAGTTAAAACGAATTGTTTGTTGTACGGTTTCTTTGTTGCAGTCGCCAGTGTAGCTGAATAGAGGATGTGGAGGTCTTCCCCCTTTAAGTGCATGAAAAAAATTATATGGAAGAGTCAATTAAGATGAAATACCGTGCAGGTAAGCAATTAGCAGGCGCATCATCTTATTCATTAGCTAAAATATTGATGGTGAGTAATTGATCGGTGAACAACTATATGGTGAAGTGATTATATCTATGATCAATGTTCAATGGGGCCCGCCAATTCTACTGTTCAGATTCCAACTTTGCTAGACTTTCTATAAGCACTTGCAATTTCAGCCCCTTGAAAGGGAAAACAGCCACACAACGCTCAAAAGTTCAAAAGATAAAATAACTTTTTCCCTCTTTGCGAGGCTTAACATAATCTACCGGCTTTTTCTATTTAATAGCTCAATGGTTGAGGCGTTGGTTTAGTAATCATGAGGTCGTGTGTTCAAACCCGTTCAGCGCCGTTAAATTGCAAGCTATTGTGGTAATGCTCCACTCCTTGAGAATTATATTTTATTATATGTATGTATGTATATATATATATATTTATTTATTTATTTATATAAAGGAAGACGTTAATAAGTATGACAGCGTTTGTCTCTACCGGTTTCCCTCCTTCAGGGGAGTTCTTCAGGAATGAATAAAACCGTTGTTTACAATCGATTTAAGCCCAATTCACACTACGTTAGAGGAGAGGAAAGGATTTGGGCCAAATCGTCTCAAACCGTCAGGTAAACATGACAAACGATGGACTTCAGCAAATCGAACATTTTGACGATTTGACGATATGGTAAACCGTCTAGCCAATCAGCATCGACCATCTTTGAAGGGTTATTTTAATAGACAGTGGCATCTTGAGCAGATTGTATGCATTTTACGTTGCACATATGTTGCCTATTGGGTGCAAAGCAGCATACTTGCTTAGACCATTCTAATGACATTTCGTATGTACAGAAGTGGAAATATTAGGAAGGCTTGGATCCAGTAAGCATACGAAAGTGGAGGAGAATTTTAAATCTTACAATTTCTGCGCATATAATAAAAAAAACCGGTTGCAAAAAGTGTATATAGCAGCTAAGGGTATGTGTAGGCTATGTGTATGTGCATGTGATTGAAGCAAATTCAGAAGCGTTAACAGGCAAAAGGAAGATCAAGAGTGCAGCGCAGGCATATGTTGCTACTGTGAGTTAATTGTCAAATTTTGGAAAAGTGTTGACAAATAAATTTGCATAGTTATGTAAGACAAAGCCGAGGTCTAGGGGAATAACCGAGGAAATAAATTTGTTTCAATTTATGGACAGCACGCTATGATATGAGAAACTCATGACAACTGGCAGGGGTTCCCTATTTTACTGAAGTTTGCTAGTCGCAATTGCTATCAATTGCCATGAAGAGTTTTCGATTCGACAACAAAAATGTGACAGGAGTATTCTCCTAATTAGATCTGTTCGTTTAGTAAACATTGCTCTAAGGCACGCAAATTAGCATATAAAAATTTCAAAATTGTAATATCTGAAATGTTGTGCTTATGAACTACGCTGATACGATATTACGTTAGGCATCTCTGCAGTAAAAAGACTGATAAAGAGGCTTTTTTGAACTTGCTCTAATATAATCAAAATTGAAAATCTAATTTACAGTTTGCAATGTCATGCCACTCTACATGCACGGACTTTCCATACTCGGTCGCTGAAACAGAATGAAAAAACCTATGTTATGATATGCAATTAAAAACATCATACGATTACAAATGTAAATGAAACATATATAGACATTTCAGTATGGTACAGTAAAATCATTTTCCTGTATTCTTCGATTGACAAACAACCAAAAATAAAAATTTAATAGTTAAACCATTTCTCCTGCAATAGTTAAGATCTGGGGAAAAAATCATTGTACTAGTGGATCATAGAATTGCCAAGGAGAACATCAAGTAATTAAGGATAAACTTACTACGCAGGCTTGTTATGATATGCTCTCACTCCATTTAAGAACATGTCGCACTGTGCCCTGAAATTGATGATGGATCTGTAACTGTTGCTCTTGTTTCAGTCTTTCCATTTTCTCTTTGCAAGAGAAAATCATTATTTTGCAAAAAAGTGGAGGGATTTAAGCCTCCAGTCCTCAAACCAGTCGCGTTGCCTCTCCAGTAAGACTCGTCCCATTGTTGGTTAGGACGTTTCTAATCTGCCAAGGTCTTCAAAGAAACTACCAACTATGCTCAATTCGTAAAATAACCAGACAACAGCTTCAACCACAAGATCCCAGTCAGCATGATTCAAACTTTGAAAAGACGTAATAATATGATTGCTCTAGTTGTCGTCCAAAAAGTTGGATAGGCTATTTACAGGAATCAGGTAGGCATTGATTAATATCATACGTAAAACGCCAAATGTAGAAACTTCATTGCAAACGTTTGGTCTAATAGACTTCTTCAGGTTACTACTGAAAATTGCCTAAATCAAATAGCCAATCAGCCAGTTTAGCCAATATTCAGTAGTGACCTGAGGAAGTCTGTTAGACGAAACGTTGTCAACGAAGTTTCCACATTTGGCGTTTTACTCATAATAACTTGTCGGTGAGCCTTTCACCTTTCATTCATTGACTAATATTTTTGAACGTTTCATTTCCATAAAATTGTATATCACTTAAGTACTCCCTCGGTATTTCCCTCAGTATAATTTCTTGACCAAAACTCTCGTTTTGCAAGCTAGAGTTAAATCCTGGACATCATGACCATTGGAAAAAAAATATCATAATAACAGCTGAGTTTGTTTGTCCCTCTAACACAGCTGTACTCTAATTTCGAATAGAGTTCCAAAGGCTTTGTTCTAAAAACGAATGGTATGTTCTACCTCTCATAAACACGATAATTCTAATATAAACAAACAATACCTTTGCTGTTTGCAAGAGCTGCTTCTATCGTACAACCCAATGACAACTATTGAATGTTGACGCTCCTCCCATATTGATCATCATAGTGACATGATTAAAAGAAGCGTGCCAGCAGATTCCCGTTAATATTTCTTCCTTTGTTTTGACATTATGAAGGAATACAACAATCTAATTACAACCTAACGATACATCGACTTTGACATTTTAGTGAAAAGACCTAACTAAGCATATTTAGATTTTGTATGATCATACTACGTACTGTCAAAATTGGATTCTTGAAATATTTTACTCGAATTAACATAAAAATTTTATGACCATTCATATTTACAATAGCATTACTGAGGAACTCCCGAAGTATCATCGAAGCTTTCTAATTTCACTCCATACGATTGCTGTGATCAGTGTATGGCGAAAACGTTTAGCAAAATGAATCAGTTACTCCACGCAATATACATAAAATAATCTCAGAAATCTTTACATCGCTTAACAATCACCAAGTAAACCCGTAAAAATGTTCCCTTTTTCATCATCAAAGCTGAATTGCCAAAATAAATAAGCGGGGGTTATCCATATTTATTTAAAGTCCACTCCCTGCTGTTCTCTTTTGCTATCAAGTTTGAAAAGTAGTCACTGTGCCAGGAATAAAATAAGAAGAAATTGAGATTCTATGTAGCCATCTCTCCGTGCATTCTATCAAGTGGCTCCCCTACAACTTCTTGTAGTAGATAAAACGCTAAATAAGGACCACAAGGGCAATCTCTCAATCACAGACCCCTGGTGAGCAGTGGGGCCGACATCGAAACTACCCTAAATAAACAGAAAATCTGGACAGTGGACAGATGGAAGGGCTGGATGGCAGTCCTTCTTCGGTCAAGTCACATGGCGCAGAGAGGCTACTCTCCAATTTCATTGAGCTGTGTGTCCATGTCCACCAGTGAATGACTTCGAGCTAATTGGCGACTAGAGAAATAGGGTATGTTAACATCAGCAGTCATGTAGCTCAGTTGGTAGAGCACACGAACGCGAAAGCGTGAGTCATGGTTCGATCCCCGGTAGTGACACATTCTCTATTTCTCTAGTCTCTTTTCAAAACCTTACAATGGTCATAATAGAAGAAGAAGAAGAAGAAGAAGAAGAAGAAGAAGAAGAGGATGGTCGACCGCAAACGGAGGCAACACGAATGCTCCCCTTTCCTTAGCTTCTACCACTGCAGTGGTAGGGGTGGGCGACACTCCTATCCCAAGTCAAGTTTCTGACCTCTTCTCCAAGCATAGCTGGTACATATTTCACCGACCCGTAAGGATAGAAGGCTGAGTGAACCTTGGCACCACTGTCTCGAATCGAACTCCGGTCGCTCAATATGTAATGCAAGTCCAGTACCACTGGACCACGGTGCCATAATAACATTATTTGAAAGGTTCATGTTCTATTCTGCAGTTAAGAGGAATTCATGGAAAGTGGGATAAGTGAGGATTGTTGGTCAATACGCTACTAAACCACACTGTAGAACGGCCTTGGTTACGTGGTGGCAACGACATGCTCAGCACAGTATTTTCTGCGAGGCGCTTATAATATTCTTACAGATTGCCGTCTATTGAGCATAACTTTTAGACAACGGCTGAGCATTAGCCTTTGGAATTCTGACAATCAAATGAGTTTAAGCGACAAATCATTTTCTACATTTTGATATTCTTGAATTGACATTGTACAAGGCTCCCCAAACCTCTTGAATGTAGAAAAAGCAATCTCACTTCTGGCCGTGTATGAAACTAATTCTTTGTAATTGGGTTTATCTCATTTTTCGGATACAGAATTTTGGGGAAAAACGTTAACTCCGTGAACGGATCCTGTAGATTGTGTTTTGAGGCAAAGACGTTGCAAAAAAGCTTTGCTCAAAAAGATATATTAAAATAGGCACCATGGCAAAGGGATAACAGATTCGATATGTTAACTTATGAAGTATCTGCTGCAAGCCCGGGTCTGATCTTTGGTTTTTTGGTTAATGCCAGTTCTAAATTCTAATAGCATGTACTTAGTAACAGCCAAATCACTTTGACTCTTGGGAGGGGCATTTACAATCTGCATATCTCTTTGGCCCAGAATTAGTACATCAAGAACACAAAAATAATCAAAAGCAAAACGTTAAAGGGTTGCAGTAGCCATCCAATATTGAGAGCATCACAGAGATAACGATGGACCGTACTATTGATTGCAAAGTCGTACTATTTAGCTGGAGATCGGCAAGCTGTTTCACTCAATATCACTCAAAGTTAATATCAGTGTTATTAATTCTGGCGGTATGAGAGAAATGAACGTAATTTTGATAATTGATAGGCATATAATTGTCTATAATAATATATTGTTAAGAAAACAAGAAAGCATTAATTTACCATAAAAGAAGAAATAAGTAATGACCTCACCAAAAAGTAGTTAAAGATACCACACCTTAAAGTGCAACAACCAGAGATAAAAATTTTCCCTCTTTAAACTTTTTGGATTACCTACCTGCATCTCGTTTCTGCCGTAGAGCATCAGCCTCTGCGTGACTACGCAACTCAAAGATCTTTTCAAATTCTCTGAAATCTAACTGTCGGAGTAAAGTTTCATCACGATCCTAAAATAAATTGAAAAGGGTATACTACGTGACTGCGTTGCTCATTCTACAATACTTGAAATTGTGATACAATATTGAGAAACATAAGATGACTGTCAAAACGAGCATATAATATAAAATAACATTCGACTCACCCTGTCCAAGATAGACTTTGATACCAATTACACCCACGATGCTACATTTCTTATGTGAAGGTATCAAGAAAATAAAGAAAGATAAATTTGGAGAGATCGGATTAGAAGACACAACGACCTTATTTGTCAAGATCTTTGAATGTAGTAGGTACGAAAGGAATCAAATTGGGAACGGCATTTTGAATATCAAATTCTTCGATTTTATGAAGCAACTACAAACCATGGAGGTTTTGAATGTCCATAGTGAGATGGAACAGATAAAATGGAAGGCAAAATTCAGTGGCTTCTTTGCTAAAACTTTGTGGAACACATACAGTGGGTTTTCACGCTCTTCTTTGTTTGATCCAAATGCTCCTCCAAGAAAACTGAGACCTCTTAATCTTGGCTCTGTAGTACCAGAATTATTTGCAATGACAACTGAAGACCAGGTAAGTTACCAATTTTACCCCTTTGTGTAGTAATCCAATTATCTTTGTTGTTCTTTCCTGTATCGAAACATTGGGATGTTGTGTGAATTGGGTTGCATCTTTTCAATGGAAGGCTCAATACATTGTGTCAGATCGCTGACACCAAAATAATGACTCTTTCTGTTCACGTATTGATGGTAAATTATGTTAGTCCTATAGTTCAGCGTATAAATATATGTTTCATGGCTTATACAAGTTGCTTCTCCTTATTTGTCTAGGTTGACTTAAAATTGACCCGGTACAATGGCGGAAGCAAAGGGCCACTTCTGGTGTCACCCGGAATGGCAATGACTGCCAATGCATTTGCTCTAGATACTGTGTCAGAGAATTTTGTAGAGTACATGGTGCGACATCATTACGACATTTGGCTGTTCGATTGGCGAGGGTCACCTGATCTGCCTTGGGCTTGCTATGGCCAATACACTATTGATGATGTGGGACAGTACGACTTCCCGGCTGCCGTGGATAAGATCCTAGAAGTAACAGGGGAGGTATGGCAGTAATTTAACTTCTATGAACCTTTTCTTTGACGTAAGTAGTTGACTGAGTCTTCCATAGAAGAAACTTTATTGGAGAGAATACAATACAATTTGTATTTACCTACGATGGATGCAAAGAGGAAGTAGATGTTGAGGAAAGTCAAATTTATTTTTGTGATAATTATCAGCAGATAATTACTGTACAACATATAAACCTAAATTTTTCTTTATTCCTTTGTTTTTATAATTAAAAAGTAAAATGCTTGCGTATATAAAACTATAACCGCAACTACTGCCACCAGCACCACACCATCATCATTATCATGGTCATGTACTCCTTTAAAGTAAATAAACGTCATTAAATGGAATACACCATTATGCGATTCTGTTTATAGTGACGTCACTTTTAATACAGAAGTTAAATTAATCTGGTAAATGTTAATGAAGATGATCATAAAATGGCAATATTAATTTATCTATTTTCTCAAAGACAGACCAAGAAGGTGTTTATAATTTGTTTTCTCGCAACTCTGACGCCATTACGTGAAATTTTGGGAATAATAAATAGTTATATCTGCTAACCAGAACGTTGCTTACAAAATGTTAGTGCTTTTTTATTTTCATATTGGGGAGTGACGTTTTTACATTTTGTCGTTAAGTGCGTCACGAATTAGCTGAAGTTTGTATTTGGAGTGGTGCAAATAAGCAGTTATAAACTCTCTAGTCAAATATTACTCTCAATTGGAAAATAAGCCTTTATTTATGTCAACAACGTCTGTGTTATCTTAGACGCATGTCCTTGCATGCAGCACCAGCCTACATCGGTGCTGGCAAAGCTTCTTCTTCTTCTTCTTCTTGCTTTATCCAATGCCAGAAGGCGCAGGTGAAACACGAATAAATTCGGAAGCCTGGTGCTCTCGATAAGCCATTGCAGTTGTCAGTTCGGATCCTGTCAAACCGGTTTCCTCTTCAATGATTAACTTAAGTATGACATAATGGCGGTCAACTCTCCTTCTCGTATCTGGAGACCAAAGTAGAAGTTCTCCTGGCAAAGCTAAATTAATGATAACAGAATCTGGAGCCACTCAAAAGTGATGACGGATGCTGATTGGAATGCTTCACTGCATTCGTTTTGCTTGGCTACTGTTTCTTTACTTACAAATTTCTTGTGACAGAGTATTACATTCATGACGTCATAATTTAATATATATCAGAAGTTTGATAACAATTTTTCACTCGTTAAATTTTTCATTTAGATGCAGATGTCAAAATTTGCAAACGATATATTGAGCAATCGTCTAGATATTCCCTTTCAAAGTTTGAAACATGTTTATTAAAACTTTTATGTTTTGAACTCAGTTCCTTATCTTATGAGCTAACAAAAATTAAAGTTTCCCTGAGTTCTTTTGTTAATTCGATTTGAATGCTAAATTTTGTATTCTGGTATTAGGTAGCATGTCTAATGCTTTGATGCAGTTACAGTTAGGATTCCTCGAAAAACGTTTCTGTGATGTCATCACTTTAGTATTTTTTAAAGTACGATTTACTTGCACTTCTTTCTGTCTTAGCACATTTTAATTTTGCTCTAAGACACTTTCTTTTCCAATACGAAATCCGAATGCCACTCGGGATAGCTGGGTTGTAACGGTAGTATGGAGATCGGAAGTAGGAGTGATGATCTGGTGCGTTCATGACACTTGGAAAAGTACTTTAAAGTTGTTGAATATTTACTCCGTATTGCGTCACTGGTCATCCTCGCAAATCGCTAATTAGGTTCGACGCATGAGAAGGGCAACGTTTAACTTTGGCCTTACTCTGAGAATTTTCACCCCAAGGTCAACAAGACGGTAAGAAAAACGCCAAGAGAAGGACGTATATAACAATTTGAATCTACCGCAGTATTATCGTACAAGTAAGCCCGTAACCAGAGTTAAAAAAGTTTGTTAAAAAAAGGGTTGTGGGATGACATTATATTTGCCTAAGAAAAGAAAAGTGGCCCGCGCACAATAAATGTTGAAATTATGGTTCTGTGGCCTGTACTGCTTCAGAAATCTTAATAAAACATGCATTACAAGCCGAAACAATGTTTTATAAAGAAATTATTTTCGTATTGTATTTAGTATTCTTTTGAGAACCGAAGAGGGACAAGCTGTATGAGTATGTTTGCAACGTGATAAACTGGCTGCATGTTATAGCTGGCATTGTTCAGCGAAAAGATTGAACAATGCCAGGTATAATACGCACCTCTGTCGAACTCCAATGTTAGAAGTTAATCATTTGGTTTAGTTATTGTTTACAAGGACTGTGCTCTTTACCTTGTCCTACATAAATCTTATCAGAGTACTTTCAACTTGTATTTCTTCATGTGTTCCCAAAAAATCATGCAAGACATGATCAAAATCTTACTTGAAGTCAATTAATTGTCAAAAACGTACCCATATTGGTTGTGATACTTTTAAAACAAAATTCTCAAGTTGCCAATTTTCTCTGCGGTGCTTTCTCCGTTCCTTAAGCGTGCTTGCATGT
The DNA here is from genome assembly GCA_010016025.2 of Alatinidae sp. Z8VKAUB7J3. NCBI lineage: Eukaryota > Metazoa > Cnidaria > Cubozoa > Carybdeida > Alatinidae > Alatinidae sp. Z8VKAUB7J3. Next base: position 104,112,035 of record JAAAKM020073195.1, read on the forward strand.
GGCAGAGTGTTGCTTAAAAACGAGGTCGTAATTCTTTGAATTACTGGGAGCAATACCTTGCTGGCATCATTGATACGGCTGGGTACCTTTTTAATGGCTGTTCTCTGTGATTTCAACTACGAATACTCTGTATAACATCTCATGGACTATCTTCAATAGGTTATCAAATGCCATTAAACAAAACAACCCTCTATCTAAAAATTCTACGATATGAAATAGCGTAATTGGCAATGTAAGAAAGAAAGAAGAAGGCGGTGTCTCCGTCAGGTGATAATACTTGGGCCATTGTGTTTGTATAGAGGATGTTTATGGCAGCTACAAAAAGCAGTGATATAAATCTATAAAGCTATTCATTTTGGCTAATGTTAGCTTTTCTAAGCTATTTTTTGTGTTAGTAAAACCTGCCAAAATCGCTATCATTTTGGGCATTTCGCATCTTTGTTATAGTAAATAAGCTTAATTTATGATTTGCTTACATTTTGGCCCAGTAAAAGTACTAATATTTATACTCGTTCCCTTCTATTCAGTCTTAGTAAGAATGGATCTAAGGAAAATTATAAAAATCTAAGGTATATGAAATTGACCATATCTGGAGGTGTGGGGCAAGGCTGATGGCCAAATTTTGCCAATATTTTTCAAAAGATAAATATTAAAAGTCACAAAACCAGCTTACTGCCATTTACTGGTCCAGAGATATCTAGGGATGGTTGAATACAGTACTGAGTAGGGTTAAAGATGTATGTTTCCAATCCTGCCTAATTGATTTTTAAATTGAATATTCCAGCTTTAAGGATTGTAATGTAATGTTGTTTTAACATGTGTGCCTTACCTTTCTATTTTTCAGAAACAAGACCATTACAAAGTTCTTAGTATTGACAACATTAGGTTTAATGCCACAGAAGAAGACATTAGAAAAGCTTGTAAGTTGAAATTAACAAATCAATTACTATTAGGGAAAGCAGGAGGGAGGTAGATGGACACCTTCTGATATCATTGAACCTACCGTAAACATCTTCCAAACTTGAATCTTCAAATATATAGTATTGAAAAAGTGTTTCGTGAACCTGACAACATTTCAGGGTGGAATATCTTATTTAATGTTTCCAATTTATCATTATGTGCCACACTTAAAATGGTAGTTGTACTAACAAACTTGTATAGATGAAACTAAAGAGTGTTGCAATTCTTATATTTGCTTTGAGTGGGCACAAGCAAAAATGTATAAGAGAGCAGTAAACTTCATCTCATGTCTAAATCTAATTGAGGTACTGAACTTTACGAAGGAGAAATGGCATAGGAATAATCAGTAAAAGGGTGATTCCACGGTGAAGTGGACATTTTTGGGAGAAAATGAAAATTGTTCATTGCACAAAATATAATTATAATATTATTCAAAAGATAATGTACTATGTATTTTGAAACTTTTTGAAGTGATTAGGGGAAGCACTATTCCATAATGGCAGCAATTATGTATAATTGCAATGTGTCTGCTGAGAATATATATATATATATATATATATATATATATATAATACATACGTATATGTCTATGTATCTATTAAGATATTGACTTATACTTGAGAAATAATGGGGATAATGCTAGACGTTTCACAGTAGAAGCTTTTGTCACAACAGCTTAAAATGCATCAGTTATGTCTAACATACTTCGGAGAGACTGCTAAATCGACTGGACATGTTTGACTGGACACTAGCCTTTAGACAAGGAACAGAACTCACGCTGGACATTTGAAAGCGTATCTTCTTTGATGCTTTGCTGATTGCGTAGAAACCTCTTAACCTATCAATGCCAAAAAATATATGAAAGAAATCGACAGCTGCACTCTTTTAATAAGATTTAGCCTGGGCACTAAATAGATACTGGTGCTGTAGATTGCTTGCAGAAAGAAGTATGAGCAAGGCAGAGATAAGCATTACGTAGAACTTTCATTTAAATAATAGGTTTTACCTTGATGCAAGTCGGTAGCCAGCATGTCCATTACGAACACAAATATCCTTGACAAATACATTGCCCAGTAGATGAAAACGAGACTTTCAAGGATTTAAAACTCAATATGAGGCAATCGTAGGTGTAGCAGAGCAAGAAGAATTCAAGAAATAACCAGGGGTGATATTTCGAGGTTTGAAGTGAAGTATTGAAGGCATTGGCTGAGTGGGAAGATGCGATCTGTGTAGTGTGTCTGAAAAAGGAAGAGAGAATGGGTTTAAGCGAGAGATAGAGAGAGTTGGTGACGATAAAGACGTATGGTCACACACCCTCAGTAGTGAAGGCTGGAGTGATGCCAACATAAATAAGCAGAACATCAGTCAGGGCTAGAATACTATAAAACAAAGCCTGTTTTTAAGCAATGGTGGTTCTTGAGTTGCTTTAGCGAATGAAGGCACGGCGGTGCCGGTTGGAGCACTCAGTACCTTTGGAAAACAACAGAAGGCGGTAGAGAGAATAAGTGCGGTAGATTTCTACGCTTTAATGGGATTTGCATTCACTGAGCGAATTCGAGAGATTAAAAGGGCAAGTCAAAATGTACAGAAGTCTGGACTGTATTTATCAAGTCATCAACAACCTCCCAATTATCACTAGGCTAAGCGAGGGCACGCCGATTGTCATGATAATTTTGGTGATAGCATAAATAACTACAACTAAGAACCCTGTATATATATATATACTCAAGTCAGAAGGCAAGTATTTTCTATCAGGAGCACCTCTCCGAGCATAATGACTGGCACGACAATGAAATGTTACGATATGGTGTGTGACAGCTTTTTGTTTCCCTGCATGCTGGTCCACGTTCCTCGCTCCACCGCGATTCTCAGGCATAGCAACCCCATAATCAAACCAATGCCTTGCTATTGAGGAAAGTCGATCTTTCTTCACGCCTACCAAGGGTGAGCCAAGGAGAAACTGTTTTAAAAATTAGCAGAAATTTTTTAAGAAAAAACAAATCCCATTTTAACTGCATTCTAAGGCGGTGGTATTGAAGTACCAAGCTTCCCAGACAAGCATAAATTCAACCAAAGCTAATCAAAGTGGAGGAACTAGCCTCAAAAGCTCTCATTTTAATTGGATATCACTTTTTAAAAAATGTTAATAATAACTAGTTAAAGATAAAACAATAATTCAGAGGGTAGAATAATATACGGGGATTAAAATAACGGTCTCTGAAAATGGGCTAAATATTTTTTTAGAAACGATATGGGAAATTTTAAGCTTTAAAAAAACAGTAATAAATAACGTAAAATAACCAAAAGAAGAAGAAGAGTAAAAAAATTAGCAAAAACAGTTAGACATTTATGATTCTTGCCAGCTAATCAAAACACGTGTAGAGCTGAGGAGGAGGGGTATGTACACGCCCCAGAAGCTATATTTCTTCTTTTGAAGATGTCAAAATTTGGCTTTTAAGGGACTATAAGATTCTCTCCGATTCCTGGCCAATTCTTTACTCCATGCCCATACACCAAACGTTAAACTATCTTAGTTATCTTCTGAACATCTTAAGTCACTGAGACAGCAACAGTTCCCAAGTTCCCGTGGTAGGAATAGATGAAAGAATATTTACATGCGTCATTGATAGCAGTTAAAAATATAGGCCCAGGGAGCTCTTTGTAAATCTTTAAAAAAGGCGAAGGAAGGAATACTTACTGAAAATACCCATAAATGAAGCCTTGCACACACGGAATCGTTCTTTCGCTTTCGTCACAACAAAATATTTGACCGTCAAATCCCTTCCCTTTTGCTTTGATGCATCCTCTTTTTTCTGCCTTCTCCTTTCCACTTTTTTAACATCCATATAAGAAAGAAGTATTTTATAAATTTATAGCGGTAGTTATCGGTTTTTACCAAAAAATGATTTCAAGATCCTAAAGCGGGCACATAAACGAATAACATAACCCCTGTGGAATGAAACTGCCTAATCTATACTGCCAAAAACTCTCCCTATGTCTGTTTTCCACTATTCTATCTATAATTCTAACTCTAATGTCCATCTCAAACCCCGTGTGGCCCTCCTCTAAAAAATGTCGAAAAAACTCTGCCTGTGGTACACCCTGAGCTTGTCTGAACTTACGACTAGCCGCCTTGTAATTATTAAACCTGGATGTAAATGCTGTCCTGGTACCACCTATATACTGTTTCTCACAAACACTAAACTGAAGTAAATACACCCTGTCTAAAGCGCGTGCTCTATCTATTTGCCCCCTAACGAAGTGCTCTTTATAACCTCTTGCCTGCAACCACTCCGTTAATTCTACCGAGCTTGTATTAAAAGTTTCCAAACTGGAACAAATTCTACGTAATCTAATTGCCTGGCTATATGGTATGGCCTTTTAGGTATGTGAAGGATGGCATGATTTACGATATTGGTGAGTGTCCGTGTCCTTACAAAACAAGCCTGTTTCCATTTTTCCTCCAGCGGTATTTACTGTAACGTCTAAAAATTTAACGCATGTTTGTTACTAATGGGTTGTCAACTTGATTGTAGGGTGGAAATTATTAAGATGATGAATAAAGTCGAGAAGTGTTTGTTCTCCGTCTGTCCATATAAAAAATATATCGTCAATAAAACGAAACCATGCGTATGGAGATACTGAACTACTCTCTATCACCCTACGTTTTAACTGACCCATAAAAATATTCGCATATGACGGTGCAAACCTTGTACCTCTAGCCGTGCCCCTAATCTGCTGATAAAAAATATTATGAAATTTTTAAAAAGTTGTTTTCTAAAACTAAGCTAGCTAGGGAGACCAGTGTATCCGCGGAAACAGAAGGATTGGTACGAGAACTGAGACCATGATGAAGAGCCTTCCTCGTGCGGGATATTGGGGTAAAGGCCTACAACGCCCGCAATGCGCAGAATAGATCTCTCTGGCAATTCCCCCAGTTCTGAAAGCTTGCAAAAAAAATAATCATTAGTGTCTTTAATATAAGAAGGGTTAGATTTTGTATGGGGATTAAAATTATAAAGTCTACAAGGATGTCATTCCAAACAAACAAAATAGTAATGTTATATATGAATTTTGATGCCAGTGTGATGCTAGGTATGTTGGAAGGACGTCTCAAAGACTTACAGATCGTATGTCGCAACATATTCCACCCGCGTTGAGAAAGCAAAAACAAGTGGGGGCGAGAGCATGTAGTCTTCAAAATAATTTTTTTCAAAAATATTATTGACTCATGCATGTCTATTATGAAAATTTTGCCCAGGATATATTAATTTTTTGTGTATAATTCATGTGAGGAAAAGAAAAATGTACCTCAGCCCTTTCCCCCAATAATTCAGCAAGCGCCACTGTTTAAATAATTGTGCGAATGGCTCAAAGTGCCTAATTGCTAAGGCTTAACAAGAAGTATTTATTGGTTTCTTGCGCTGGTCAGTAACTAGATGATCTGGCTTGATGATCTGAATATCAAATGAAAGTGAAACGGAGTCTCTGAGCTTTAGACGCTATGTTGCAAGGCACGTTCTGAACGGTAAACGTATGCGAGGTTTGGTACAATGTCGATTTATTGTGTGTTGAAATTGCTCCTGGGTGTGCCATAGACTCCTAAGCCGCCACAAAATCACCATTACTCGTCAGGATCCCTTTTATAAGGAACCTATTTTATATTGTATAACGTACGTTTCTTTTTTACCTCGCTAGATAAGATCAGAATAAAGGTTGTTGATGAAGCCATTGAGGAATACAATAAACGAACATGCATTCGATTCGTTCCACGAAGCAACGTTCATAAGAATTACGTCAGATTTAAAAGAGCCGGAGGGTAAGCAAAAGTTTAAACTTAGACCTGTAAGTTCTGCTAAACATGTGTGGCAAAAAAATTATTGGGTGAAATGAAAGAGTAGAATAAGTAGGACTGGGCATTACCAACGGATTATAAAATAACATCATTAGCCCTAGGAAATTTAGGACATTGAAAATCAAAATTTTCATTTTCATTTTGTAAGGCCCAACAACAGCCCCCATTATCTACGTCAGTCCCTGACATTTCGTCATTTTCACTAAATCCGAAATAAAATGAACAGAATATGCAAGTAATTTATCGACAATGTATCAAAATCTTTTTTAAATTACCAACGAAACGGATCGATAAACGCGCCGAATAACATAAGAATACTTATTCAAACTTTTTTCCGATTAATTACTTCCTGTCGTGACGATGAACGTGGTTTAGAGCTTTTTATTCCAGTTTACAAAGTTAATAGATAAAAAGGCGGATATTTTACCTTTTTACTCTCACCCAATGCATTTGTTAAGGATAAACTCGACTTCCGAAAGGCAAGGTTGAGAAATACTCTCATTCTCCGTGACTAATTTGATACACCTATTTTTCTTGGTATGAACGCTTTATTGATTTAATCTTTTATTTAGCATATAGGTTTAGGTTCGTTTGAGGAAATCAGTTTATGAGGCGATCTACGTCTGTTGAACTTCATTACAGTTTAGGTTATTTTAAAACTCGTTCCTACTCCTAATATCGCTAACGGCCCATCATGTCGTTCACCTTTGACCCGGTAAAGAAAATGTGAGTAAACGTTTGGTCGTGGTAGCTCACAGTGTTATTGAGCTGGATCATCATCATCATGACCGTAGCCCCTGTGGGGGCCGTTGGTGCACCGGCACATAAACACCTGTCTTCCATCTCATTCTGTCGTGAGTTCGTCTCAGTGCTTCCGTCAAGCTGGATACGGATTATTTTAAGTGACAAATGACTATAGATTAGTATATACTGCAGGTACAAAGTAAGACGTTTTGCTAAAAGAAACACCCGCTATTTTCTAATACTTTGAAACGTATGCAAAACCTGTTTATAGGCCTTTGTGAATTGGTCATACATTTTCGGTCGATAGATTATTACTGACCTTGTCCAGGACACAACGTCATGGGAATGATCAAAGAATGGTGTGCAGATACTATCTGCTTTTCTGACTGCTTTGTGTCCTGAAATATACGGCCACGTCATCGCGCCTTAACTTTTGGGTCTTGATTTAGCTAGTCTCGCTGCTCGTGGTGTGACTTAGAGTTGTATATTTGTTTCACTTGAAGGCAAAGCTGGTCCCAACCGATGAAATAACTGTTGTCTATGAAGTCTGTACCCTTGGCAATTCCAAGGACAACAATGACGCTTTTGCAAAACTATCTAGTGTTGCTTCATCTCATGGGACATACATGGAAGAGAGCGTGAAGCAACCAGTTGTTGCCGCCCCAGGACCAAGTAGTTTGGACGAAGTTATCAGCGAGGAATCCGAGGTATGAAGTTCTGTTAATGTCCATAACCGTGCATGTCTCGTGAAGGCAAGAGTAGGTTACTTTTAGGGCATTTTTCATGAGTGAAAGGTGAATAGTCCACCGACAAGTTATGATAAGTAAAACGCCAAAGGTGGAAACACTATTGACAACGTTTCGTCTAACAGACTTCTTCAGGTCACTACTGAAAATTGGCTAAAGATAGTGACCTGAAGAAGTCTGTTAGACGAAACGTTGTCAATAAAGTTTCCACCTTTGGGATTTTTCATATATTTATTGTAGGTACAGATTATTGTGCTGGTATTTCGAGTAATTGCTAATCTGCATTGAAAGCTGTGGAAAATGAATTGGTTGAAGCTGGAATCTTTTTTGTATCGAACAAAAAGTTTTGCTTCAGTTTGCCTTGCCAGTTCATTGATTCACACAATTAATAAGCTTAGGTTTAAGGATGGTGGAGGAGGTGATCTGAAGGCTTTGTAAAAGTTCTCGTTATAGTTCTGGTTTGCCAAGGGGATATTGCCAAGGGGATATTGCCAAGATATCGTGGGAATCATCTGCATGTACTCTTCCATACCTGTGGGATACTTGTTCCTTATTATGGCTTATTTCAATCATTCTTCATTACAAATTCAGTGAACAAACTTCAAGAGGCTATTTCCCATGACTTTCAGTTGAATGTTGCCCAACAGGACTTGCAGGCTCTTGGCCTATTTGGAAAACTTTTGTCTTCACCTTGGATATCTACCTTTTACACCAACGATACTACAATATGCCATGTAGATGGAATCAATATTATCAAATGTCTTATCAAGGCTTGCATGCATACATCAATAATCTGTTAAAGACTCTTTCCACAAAAAGAGACTTCTGTAGTAATATTATTTCAATCTGACAATGTCATCATAGCATTACGGAAGAAGCCTAGCAATTTTTTCAAGAATGATGGAAGAGTGCTTGTCAGCAGTAGTGCATGTCTTAGAAAGACAATATTCTAGGTATTTTAATCTGGTTATAACAGATGAATTCAGAGGTAGTGCTGAAAGTGCTCACCTGCACAATGGAGGTGCTGAAAGGATAATGGGAATGTTTAGTGCTTTGCAAGAAAAAGCTCCCAATGCCACTTTGAATTATATATCAGCTGTAATAAGAGCACGGAAAAACAAAGTGGTGGCTTTTTTCAATTCTATGGATCCAGGAAAAAGAGCATCTACCATTAACACAGCAGTTTGGTGTGCAGGAAAACAAAGAAAGAGAAGGAGACTGAATTCAATGGATCAAACAAAAGAAATAATAAAGAGAGAGGCTGCAAAGAGACAAAAGAATGCTGACAAAAACTGTAATCAGGTTGAAAGAAAGTTTAGAAATGGACAGTTTTCCCCTCATAGAAAAGGAACTAACAGATATTTAAATGGTGATATTGTTGGGAGACAGTTTTGTCAGATGTGGTTTAATAGTGAGATGGACATTGTAAAGAAATACTTTGTTAAAGTGGAAGGTTATTTTAAGAAGTCTTGTGGAAGCCCGAGAAGTAAGGTAGGGATATCCGGTCACGAGAACTAGGTTCACCATTGACATCATTCTTTGCGTGAAATCTTATGGGCAAGACATGTCTTCTAGCAAGGCGGTCTTGGTCACAGCGCTTGATGTACTTGTAATAAAATTCGAAGTTTAGTAAAGCTGCAGCTTGCCTAGGTGGGCGTTAATCGCGACTTGTTTGGCGATGTTTGAACCAAGGCGAGGACACAAAAATCACTGTTGCCGGCCCGCGAGCAAGCAAAAGAAAGTTTGCAGAACACCAACTCCTGCCAAAATGCTCTAGAAATATGTTGTATTTATGCACAGAACTTAAATATTTACACGGCATCAGCTTTTGTACAATTTCACCAGCAAATTATGTCACTTTTTAGCGGCCTCTTTGCGAAATTTTGTGCGACTTCGGCGACAAGACGTTATAACGCTGACAGCAATTTACTCAGCTCTTAGACTCAGATACGAAAGTTTCAGGACTTGACTGCACTTTATTGACGTAAAACTGAGTACATGTTGCTATGATGAGTGAGACACGGGATCTGATATAGGGGTGGTAGTAGTAGTAAATCTCTCGCTATCCCTAACTAGGCTCTTTAGTTTACGACGCCCTTGGGCATTTAATAAAATCCGGTCGGCAAGTTCTGTACCAAGGTGGATAAAGACCTTATTGTGTCAAATAAGCAGTTTTTCTCCTTGTTTTGAATGATGGACTTAAAATAAACGCTTTAGCTCTGGGTGACTTTTTCTTGCATTTTAATTCTCTTCTCTGCAAGACATCGTTAGTGGTAGATACGACCCTAATCTGTAATCCAAACACTGCTCTTATTGTCAAGGTGTTAATAGCCAACGCTTTCAAACTATTATGACCTGTCAACTATCGTTAAGTCTTCAAACTTATCAGAGAACAACAATCAATACACGTTATTATCAGCCTCTTGACCAAGGATTAATTAGTCTTCCGCAATTTGGTCAAAAGGTAATCTGTGATTTGACGTCATTACTTTCTTCCCACACCAAGACCGCTTGAGGGTTGTTGCACTGCCAAAACCTGTGACATATATGAGACATACAGTCTTTGCCTACTTTTAAAGAGGGAAGTCTATGTACCGGTACTCTTGGGTGCCTAATAGGGGGGGGTGGAATAGACGGGGGTTGGAAAATCCCAAAAGCTTAATAAACGGGGGGATGGAATAAACGGGGGGTTGGAAAATTTATTGTTTTATTCTATTTTGCTAGCATTAAAGATTCATGTGAGTGAGGATACTCATGCTATCCTGGAGAAGCTGGGTGGATATGTCATGGATTGCCGTGGAGAGCGACAAGTGAAGGTAAGCCAAAATTTAACTTCGAAATTTCTCATGTACATGGTACTAACAAGAGAATTGTATTCATAAGCAAACCACGACATCAATCTAGGAAAGGGTTGATATCAGGAAGGAGAACCAAGGGAAAATATCCCTTACCGAAAAATACCCGCATGACAACTCCCCGGTAAAACCCCATACAAACATTATCAAGACAAAAAAATATATATGTTGTCTGACTGAAATAAATCTTATATCTTATGATATTTGAGAGATCCAGTAGATTTTGGGAAAATTCAGTTTTTGTTTGTCTATTTTTGCTTATTTAAGAACCACAAGTTACTGATATTTGGTGTCAGGACAAACCCTGGACATAAACGTCAGCTTAATGACTTGCCAACCCATCGCAAAAGAATATTTTTAATAAGATCACAAGTCTAAAAGTCCCCCATTAAGGTATTAGGTTTTCCACTAGTAATAACTAATAAATTTATTAATACTAAAATTTATTTTTATATTTGAGAGGGCTGGGTCATGTCAATGATGTTATACCGTTATGAATGCTTCATAACGTAATGGATTTGAACTGACATGTTCGAAACGTTGCGTATCGACAGAACGGATTGTAATGGAGTTCGGAAGGAAACTTAGAAATGCAGTTACAATTGAAAAGCCAACTCATACCAGCTGCGAAACAGATTGAAGACTCGCGTTTAAATTGTGAATAGAACTTGGCTCTTAACATGAAATGTATTGAAATATATAGATATTGTCTTTCCTTTCAGATTGATCCTTTCCTTTTTGTTTGAATCCGAATTGTGATTATAATTCCCACTTCTTTCAGATTGATCCTTTCCTTTTTGTTTGAATCCGAATTGTGATTATAATTCCCACTTCTTTCAGGGTCGTGGAATCATGACTACCTATTGGCTTAAAGGAAAACAAGGGTTGGACTTAGTCTATCCAGCAGAGCATCTCGCACTTTCCGAATCTCAGCATTACTTCAAATAAATTGTAAAAAATTATGGCATATAGTATTCATTACAGAAAAGACGTCTGTACATATTGTATTTACATTATCACTCTTGAAGTCATGGAGTCGGTACTGAATTGCGAGTGAGATAGCATAGAAATGTTAAAGGTGTCGGTTGTTGAAGGAGTGTTAAAACAAATGGAAGAAAATAGAATGTCGAGTTCTCAGCTACGAGAAGTGCCGGAAGTGTGAAAATGCTGAGAATGCAGAAACTGCTGCAAAAACACGGTAATGATGCTTGTGAAAGTGTTGAGATTCGTATGAGTTCAAAGCATCGATTATATTGGGAATGTTAAAGCAGTGATATTGATTGCTTAACAAACGTTTATAGTGTTCGAAGTTGGAAGATTTCACAATCAACTTGTAGAAAGTGCTAAAAGTCTTTTTTGAGAGTCTTGAAAGGGATAGCATTGCTTAATTTGAAGGTGATGTTGTCATGGTTGACGATTGACATGGATGGTAATGTAATCTTTAAACTTGATAAAAATTTGTTGTCACTGAAATTGTTCATGGTGCCCAAATCATGTTGGGTGTTTAAAGTCATGAAAGTGCTTAAATTGATAAAAGCGATAGTATAAAATGTTTAGAAAGGATTAGGGAATATCCTATATGGGAAAGTTTCTAGTTTGTCTAATGCTTGCATATAAAGACAACTCGATTGGGTTTTACTCTGCATAACCTTTTTGCTAAAATAATAACATTTTCTTTACACCAGTTCTGAAGGAATCCATCCAAAAATTTTACATGCTCTTATTACTTGCGTGTTCATGCTGAACGTGAACGTCAGTCTAAGATAAAAAGCAAAATTAATTAGATTCCATAGATATGTCTTATGACAAGAGAGATTGACCTATGCGTAATCTAAAATGAAGCTTTTACATAATAAATATAACAAACAGACAAGGATAAAATATTTTGAGTTGAATTTGACTGACCCTGGGCTTTCTGGAACCCTTAAAAGTCACTTAAATCTTTAGTCTTTAGTATACTTCATCCCAGGATCTTTTCTACACAGATTTGCATTTATCGGTGCAACCTGGAGCTCTCTTCTCTGGTGCTATCCGTGAAGACTGCGCATTGCTATTTCTTCCTCATCAAAGCGCCACCCATTCACTGTTGAGATTTTGAAGAGCAAAATTCCCTAAGTCACGAGTTTCTTTCTCCACATTGCTACTCTTTTGAATTCCCTCTCTTCACCTTTCTACTCTAACCACATGAAATTTAATTCTTTCAATGATCTTTGTACAACTGTTCTTGGAGCTACGCCTTCCACTTGAATTTATTTCCCTTATCTATGACTTCCTTGTTCGTAACAAGTGTGACAATATTAAGACACTTCTCCGATGTTTGACAAATCTTTCTTACCTGTCGAAGACAATCCATCATTTCCCGATCTATCGAAGACGTTTGACTGTAATTTGACGTATCAGAGACCTTCGACCTTATTTTACGCAATCTGAGACATTTGTCCCTAGATTGATCAATTTAATAAGTTTGATGGTATTGATGGTTGACCTTTCTGGGACACGTTACTGCATTTTGACCCTTTTGAGACTTGCTGCCGTATTTTGACCTTTGCGAGACGTGTTGCCGTATTTTGACCTTTCTGAGACCTGTTGCTGTATTTTGACCTTTCTGAGATGTGCTGCCGTATTTTGACCTTTCGGAGATGTGCTACCGTATTTTGACCTTTCTGAGACCTGTTGCTGTATTTTGACCTTTCTGAGATGTGTTATCGTACTATGACCTTTGCTAGACGTACTGCCGTGTTACGACCGATGCTAGAAATTTGGCATATCTAAGAAGTTAAGACGTAAATGTGACGTTTAGTAAAATTGGGGAAATACGTTTTGAAAACATAAGTTCACTACTTGCCCTATGAATCCAAACACATAACAGTTGCTCGAGAAATGTGAAAAGTAAGCGGACAACGGCCTACGTGTACTGATTTCATAACAACCGCATTTTCTATTTACCGGTTGCCCAGAGGAAAAACAAGTTTACAAATTGGATTTAAAAGAACGTAAAGTGGGATTAACGGTCTAGAAATATGAGCAGGTGACACATACATGACCCCTTTGCATGATTGAATGCTGTGGTTGATCTACTTCACATTCAAACCAGTGAAGAAGTGATTTTAGTCACGTAGTACTAACTGCCAGGGTGGATTGTTTACGAAGCGCAGTAACCGGCTTACAGGCTGGCGAAGTTTTCTTTAAAATTTTTATGTCTATTCGTTCAATAGTGCTTAATCTATGACGTAGCACTTTAACCACCGGAGTATAAATTGCCTTAGTATTTATGATACAGATACCGCCTAGCACTAACCACATGGTCTGTTTGACATCCGGACGGGCACCGTTTAGTCATACACTGCGCAAGTACTTCAGTAACAGGGACTATTGTCTGCCGGACAATTACTACAATAAAATGTATCACATTGATCTGTAAGCTTTATCCTTTGCATCTTAGCATTTAAGAACTGGGCCTTTTTCTGTCCAGCGACGAACCATTTAAAAATTAGCTAGCGTTAGAGAATATTACAGTACGACCGCCAGTCGAACAACTGATTTTGGGGGGGAATATTTTGTTACGAGACATGTGCTTTAACCACATGGCCAAACTACCTCCAAAAATGTTTGTACTTCAAACACTGTGCCTAACATCAATCTCTATTACTTAAAACTATCGTGTGAGAGAGACATAAAAGGCTAACCCTGTTTTAGAGCTTGAAGCTCATCCTCGCCTTCACTTTGCTCTTCTATTGTCGAATCTTGATAAAGCCATAAATCTTCATACTGTGGTGGTGGACTGGTAGTACTCAACTGAGGCTCATTCTTTGTACATAAAAAGAGAAAAATACGAGTAACAACTTATCCTACTCTTTAATTATCTGCTATCATATTTCATGGTAGGGGTAGGCGCAACTCCTACATATGATACGAAGTTGATCATTTCCCCAAGTCCTGCTGGTGCTCGCATCACTGGCCCAAAACGGATAGAGGGCGAAATTTCCTCTGTAACCCCTGCCAAGAATCCATTCAAGGTATATCGATTGGCCATGTGAAGCTATTGCAACTGGATAACTGTTACATTCAAGGAAACATGGGCAACATCTGTGTGCACAGAGCAAATATTACACCGGAAGTGGTGCGGATGCTATTAATGCGAGCATGACTAATGTGATGTTCCGAAAATACATCCCATGTTCAAAAACGAAAGACTTTAACAAATGAATTACGTCAAATTTCATAACCTTTCACATAAATTTAGCAAATAAACTAAAAGAGTTTCAAATAAAAAACGAAACCGTTTAAGAATTTCCAGACTTTCCCGTCTGTTTGTTTCCAGACTGAATGCTGGAGTGCACAAGTCTCTTTGACGGCAAACGCCCAAATGTTGAAAATTTAACAGATACAGGTGCGGGCAAACGTACGCAAGTTCGTGTGGCATGATATCGACGAACGAAAGAAAACATTGGTTACAGCAGGCGAACTGCAATTCTCCAGGTGGCGTTCTCATGAGCGAAAAAGGGTGCTGAAAGCGATCAATCGCCATAGAGAATTTCGTTACATCATTTTTTTGGAGAAGGGGCTGAATCGAAAACGTTTATTTCCAACGAGTAATAGCTATAGGATATAATGGCCAAAGGTGATAAAATATCAAAGGATAATTTCTAAAATGTAATTATTGAATAATATAACTCATGAAATTAGTAAATAATCCGAAACCAGTGGTTCTTAAATTGGATATATAATTTATTGCCCATGGCATTATCATCATCATGACCATCATCATCATCATCATTATTATCATCATTGTCATAATCTTCATCATAATCATAATCTACATTGACCATGGCATCATCGTCATCATCTTCTTCATAATCTTCATCATCCATGTCATCATCATCATCATCATCATCATCATCATCATCATCATCATCATCATCATCATCATTTTCATTTTCATCATGTATGCAGCTGGAAAAAAACTGAAGCGAAAAGAAATAAAAGTGACCTACTGTAATTTAATTATCAAATACCAACACCATCACATTCATCATTATCATCATCTTTAACACAGCCTTTAATACCAAAACCATTATTATAATGATTATCATCGTCATTTTGACCTAAGTTCCAATGCATTCTGAACAATAAAGAATGATGATAATGATAATAGCAACATTTTCACAATGTACCTTAGCTACAGATGTTGGCAAATAGAATAACTGTCAGGTGAGTTATACTTCTGTTTGCCTACCTGACAGGGCACCAAACTTTGTAAGCCTAAAGCTGTTGGAATCAGAAACAAGTGCTAGCTTCGTTAAACCTAAACCCTCTTTGCTAGCTTGGCCATGTGTGCAAGCTGGGTACGATAGGTGGAAGAACAAAAGACATGAACCCCTCCTTTTTCAAGAGTGGGAAAATAACTTATGTCCTTACACTGGGCTAACATTTATAACGTTTTTAGTCTCCAAGTACAAAAGTTGTGACTTTTTTAGTTCCTTTTTAACATCAGAAATTTAAAATCATATAGCACATTGATAAATTTATTAAAATTTATCAGACCATATATTCAGTGCTTGTGTATTGTAACTGTTTGCAAATTTATTTCACTCTCTTCCACTTGAGTCAATAAGAAAGGTTCACACTGTGCACTACGGCATGATAACATTTTGTCTAACAAATTTTAGAAAGATAAACCAGGGCTCTCTTTGCCGGTTGGGTCTTGTATGCCTGATGAATGATGTTCACTCACGAAAACAGCTGTGTGCTAAGTCAGTTTTGGATATAGCACCCTGCATTTGGGTCAGTGATACTGGCAATTTTATAAACCAATCTCTACTGCTATTAATCCTCTGCTATCTTCTTACTGTCCACTGCCCAAATTCCCAATGCTCACCTATGCTGTCAAGGGATTGTCACACATCTTTCCACTACTACCTGAATAGTCACTTTCCAAGACTTTGTAAAAAATCCACAAGGTAAAACAATAATGTACCAAACCCGGAACTAGTTGAGGTAAAATTTGGGTTTATAAGTAATTTTGGGTTCAAAGCTGCCATCACCAAATTATTAAAGATTCAAAATTAAAAAACGTCTAAAACACATCCAAGGTATGTTTTGATCAGAGAAAACTAAATCTCGTTTTCATTCTCCAAAGCTTGACCCAAACGAGGCCAGGCACCCCAGCTAGTGGTATGCAAGGTCTATTAGTGGTATGTACTTTATGGAATACGATGCACACAGAAACAAAAATCGCAAATTTCGAAGTGCATAAAATGTAGAGCATGTAGGGGAAAACAGATTTCAGAAATGAAGTCAGCGTTGAAAAAAAGATAAAGAATCAGTTGAAAACTATCATGCAACAGATCTTTTATGAAAATTTGTTGCCCAGTGTAATCAGTCCTAAAGTACTAAGGAGATTTAGACTTTGACTGAGATTAACCGAGTTCGGACGAGTGTTACATTCGATTCTTCTTGGAAATGTGTCTTCTTATTCAGATACAGCTCTTTTTCAACACCTTTAATTTCTTACGTAATTCTAGAGGCAAAATTTGCATCTATTACTTGATATTTTTTTTTCACTTTTACTGGAGCTCTCACAATTTTCTGTAATTGTAAAACTAAGTTCTGCAATTAGTACGAGGTCATGTTACAATACAGTTGCCATCTGGAGGTCATACTGCGAATCAAAGCTGTGACAAAACCGTTTGCAACTGAGGAGCAACATGATCTTATTGTCAGCTTTTAAGTAGAAATAGTATGTCGCAAAAGGTAAGTGGCGAAATAATAGGTTCGCTTAGCATCACAACCGTTCCCTGCAGATAATTTTGACAGCATGTTTGTTATGCTTAAAATCCCTTCGTTTATTGCATCGTTTAATCAATCCTAAATGATCAATGAAACGTTTCTCATTATTAACTTTTGGACTTGCGTAATTAATCATGCTTCGGCAATATTTACGTACCAGACTAACAGTTGAACAGCCAAGTAGTTTAAATATTTATAAAATCGTTGCTGGAGAACTGTGTTTGTGAGGGTCAAGGGAAGAAGAAATGAGTAGAGGCATGGTGGAAGTGGAATGGAGGACAATGGATTTCAGGTAGATCCAAAATTTTCAGCAGAGGCAAGGTCGAATGGATAGAGAACAGTGGCTGTGAAAGAGACGCTGAGAACCAAGTTGAGGCAATCGTATGGAGTGATGTGAGAAAGCTTTTAGCAAAATTGTGGAAAACGAGGGGACCAAAACAACAGAAATGGAAGTGGTGACAAATGTTTTACGTGCCTTGTGTTAACTAAAAACTGCATAAGCATGTCGAAATGTTTAGAAATACCAATTTGACTTCATTGATACCGATATTTAACCACAATGAGTGTTAAATTCCTATGAATTAGCAGTTCGTTCTTGTTAAATATATTTAACACTTGTATTGAAGTCATTATACCAACGATTTCTTCTTCTACGTTTAACGTCAATTTCCAGGCTAGCATGGGCTAGACGGGCGTTTCTTGATAGCTCTGCTCCAGGCCTCTCGATCTCAACAATTACGCAAAATTATGAGATATTTTGAAGTTGTTTAAAGATCTTTGGAATATTTTTCCATATATGGTTTACGTATTTATCATTGTCACGTGACCCACTCATAGGCGGTGACGCCCAAATTGTTTCTCCAAAAGTTTCCTTACCAAAATGTTGGATAACTTAAAGAACTTCCACAAAGTAGCGTAACAATTTCAGAAGATAGGATATATTTAGCGGCGGGCACACGGAAATTTTGATGCAGCTGTCTTTTACAAAACACAGCTTCATGACTACGTTCTTCCTTACGTTTCGACTATACTATAGTATGGAATTATGTCAGGTTATAAACCATAAACAATCTTTTAATACCTAATTTAATTGTATCACATTGTATATGTATTCATTGTATATACACACCCCACCCAATTACGTTTTCAACACTAATCCATATAAATATATAACAAACTAATTTTAGCAACAGTTTTTAAATTGCTTATTACAGGGATGTTGCCCCTAAACTATTAATGTTTTGTATATATCTTATTTCCTCTAATAAACTCCGCGCGTTTAATAAAAGGCGGCGTTCATTACAAAATGGAAAACGAAAAATGAATAGAAATTCATGAATAAATTCTTTATGACAAACTGTTAAAGGGGAAAAAGCAGAATTTGTTGATGGAAATCATGTAAAACTCGCGTAGACTATTTGTCATTTCTTGATTGGTCTGTTTTCTGATATATAGCAGTCTTGAAGATGTGGCGTTTGCTAGAGGGTGGCGTTTATTTCAAATGTTCAGCTAGACGTACAGTGTTTAATAGAGGGCGGCGTTTATCAGAGGGCTGCGTTTATTACAAAATGAAAAATGAAGAATGAATTTTAAATCAACTATTCGACGCTGAACGCATCTGAGTCCATCAGAATTTCGTTGACTTATCTATATCACGAATTGCCCATGATATCGTAGCGGTAAATTTGCTGCTGCTTCTGTAGCCTTGTTAATCCTGGGCACCAAATTTATGATAGATATCCCAAAAGTAGAAGTAAAAATAACCCGTATAAAGAAGGCAGCAACTCAAAATCAACCTCATTATTCCAAATTATAATTCAAATCAAATGATATTTTTTCGGTCAACCAAACTCAAAGTCTGGCTGCCAACATAGCCAGCCTCGCACTTGCACGAAAATTAGTACGATCTCTGTCGGTGTTTGACATTGCCTGTTTATTGGTATAAAAAGCGCATGGAGGGGCAGCTCCAAAACACTTCTGGATGGCATTTTGAATTTGGTTTTCAAATTGAACTGAAGCTTCCTGTGCGACGGTAGTTTTAAATATATGGGACATTTTAAGGTCCAAGGTGTTTTGTTTTTGAGAATTGTGAAGGTTTAGATTTGATAGGGGCAACCATGACATCTTCGGGAAAGCCATTGGAAAGAAATTTTGTTTTAGTAATTCTAGTCCTGATTTAAATTCGGTGACTTAAAGTTTAAATCAGATTCACTGTACCTGTTTTAGAGAAAAGCGAATTCCAGGAGATGTATTGACCAGAAAATGGAAGTTTTATTGTACACTCTGGTACAAACTTAGGTACCTTCTTTCTCAATTAAAATATCAAGAAACGGTAGAGAGTTGTTTTGCTTCTTCTCGAAGGAGAATTGTAAAGATTGATGCAATCTGTTTGAATTTCTCAGGAATTCCTCCTACTTCGCCTTTCTTTTCTAAATATTGCATATGTTTCATTAGTGTAACGAAAGTAAGCAATATGCTTTTGGGATTATTCACAAATTTGTAATTTATGAAAGCCAACGAAGATATTAGCCAATACTGGACCCCAGGGTATGCTTACCCCATTTTGTTGTCTATACGTTCACTGTTAAAGCTGAATTTAATACCCCATGTTGCAAGATGATGTTACACCATATCAATTAATTCAATAAAAACTTATTCAGGGAATTGGAGAGGGACAAGGTTACTTGTATACAATGCTTCGTTGCATATCTTAATCACAGAGGAGGAATGTACAGAGAACCCACTCTGCCCTTTATTTTCTGACATCCTATGATTCCGCATTTTCCGTACTGGGCCCTCGGCGCCCTGTGACCGACATTTATTCATGGTTCTTTGAAGGCCACAAAATAACAAAGACGTGAGCAGCTTTCTAAGATTGGCTTAATGTTATTGACTTGCAAGAAGATTAGGCCATTATAAGCCATAACAAGACAAGATCACATTACTTTTGATGGCTAACTATAAGTATTATCTTCTTGAATAAAGTAACTTATTGGTTCTTTTCAACGCAGTTCTGCTACCACAAGTGAAGCAAAGGAAGTCTAATTAGTTTTAATACATGCGTATCAAAGTGACTGAAATATTTCTCCAAAGTAGTGAAGATCTGAGTTATTAAATCTGAGATGCCTGGCAATTTTTGTATGCACTCTACCAACTGAGCCAAGTGACCCCCAATGTAAACATGTTCTATGTCTCCCAATTGTCTGCCAGTGGACATGTCATAAATCTCAATGAAATTTGGTATGGGCCTCACTGTACCATGTGGCTTGACCAAGGAAGGACTGCCATCAAGTCCATTGAAAGTGTTAAAGTATCATTGAGAAGAGAGGATTTGAAGTATTGGTCTTGAAAAGACACTAGAGAAATAGAATGGGTATTTTATTTAGTCACATCGACATGAAATTGAGAAGATATATATAGATATATATTATATTGTGTTGAGTAATGGATTCATTTTCCCAAACGTTTTTGCCATACACTGATCACAGCAATCATATGGAGCGAAATTAGAAAGCTATTACGATGAATTTATAGGAAACGAGAAGTTCCTAGAAAATAACGGTCATGAGTGTGACATGTTTTGTGCCACTCGTGTTATTGAAAAAGGCATAAGTTGTAAACAAATTCTTTTTGTCGATAGAGTACCAGTTTCTTTATTTTGATAAATGTGGCCCCTAAAGCAGCAAGATGAAAAGGAGATCCAGCATTGGCTAATAACCTAAATGAATCCTCTTGATAGTCATCAGCACACGATGGGTTTCGAATCAAATGCTGCCCTATTGCCGAGTCTGTTTTGGGATCTGTTGACTTGACTTTATTTACATGATTTGGTAAAATTTTGGAAACCTTACTGCATGTACTAATGAAAGTGGGCACATATTGCACAATTCTCTCATATAACCTCTGCTTGTGTGAAGTTTATTGCCTAAGTAAGACTCTTCACCTGTAGTACTTTCTTGTCTCTTGTAGTGCCAAAGCCAATGATAGAAATATCACTTCCTTTGTCAACAAAGTTGACAAAGACCTCCATTGAGGTATGCTTCGCATTTGTACAAGTCAAATGAAGTGTTGTTATGAAAGCGAGGTTAGCCTCTTGTGTGGAAGGACAATTAAGTTAGTCTTGGTTCTTCATTAGGTAAGTTTCGTATTCACAGTCACGTATTTGATTGTGATTGATTTTTTTAAACTGTAGTGAGTGGAAGTAACGGGAGGAGATGTTTAAGAGTTCAAATAGTAATCGTCTAGAATATATCAGAAAAAGCAGAGCATTGGGAGTCCTTTTTACAGCCCAAACTTATTATTTACTGTACAAATAACCACGTCTTCCCCAGTCTGTTAATTTTTACTCTCTAAGCAGTATATTTCCTAGTTGTTCGTTACGAGCTCTCTTCAATATCATTGCTTTCAAAACCATTTTTTAGATGCGCATCGCCCACCATTCACTGGCACGTAGAAAGTGTATGATGATGCAAAATGCACAAAAGGCTAAGCCAATTGCTTTATCTACAATATTTTCCAATCTGAAACTAGTAATAATGTAGGTCAATAGCAATATCACGAACTCCAAATCTTATTAGCCAAATGGAGATTTTGGTAGTAGTTTTCGTTCTTATTCGTAAAATATTCTGAAGCCTATTTAAATCACATACTTTTATTTACTCGTTTTATTTACTCTTGTGATAGCTTAAGGACGTTACTTGATAACCATCCTACTGATAATAACAAGTGGTGTTTACGTTCAAGACCGTATGAGACCGTGGGTGAGGAGACTTGGTCCCCCCACATTTTGTTAAGACCTACTAGAAAGTTGAAACAGAATGTCACATCAATCTTCTGGCAGTCAGAATGTTTCGCATGTTGCACATTTCTAATAATTTCTGCATGAAAGAGTAACCCAAGAATTAGTATACAATTAGAAGCTTCAACTTAGTTATTTTGAAAGTGTTCAAAGTTACCTCGGTTTCTTGTTTATATGTTACTTTAGAAACTCTTTGCATAATGCACATTACACACCAGTACTATGTAAATTACTTTAAACACGCTTCTAATTCTCAATCTAATTATTTGTTTCCCCAATTTTTGCTGCTACGTCCCAGATTTACGACCTTAGATCATTTAGCAAATTTAATAAAATTTTAACACACGATAAGCTTTTTACCTTTATACTTTATTAGGGATGGAACAACCAGTTTCTTCCACTTATTGTGCACCTGCAATAAACAAGAGGAGAGAAGGAAAAGAAAGCTGTATATGTGTTTTCCCACCCCCACTATTAGGACCCCCCGCTTGTTAGGCACTCAAGAGTAATGAAAATTGTCACTCAAAGAGTGCACCCACAAGTGTGAAATATCACAAATATGGCATGTTATCGTTTTGAGGACAGATTTTTTATGATGAATTTCAAGCTTTTACAACACTACCAACCTACATATATACGGTAATGTTTCTACCCCATTCTAGTAACTGCCGCCCCCAATGTATAAATGTTGGCAGGATACCCATCTTTTGGATATTCAATGTTGGCCTACAATTTGGAATGGGCCGGTAGTCAGTGGGGACAATTCTCATTCACTATTGATATGGTTTGCTTGTTTCCTCCATTGTTTTTCCTGTAGGCTGCACAAGGACCAGTCCATCTGAAGGGTAACAGAGATGCCCAGGTGTATAAGGGTCTAATGATTGCATCATTGGTTGGTATAGGAGCTGCCTTTTACGTTGTAGGACAGATTGCATTAGGAAAAGTGAAAAAACAGAGTTAAATGTATCCAGAGAGAGGAAATTGTGAAACTTTTAGACTGCTGCAAAACACCATATCTACTCGAGAAAGTTGATATTGTAGTTGTCATGTATAAATTTTTTTTCATGTGAAAGTATCAATTACAGCTACAGCGTTGTCATTTTGGTACAGTTTGAAAGTGCTTGTATATTGTGAATTGCAATTGGACTCGTAACACTTCTCTTGTTCTATTCGTGTGTTATGTAACTCTAGTACAAGAATAAAATCTATCTAGTGTTGTTGAGGTAAACATGTAGAGTACTAACCGTAAGCCAAACCCTGAGTATTCTTACAATTTTACAGAACACTCCTACACTGGGGAAGATTTATTCTTTATAACTTTTAAATGTGCTGCCTCCTCCTGCCTTCCCCATTAAGCTATTTTGTACAATAAGTGTAATTATTGATACAGGAATTCCTCGATAAGATTATTCCTAACTGGACTTTGGTCATCTGCAGCAGAATCCTGAAAAGCAATTGTAAACACATCCATTCTGTTACAAAATGAATTTCTGATTTATGCAGCCTAATGATACCTTTAGGGTATGCGTTGTACGCTAATAGGTGTATCATAAGGCAAACCTGGGCTCTTGTGTTGTATGTAAATCCAATATTACTCTTACTCTTGGGTGCCTAATAGACGTCGCCCCCCTCCCACCCCCCGCTCATTAATTTTTCAAAAATTTTCCACCCTGGACAACATGAAGGAAACTGCTTCCTACACAATTTTCTTAGAATTACATGACTCAACATATGACAGATGATGATGATGATGATGATGATGATGATGATGATGATGATGATGATGATGATGATGATAACAATGATGATGATAACAATGATGATGATGATGATGGTGATGATGATGATGATCAGGTAGCTGCTGATTATCAATATGGTGGTGATATCAACTACCATAATTTATCAGTTAATAAAATAAAAACAAAACTACAAAATTGCTTACCCGTAGCTTTGTCTGGTTCCATGATGTATTCCTTCTATTTATAAATATGAAATCAGATTTGCCTCTATCAGTCTTTGCTCTTTTATCTAAGCAAACACATGAAATAATAGAATTAGTGTGCTTATACTGAAAATACCAAACTAATTTTGCTCTAAGATAAAGCAACATGAAATTCCCAAAAACTGCTATACAACTGTGAATATGTAGCCTGGACATATATATATAGTCATGGAATCTGGAATCTGGAAATCTGGAAATCTGGAAAGAGAAACGCCTACCCTTATCAACAAAAATCAACCTTCTACCAGCAATTATCATTTAAACTGCTCTATATGGATGCGAAAAATGGACACTGAACGTGAAAATGGAGAAGAAGATAGAAGCATTTGACATGAAGTGTCACAGGGGAGGTCTAATGATAACAAATGAATATGTCAAAGAAGAAATCAGAAGAAGGTATGGAATCTACACAGCCTATTGGACATCATAAAAATAAAGAAGCTGACATGCTATGGGCATGTGATTTGAGACAAGGGGATGATGAAGAACACCATCATGCAAGGGAAAGTAGACAGAGAAAGAAGCAGGGAAAGACCTAAAAGAATGTTTGTTGATGATATTAAAGAATGGATGGGAAAATACATGATAAAAGCAGTAAGAATGACGGACGACACGTGGAGGTGGTAGGAGGAAGAGTGCTGAGAAGGGTGCATCAACAGTCCACCAGACTACGCTTGTGATGATGATGATAGTCATGATGATGATGATGATGATGATAATTATGATGATGATGATGATGATGATGATTATGATGATGATGATGATGATGATGATGATAGTCATGATGATGATGATAGTCATGATGATGATGATGATGATGATGATGATGATAGTCATGATGATGATGATGATGATGATAATTATGATGATGATGATGATGATGATGATTATGATGAATCTGAAATACTATGAAAGGAAAGGCTTGCCATATTTAGGAGCCACAGATAAAGAGGAATTCTGTAAGCTGTTAGAGGACGGAAATTCAGTATAGCTTTGTCTTAAAGGGATAACACAATGCAAAAACTGGAAATGGAAACAAAATTTTTTAGCAGCATTTGTGTTAATCTAGAATTCTAGATCCCTGCTTGTGATGAATGCAAAGTTTTTAAAAAGATGTATTACCTTGTGGTTTTGTAACTTATTGAAGGACGAAAAATCACCTGAATGTTATTGAAAGACTGTTCATAGAAAGTAGGATCAGCCTCGTCTCTGTGATACAGAGTTTGTAAGAGTTTGCACACGAATAGTTTTTATAAAACTGGGATTCGGCCTGTTTTTATTACCCTTTGAGGACCATAAGTCAACTCATCATTCCCGTAAAAGAATAAAGTGAAGCAAAAGACTGTTTATAGAACGTAGGAGTAGGATCAGCCTCGTCTCTGTGATACAGACTTTGTAACAGTTTATAAGAAAGTAATGTGTTAAAACAGAAAGTGATTTGTCAAAACCAGAAAGGGTATTAAAAATGTTTTTCATACGTTTTTCATCCTATTATCATATTTTGCTTGCCAAACGTTGTCCGAATCAAGGACAGCTAATAGTATGTTTAAGGCAAAAACGAACGAGTCTGAAATGTAGATAATACACCCATAGTCATGTGACCTGTGACGTCACATACAACAGGGCTCCAACTGACTGTATGATTGTGCAGTGAAAAGTATGTTTATGGCAAAAACTGATTATTCCTTTGTCTTTGGTTTTACATCTTTCTCGGCTATTTTATGACTCTTAGTCAAATGCAGTTTTTATATTTTTCTAGTTTCAAAGTACCGGAAACGTTTGTTTCGCAGTGGTTGCCTCAGCAGGCTTACTTGATGCCATCTACACTTGCCTGATGCCATCTACACTTGTCTGATGCCATCTACACTGCCATCTACATATACATATATATATACAAAGTGCTCGTTGGTGGTAGACGATCGCTATAGATGTGCAAGCCAAGTAAGGAGACAGGGTTTTTTGACCGACTAGTTTCGGTCTTATGCCGTATTCATGGTCTATTAAAGATTTTACAATTGCCTCCGTTATTATTTTCAACTTCTGGTTCTATTCGAGTGTTCTAATGTTCGAACGTTCTATAAAGATTACTTCGTACATTTTTTAGTGCCTAGGCCCTGCTTACAAGAAGACTGCTCACAAGAAGACTGCTTACAGGAAGACTGCTTACAAGAAGACTGCTTACAAGAAGACTGTTTACAAGAAGCCTGCTTACAAGAAGACTGCTTACAAGAAGACTGCTTACAAGAAGACTGTTTACAAGAAGCCTGCTTACAAGAAGACTGCTTACAAGAAGACTGCTTACAAGAAGACAGCTTGCAAGAAGACTGATTAAAAGATGACTATCTACAGGAAGACTGTTTACAGGAAGACTGCTTACAGGAAGACTGCTTACAATAAGACTGCTTACAAGAAGACTGCTTACAAGAAGACTGCTTACAAGAAGACTGCTTACAAGAAGACTGCTCACAAGAAGACTGCTTACAAGAAGACTGCTTACAAGAAGACTGCTCACAAGAAGACTGCTTACAAGAAGACTGCTTACAGTAAGACTGCTTGCAAGAAGACTGATTAAAAGATGACTACCTACAGGAAGACTGCTTACAAGAAGACGGCTGGCAGGAAGACTGCTTACAAGAAGACTGCTGACAGGAAGACTGCTTACAAGAAGACTGCTTACAGGAAGACTGCTTACAAGAAGACCGCTTACAAGAAGACTGCTGACAGGAAGACTGCTTACAAGAAGACTGCTTACAGTAAGACTGCTTACAAGAATAATGCTTACAAGAAGACTGCTCACAAGAAGACTGCTTACAAGAAGACTGCTTACAAGAAAAATGCTTACAAGAAGACTGCTGACAGGAAGACTGCTTACAAGAAGACTGCTTACAAGAAGACTGATTAAAAAATGACTACCTACAGGAAGACTGTTTACAGGGAGACTGCTTACAAGAAGACTGCTTACAAGAAGACGGCTTACAGGAAGACTGCTTACAAGAAGACTGCTTACAGTAAGACCGCTTACAAGAAGAATGCTTACAAGAAGACTGCTGACAGGAAGACTGCTTACAAGAAGACCGCTTACAAGAAGACTGCTTGCAAGAAGACTGATTAAAAGATGACTATCTACAGGAAGACTGTTTACAGGAAGACTGTTTACAGGAAGACTGCTTACAAGAAGACTGCTTACAAGAAGACTGCTTACAAGAAGACTGCTTACAAGAAGACTGCTTACAAGAAGACTGCTCACAAGAAGACTGCTTACAGGAAGACTGCTTACAAGAAGACTGCTTACAAGAAGACTGCTTACAAGAAGACTGCTTACAAGAAGACTGCTTGATAATTTTGAGAGTGAAAATGAAATTGATGACACAGAAATAGTGGATGATAACGAAATCAACTGAGATCACTCGATCTTTGACATTTTCAAAGATCAATGAACACAACTTACAGCCTCGGACATAAATATACACAATATCTTGTTTTCCTCTGTCTACTTACAGTTAGTTATACGTGTAAATAGTTCGCTATCTATTTGTTTCAAACCAGAAAAGAATTCTTCTGTCTTTATTTTTAAGAAAACTTGTAATTTTGTTTTGCGAAAAAGTCACTAACAAACTTGTCAGGGCTGAGGGTTTCTAAGCAAGTTGCTTAACTTTTTAGCTAATTTGAGGGCTGAAGCCTTAGCATTTGGGTTCCTCATGAAAAGAATGTGTACTGGCTCAAAGCCAAAACACAAATATTAATTGATGAATTTCATGTACCCATTGAATTTCACGTACCCATTGAATTTCACATACCCATTTTTGTGTATGTGTCCAAGTGAGGTGTATATAGAATTATATCACATAAATAGGTAGAAATACATTTTTCTTATTTAATCAGTATTGAAGACTGCAATCTCTTTGATAACTAATTTGTAACTTGAAAGTGCTGCAGGTCATGGATGGCATTCCCATCTTGTTAAGGAATAAAACTGACATAGTTAGATACTGAGTGCTGCAGGAACAGCTTGTAAGTATGGTTCATATTTGTTGCGGGTGGCATAGTTCCAGTAGTGAAATTTTTACCAATGTTTCCTGCAGTGTTATGTGCCTGCCTGGACTAGAATTAAGAATTTTCAGAGCACTCTCGCTCCGCGTTTGATGGCATTGTGCCCAACGACCCTGATGTTGTTGCAATATTTTATTCTCCATAACAGGTTTGACAAGTATTTTGGTCACAGAATGGGAGCTTGGTCCCACTCCCCCCGTTTAATAACACCCCATCCCTGTCTATTTGGGACTTTGAAATATGTTGCTGGTTTCAGTACGTCCAAATACTTGTATATTAAGTCATTGTACTGGGTTAATGTACGTACTTTCACGGAGGAGTTTTTAAAAAACACAAGTCTAGTTGATCTTGTAGGATTAATCATTGTAGAATTGTTGAGTGTTTTTATTTGATACTGATTTTCATGTTCATTTGAAACTAAAATGCATCACAAACAAGAATGTTGTGAACAATATTTGATTCCAAAACAAAGCATCTTGTCGTCTTGGTTCAGGAACAGGCCAATTAAGGGAATCCTCTTTTGCGCATGCGTACTTGTGCTCAAACCACTAGCTAACGTTTCCGTTTCGGTTACCGTTCTGCCTATTATAAAAGTTGCCTTCCGAATTAATAGGGTCTTAAATATAGCAGTGGCTTGGAACAAGTTCAACAAATGTAGAGCACTCTCGAGAACATTCAACTCAATCTGAAAGGAAGACCGTGTCATTTCTTAGTGTGCCGAAACGTCGTGCATGGATAATGAAAGTTTGTGGCATTTTCGACAAAGTGGTTTCTTTTGTTATGTTACTGTACGTGGATTAGAAAATGGAAAAACAGCATTTAGAAAGCTAGAAAAAGTTGCAACTCAGCTCATCAAAATTAAGTGCGATATAAAGTTTAACGAACTCTGTAACTGAAATGGTATGCTTCCCAATTTCACTAAAGTCTACGTTTCGCAGATTTCAATGTGTGGGAAGCACCGTTGCACCTTTCGGGAAGAGATTTGATAATTATAAATCAAAGTACTATAATTTTATTAGAAGGAAGTCTGGAGATAAGAGACTGGCACCGCCAAATGGCTTCTTTGAGCACTTCGACTGCGAACGTCACCAGGGGATAAAGGATTGGCAATTCAAAACTTCCACCTTAATCAGGCGGAAGGAGAAATCTTGCTACGCCTTAAATTTTGTTTGGCAGCAATAGCTTATACTTAAATTTAATGGTTTGAATGAACGGGGAGGGAACGATTGTTAAAATATTCGGTGGCTTTCGCTGGCTTCCGACCACTTTACCGGGGAGTGGAATATGACGACAGCCCCCTTTAAGCAAAAATAATAATTGCAGACGCCCGACCAATTTAGCTATGCAACGTGACCCTTGCGGCGTCGGCCCCCCTATCTGGAGCTATACCTTGATGGGGCTATCACCCTCCCAACCCTGTTTGGGTCTCTCAAGACGGTACTTGGGATTTCTTTAACTTACGCCTGACACAACCATGTTCCGAGTTGGATTCTTAAGGCAAGGCCGGCACAAGTTGTTTACCACTTGAAGAAAAGTTCTAAAATATTTGCGTTTGTTTCTATGTCATCGTTCATTATACTCACATTGCTTTACAGTCCTGCCATTAAGGAATAGTTTGTTGTTAGGCAACAGGAATTAACATTGACAAAAGTAGTGATAAACTTAGGAATTCTAAGCCAAAGGGATGCCGACATTTTGAGGGGTCGTCAAAATACAAAGGGATGGAAAAGTAACATAAAAAACAAACACGCGCCAAATTGAATTGACGTCCATCCCTTTGTATTTTGACGATCCCTCAAAATGTCGGCATCCCTTTGACTCAGAATTCCTAATTATATCACTACTGGCCCGTCATCAATCCAAAGCCCATTAAGTTAGAAAGTATCATCGAGAAGAGAGGATTTGAAATTTTAGTTATGAATAGAACACTAGAGAAATAGAAAAGTATGTCACCGCCGGGGATCGAACCCGTGACCCACGTTTTCGCGGCGTGCGCTCTACCAACTGAACTAGGTGACCTATATTATCTGTATATATATATATATATGATATTATCTGTAAATTGTAGATTTAGAAGAGAGTGGTAAAAGCCTTCAGAAGGAACACTACAGATAAAGCTGCAAAAACGAACCTATTAATAACGCACTGTAGATAAAGCATATGATATCTTTGGGCGATATAGAGGGAAGTGAAACCTGCTGATTCCTGCGGCAGAGCAATAACCCCTTACTGCACTCGGAACTTAAAGTTTTGATGTTTGGACGAAATTTGGGGAATGGTTAAGTTGCTGCATACGGCGACAACATGCTGCGCAACCTCACAATCAACCAGCCTTCACCGTTCACCGTCATGGGGGTTCCTAGTAGGCTCATTTCGGTCTGAATAGCAAGATGTCTTAAAGAGCTTGACTCAAGAGGCCGTGTCAGTTTTTTTGATATTGAATTTGAGACATCTAATCCGTAAAACGTACTTGCTTATTGTAATGTGAACTGGGCATAAAGATGAAAATCTCGGAAATGAAACTGCTTCATATTCCCTAATTTGAATGTCCGGGCGTTGTACTCTCTACTCTATGGATGAGTGAATGTGAAGCTCAGCAGCAAGGCAATAACTTTTAAGATAACGTAATAGCTTGGACCTTTATTTGAAGAGGAAACCCCTAAAAAGTAATCTTCACCTACCTTGTGGAAAGATTATTGTTACCCTCCTGTCATAAGTCCCTCGATATATTAATAAAGTCAAACGGAACTAACTGACTTTGTGCAAGATGTAGTGTTCTCTAAGAAAGAAGCTGAGCTATTATTCATTAAACTACAGCGAAAATTTACTTTAATACCTTTGAAAATATATATTTTAAAAAAGGTGGAGAATCCTTTTCTTGACTTCTATTCTCGAGACAAGCAGTTTGTTTACCGCCATGTTATGCAAGGTCTGGTCCAGGAAATAGCCTGTTTTTTCAAAAGTTGGGAAAAAATCTATGTCATACATTTCAAGATCACGTGATTTAATGTCCATTGTAACTTCGTTGTTGTAACTCGTACCATTCTCTTTTGTAAATATAAATAGTTATGTTCAATTGTTTGCAAAGAGTTGAAGTTTGGAAGCGATGAGATAACAGTGATTGAAAAGTATATCAATATTCGTATTTCCTTTCGTCTTGGAACGTGATCGTTCATCACGACAATCTACTGACAGTAAAATTGTAAATATTACAAACGCATCACTATGTTACAAACAGGATGGTTTAATGGTTCCAAAAATGGGAAAATTTCTTACTTGTGCCACTGAGACTTAAATCTTTTTTATTACAAATAGTTAAGGGAGGTATGTGCTGGGAATCCAACAGACGGCAAGAAGATTTGAGTCTTCATAAAAACATTAACAGACAGGTGCAGACTCTACAAAACATAGAAAATCAATTATCAAGTTTATTATTCCTGACGTTTCATGGTTAACAGTGTTTTCAAAGTGATTGATGTAGTTAAGTTATCTTTATTGCACCTGTTACAGGGGCCTGAGAACTAATAGTAACGGACAGAAGAATAACAATTGAAGGTAAGAACGGATTTATGGCATTGAGTGAAGGATTTGGGTTTTTTCACAATACACTATCTTTAAGTAATTGAAAAATGTAAAGTAGAAGTAATGATTTGAAGTCGTCAGAGAACACGGGGTGGCTTGTACATGGCGTGATATTGAAAATTGGGGTCCTATTATTGATTACTCATCAAATCTTAGGGAACTTACACGCCGCAGTGGCAATACGACGTGGCATGCGACGTGGCATGTCACTTTGGAATGAACCTATACCAAAGCACTAAACCTTTCACACCGAAGTGGCACGCCACGTGGCAAATGCGACGTGCCATTTCTGTGCCACTCGAGAAATGGACCAGACCATTTTTCCAAATCATGGCAAGTCGCACAGTTGCTTCTCAGCCAATCAAGATAGTCTTTGTTCACATCATTTGACCAGCTTGGCATGTGAGGACCAGGGTAAAGGCTCTCTTATCTGATTCTCTATGTTTGGAAGGGTACTCAACTGTCTAACACTTTCACGGAACCATGGGCAAGTCCAACGTGTTT
Organism: Alatinidae sp. Z8VKAUB7J3; assembly: GCA_010016025.2. Taxonomy (NCBI): domain Eukaryota; kingdom Metazoa; phylum Cnidaria; class Cubozoa; order Carybdeida; family Alatinidae; species Alatinidae sp. Z8VKAUB7J3. Next base: position 104,143,920 of record JAAAKM020073195.1, read on the forward strand.
GGTTAGGCCGTAGGTTATCGACTCATGCTAAAGTTCTCTAATTAGACAAATGAATACAGAAAATTTGATCTCTTTCCTTCAAACATGAGAGAAGAAAGGGTCATGGACCTCAACTCCAAGGAAAACCGAACCTTCCGTCCATTGATAATCTCTACTATTGCCCATCAAATGGATGTACCATCAAGTCCAAATACAAAGCAAATATTGTCAAACATTTGAAGCTGTGTGTCACGTCAAAAGAAAAACGAAACACTACTACAAAGAATAAAACATGCCCGATTTGCCAGAAAGTCTTTTCTCAAAAGTGGAACCGCGACAGACACACATTTAAATTCAGTGACTTTATTGGTAATCTTAACAATACAATAACATTCCCTCTTTTTTACCTGGCATGGTACATGGAACAGCAGGATTTGATACAGAGGTTTGTGTAATAAATATCAAAATAAGAACAAAAGCCCCAAAGCAACACAAAAGCAAACAAACAAAAAGAAAGAGAAGAGAAAGAAAGATATAGTTGATTACATAAAGCGTAAAATAGCCAGGACAGGCTAACTAGGGATTGGGCAAACTTTATAAGCCGCGGGCCTCATTTGCATGAGTAAAAATGTGTCGGGTTATGTCACTGTTTTATGAGGTTGGATTGCGGATGTTGGTCAACCCCGACATAATCCTATTTCAGTAGCCTAAAGTTTCTCTCAGAATGTAGCTCTCAAAAACACAGGCTCAAGGCAGGATAAAATCTACCATCTTTCTCATAGTTGTTGCACAGATGGTGCTTGCGATCGGAATATCTGTAGACTTAGTTCTCAAGTTATCATGAGCCATCAATGAGAATTATAGGTGTGAATAGGTAACTCAACACAACAGGGGTAGAATCTTCATTAAGTATTGATCTAAGTCAGTGGAAGAAGTACAACTGTCAGAAGTGGCACTGGTAACAGAGCTTTGACTGTAAATCTACACTGGAGTTTATGCAATATGTGTAATGTATCACATTAGGTACAAAGTGCCATAAAGTTGGATGTACCATTCACAGTGAAGGAGGATAGATGCTGCTATTTTCGGTGTTTAGGCAGCTCATTGCTTGAGAAAGGCAGAGCGTGTGAAGACAACTTAGTTAGACCAAGAAGGCAACACTTAAAGAAGTGCTGCTTTTTACCATGGCAAGAATTGATATTTGATATGTTGTCGGTACGTTATGCTCTTGCAATACAAGCTACCTGGTAGCACAAATTGAGGGGTGTCGCCCTTGGACGCCCCAGCTGCCCTTTATTTATTAGTTAGCCTGTTTGGTGGAGGCCTTAACCATTGAGCCATAACTAATGAAAACTCAAAGTGGAAACACAATAAATATTAATCAATTAATTTCACTGTAACCACTGACTGGAGGAGAATTCACAAAAGATTTACACTAAAATCTTCACCTTAGCTTTTACATCATTGATTAAAAATATAAAGGATTCGGATATAAAATAGGGGAACGAAATTCGTAGAGGAGAACACCTCAGGAGCCGAAGAGGAGTAAGCACCACAACTGAAAGGGTTCCAATGTGTCTACGCCTCAGAGGAATAATCCGATGCCGTTAGCGAGACAAGCACTTTTCTCCAGCTAGAACCGATCACCACAGCCACAGTAGTCCGCAGCCACTGTAATCCAAAGCCAAGACATGGGTGAGCCAATGAATGAACGAACTATCTTGAACATTCTTTATACAATCAGTTTGTATTTTGTTGTTAAATGTTAATTTTTTTCGAGTGTAATTTTATGCTTTGTTGCGTTTTAAGAAGGTGTTATTTAACAAACTCTTGTCTTGTTTGGTGTTATCAACTAGCACTAGCGCACTACCCCGGGCACATATGACAGTCTGCTGAGAATATGTATATGTCTGGCACTGATGAAGGCTCAAAGCCCAAACACAATAAATATTAATCAATTTAACTGTACCCACTGACTGGAAGAGAATTCACGAAAGATTGACACTAAAATCTTCACCTTAGCTTTTGAGCCTTGATGGCTCAATGGTTAAGGCGTTGGTTCAGTAACCATGAGGTCGCGTGTTCGAGCCCAGTCAGCGCCCATAAAATGCAAGCTATTGTGGTAACGCTTCACTCTTTGAGAATTATATATATATATATATATATATATATATATATATAGATAGATAGATAGATAGATATAGCTCAAATAATACACATTATCTTTAACGTTTCGATGTTATCTTCATCAGATTGAATATCTTTACAAGTATTACAGACCTACTTAAATACGCTAGCGGAACACAACACATGTACTCAAGGAGATAAAAGGAGTTACAAATATAACATGACACATAGATCGTACTAACAATACATCACTAATTACATATTGTAGATATATAAGTACTCAGCAAGGTTTTCTTTCATATAACAAAGAAAAAAAGAAAAAATAATACTAGACAAAAGAGAAAATAATCAACAAATCACCAATTTATCTTTTTTTATCTATTTTTCTTTTTATCTTTGTTTCATATACCAAAAAACTATTTGACAATGTGAGTGTTCACCACAAATCCTGCAGGGTAGTGCATTTTGTGTTTTAATGATGGAGAACAATGATATTTTTGTGAGTGATTTGTTAGATTTAATCAGATTACTTGTCGACAACATGTGCTGATCTTGCTTTCGTAGAGAAATAAATGCTGACAATTTGTCATGTACCATTCCGTCGGGGTTCTGACAAACCTCACGGTGTGTTATTGAGGAGAAAGGTGTGGAGAAAATAGTCAAACATTTGCCAGGCCACGTTTAAATTGTACCTAACATAACTGGGTGAGATTTATTGATGTTAGATCACATTTGCTTATAATTATGCACATTTCGTTACAACATTTAATGGACAACTACATTCATAGTTGACCAGCGCTTCTCTTTTTCGTCTGATTCATTGAATTGAAATTTATCCTTTAAAAATCCTACAAAAGAGCTTTGCTATGATGTCATATGAGTGAGTGTTAACACAGGCAAGGCATTTGAGATGTTGATATGTTGAAGTGGGAGGCATCATTGAGAAAGCCAGATTCACAGAAAGTCAGTGGATTGGACATCTTGCCTAAATGAAAAGCATCAGATGGGCCAAGAAATAACTAAGTGGTGGCAAAGAGACGGGAGCAAAGGAAAAGAAAGACGGAGGATGGGGAAGGGAAATGAGAAAGAGGAGAAGGTCGGTAGTTTGTGGATGTAGAGAGCGCTAGATTTGCGGCGAGGAGAAAACTGCGAAGGATACCCGATTGCAGTAGTGCATATTGCTAAAATGAATGAATGAATGAGATCGTTATCAGTAGATACTGAGGAATATCTTCTTTGAATGAGACTAGAATAATGGTTGTTGTTTAGTGATCGGTTCATGTAAAGGAACGTTTGAAAGTTATTTATCGGCAAAAACCTTTTTTGTACATGCCATTAAGCTCCTTATATTGATATCCTTATTATGATGTTTGGAAGTTTATTGCCATGACCTGCTTTATGCTTGTACAGGCTCTTGTAGGTACCCAGTACAGCTACTAATAGAAACTGATCTGAATAAGTGGAAATCGCAAGTGAATTAAACTAAGCTTCAAATTTCTTCATAATTCAAATCATTGGGTGTCTATTTGTTAGAAAATAACTAAGACGATTAAGGAAAGTACCGAGTATCTTTCTTTACATATTTTGAACCAACAGGAATCAATGAAGTACCAAACTAAAATTAAAAGTATTTTAACGAAGTGGCAAGTTGCAAGTGACACGTTAATGTCTTTGGTCTAAGTGGCTGTAGAAACCCTACATGCATACTCTTTGGTCTCTGGTAAATGGGGGGGGGGTTGTTTATTAAATTTTGAAATTATTTTCAGCCACAAAAATTTGTCGACCGCTGATTAGACAATCGTGAACACCTGCCAACGATTTTAGCTTTGATCCCTTTTTTTGTTTGCGAGTTATCATCAATGATGCTTGAATATTTGAACAACTCGTTCTTTGCACGAGCCATTCTGATGAGGTTGCAACAAAACCGGTTAATGGCATTTCACTAATAAGTCAGTTATTAAATATTATCTGCAAATTTTGTAGTACGAGGAACCTTTTTCTGTATAACCTATTTAATTAAGTGGAGTCGACTTCATGGAGGTAGTGGTACCTTAACGGAACATAAGATTACAAGTTTTCAAATTCTGTTATTATTATCCATAAGATCAAACCCCAGTTATGACGTTGCGTGACGTGAGTTCATGTGTTGGGGGTTGTTTTACCTCGATTACAGATCAATGTAAGCTATTGTTACGACGCAAAGGGAATTAGTTTATACTTTAACCTCACTGATATGAAACTGGCGTAACACAAAACTGTAGTCAGGGCCAGGTTAAACTTCTGGGAGACCTTTTGCAACTCCTCCTATTGCATACACAATAGAGCATTAAGAGTATTAAGCTATATTTTTATTGTACAGTTTTAGGTAGGAAATACTAAACGATGGCGTTTCTTACAGTTCTATAATAAGCAAACATATGCACGAAAAAAAATGAACCCTAATTGTGCGTATGGAATTCCTTTAAGAAGAGGAGTAATTTAGTGACGATTTCTTAATTTTTCATGAAAATATATATTATATCATATATATTATAGACATTTTGAATTGCATTGTAGGAGTTGAATTATAACTATTACAGGTAAAATATTTTTCAAAAATGTTTATGCAGAAAAGTCTCCGATCATGTTAATCAAGTCCAACTCGAGTATTATAGCTGACTCGGTGCTCATCATAGCGAGATTTGCAAGTCGTTTTTGCTGCATTGTTGTTCTTCATCTGTTCCCAATTTGAGGTTTGAGAAGGAGCACTTGCCGTTGCAGTTTGACACTATCAAAATAAGATATGTAGATATGTTTGAAAATATTTAGTGTACGCCCCTATTCATGGTTAGTCTGAACAGGAAAAGCTCGTTTCTTCTTACAGGCGATGCATTTAGCATCACGTGCCGGGCACTTGTCCGACTTAGAGACGTGACCCGATCTTAGACATGTGTAACAGGTTACATCATTTCTTAGTGTTCTACTTTCTTTACATTCTACTTGAAAAACAGGATTCTTAATTGAAGTATTTCCAGAAGAAAGCATTAATTTCTTAGTTAGGCTTACTAATGAGGAAAAGTTATCATACTCACAGAGAATAATTTCCTTTCTTAATTTCTCCGGCAGTCCATTCAAATAAAGTGTCTCTAGTATCTGCTCACGGAACTTCTTGTTGTCCTTATCGAAATACAGTTGTAGTCCCTCGGTCAGCTTCGATTTGTAGTCATTCAAATCACTGAATTCATCCTTGACTTGACTTATTTGCACACTCCAGAGAGCCTTTCCACATTCCTCCGCATGGATTCCTTCCACTTTACCCGATCCTGGCAGTTTCGTTCGTCTGTCAACAACTTCCAGCCTCTTCTCCTCTATTATTTCGTCTAGGTATCATGTAACAAGTAATTTCCTGAGTTCTTCATATGTTTTGTTTCCGTGTTGTACTCCAGGCTCACTGTCCTTAGTACACGACCCTTCAGGTAGCCAAGTAGTATATCTCTTCTCTGTTCGTCCCAAGTGAACTTTAGTACCTGCAGAAATATCTTGAATGAATCCAGGTAATCTTTGATGTTACTTTCTCCATCATAAGGTTGCAGCTTATTTATCACTGATCGCAAATTTGTACCTCCACTACTGCTTTGGACTTCGTCAGGCATTTTTCGAAATTAAACGTTTCTAAACAAGACTTTCTGGTCCACTATGTTGTGTACGCGCTAGCGAAACAGCACTTGGTGATACAAAATAATGACAAATGAGATACTTTTCCTTTTAATCTTTGCACGTAGGTTCTAAATATGAGAACCCCTGCTATTCATTGCTACAACCGAATAATCTTCTCTACATGATTACAGCTTTTTATAATGTTGCGTAGGCCGAATTGGTTTGGTAACTAGTACGTAATACACTACAGGTTTGTAATAAAAATTATCTTAAAAATAATACAGCAAGTACTGAACCTAACTACCAAACAATAGCATACAGGGAAACAAAATATGAAGTTTTTGCCTACCAAGGAAAACTAACTATATCAGACATGTAACTTAAGTGATATTATTTTGTAACTTATGTGACAGTGACATAACTTCTTTTTACGGCTATGAAGAAAGAAATAGAAAAGCAATTAAACCTCATATTTTTCAGTACTAAAACATAATGTTAAACTTTTCAAGTTTCACTACTCCCAATCCTACGATCTCTGTTGTTCTTAGAAGAGATCTTAAATTGCTACGCTTTTGTTAAAATCAAGCATTAAAGAGCATAAATAGCTTCAAAACTATAGCAAGCACTCTCAACTCTATAACATGGAAACGAAAAACACGATTTGACGTTTGTTTTAAGTTCTGTATACGTATCTTCTTACCGAACGTATGATAACAAATATCTCAGGTCCTTCACCATTTCAAATCGTTTGCTTTCTTCAATACATGTTTACTAGCTTTAATTTACGATAGGTTTTGGGTTTTACAAGTCGTTTGAAATCAAAGGGCACTGCCAAAATCGTTTCTTTATGTTTGTGTGGAAAATGCGCTGTTAGATCTCTGGTCGGAGCTTCGCTTAGAGCGAGGAAGTAGAAAAATAACCTCCTTACACCGTACCTAGTTAACTCATGCAGTTATAGCAAAGTGAATAATTCACAAGAAGTTCTGCCAATGCTTAGAAAACCTCTAATTTCGGATCTGTGATAAGACGAAATTACAATGAATATTTTGCCAGTGGAAGGTGTTAAGGTTACTGAACATACCAGTTATAATCATCGTTATACTGGCTACTTGATTCTCGATGCTATCTACCTCACGAGAGCGCACTACTAGTTAAAAGTACTCAAGCTACAGATCTACGTATGTTTACATTTTGGCGGTGAAAGATTGTGATGTCATGCCTTTAGTACTTAGATTCAGAAAATCTCATTAAAGATTTATCCAGGCTTTAGCATGTCAACAATTGACGTAAAATTATTAACTTAAACACTAAGTAATTGACAAACACTTTGATTCTTAACACTTGCACCCCGGTGGCGACATGAGGGAGTATTACGACTAGGGGCCTCTACTCTTTACAAACATATGAAAGAGCGAATGCCTATGCCTTTGCAGCCGGCTGATAATGATGATGATGATGATGATGTTGACGTTGATAATGATGTTATTATTGATAATGATGATGATCATGTTGTTGTGGTTGTTGTTGATAATGATGATGATAATGATGATGATAATAATGATGATGACGATGATGATGATGATGATGATGATGATGATGATTATGATTTGTAAACAAAGGTCTCAAAACTTGCAGAGTGTTCTAGGTTATGGAGATAGTGATCTCTTTACAAAAACTTTTCCCGCTGTTGTCACCTGGCGTAGTAATAATAATAATAATAATAATAATAATAATAATAATAATAATAATAATAAAAATAACGATATACAGGAGCTTTCCAAATTACATTGGCTTTTCATCTCCCTTAATGAAAAAATGACCTGTGTTTTGTCTAAGAATTGGAGCGGTTTTATAAGGAGGAAAGAAGCCCGTCAGATCCAGTCATATTATGTGACAAGTTAATTATGTTAGCAATTTAAAAGCAAATTTTGACATTTTTATTTCAGTGAACAAGCACCCCCCAAGATTTGCTGTCAGCAACATGAAACTCGAATTAGATGAGTCTCATGCAGTCGGACAGAACTTGGTTCATTTGGCAACATCGGACGAAGATTCCCGATTTTGTAGGAAAGACCTACCTTGCAAATGCTCTCAGCGGAAATTTCGAATTTTGGGCGGAAACGATGGCACATTTAAAGTAAATCAAGAAACTGGTCACTTGATGCTAGTGAGGAAGATGATGAAAAGGGAAGCGATGCTTACCATTTCTGTTCAGAATGCTAAAGAAATGGAAGGACGCCTCAAGGGAAGTAGGAAACAGTCTGTAATCAAAATTGCAATATTGAATGGCCAGAGTGTCCCAAAGGTTCAGGAGCATCATCGATTTCGGCGAAGTGTTTCGGTACGTTTTCAATTCTTATTATTTGGTCTCTAACAAAAGGGGGATTGGAATAAACGGGGGCGGGGGGCGAGGGATGAATTTTGAATATTAGTAAAGCGGGGAGTTCGAAACAATTCTAAAGATAGAGAGACAAAGAATTCGGGGTGTAATTTTTTTTGATTGAAGTTACTACAATCTGTTGGTGATGTCAGTGGCTCGAAAACCTTTCCTCTATGTTTTCCCTTTGATCTAGTGTAATGCACAGTGCTACGACGTTTCATCACGCGAAAATTCATCACGTGACGATTCGTCGCGCGACAATTCATCACTTCGACAACCACCATGCGACAATTTCTCACAGCGACAATTCATCACAAAGACAATTCATTATGCGACTGTTTATCACCTGAATTTATTTATTTATTCCACCAGATTACAACGAAATTTACTTGCAGGCCAAATACTGCACTGCTTTTAAAGATGTTAAAATGTCAGTTTCACCAAAGTTAGCGAAAGCACTTTGGTTTAATCTTCAGTTGATGAATAGTTGCATGATGATGTACGCATTTAGAGTATGCAAACTATGTCAATTTTGCCTTATCAGCGTGTTTTGAGCACTTTGCGCACCATGGAACATACGCATCCAGTGTACGCAAACTGTGTCAATTATGCCTATTAGCGTGTTTTTAACGCTTTGTGCACCATGGAATGTACGCATCTAGTGTATGCAAACTTTGTTAAATATGCCTTATTAGCTTATTGTCAATCCTTTGTGCAACATGGATTGTACGAATCTCGTGTACGCAAACTATGTACAATATGCCTTATTAGCGTATTTTGAACGCTTTCTGCACCATGGAATGTACGCATCTAGAGTATGCAAACTATGTCAGATTCGCCTTATCAGAGTGTTTTGGGCACCTTGCGCACCATGGAATATACGCATCTAGTGTACACAAACTGTGTCAATTATGCCTTATTAGCGTGTTTTGCACGCTTTGTGCAACATGGAATGTACGCATCTCGTGTAGGCAAACTATGTCAAATATGCCTTATTAGCGTATTTTTAACGCCTTGTGCACCATGGAATGGTCGCTGGTCGTGTATGAAAACTATGTCAAATATGCCTTATCAGCCTATTTTGAAAGCCTTGTGCATCAGGGTGGGAAAGCATCTGGTGTATGCTAACTATGTCCAATACGCATTATTATCCTATTTGGAACGCTTCGTACACCATGGAATGTAGGCATCTCGTTTATGTAAACTGTGTGAAACGCATCTAGTGTATGCAAACTATGTCAAATATGCCTTATCAGCCTATTTTTAACGCTTTATCCAACATTGAATGTACACATCAAGTGTAAGCTAGGTCAAATATGCCTTATTAGCGTATTGTGAACTCTTCGTACACCATGGAATGTACGCATCTCTTGTATGTAAACTATGTCGAATATGCCTTATTAGCCTATTTTAAACGCTTTTTGCAACATGGAATGTACGCATCTAGTGTATGCAAACTATGTCAAATATGCCTTACCAGCCTATATTGAACGCTTTGTGCACCACGGAGTGTACGCATCTGGTGTATGCAAAGCATTTCAAAATGCCTTATCAGGGTGCTTTGAATGCTTTTGAAACCTTGGAATGCACGCATCTAGTGTATGCAAATTATGTCAAAGATGCCTTAACAGCCTATTTTTAACGCTTTATCCAACATTGAATGTACGAATCTCGTGTATGGAAACTATGTCAAATATGCCTTATTAGCCTATTTTGAACTACTACTACTACTACTACTACTACTACTACTACTACTACTACTTCTACTGCTACTACTACTACTACTACTACTACAACTACTACTACTACTACAACTACTACTACTACTACTACTACTACTACTTCAACTACTACTAATACAACAACTACTACTACTACAGCTACTACCACTACTACTACTACTACATCAACTACTTCTACTACTACTACTACTACTACTGATAATAATGATAAAAATGATAATAATGATAATAATGATGATAATAATACTTAGACGACGACTACTACTACTACTATCTATACTATTTACACTACTACTTCTATAAATACTACAGCAACTACTGCTGCTCTTATCTTTGCTATTATTACTATTACGACTGCTGCTTCTGCTTCTGCTATTTTTATTAATACTACGCAATTTCAACTGTACAGGTCCTAGATTCACCCTTCTCTTCATGCAATTCATAACTATAAAACTACATTTTTATCTTAACCCTAGTAAAGTTATAACATAAAACAGCTGTAACGCTTTTGAATTTGTGATCACTATATCTTAGTTATTCTCTCACTATAAAATAAAATTTTGCGAAAATTGAACTTGATTTGATTATAAGCACGGTGCGTCCTAGTAAATGCTAAATACAAAAGATCTGTCATCTTTTTATTACCTTGCAATGACAAACAAAAAATCATAAATCAGATTATTAAAACACTAATAGCTTATACATTATACAAGTAATTCAGATTTGGAATTCAAAACCTAGACATACAAGGGTTTTCACCTATAAGTGGGTCAAAGATAAAGTTTTCCAAGCCTTACAAGGCACTTGAACACACTTATTCAAGGTGGCATTTCTGGAATAGGCTCTTATCTCAAGGTATGCTAACCTAGGAAATGTCTTTGAAATGTTACTATATCTAGATTATAGTTATACGAGTATTGAAAAAAGCAGCTTCTTACAAGGAGTGCCTTTTGAGAAAGACTTTTTTGAGATGGTGGTTATTGGAAGTTTACCTTGTTCAAGGAGTGATTATCTGAGGATAACGTGATTCTGAAAACAGCAATTGTACCAAAACCAGTCTTTAGTCAAAATTACCTGTGACCTTTTTACCTGTGACCTGTGGCCTATGACCTGTGGCATGTGACCTGTGACCTGTGACCTGTGACCTTTTACTTTTTTACTGTTACTTGTTACCTGTTAACCGGCGGTCTCATCTTGCACGTTGACGACTTCACCTTATTTGAATCGGAATGCAAGGTTTTCAAGAAGTTATTCTGAGGAATTTCGGAGCAAAAAGCGAGGCCGACGTTGGTGACATTTTTGGCTTTTTTGAGCTCCAACTATGCTGACGCATCTTCAGTTCTGACAGGTCTATACAAGCTGTGTTTAACCTGCGGTTGCGCCTCTTCACGGGTCGAGAGTCTTTTCAGTGCCATGTCCTATGTTGAGGCGCCAAGACGGATGGAAAGTGATGCCGCCCGGGAGTGCTCTCTGGTACACCTTTTTTTGGTTGAGAATATTGTCAAACAGATTACGTTTGAGGAATTTGTAGTTGAATGGCGGAACAAAACCAGAGCTCTATTTTTTTAACCAGTGAAACACCATTACGTCTTCTTTCTTTTGTTGTCTTATAAAAATATGTGTCTGTAGAACATTCCAAAAAGTCGTCCAAGTAAGTTTTCATAACTAACGAAATTCGTCATTGTTTGCAACCTTTAGATTTAACGACATTTTCCACATGACACCTACATGTTTCCAAACCCAGGAGGAGGGTGAAAATTGACCACCCCTCCTTAGATTTATTTTGGACAGCTGGACCGCCCCACCTCGCATAAGGGTCCTCCTTCGTGGCCGATTTGATGGCTAAAGGCGTGGTGTTGACGGCTAAATATTTGTAAATGTCAGGAGTATTTTCTCGCCGAGTCAAAGACTTCTCGAAACGAGGACACCTTATTAACCTTAATGGATGTCAATTAAGTCATGTTGATCTGCAAGCTGCTCTATGTTACCTAAGATGTTTCAGTCGGGATTTCTCACCGATTCATGATAAAACACCCGTGACCTACCGCGTTAAATTTAATAGAAAGTATGCGAAGTTAAGTGATAATTTCAGCACAAATGGTTTAAGGAGGTAAAGTGAGCACATCACTCAAATTGCGTACCAAGCACACACGTAAGGGTACGGAGCCACAGTGATGCCCTACAATCGTGTGCCAGTGAGACTCAGTTTTGCGTATAGACATATCTATTCGTCAATACGAGTAAGTTACGTGTATGGATCAAGAAGGTTTGCAAGTTTGTTGGCTCGCAGCGCACCAAATTATAATGGGATACAAGTGAGGTGCAACAAATGCCTTTGTTTAAGAGACCAAAGGACGCATCATTTCCGACATCGAGTAGGCTTATCACGGTTAGGTATTGCGCGCTTATATTCTTAGTAATTTAGATTCACAATGATGTAAAGCGCCTAGAACAGAAATGTATAAGCGCTATATAAATTATTATTATTATTAACAACAACAACAACAACAACAACAATAACAACAACATCTTGGTCTACTATAGCCCCGTCCTCCAACGTTGGCAAGATTGTGTAATGGAGCGTTGCCAATGAGAGTTCTTTCTGATAAGCTAGATCCATCAAAAACAAGAGTACGGTGACACGTATGACAAGCAAAACTAAAATTTTCCTGGGATGAATATACAATGTTTGGCAATTGTCGGTACTAAGATACCAAGATGTTAATGCTTGATATAAAAGCAGAATTCCACCCATGGCCAGCGCTGCTACATAGTACTTTTATTATCCGCTGGACATTTCAAGAATAAAATGTCAATTTAAAGAAGACCATTGAATGTTTAAAATTGCATTCATGTGCAGGCCTTCGGCGTTCTTGATCTTCCGGTTATTGTAAGTAAAACGCCAAATGTGGAAACTTCATTGACAACGATTCGTCTAACAGACTTCTTCAGGTCACTACCGAGAATTGGCTAAACTGTATAGCAAAGTTTCGTTAGTGACCTGAAGAAGTCTGTTAGACGAAACATTGTCAATGAAGTTTCCACATTTGGCGTTTTACTTATAATAACTTGTCGGTGGACTATTCACCTTTCATTCTTAATCTTTCGGTGTTGGATAAATCCTAGGCACAAGAGGAAAGAAATTTACGGAGTTTCATTCCCCCTTCTTTAATAAGGTATTGACACTCTGCTCCTGTGTTGATGCTAAACTTGCACTTATTTCAATTTTGACCATATGCTACCACCGAAAACTCGCTTTCTAATTGTTAGATAGCTCATTAATGGCAATCCTAAAGGAGCCTTGCGAATCTGAAGCTACTATTGACCGAGCAAACCAATCAAATAGGCCATGCAAACAGGCAGGATATAATGTTGGCGGCCTTTAATGACAAAAAAGAAGGTGGGGAAGAGTAATAGGAAAGAGAAAAAAAAGAAAGAAAAGAGAAAAGAAAGAAAAGAATAACATAAAAGAATAAACATTAAAAAGAAAAAAAAGAAGAATACGAAGAGTCAGAAGGAAGACGAAAAATAGAAAAAAATAAAGCAGAAAGAAAAAGTAAAAAAATAAAAGAGGAGCAAAACATCAAAAAGGAGGAACAGAAAAACAGGCAAAAGAAAAAGTAGAAGATGAAGAACATTATGTCAAAAGGAGTCTTCATCAGATAATTCCACAGTGGTTGAGCTTTTCAAGGGAATGGATAGAGAAAGAGTCACAGTTTATAAGTGGAGGTTACCAGAGGCAAATACTTGCAAAAATATCTTACCTAAAACAATTCAACATCCATCAGGACATCTCCTTTCTTACATCTGTCATTTTGGAAGGCATTTATAATATAATTTCAAAGGCAGAGTTTCCCTGGAAGGCAATTATGTTTTGGAGTAAAAAGATAAGATTCTTAACACTCTTTTTACTCATCTGCTGCATATATGACTTTACAGTATGTCAAAGGCGCTTTTAACAAAGAAGGCCACGGTAGTTGCGTTCTTCAAGAAACAGATGGTGAAAGACTCACCGTTGATAAGTAGAGGTTAGCGGAGACAAGTTCTTGTAAAAATACCTAGCCAAACAAAAAAGCCCAGAAGAATCAGGTCATATCCATCCTTAAACCTGTCATTCTGGACGCCATGTATTAAATCATTTTCTAAAGCAGACTTCCTCTGTAGGAAATTAAGTTTTCGACTAAAAAAATAACACACTTAAAATTGGACAATTGTGTCCATGTAGACTAAGATGTTTGTTAGCTCCTGTCAAAACATTGCACTGTTTCACCTTCTTTACGTAATGGCTCCGATAGAAACCGTGGACTATCATTTTTAGTTAACATAACTACACCGTCAATAATCGTGCGAGACTAAATTTTGTGCGGCGCGGCGCGGCGCGAATAGCGGCTGTTCCGGATTCATTTTGTTCTTATATCATTATCGTCAATAGTAAAAGTTTTAAATAAATCATTGCTGTAAATTTTGGAAAATAAATTAATCCTACAGCAATCTCAATGATGATCCCCCCGGAGAAACCCCTTCCCTTTTGGAAAGAACGGGCCCCTGGGAAAGGCCCCACTGCTTATCGGGGGGCTGCACTGAGAGATTGCGAGCCTTACTTTACATCGTATGTGGTAGTACTCACTTTTGAATAAACTTCTTAAATAATACACATGAAAACCGGATTACTTGTTCGTACGTTTCTCTGGAAAAACTAAGCGTACTATTTCAGAGCATAATTGCCAATCAATACTGCCTAGTTGTTCTATCACGTATTGAAAGGAACAAGAAAAACCTCACTGAAGAAGTACGCAAAAGACCATGAAAGACCGCGAATGACAGCAAAAGACAGAAAAAGATAGCAAAAGACTTTTCATCTTAGCAACTCCAACAGTTTTATATTATATATGTTAGAGCATTTTCAGTAACTTCTTTAAATAATGCAAGCAAAAATATTACTTGCATCTTCTTTAATCTTTCTATCTCACGATTATAGGCATTGAAAAGCATACACCTGTGTAAAACTTATATTTATGAGTTTTGAATCCTAACTTTATCTCTTATGTACAATATCTTACTCATTTGGCAACATCTGTGTATAAGAGACTATATCATTTATACACGATGATGTTGTCCAAAATTGCCACTCTTTGCACCCTGTTTGATAACAACAGACACTTTACATAGAAACATAAATATGCCACAGTTGGCACAGTTTGCAAACACTTCGATAATCAGTCAATACTGGTAAGATTCACAAATTGCTCACTCAAATTCTTTTAAATATAGTAATTGTATACTGTTATAAAATTGTATATCTTTTAAATTCTATGAGTCAAAAGTTAACAATACCTACATATTTTGTTGCACCATGACATTCCAAATATTATATATATACATATATATTGCAAGGAAACTGTTGCAGTCACTCAACAGTTGAATGCCACACAAGTGCATACAGTACTCACGATCACGTTAGCACCAATTTTTGCTTTTCATATTTTTAGATGTGATGAACAATATGTGACTTATGCCAAACGTATGTTCCAAACAAATTTCTAATGATATGTTTCACTTATAAACGAATTTTAAACCACTTTCATTAAATGTTGTTGACCAAGGGTTGGGAAATATTCTATGCATTATATATGTATATATGTATTTATATTTATATACAAATATATATAATGTAATACCGGTAATTAACACTAGAAATACAGTGCTCACTAATTTAATTTTTTACACATTTTGCAATCTTCTGGCTCAACTGGAATTGATTATTCCCACTTACTAATTATTTTACATTTCCTACATGATGACTAGTCCCGTGGTGACACTTCGATACAAGTTCAATCCCCTTGTTCAATAGTGTTGACTTGTCAGCTTTAACTAGAAAGAGCTTCTCCATGGTGCATCTCCTCTACCACATTGATGTATATATTGAAAATATATAGTGCACTGTTTCATTTTTTCTATTTTGCTGCCTCTGAATCAAAGTTCATAAAGAGTATTAATTTCCATGAAAAATATACACTTGATTGTTACAATCACTAACTCTGCTTTGACCATTTTTAGAAGCCATACCTGGGTATAGAAAGTTTTGAAGTGGCAGAAAGGCCAGAAGAGAGAGGGTCAAGAGTTAATATGATAAATACTAAAGTCATGATTAGCAGCAGTCGCAAAGGCCAAGAATGCCCTTAAAGTTGGAAAGTTGTCTTGTTTGGTAGAAACTTGATTATTTGCAAGATTTGTAAGCAATTGGTATATGTACCATAAAAATTCAGTGGTATCACAGAAAGATTTAGAAGCTGACATTTATTTTGCAGATATGCTAAGAGTCCAAACATTGAGATTATAATTTATTGACAACATAGATATATCCAGCATCAAAAGTGAACAGCAATGGTTCATTACAGATGAGGAGGACGAGTCGTCCTAATGGATACGGCATTGACCTAGAACCAGACTGTTGTAGGTTTGATCCTGGTGTCCGGTACCTCTTGTGACCTTGAGTAAGTCACTTTGTCTCAAATTACTCAGCTGGCCATTTATGCTCTAGAAGCCTAGGCCTGTAAATAGATAGAAGTAGAAGTAGAGATTGTTGAAAACTCCTGTGACTTAGGTGATGTGGTGTCTGTGGTAGTCCTATTTCCCCTGATCCAACTCAATGGAGCTTTCATCACAACAATGGTCTCACTTATCTACTTATTGTGGGCTCAACAGAGGTTTGGTTTATGCATCCTCTGGTACAGGGTAGAGGGATAATGTGGAGTAGGTCTTGCTCTCTTGCAAACATGAAACAGGTGATGGTAGCCACCTTATATGCCCCACCTACTCAACCATAGTACGAAGGTGGCAGAAAGGGTACCCTTCCAAGACAGATCTGTTAACCACTATAACCTCACTCAATGGCCTTGTGCTCTTGTGCTTAGAAAT
>JAAAKM020073195.1:104160711-104216328 GCA_010016025.2 Alatinidae sp. Z8VKAUB7J3
TGATGTTTACCATAGCAAATGTGAGTTCTCCATCTGTATATATGTGTACACCTATTGACCACGATTGTGCATGTTGTGAAAGTTGTGCATGTAACACTTTCCTGTATCTAGTCATAAATTACAAAACCTTGTGCTCTTCAATTATGGCTTTTTATTTATTTATTTATTTATTTATTTATTTATTTATTTATTTACGAGTTTTAATGCAGAGTCAAACATCGTATAAGCAAGGATTTATCAACTTACAAACAAGTTATATATGTTTACTGGGGCTGATCTGCAATCAGTTATGGACTTACATTCTTCTGTAAATGTATATATGCTGTACCGGTACATAGCAAAGAGCATGTTTAGGTATAAAATCCACCATTTAGTTGACTGAGAATTCTAGCTCCTAGGCAATGATACAAAAATAATAGAAATTGTAAATAAAGTACTAGAAATAATTGCAATTTGTAATTGTGATAAAATTATTTTACAAAAGGATCCATTCAAGGCGTCTTTCAACGTACTGACGCTGAATTCCTTTTAAAACCGTAAAAGACACAAATACTTCTGTCGTAAAATCAGTGACGGGGGAACAGGTGGGCCAGAGGGGACCATGGCCCCCAAAGTTTTGCCAAATCTCAATTTCTTCCGTGACCACTTTTCAGCTTTATCAAAATTAAAATTGATTGCGACAGACATTGTGTCACATTCACAGCAATATATGCATATCAACATGAAACACCTCTTTCCACACAATGACCAAAGGCACCCTAGTGGAATGCGAAAAAATCAATTTCACTCCAGCCTACTTGCCCTTCTGTTAGAATATAGACCCGCACTGCGGTCGTAGCGGAGAGATTCTAAAAATTCTTAAACTGCCTGAAGCAGGGTGTTCTCTAGATATTTCTATTGAATTAAAACTAATTATTAAATTTTATCTAAAGGCGGTCAGTCGGGGAGTTTGCAACAGGTGAATTGGAAGTCTAGACTGATCTAGTCAAATAGATTCAGGAAAGAGACACAGGAGTTACGTCTTGAATTGGAGACAGTTGATGACAGCGCGTGTTGAGGGAGAGAGTTACGGACCGCAGAGTAGTCTGTGTTGGAGACAACGTTCTTCTTAAAACCGGTAGTTTTCATCCGTTAATTGATTACGCAAGTCCTTAGATGTCGATACGAGTGGAAATGGAATATCGAATTTAAGTCTGTCTCTTAACAACATTCAGAGCCGAAGTAGATATTTATATTGAAGTATGTTTTCGATTTGTCTTAAATTGGAAATAATGTAAAGTGAATATTCTGACAATCATTTTCTCTCCTATTTCCTCACAGTTTAAATAATAGCTCCATGAAAGTATTAAAGAGCAATTTATGTATGGTTAAGCTTTGCCTTTTTTGCTTTGAAAGTGGTCAGCACTTCAATAACCTTCATTTCACCAAGGACTTCTGTCTTACTTTAAAAAAGCCTCTGCAAATACACCCCACAAGTCTGTAGTATATTATTGTAATTGAAACGGTTTAATGGTCGAGCCAAATACCTGTTACGAGTAGAAATCATTTATATTAGCAATCGATAGACAAATTGAAAAGCATTCTTCAGTGTGAGAGTGGGTGTTTGTATAAATGTTTGTGTGTGTGTGTTTGTGTACGTGTTTGTGAGCGTGAGCGAGTGAGTGCTTTTATGAATCTTTGTGTTTGTGTGTTTGTTTGTGTGTGTGTGAGTGAGTGTTTGTATAAATGTTTGTGTGTGTGTGCGTGTGTGTTTGTGTGTGTGTGTGTCTGTGTAAATGTGTGTGAGTGTGGATGCGTGTGTATCTGTGTGTATGTGAGTGTATGTGCTCCTAGGTTTTAAATGCAATGATTTGTCGTTTTTATCTTTTGGCCCTAAATCCTTTTCTTTGCCACATCAATCTGTCATACAGCCCCTAGGATAGTTTTGAAATCTTTAAGGGAGTGCGTACTGTTTTGAGAGATGGCTTTTTCCTTTTCTTTCGGAAGGAGACAGCCAGTATCTAGGGGTACTATAAGGGAGAACTTTTAAAAATAGTAATGTAAGGGCTATCCACATGCTAAATTTTGATATTTGAAAAGGCAGAATTACAGCTTGTAAAGAGGCATACTATATTTTTCAGGGGTGTTGCTCGGCCTAGATTTTTGTGTAGCTAAAGTTTATATATTTTTTCCTGGTAAGCTTCCTAACATCATGTGAACCCGATAACTTTGATTATGGTTGTCAGAAATTTTTGGCTTCCATGGTTTTTATTAGGCCTTTTTCCATGGTCAAGAATCCAAAAAGAGTACCGTGATTCCTAACCTTGCAAAATATGGGAGACACTCTTAAAGATTACAATAAGTTAATAGTAACTGTTTGTTTATAAGAATCTATTTAGCAGTAGTGATGTAATAGTTTTGTCAGGGTGTATAAGTAAAGGCAAAGGTAGAGTGGCAAAGCCTTCTGTTTAAAATTTATTTAAGCATACATTTGTAAAAAGCATTTACTTCTAGATGTCCTGATGAAGTATTAATGCGCAAACATTCCTTGTAATAATGTGTAAACCGACTTTACAACATAGTATTCCCCGTAGCTATACCCGAAATAATACCTAAATTTAGTATCAACGTCACGGCCTTAATCATATAATTCTGATTACAATGAGGCACTGTTTACTGCTAGCAAGGTCCAAGATCATAAAAATGAGGAGATAACTAGATATTACCGCAAGGGGGAAATTTATTAAAACAGATACATTCTGAAGGGATAAGAACAAAAGACAAGATACAAACAAATAAAAGTCTGTTTAGATTGAAAGGAACAACCGCTTGTGATGATGGAAGCTAGGCAGACTTGTTCACCTTCAGGAAGAAAACTATAGTTCCTCATTATCGAACCAAAGCCTCTGAACTTTTAGACCCGACAATCATTTCTAATTCAAGAAAAGATTCGATTCATGATTCCCAATTACATATAATGTCGCTGAAATCCTAATTTCAAGGGAAATGAGAAACTTTAGCCAAACTTCTGCTAGGGCCTATCCAATTTAAGAATGTTGCACGAAGTTTTAAAATAATGTTTGGGCTCGGATATCACGAAAGTTCTATTTCTTAGGTCTTATACTACGATGAAGTCACGGCATACTTCAGTAAATTTCTTACAAGCACCTAATTTTAACTAACGTTAATAGTCTTAAATCGTACAAATACTTCCTAATCAGAATTCTCTGTAACTTGTATAATTTTTTGGGCAGAAAAGATACAGGCTTACAGCTATGTACATGTGTTACGGCCGGAAACGTTCAAGTCTTTAAAATTGAATTTCCCTGCTGTGATAATTTTCAGCGAAGGCTTCATATTAAAACATTATTGTATCAAATTTAATATTTTATTGATTTCGTGCTAAGATATCAGTTAAAAGCCACAATGACCAATGCCCCCATGCCCATGACGTTACCAAAGCTTACTATACCTTGAAAGCAATCTTCAAACTGTAATGTCTGGTCATATTATAGGCTGCACATAATTATTGTTGAACTATTTTTAGGAGAGGGTGTTCCTAGATCCTGTTCACCATAAAATTCTTTCTTCGGTGAAGTCTGGCAAATTTATTGCTCCCAAGTTCTTACCTCCAGAGTAATAATTTCGGTGTATTTCCGAATTGTTTTAACTCAGAAACTCAGAATCATTTTACGAGCATAGAAAGTATAATCGGCCAGTACCTATATTTGTCATGTTACCGACCCTCATGTTGCTAAATTTAGTACCGTAGTCTTCCGACAAAGTCTCACAGGCTTATAATAACAAGGAACCAGATCTATTTCTACGACACAGAGGAAGTCTTGTAGGTGGAGGACAGGCCGGACTATCGTCTCATTACCAAGTATGCCCAGGTAAAACATCGTTGCAATTTTGTAAGCCCCTCATCACCCTGATTTAATTTCTTACATGAATCCCTTGGTTGTATCATCTGTTATGTACTAACTAGGAGAAACGCGTAGCGCCAGAGAATCCTGCTAGTAGAGACGACACTTTGGTTGCCTTTTGGCAAGGTCAGCCTACCTACATCGAGGCGGTCACTGAGGAAGACGAGCCCGCGTTCGAGGATCTCGACAGCGGCGGCGGCAGCAGCGGCGATGAGCTCTACGACAGAGCCGTCGCCGTGGTGTGCCAGCACCGCAAGGCCTCGACCTCGTTCATCCAGCGACATCTGCAGATCGGCTACAACAGGGCCGCACGGATTATCGATCGCATGGAAGCCGAGGGTTTGGTGAGCGAAGCCAATCATGTGGGAAAACGGGAAATTCTGGTTCCGGGCGCCGGTGATGCATGACCGGGTCTCAGGCCCGGTTGGCGCGCATGATGGGCGTGGGCGCGCCGTCAGGGGCGCCCTCGCGGCCTTGTCGCTGGTGGCTTGCTTGACGTCGCCCGCAAGCCTGGCTGAAGCGGCGGACGCCGACGTTCCGGCCCAATTCCTGCTCGATGAGGACTTTCTGCCCGCGCCTCTGACCGGCGCTGGATCGGCCGCGGACCGGACCCTGTCTCCCGATGACATCTCGACCATCGTTCGGGTCGAGGACTACCTCAATGAGCTGAACTCCGTTCGCTCACGCTTCGTCCAGCTGTCGTCGGAAGGCGACTATGCCGAAGGTGTCTTGCTGGTGGATCGGCCGGGCATGCTGCGGTTCGAGTACGACCCGCCCCACCCGGTGGTCATGGTGGCCGATGGCGCCTTCCTGCTCTACTACGACAAGGAACTCAAACAGTCGACCTTCATCCCGTTGTGGGAAACCCCGCTCTGGTTCCTGGTCAAGGAGCAGATAAGCCTCTCCGGTAACATCGAAGTGACGGATGTGGTCCAGGAGCGCGCCACGCTTAGCGTCACCCTGGAAGACAATGACCTTGGCGATGTGGGCACCATGACCCTGGTCTTCAGCGACCAGCCGCTGGCGCTGCGTAAATGGACGATCACAGATTCCCAGGGCATTACCACCCAAATCGCCCTGGTCAATCCGGAGTTCGGAGTTGAGCTCGCGGACGACGCGTTCGACTACAGCGATCTCAACGTGCACGCGAAAGGCGGCCAGAACAGGCGTTGACTCACCAAGCTTTCCGCCTAGCGGCACTCCGACCCCAATTTTCGTTCCAGTATCGCAACGATTGAACCAAGGCGCTCGTTTTGCCCGCAAATTGACGGAACTGGGCGCGGCGGACGGGGCCGCAGATGCGTCTTGCGATCGCGGGCTTCCCGGGTAAGGTAGCGGCCATTCCATCAATTGGTTAATATTGGAATCGGTTTTATCCCTTAGACTGCCTAAGTTTGAACCTAAAGTTTGAAACTTGTCTCTCACTCGATACAAACACCGTAGATCAAACTCACTGCTTTATTGTTTCAAAACTTTTCTCCTTAATTTTGGTTTAAACCTTGACATCTTTTGGGTTGGCATCCTTTTATTCATTAAAATTGAACCTGACTTGTTTGATAAAGGATATACTTAATACCTAACATAGTTCGGATCTTTTCTCTCAACGCCTTTAATGTCTCCTCTCCGACGTACTACTCGGTGCAAAAACAGAAAAATTAAACTCACTGCTTTCGTTCTTTAGTACATCGTAGTTTCAGTTTTGGGTAATGGGAAATGTTAAGACTACTCAGCCACTTCTTGAGCCTGATGAAGAAACTTTTTACATCGTAGACCTGGAGTTTAGAACTTCACTCAACACGTCAATTCCCTCCATCACTAGGAACATAATAGTACATTGAAGTCACTGCTTTCCTTCCTTGGTACATTATGGCTAGTGCTTTGGTTTAAACTTTGTGTTAATTAAGATGGACACAATAGTAAGCTTTAAGTTTTCTTGATAGCTGCTTAGTTGTTACGCTAAAAGACACCTTTCATAAACAGAACTAAATGCTATCCCCACTCGTCCTTTACTGATAGCAGTTCACCTAAAAAAAGCAGATTTTCATTATTTCCTTAAAAGCATGCACTTGTTTACTGTAGTAACATGAACATGTTTTGCAGTAGGAATTTTAATAATATCAAGCCACACGAGGGGGAGATTTAATGAATAAATACACAGATAGTCGATACCAGGTACTTGTTTATCTCTAAAAAGTTAGCTATCTAGAAACTGGCAATAGGGCGTTAGTAGTGTCCAAGCAACTTGTAACATATTTGACTAAATTGCATCCTCTATTCTGGCCAATGGAGTTGCTTGTTAGGAGAACAAGTAAAACAGATTTCCATTGTTTAAGTATGCACTTGTTTACTGTAGTAGCATCAAATTGTTTATCTGCAGAAATTTTAAGGATATCAGGTAACATGAGGAGAAGATTTAGTAAACAATTGCACAGATAGTCGATACTTGGCCGTTGTTTAGCTCTGAAGGAGCTTTCTATTTACTTAAAACAGAACTTTATCAGTTGCCAAGCAAAATGTCACATTTTTGCCCAAGTTGCATAATCGATTGTAAGCAATGGAGCTTTTATAGAAGTTATACATGTTAAAACAGCATATATATATATATATATATATATATATATATATATGGCTAATAACAATATATTTATTTACTTTTGTTAAGGCAGATGAAAAGCTATGTCATATGTGACGCTCCCCTACATTGTTTTCATTGTTATTGTTATTGTTATTGTTGTTATAAAAATCATAAACGGTAAACGACAACCACCAAACGTATATAAAATTATAAAATTAGGAGTATCTAAATGTGGGAAGGATTGCATTTGTTGCACTTATTGGAATGAGGGCACGGAATACTATTTAAAACATACAGATAGACCTATACAGATCAGCTAACCTATTGTATGTCATAAGATGATTGGGTTGCGGAGAAGAATAAATAGAGCAGACAGGTAGAACTATTAAAGAAAGACTTATTCTTTATAGGCAACATATATCTCACCTAGAATACAAAAATCTCAACGTAGAAGAACATCTTAGAATGTGTGTAGACGGTCAATTTAAGATCACGCCGTTCTTCAAATTTTGGTCGCAGGAGGAAAAACATTAGCGAAATACATGAAAATCAATTCATGAAAACATTTTCGTCCTTCCATCAATTCTCGGACTTACTATCGAGGACTTTAATTTATGTAAACATAGGCCAGACCTCGTTAAGCCAAACCGTCAAAATTTGAAAACAGTACGGTACTTTTCTAAAGGAATATACCAAAGCACTGTGCTGCTCTGAGACGGGCGGCAGAAACCAAGTAAAAGCTGAATATATACCTTTGTCCTACAACGTGTGTTCTGAGCCATTTAAACAATTTTTGGGCGTTTTGGAGGAAACTTGGTCCACGATCGTAGGTCTCAATTCGACCCACGTTCGATTTACACCCTAAGGACGTTCGAAATAAAGATTATAGAACGCTCGAATGTATTTAACAACTAGTTGTTTTTATGTAATAAAAGTAAGGGTAACCGACTGAGATGTAAACACTCGAAAATCGTCGTGTGACATGAAACCGCTAGTGTTGAAGTGAATATCTGAACAAAATACTGGCCTTGTCTTTATTCGTTAATCTTTTTACATCTATATATCACAAAGTTTACGTCCAGATGAATCATTTACACAATACATACATATATATATATATATATATATATAGTCGATTCAACCCGAACGAATTTTATGTTAAATCAGACTGGCAACCGCCTAAGGATAACACTACGCTAGAACTTTATTGAAATATAAAGAAGGTATGACCAAAAAAGCACCGATGCTGATGACACTGTGACATTTCATAGCCTCCCATTGTACAAAAGAGCATGATATTTATTTTTAGTTAATACGGAAAAGTATAAATGCATGCAATAACATGCAGAACGATAAGCGGTAGCGATGTAGAACATGCGTTTGACTCGCGATCTCCCGGCCATCCCTTTTATATCTGGTTTTATTGTTAGTGAATGAAGCAAGTTATCTACCCATGTAATAGCATTGCCCCAAGATACACAGTAGCAGAATAGCACGTGCGCTTGATCGTTGGTTCAATTCCAGGTTTCATTTTGAGCGAATAAAACCAAGGAAAGAAGCATGTAACACCACTGCGTCAAAACACGCCGTACCTGAATTGCACATGCGTCTAACTCGCGAACCACGGACGGTGGGTCATGCTCCTGGTTTTAGTTGTCGAATTTCAAATTCAACTCGGGCTGTGCATGAATGATGTTGTTCAAGTTTAGGAATGTTCCCTTTACATGCATCAACTACCGTTTTTTTATATGTTGACGTGTTTGGTGGCTTCACTGACTCTTTGGGGTACTTTATTGCTCGTCAGGGGTCTTTTAATGTAAGACTGCCATTGGAAGGGTATCTGGTGCAATGCATGATATACTGTTCGATGAGATGATGAGATAGCCCACCACAAAGTGATTCGATGACCATCCATATGTAATCAACAGACATCCGTTTCACAAAAATCTATTTTGTTGGGTTTGTACGACAGCGTAATCCTTATACCGCTACGTTGATTCACGTTTGCCCTCCCATTTAATGTAATCAATTAAGATTTCATAAAACGGAATTACTAGGGTAGCAATGGTTATTTTTTCTAAACACAGGTTTACACTTACCAAAGCTGAAAAAATAAGAGTGTTTGTATTTAGCCATGGAGAAAACGTCATTGGTGAGAAGTATAGGAAGATCAAGAAGCAAAATTTGTGTTCCATAAGTGATACACTGCTACTCTCACCTTCTTTATGCACACCGTAAAGAGGAAAATACGGACAATAAATGAGGCACCTCAATTATTTTATGAAGTAAAGCTACAAGTAGTAACATAGGTGGGAATATATATGACGCTTACGGCTTTTGCATTTATTTTGCAGGCAAGACGATTCTACTGTCAACTCATTACATGGATGAAGCAGATTTACTTGGTGACAGGATTAGCATCATCAATATGTGTGTATGTATATGTGTTTGTGTTTTGGTTTTGTTTATTTTTGTGTGTGTGTGTGTGGTGTGTTTGTGTGTGTGTGTGTGTGTGTGTTTGTGTGTGTGTGTGTGTGTGTGTGTGTGTGTGTGTGTTTGTGTGTGTGTGTGTGTGTGTGTGTGTGTGTGTGTATGTGTGTGTGTGTGTGTCTGTGTGTCTGTGTGTCTGTGTCTGTGTGTCTGTGTCTGTGTATGGAGGTGGAGGGGTAACAACTTTTAGTGTTTCATTAACAATCCTAATCCGATTGGTGTCAGTAACGTGAGAATGATGAAGAGAGTGATTACAAAGAATGGATAAAAGCATGGCGCAAGTTAAAAAGCCTTGAGAAGGTTCTAAAAGACAGAACTACCTTAGTTACCAAGCTACAATTTCCTTATTAGATCTAGACAAACTGAAAATTTAATCTCTTAGACACGTTCCCCATACCCACTTGGTGCTGTTATTGTCTATTAGTTAGTACAGCAGCTAGGTTGTTGTCCTAACAACCTGTGATTCTTTTCATAAGATTTGAGAGGGGAGGAAGGGGGAAGTGTTTCAATTGTCACTTTCAAAGCATTACATTTCGGGAATACTAACTACATGCCTTTGGTCATGCGTCGGTGGCACAATTTGTTTCTTCGGAACTTGATAATGCTTCGTAATTTTGATCATACCGAAATCTATCCACGACTACAATTTACTGCTCTTCTACCTATACTAGCCCGTCAAGAAGCGTTAAGTAAACTTAAAGGGCATAATTGTGGGTACTTGTCGGTTATTCTCCCCCAGCACAAATTTTTTTAGAGATAAATTTTAAGTACGTTCTGTCTATCGAGCTGCCTGCTATTATTTTTAGTGTTTCGAAGGTGATGTTGTAGTGATTTATTACATAAAAGTTCATCAACTGTTTACTCGTAGCCCTAGTCTTCTTACTGCGCTATGCATTAGATGAGAAGCCACATTAGAACCCAAAATAGACATTACCATGTTGTACATATGCATATGACATCGAAGGCTACAATCAACAGTCGTACATGTCGGTTATTCCCTTTCTTCTTCCTTGTCTGTGACTCTCCCTTTCACTCAAATACAAAATCTTAAATTTGATAATATATATATAAAAATAGGATTCTTTATTTCCTCGGTAAGAATTTTACAATTCCCTGTCTAGACGATCTGTCTGAAGTGTTTCTGTGCCTGATTTTCTGTGAGGACATAAGCACCCTCAACCTCCTTAGCTGTCTATGAACTGATCTTGACATTTTTCGCTATTTTCTAAGTTTTCTGTATACCTTCCTCACTCTTGTCCATATATCTTATCTCATGGGGAGGGGGGCCTCATTAGCCTTGTCGGGCCTTCAATGTCGGGCCCACTGCTCATCAGGGGTCTTTGATTGAGAGACTGCCTCATTAGCCTTGGTTGGCAACCCTTCTAGAGATGGTGTCTCGATAAAAACACTGGTGGTTGTGTCACCATATCACCGATCTCCTCATTTATGAGTGCAATGGAAAATCAACAAGAAACAATCAACGACGTAAATGGTGTTGGAGGCAATATTTCTGAAAATGCCCTATCTGGCAGGTGTTCTGTGGGTCAGCAGCGTCTGCTCAGTCGTAATTCTGCTACTGCTAGAAAGGGTACTAACAATACAAGAACGAACTGGACGAAAGAGTTAAAGAAGATCGTCATGAGATTCTATTTTCAAAAGGAGCCTAGCAAGAGCGGCTATCGACAAGATATGCATAAATATGGAATGAAATCGGTCTCATTGAGTTGAGGGAGAAAAAACTGGTTGGTCAGGCACGTGTAATCAGGACCAACGGATGGATATCTGAGTTAGAATGGAAAGAAACTGCTAGGGAAATAGAACTGGGACAACTTAATCCAAATGAAAAGGTCAATGAAAACCCTAATACAAACCAAAGATCTACTTTACAGGATGAAAGGGTAAACAAGAATACTGTAATCGAGGAAAAGAACCTTTCCTCTCAAGGACTTAGTGGCAACTGCAATGTGCACGAAGAGATCAAAAGGATGAAAAAATATCAACTTGGAGAATATGTTATAGCTGGTGTTACAATTTTGAAGGATGAAATCAATAAAGCGTGCGAGCGACCTGTAAACCTTAGGTTTGTAAATCGGAAAAAGCTAAAAGAGGTAATATCGAGAGTAAACAAAGTGATCCCCTACTTGGAGATGAAAGATCTATACCACTGCAATGGTCTTTTAAAAGCAGCAGCAAACGTTGTAAAAAAGATGCTTGGCATTAAGGAAAAAAATTGGACGAAAGAAAAAAACAGAACCCTGGTGGAAGAGAAGGTTACGTAATCAAATTAAGGATTTAAGGAAGGACATTGGGAAACTGGAATCTTTGCATAATAAATCCCTCTGAAATGAATTTAAAAAGGAAACATTAGAGAAAAAGTCACTGCAGTGGTTGCACCAACTAGTCCATGAATAGTTAGTTGAAATATGGAAAACTTCCCGGGCACTAAGGTACTAAGAGAAAATGAAGCATGTAAGACCCATTAATAAAGCAAACTACGGAACAAACTGTTGTCGATCATGTGAAATGTGATTAGTCTGATGAGTGTTTGTGGTGAGCAAAGTTACATTTTACCCCTTTTAGTTCTTGGTTTTGTAAATGCACTGGAATTGCATATAATAGCAAAATTTAAATATAAAAACTGGGCTATCATTGCAAAAGCTATGCTGTGGAGGATTCTTCGAAAACCGTTCGATCAACATATTCTACTCAAACGAATGTGATAAGAGCGTTTTTTTCTCGAATTCCTGTAAAAATGGTTGAGTGAACTCCGTCTTTAAATGTCAACTGATGAATTTGATATGACTTCAGGCTTAAAGTAAAACATTTCTTTACTAATTCTGAAGTGATAAAGTTCCCCTGTAAATACATTTATCACAAATTTGTGAAACGAGCGAGAGGGAAAGCTCCAACTTAATTTGAGCGCTCATAGACTGCTTTCTGTCGCCATCCTTTCATAAAATATGAATGAACAACTTCTCTCCTTGTCGTTCCTTGCATGATAGACACAGTGTAAAATGCAGAAGTAACTGGGAGTTATAATCTGCCTCCATTTACATGAAATCTGAAGCAGAAGTCGACGTTGCCCTCACCGCTGCCAGCGAAATTCCACTGTTTTGGTTGATTCATGCGAGCTTAACCTCGTTTTGAGACAGGATTGCGCAATGGTGATAAAGGTCCATTGCCAGCTTCGTCTTGATTCGGTGTTTGTTGGTTTGCTAAATGCAGCTTTCGAATTTTGGGGCAAAAACAGAATTTTCTTCCCGCTTGATTGTTAACTCTACTATTTTTTAGACTGGACGACTAATTCTCTTTCCAGCTCTTGGGGTTTTTGCAACTAAGTTATCTAAGGTAGAGAAATATATAGTTCCTCTTATGGATAAGGAGGATCAATAGTCCTAAAGTGAATAGTTTGTTTGTTGTATAAAACAGGAATATTGCACGAAACAGCGAAAACATTGTGTACTTAAAAGCCTTTTCGTCTGACACTCCTCAGAGTACTAACGTCAGAATGACCGAAATGGATTGCAAATGGTAAAGAATATGATTAAAGGCTCTTTTCCTATTTCAAAAGTTTTAGTTTTCGAGGGTAATAGCTTTATTATTTTCCTTGGGCAACTTTTTCCAATAGCTGTCTTTGTTTATCATTACCAACCTTATTCTTCTCGTGAACATTACTGTTCTTTCTCGAGCTGGGCAATATATCCACCCCCTCCCCCCTCCCTTTAAATGTAAGCATTCAACAGAGAGTAAGGTTGGTTGGAATTACGCTTGTGTAGCTAGCAGAAGGATATTGATTCGAGTCCAGCCTTAGCTTTAATCCGACAGCTCCTATTAATAGCTCAGAGAGGGTGGGGAGGGGGAAGGTTTCCAAGAATCAATTGGGAAGGAATGCTAATGGGGACGAATAACCTTGCTTACGCATATATCTATGCAAGCCAATAGCCAATTTAATTTAATTTTCTAAAATTTTGTAGCCGTGCTTGTTGTGCTTGGCATTGGTATATAATAATACAGAAATAATCGGAGAAGGCTGTTAACTATTCTAATACCTTCAATACCTCACCACAATGTTAGATACAACTGAAGAAGTTACCACTTGAAACTTATAAAGAAGTTATGATAATAATAATAATAATAATAATAAGTATTTTTATTATAATAATTATCTTTATTATTATTATTATAGTAATAATAGTCATAATAACGAAATAAAAGAACTTTCCAAATTACCTTGGCTCTTCATCTCCTCAAATAAACATAAGTAGATTTAGATGTGGAGGGTAGCACGCAAATAATTTGGCAAGTTAGGGTCATGTACTGAAGACAAAAGGTCGTTCAAATTACGGTTAACCCTTCTTTCTTAGATAGGCATCCAACGAAGCTCTATTGTGTCTTTTGAAATGTATCTATTTTATACAAACCCTGCAAGTTTTTTGTAATTGCTGCAGAGAACACAATTGCTTTTCTGTTAACTCGTTATATACCATATACCATATACGGTGACGTCAAATATCACACAAATCTTATTATCTTCATTTGACAGCATTGAGATTCCAGGTAGATGCGGAGAAACGTGACTGTATCAAGGGCACCATACTGTGTGTGTTTAGCGGGGGGTAGGGGGGGCGAAGAATTGAGATTAAAAGCCCTTACCATTGGTCATGAGATGAGTCCAACATTCTAACCACTTTGCTACTGTGCTTTAAACAAGTTATCTATCTTGCCTCTTTCTTGGAGTAGTGTAGGGTTCGTAGTAATAAAGAGAAGGCAGCAATATTCCCTTTAGATGTGTATTCAAAGATTACTTACACACGACTGGCGTTTGGGTGTTTTTCTTCAAGGAAGTGGCATTGTGTAACCTTTCAAGTGATGAAATGTTTAGATCGAAGAACTTTAAGACCCTGTTTACACGGGTACAGATCCAAACTGGTGCGGATCCAAACTGGTACGGATCCAAATCGATCCCGTATAAACACTCTAGAAAGGGAATAAGATCCATTTGGATCCAGAACTCTGCATGCTAATCCAATCAGCAAATCAACGGTTTGCTGGATTGTAATACGAGCTGCGACATGTGGCGACGGTCCAAATTTAAACAATAGGAGATTATGGATCAACGTGTCAACATAAGGACGAAAATAGAATTTGAATAGGGATTACGTCAAATTTAACTCGTAGTGGCATTTTTTTTACCTCCTTTTCGATGAGTACCAGTTTGGATCCGATCCAAAGCGTTTACAAGGGTACGGATCCAAAGTGGTCCACTTTCATAAGTGGAGCCAAACTGGTACGGATAGCAGATCCAAACGAGTTCGGATCCACCAGGTCCCGTGTAAAACGCGAGGCCGATCCCTACCAGTTTGGATCCGTACCCGTGTAAAAAGGTTTTAAATTAGTGTTCCATTTCTAGTTACATTATTGGTGGGAAGCGGCGATTTGAACTTTTGGAAATTTATGCCCAAAAATTTCTTCCAGGTTGGGGTTGGCCTTTACAGTTCTAGATGGGGGTTGTCTTTTTAGGTGAGGGTGATTTTTCTAGGTGGGGGTCCAGACCCCCTTGCAAACTATGACTGGTGGGGAATTTACTTCAATTGAAGCGAATCTGTACTATACACAAACGAGTTCACAGACGCAGAATGATGGTTAAAATCGATATGTATAACAATCTTGACTACAATATCAAAACGGCGGTATGGCGTTAGTAGGATAAAGATACAATGCACGAAATTATTGAGTAGGCTAAAGCTAGGTCAAGCGGGGCAACGCGAGGGTAACGGGGGATCATACCGTGTGTAAAGTGACCGGGGCACAGACAGGTGGGAAAAATATGGAAACTTAAAA
The DNA here is from genome assembly GCA_010016025.2 of Alatinidae sp. Z8VKAUB7J3. Lineage (NCBI taxonomy): Eukaryota > Metazoa > Cnidaria > Cubozoa > Carybdeida > Alatinidae > Alatinidae sp. Z8VKAUB7J3. The sequence goes on from JAAAKM020073195.1 coordinate 104,175,523, forward strand.
GCGGACTGTGCGCCGAGCAAGGCAAACGCTAATGACGAGACAAGCCATCCGGTCTCTGTTTCTACACTATTTCCTCGATACAGGGAATCTGTATAACCGGTATAGTATAACAATAAGAAGACTAAGGCCCTGTTTACATGAGCTCGAGACGAAATCTTGGCTCGAGATGAGTTTCAGCTCGAGCTGGAATTGGTGTAAATTCAGTTAGAAAAGTTTAAAAGGTGAGCACCAAAAATAAAACCATCTTGTAGGATATCTTAGGTAAAGGGCCGCGGTTTTATCAGGTGCCCATCTTTATTGTACTTTCTGCCCTGATATTTGTACTGGAATTTAAAAGTAAATGGTTTAAACTCGCGCAGTTCGACAGGTACCCCTAGTTGTCATTTCCCTCCAAATTTCATATACCGCCAATCCTGTCAATAGCAAGTCACACAATGCTTTGATATCGTGGTACATTTGTAAAACAAAGAGGCTCAAATTTATGAACAAAATCTATAGACGCTGCAAAAGAACCAAATAGTTCCTTTTGAGATTTCGACATATTGCCGCCAAGGAAAATTTTACAGGGGCCTGTATTCGTATAAATTTTGGCTCAAATCAACGTTTCAAAAATTAGCGCTACGTTGAAATTAACGTTTCAAAAATTAACGTCAGCATCTAATTAACGTCGATTTAATTAACGTTTTTTTATTTGAAAAAAAAATTCTTTAAAAATTTTTATTTATTTAAAATTTTATTTATTTTTTTATTTTGTTCAACATTAATCTTGTGTATTAAGGTAAATTTAATGGTTTCATATTTTTTAAACTTAAATTGAGCGTTCGCTTTTTCTATACAAAGAATATGTGTAAGATGCTAAAAATCACGTTTGGTCTCCAAATCAGTAAAATCCCTTTGCTACAAGCGTCGTCCTCGGGATTCTCATTAGCCCCGTAACTTTTTTGATCTTGCTACACCCGTATTCAAATGTCACCCATTCTATAACCATGCTTTGATACTAAGTCTTCCAACATTTTCTTGCCAATCAGCAACTTCATACCAATGGTCACTATGGAGTGCGTACTCTACTTGTTCTCGCTCTTGTGGAAAAGGAACACAAACAAGAAGAAGGAGTTGCAGAGAACGGAGCACAGGAAGAAGTGGAAATTACTGTCCAGGGCGCTCAACTGAATCCAGGACATGCAACATTAGAGAGTGCAGAACTGGTTAGTCAATTCATTGCAAATATGTTGCTTTAATAATGAATACATATTTAAAGTTAAGGACCCGTTTATCGAGTTTGATACAACCTTACACTGTTGGTAAAACTGAACTGTAATGCTTTTTAATTATTTCAAGGTTTTTATGTTAATAAAGATTAAGATATTGAAAGAACATGACCTCTTGTTGATTAAAAGTTGTACAATTTCGATACTCATAGCTTTCCACCTTTTTCTAAGAGCGTACAGCAATTGTATTAGAAGAAGGAGAATAGACTGAAATTTTGAAAGGTATTAATACTTGAACACGTAATAGAATACTTTGTTAATACTAGTATAGTATTTTATACTATACTACACTATACTATACTATACTATACTATACCATACTTTACTACACTATACTATACTATACTATACCATACTATACTATACCATACTATACTATACCATACTAAATTATACTATACTATGATACACTTTACTGTACCATACTATAGTTTACTATACAATGATATATTATACTGTACCATACTATACCATACCATACTATAGTTTGTGATAGGAACAGTGAGTGCAAGTTTCGTCATTGATTATACGAATTCTCGGGTATGCTAACGACTTCTCCATGAATTAATTCATTCTGTCGTGGAAAATTCACAGTCTTTCGAAATACGATAGATGTATAGTAACGTATTTTTGTGCCGCAGGTCGTGGATTCTGAGACAGGACCCAGTACCACCCTCCGGAATGCTCTTTGGCACAGTAAAACTGTACCAGAACAGGTACGTATTTGTATTAAAGTGTTTTATAAAGTTATTGTGCCTTGGGTGCGTGCAAATGGTAAATGAAACGTGTTAGGCACTAATATCTCCTCTACTGCCAGTAGTTGTATTGATCAAATCAAAGGTGAGGAAAATCTATGGGTAGGATATGGCCTCTTAACAAATCTATTGATTCTCAGCCCGCATTATTCATTTGTGCAATGACGTTAATGAAAGGAATCGTATTCCAATTTTCTCCTTCTACACAACAGCATATCTTGATACAACGGTTGCATAACCAACTCGCAAGGAAGAGGATTGAATTGCTCTTGATCTCCAGAAGTTTCATCGTCGGTATTTTCCAATGCGCATGCCTATCCTCATGAAAACAGAAATGTCCCCCCACCTGCCCCCAGTATCCTCCACAACCCACCCTTGTGTAGTTATCTATTGTTACACAATCTAAAGTTAATTTCCTATGAGACTGCTTAAGTTTTAAAGTAAAATGTTTTCATCGTCTTATTTGCTTCAGTTGAGAAATCTAGCTTCTTCTTAGTTCTCTTTACCATTTCCTTTTGCTCTCGTCATTAAGATTATCAAATAGCTCCCCCCCTATGGCATTAAAACGTGGATCACTTGTTTATTTCAATCCACGCAATGTTTTAATCTATCACTTGTGTTCCCATTTATCAATGGCACATCATTGACACGAGTTTTAAAACTCTGTAATGCAATTGAAGCACCTGTAGACGTCGATATCCTTCGACGCTAAATACTGTTTGTGGAACCCATTCGTGCTCTAAGATGACTCCTGTAGATGACTCCTGTAGATGACTCCTGTAGATGACTCCTGTAGTGGATGACTCTAAGATGACTCTAAGATGAGTCCTGTAGTGGATCTTGTAGTGGATCCTGTAGTGGATGTAGGAAGTGTTTATATAGCCCGTTATGCGCTTCGCCGCCAGGTTGAGGTCGTTTACAACGATTGCATCAACTCAACGCTCATATAACCAAGACTAAAAGTTTAAAGTTAAACCCTTCTTAATAACTTACCATTTTAGCTTTTATACAAGCCACTCTACACAACGCAGTATGTAAATCAATGGTTAACAACGAATATATGATTCAAAGGAAGTATCACGATTTGCGTTGCAGCTCAGTACAATAAGCCAAATGCTTTCCCGGACGAAATCGACGTTATGGCATAAATTCTTCCAGAAAAACGTTTTTCGTAGTGAAGTGGAAATAAACCAATCACTTTGCGTCTTAGAGCAACACTGTCTTAAGATGTTTGGGATGCTTTCTAACAAAGAATAGGTTATATTGAACCAGAGGTAGTATAAAGTACCCTGTACAGAAAAAGCGAAGAGTTTTCGCATCAAAATAACTTAAATCTAAATTATTATTAAGATAAAGCCTAAGATAACAACGATACTCTTTGCAAGACATAAGCATGAACTTAACAATGTACAACACCGCATTAAAAGAGAAACACTTATTGACAGCGATGATACTGCTGATGGTTTAAGGTTTTTTTGGCCAATCTGGTTTCCATGGCGTCTGGTTTTCAATTCGTTCTAGAGATGCAGCTAATGAATAAGGTCTGATTCTGTAACATTCTGTAGTAGAGTAGATGTCTTTTTATACATCATTATAATGCCGCTTTATCCTTTTGGTATGCAGATTTGAAAATTTAGGTATTCCGAGCCTTAAGGGCATCGTCGAAGAAAAGTATGACCTTCTATTTCATCACTTCGGAAGGGAGATAGAGATCGTGGGAAAGGTATGACAAATTCTTTATTCTGATAAAACACAACACTAATCGTACTCCTTTCTGATAGTGACTAACACAGCTAATCATGCATCAATTAAACCGATAAACTGTAGGGGGTGGAGAGAGGAAAGTAGGAAAGATGGAAAAAAGGAGGAGAGAAAGGTGGTAAACAATGGCAGAAAAGGAAGAAGGACGAGAGGAGAAAGTAAGGGAAAACAAAGAAAGAAAGTTAGGGGTAACGGGATACACTTGCAGGAAAAGTACAAGGGCTTGGGGAAAAAAATCGGGCAGAGAAGAAATGCTAAAGGATGGGAAGGAAGAATCGGAACAAGGGGAGCAAGGGGAACGAAGGGTAAAAAAGGAAGGGGTGAAAAAATAAAGGGTATAGGAAGAAAGTAAGAAAAAAGGAATTGATGAAAGAAGAAAAAACTATATAGATGTCAAAAGGAAGCAGAGAAGGGCAAAACAACGGGAGAAAGATAAGAGGGGAAAAGCAAGATTGAAAAAGAGAAAACGAAGGAAGGAAAAGGGAGATAAAGGAAAGGACAAAAAATATTTGCTACCTTCCTTGTTAATTGAAATAAAACTGAGGTTTTTAACATGGACATAATTTTTTGTTTTTGGGGTGGGTGTCATCATATATCCTAGTTGTTGTACGACCGATAAAGTACAAAGCGTTCATTCATATGCCAGAAGTGGTTGCAAGGATCTCCCATAGATATTATTAGAATGTGGCAGTATAATCAAAATTGCGTATTCACCCCTACCTAATTGTGGGATGGGGTTGGGCAAACACCCATTTTCGATCAATATTTCCTCGATTTTAATAATCATTACCCCTCGGATAATGAATTATCAACAAATTTCTACTCGCTCTAAAACTTTGCACTCTCATCAAATATAAAATTCAAATGGAAAGACCAAGCTTAAAAATCATCAATATAATTCCAGGCTTCTTAAACAAATCTAAGTGAACAGTGAAAAGGCCTTTTCATTGAAAATCATTTGCTTCCTTCTGCAATATTTCTTCTGTGATTCAGACTTCAATGTACAGTAATCTCTCTCTTTCCATCCTCAATCAAAACCCCATCCAAATTATTGTACCTCCAGCCTGGGAGATCTCACCAATAAATCTACCCCCTAACAACAGCCTTCCGCCCTATAACTAGGAAGGGGAGAGCAGCGAAAGTTACATGCAAGCATTTGGGTATCAAGGAAGGATTAGATGGTTTACCGACTTGACATCTCCATAATTTCACTGGCAGAAGTATTTATTAAAACCGCGATCTTATTCAAGTAATCATTCCAGATTCAATCATTGCCATGACCGAAAAAATTTCTCTGACACATTTACCTTTTGCTCGAGGGAAGCACGTGCTAATTAATGAAAAATTGGACAAAAGTGACATGAACATTTGTAATGCACGAAGCGGGATCACGCTGTGTGCAGTAAAGTATGCCCATACAGCAGTTCTATAAAGTATCCTGGATGGTATTTTGTACACTTGTACAGCAACCTCATGCAGCAACGTTTTCTGCTGTACAGGACCACAGCAAAACTATACACCAGCCTTTATTCTCTCAGTTCTTTGTACATTTATATCATTTCTGCGCGTTATGGCTTATTTAAAACCCATCACGTAGATACACCCTCTCTATCTTTGTAGACACTTGAGCTACGTTCTCTCTACGTCATTTCCTGGGTTTTTGTATTCCGTATTCGAATAAGATTTTTCTTGATCAGCTCTGGCAAATCTCCGGTACCTGCAACTCGGTTTTGCGTAGCCACCGTATTAATAGGACTGAACAAGTACCTTTTAAATTCTAATTTCAATTTCTGATATTTCTAAGTTTTTGCATAATCCACAGGAATCTTTTTGCGTATCTACATCAGCGTAGTTGCCCCAGTCCTTTCCGTAGCAACTTCATGGTAGTTCCCCCACTTCTCATGTCTTCAACTTTAGCATAGTTCCTTAGCCACGAAGTTCAAAAAACAGGTAGACCTTCTTACCATGGAAAGGTTTTGGTGAATTTCATTAGAAATGTCTTTGTTGGTGTTACTTGATGGTAAACAAGCTGTCTTAATTTTATGCGAAAGGTGTACAGTTGGCAGCCTCTTTCACTATTTAATTGAATTCATGATAATTTTATTTGCCCTTCTGCTGTTACAGTAATATACCCTGCTCACGTATTCAACTGTTGGCCATACCTCCCGCCTGCTCAGCCGTACAACCGTCAAGTTATCAACTGTTATCATGTTATCACTAGCCATTAACTAGCCATAAGTTCCCTGTTCCGGTAAGTTCCCTGTTCCGGTAAGTTCCCTGTTCCCGTAAGTTCCCTGTTCCTGTAAGTTCCCTGTAACAGATATCAAACGTCGAGGCCCTAGCAGTTTGAATGGATGGATATGTGAAAAGTTTGAAAGTTATTATATTTTAAAAATTTTCTTGCAGCGACAACATTTGAAGTTCGTGCTTCACCAGACACGTTCACGTTCCTTTTTTGCCTGAATTCTAAAAATTCTAAAATAAGCGGTGCTATAGATCATTATGGACATCTCTTTGATGTTTTTTGATGATATTGTAAGTAACGTTCATATACTAATAGATATTGAGAAAGAATACTTTGTATCTTTTCTTTCTTCCTACTTTTACAAACCACTAACTTTACAAAATCGATGAATAAATGCGCGGTGGTTTAGACATTCAACGTCTACACTTGCTATACAAACACTCCGTAATATGTAAGCTCATTTTTGTGGAGGGTAGGGGGAAGTCACTCATTCCCGTTTGTTCCAGGGTAAATGGGTAATAAGTGAAGGGTAAGGAGAACTCACTCATTCCCGTTTGTTCACGAATAAAAGGGTAATAAATAATAAGGGACTATGATGTCAACGACATCTGAAAGCTGGGGGATCAAAGAAATAAATAGTAAACCCCTCTACCCCACTCTCACTATAACTCCCCACTCTCTACCTCCCCTGATGTGAACCTACGGGGTAGCCCTTATCCCTGCTCATTTTAAATTGGGGCAGAACCGGCCTTTTAATTACTACTATACTCCATCTTATAGTGTCTTAAAAATTGTACTTCTTCAAGCCCATAGTACATTTTAAATACTTTTGCTTCCGGTCTGTACTTTATATAATAGAAAGATTTTATGTGAGTTCTAAAATCCAGTACTACACGAAACAATGTACACCTTTGCCTTTAAACAAAATATCTCCCAGTTATCTGCGCCCTGAAACTAATCACTCCGTTAAGCATTTACATCACAAGGACACTTACCAATACAGTTACGTTTCGATGTCCCATTAGCAGCCTCGTTTTCATGGCGCATAATTTCTTGTGTCGTGCGGATTGATGATATGGCATAAGTGAATAAGTAACCTTGGCTGTGGTCCTCTTAAAGCTCATATTTACGAAATTTCACAAGTTGAACATAGTTTCAATTACTTGTTTGTACTGGTTATCCAACAGAAGCAGAGAAACATAATTTATGGCTGAAACAGAGGAAGATTGATATACAACATCGGAGCTGGCCTAAAAATATACAGGATGCAGGTGGGGTTTAAAGGGAGTTAATAAGCTTTAGCTTGGACAGCAAGGGTTCTTAAACTTCTACTTTGGTAAACTCTAGGAATCCTATTTTGAAATGTAAAGGCATTGAAAGATACGTGATAGAAAAGCATATTATATTTTGGAGGGAATGGCCCAACCAGCCTGTTTCCGTGAACCCGATTATTCCTGCCTGATCAACACAAGCCACATAGATCAATTTCGAAGCCACAATTCCAAGATGTTGTCAGGTCAAATTAAATTTCTGTCAAAGAAAAATCGCCAAAAACTGATTCAGATGTGACTGCACAAAAATATAATAACTGTAATATAATGGATATAATAACACAACTTAACAATGCTTTTAAAGTCAGTTTCCATGACAAAATGTCAATGAAGCAATATCAGAAAATTGTAAGAAGAAACTCATTTTTCTAAAAGTTCCTGTGCTTTCATAAATAGCTCTTCCTTGTTCGAATCCTTAATTTTGTAGACGTCCAACAAATACAAAGTCTCAAGTTTCTTTGTTTGTAATTTGTTTCGATCCTGAAAACAAATTTTGGTCAGCTTGCTATAAGATCTTTCTAGTGGGCTCGTGTTTGGTGAGGCTGACATAAGAATGAGCAACATTTCAAATATATTTGGAAAGTTTATCATGTAGTTGCTGATTATGTGCTGCAGAATGTTATGCATTGCATCAGGCTGGCATTTGAGTTGTCCCCATCTTCAATTGAAAACAGACCACAACCTGTCAAATTCTGAGATGAATTCCTCTTCAGTACATGCTAACTTTGGACTGTATTTGATTGTGGCAATCCATGCACTGAAAAAGGAATCTTGATCCTCGTTCATGTGGTTGAGATGATTGGCAACAATGTGTGAATATTCAGTGCCATACAACCTGAATAGCTTTCTCGCCAGATACAGCCTTTCCTCTTTGAAAATAGGTAAAGTCAGATCAAAGCAGGATGCATATTCAACAACGGTGTCTTTTTGCATTTGATCTTCAATGTTGAATTTCAGGTTGTCAACAATTTTTTTCCGTAAATAAGAAGCGCAGGTTTTTATTTCATCGATTACACCTTCTCCCCGCCTGGATCGTGATTAGGTATTTAATATAAAGTTGTGTCTCCCTTTTCCAAGAATTATTTTTTCATAAACGACATTTCCATAATTGTCCTCTCAGAGCCCAAGGAGATATACGCATCCAAAAGCGGCATTGGGAAGTTTTCCAATTTCATCAGAAATTTTTGTGATGCACCATAGACTTCAATTATCAATTACTGATCTCGGTCAAGCTTCCTCAAGAGTTGTGGGACAAACTCATTTTCCAAATCTGCCATAAAGTGAAGAATTATCATACCTGTGGGAGACATAAAATACTCTCCGTTCTCAACTCTGATATCACATGTTGCCAATGTATCACAGAGTGGAAAAGATGTAATTGACTAATTACTGTTTCACGGTCAAATGTTGCATGGGAAGTTATTCAAGTGTTTTCAGACATCATTTAAATTTGGAGTACCGGGAAAATTCCTTGAAATTAATAAACGGGGGGGGTCCAAATAAGGAGCGGGGGTTATAAATTTAAAAAAAAATAATAAGCAGGGGGAGGGGGTACGATTATTTGGCACTCCGGAGTACGGGGGCTAATGTTGTGGAAGGCTAACGGCATAGCAAGGCATGAGACGTGGTACAGACGTTATACCTTTTTATGTGCCTTTACTGCATTGAGAGTACCTCAACGGTTCCTGATGACGTCTGTTCATCATAGTTCATTACATTTTGCTACTCTTTCAAAAAACATAAAGTAGTAACATACTTAACAACGTTGCACATGAGTTACTACAGCAGATATTTGAATCAAGTCTCGAAATAAGGAAAAGTTTTGCAAGCACAAATATTCAGCCTTTGTTGATTTCAAAGCCTTGTAAAGGGGTAAAAGGCAAAGACGCCTTGAGTCAGCAAGGGTGGTCATAAAGCAGCTATTATCAATGCAAATGAACTGTTAACTAGGAAGAATGGTCAGTATGTGCCTGGTGATATTTGACGCATTTCATTTTTTCCGTAAACCCTCCTGCGCCCACCTACTTGGTAATCATTGCCCACTTAGGTTCTCCTGCCTTATAGGGATGGTGGACAAATCCTACCGTAGTGTTTTCCTTCAGAAAAAAGGCGTTGCTTGCATCTTCATGTATCATCGCAATGAAGATATAACGTATACCTGCACTATTCTAACTACGACGCTCTTTAAAACATTTAGGTTACAAAGTATGTCTTCTATGAAACCCTGAACCAAAGCCCGATCTCTACCTACAGTTCCCGAACAGTATCCAAGTTCCAATCTCCCCACCTCCCCATCTCCTTGCGGTGAAAATTCGCGAGTGTCTATGTACCGTAGTCTGCCGTAGTCGGTCATAATAACTGGTCTTCGAGATGCCCGAGGCATTGTCCTCCCTGCTAATGAACACTTACCCTTGACTTAATAAACTGTCATAAATATTTGCAAACGTGAATGTATCACTTACGCATTGTTAACATACTGACTTATACATTATTCTGATACATTCCCATACCTTGGCAATTGGCTGACTTCCTTCAAATTCCCATCTAAGTCGCAGGCTTTCGCAAGAGCCTCTAATAAATAAAAGAAAACTGAGAGCTTGTTGTTCGACATCTTCTGGTGCCTCATAATCATCATCTGGGTATCTAAATTTGGAAACAAAACTCTATTAATAGTACAGTGCATTGGTTAGGGAGTTTCAGCATTCCAAAATTCAAATCTTCACAGTACAGTTCCATGACTGTCTATAGAGCTTCTACCCATCCTGATCACATGAACTGTTAAAATTAAATTTTATATAACAGGTTATGGTAACTATTTGCAGAGGAATTTGAGCTTAGACCCCAGCACTGAATAGCCTCACTAGGACTCGGTCCATATGCACTCTCGTAAGTCATCAAACTTTATAAAGTCCATTAATATCTTTCATTATTCATCACCATTCAGCTGTCGGTCTATCTTTCTCATTAACCCTTACCTAGAGTGGCTTTTAGCCTTGATAAGTGGTGACTCACTGGTGCATAAAAAAAGATTTTAAGTGTGCCATGTTCTATACCTCAACCAACCAATGCAAGCATGGAAATAGTAAAGTGGGTGGGCTATTTTGAGGCACTGAATACATTGTACCTGCGTCCTAAAACTGATAGCATATGCAAATACTTCAATACTTGAGCCCTGTGCTCTTCTTAATTGATGTATGCATGCCTGTTGAAAAAACGGCCTGTACAGGCAACTCTGTCCATGCGGCCAGCTTCCTTTTAAGGGCAGCTTTGAAATGCAGCGCAAAATCAAGGTCCCAGCAAAAATATGTAGTAAACTCTGCCTTTAACAGGCAGCTTTGAATTGTGAACTATGGGCAGTGATCGGTAGTCCGTGGCCCATGAAAACACTGTGTGATACGGGTAAACAATGACATTCTGGCCGGACTAGAAGTGTCATCAATATATCGCAACAACAGATGAACCGGTGTATCGCACCCTTGTTAGAGTGACTGCAATGAGTTGCTTAAAACCTATCAATTCTGCTCAACACCTGATGTTAACTTGGTTCACACTTGATTTTCATTTGCCAGCTTAAGCTATTTGCTTTAGAAAAGAACGATGGACACTTTATGAAGCACTGTACCGAGGAAGTTGACCATTTAACCAGCCAGTTTGTCGACACTCAGATGCACGCATGGCAGACAAACATCAACAATTTTTTGGTTAAAAAGTGAATTAACTTTTTGTTATCCAGCATGTTTACATTATTTTGTTATGTTTTAATATTTTGTTACATACATTTTCTAGTTAATTATAATATATTTTAAGTTAATTTTTATCTGTAGTCTCGTCTGCAAGAATGGCAAAGATTCAACTTGGCCAACTATCTTTTCGTTTATTAGCTACTCACAAATATCAACTAATTGATTCGGGATTCTTGGGCTACAATACTGGGCATTGCCTGCACTTCTCTCAAAGATATCTTTCGTCACTGGATTGTCCCTCATCCGACCAGACCTTGCGTGGCAAGGTCCTGAAATATCCATCGTCTTTTACAGCCTCAACAACGGTGAATTTCCGGGAGTCTTCATCACCACGCAGAGCAGTGCCGTGTCTTCCACATATCAGTGTTGTTTCAGCGATAATACGGAGCCATTTTCTGTTTGTCTCTATTACTTCTCTTTTCTGTGTATTCAGAATTCCACGATAGAGGTTTTCTGCCTGCTCAGTGGCGCCAGAAAATTTTCTCCCCAAATAATAGCTTCTCTATGGTAAGAGTTAGACTGGTGTTTGGAAAAGTCTTGCAGTGCATTTTTCCAGTTAACATATGCCTCTAAAACAAGCTGACCTCAAAGACCTCAATTACTTCAAAGAGGGTAAAAGATTATCCGCTCCTCTGTCTCAGGAGCTTAAGCATGTCCAGTGAACCAAACCCCTTAGATCATTTTGCTCCATTTGGATCTTTCCCAACCCCCCTTAATCAAAATTCTCCTAGAATTCATATCCTTTCGATACTGTTTTTCTCCATGCGTCCAAGAATTCACCAATTCGGTATGGCCTTCATCCGTCGTTCCAAAATAAACATGTTTGCTGTTAATGGGATAAGGCTATTGTATTGCTTTGAAGTTATCCTCACATTGATTTATACCCTTTAATAATAGATTTATGGTTAATTTTATTTGAGAGATTTTCTCTAGTAACTAAAATAGGACTTTCTCTTTGGGTATTTTTATTATCACCATCATTTTTCTAAAGTAGACTGGCTCGTTATCTGTATTGCCAAAGTCATATAACTTCATCTTTGTTCCATGCATTAAGGTGCTGATTTTTTCTCAGAATAAGCAGAAGAGGGGAAGGAACCCCCCGGAAGCGCCCTACTGTACCCGCCGGTATTTAGTTCCCCGTAAGTTTTGGGGAATAGGTGAGGGGGTACTCACGCTTCCCTTGTTCCTGGGGATATTTCAGTAACTTGAGTATTCATTCCGCGCTCAGTGCAAGCACTTGAAATAGACATTTTTGGATTATTATTAACCTGTCCTACAGGTAGCAACTTGTGCCAAAAACAAACCTAACAATTTTCCATAACCTATTTCCTGGCTTAGCGATTCATCGAACCCAATATGCCAGGCTGTTGCTGCAAACACGAACACCATTAAAAGAAAAGACCCTAATCGTGCTTTGCTAGCACTCCAAGGGAAACGTTTTAACAGATGATATCCCTCCTGCCATCCCAGCAGACAAAGTACTAACAGAACACCATAAGCTCCCTTGGCTTCTCCCCAAACGACCACAAGTGTGAGGAAAATAACGACCAAGGTACCATAGAGAAGACGCTGCTTCAGCGGGTCACCTGATTGAGATTAGAAAGCCCTCCATAGCGCCTTTCGCGCTGACCAAAATTTTCAAGCGCTTGATAAAAATCTTGCTCGGTAAATTCAGGCCAGAGTTTGGTTGTCACCCAAATTTCTGAATAGGAAATTTGCCATAAAAGAAAATTAGACACTCTCATTTCAGAAGCAGTTCGTATCAAAAGATCCGGTTCCGGCATATCTGGCTGATACAAACAACTGGTGAAGTCTTCTTCAGAAATCGTCTCTGGGTCAATAATTCCTTGAGCAGCTTTTTGGGCCAATTTTTTCACCGCATCCACGATCTCTTGTCGCGCGCCATAGTTGAGGGCTAGACAGAGAATCATTCCTGAATTACCGGCTGTGAGCCGGCACGTTTCTTCGATTGCCGTTTGAACATCTTGCGGGAATTGATTGACATAGCCAATGGTTGTCAAACGAATATTATTTTTCATCATGGTATCACGCTCTTGAACAACAAACTTTTTGAGCAGAGACATGAGAAAATTAACTTCGCGCCGCGGACGCATCAACCAATTTTCAGTCGATAAAGCATAAAGTGTCAACTGTTTGAGACCCAATTGGGATGCCGCTTCTGTAATGGTCCGAACTGTATCCATGCCCCGATTATGGCCTTTCACACGTTCCCAAGATCGCTTGCGAGCCCAGCGTCCATTGCCATCCATAATAATGGCGACATGCTGAGGGATGATTTTAAAAGTTTCTGATAAACGATATTTTGACATGCTATATTCAAAAAAGTTGAATTTTTAGGTTAGGAGATCCTTCGCTACCGCTCAGGATGACGTCATCCTGAAGGAACGTTAGTGGCTGAAGGATCTCCACCACAAGAGACTCTAAAAAAACTGAAATTTCATCTGTCATAGGTATACATACTTTTGTTGCCTTATTTTACCACAGAGGGATCAGATGGACAGAGGATGGTATTTTGAGTCTTATAAAATCCTTGACTTCCTAAAGAGAGAAAAGCGGCGAAATGAAAGAAAGACCCAACTACCATGGCCAGGATAAAAGATGTTGGGTTTGGGGTACAGGCAATTAGCCATGATTGAAGAATTGCGACAAAAAACTCTAGAGAAAGAGCAAAGATAATGAATACGAACAGAGATTAAACAAGTCCGTTTATATATTACAAATCAGGCAAACAAAATCAAGTAAAAAAAAATCACGAAAATAAACATTTTTAAGTGTCATTACAGCGTCATGAAAAGTAAAGTGGGACGTGATTGAAAAATCAGAAAGTTAAAAGGCAGTAAATGGAGCTTTACAGCTAGATGTGTTATCAAGCCATTTTTTCTTCTTCTTCTTCTTTTCTTTCAGGCTTCTTATTGTGACAACAATACATTAAATATTTACAAGATAAGATTATATTTACAGAAGCTGAATGGGGAGGGAAGAAGCCTAGGGTTTATGATATCTCCCTCCCCGAAAATTTATGACTGTTATAAATTTGATGCTTTACAAATTAATGAATTGGCGTCACATAACTATTGATAACAAGAGGAATACAGTGTATTATGGTTTCAATCTTACAAAATAATTCAACAGAATAACAGCAGTAGTAGCAGCAACAACCACGATCAAAAGCAGGGCACATCTGCAACAACAACAACAAACATCGGCCAAGCAAGACGAGCGGAAGTTTCAGGCCTTCAGGCAGATATGGGTGACTGATAGTCGAATGACTAGATGTCACGGCACACTTGACTTACTGAATTGTTTATCGTTGTTCAGTCTAAGGATTGTTGGTGAAAGTCAGTTTAGTATTTGGATTTATAATCAAAGAAATAGAAGTAATGGGAATCAAATCACTGGGAGAGAGAGTGTAAAAACAAAGAAAATAACAAGAAAATCCCTTTGGAGTTCCTGTCAAAAAAGGTGTTATGGCAGCTGCAGCGATTGAATATAAATTTTAATGGAGTAAAACTAATTAAATTAAGTTGATAACTGTTAAAAAATGTGATAGATGTCCGGGAAAATAAATCAACAGGCAATTTCTGACAGGAATGAAAAAGAGGAAACGAGAGTAATAGCTGAGAATAGTATATGATCTGATATGGACAGGAAGCACTGAAAGATTGCTCCTTAGGAATGGGAGCGTCTCAAATACTATGTGAAGTATGATACGCTCAAATTATTGTTTAGGGATCAGCCCGGTACCATGAAAATACTACAGTAATATATTCATTTAGTGATCCTTCAGCAGTGGTACATTATTCATATGCTTTATGAGAGTTACCGACCCCCCATTAAACGTTACCCTCCCCTAGGCAATATATGTTTCAAGCCCCTCAAATTTTCAAATGGATCGTTCTTCTGGAAAAAGAATTTACCAGCTATCATACTATTCTGAGAGTAGCAATAAACAATTCCTTCGTCGAATGACTGACGATTCGTTCTTGTGTTACATCAGTTGATCATCTGAATTTGTTTCTTAATTATTCCACAACCCCCCTTAAAAATCTTTATTCTTCTGATTTATGCTCTACTATATCTTTAAAATTTATCATCCCACCACATTTGAAAAGATAGGCACTTTCTTAGATACCCCCCCCCCCCGTTAAGTTAGGATGATAGACACTATGTTACAAACCATCTTTTCCTGTCCGATTAACGTGGGGAAATTGGTATGCACCTCCTTCCAAAGTGTACATATTTAGGGGTTAAAGAAAAGAAGTGAAACCACTTACTAGGGAAAATACGTTGAAAGCAGAAGTTGTCTCACTCGTCAGAATGTCGTGTGACAGTTTAATATCCTCAACCGAAAACAAAGTTATAAAGTTCTACAATCAACAGTTACTGCATATTATCTCAACTCAGATATACCAATCAACAAAAACTTTCTTTCTTAAACGTGTGTAATGCACTAGCACTTGTTTATAGTAATTTTATATGTACAAGTGGCACCTTTTCTTGTATCGCTGTAAGCGAACGACGTACCAACGCCTCTTTGCGAAGTTTGTTTTTTGGTGTGCACAACAACAGTAGCCATGTGTAACATTTGCTTCACTTTCTACGTGCTTTGCCTTGGGCGTTACTCCTGCAGTCTATTTATAGGCTCCATGGAAATAGTATGGTCCTCAGACCTCACGTTGTTGAAAGAATTTCTTATTAATTGAAAATCAATGCTTTGCTTTGAAAACCTTATTGAAGAAGTTGTTTTCAGGGCATCGTATCTTTCTTTTAATTTACAAAGCAAAAGCAGCTCTGCGTTAAGTGGCTATGGTCAGGACCACAAACGGGGGAAAATTTGAGGCATAGATTTCTCCAATAATCAATAAAGCTAAAAACGTTAGAGGATTGTGCTTAGCTACAATCTCTAAGTGAGAGCTCAAACAAATACGTAAAAGACATTAAAACTGAAAACAGGTTGAGAGTCAAGGTCGAGGGGTCAGGACTAAATTTATTGTTGAGATTTTAAACAGCGTGCTTTAAGGGGGTTCAAGGAATCAATACATCATGACCCTCATTTCTGTCTGGTGTCACACAATAAATTCCATTTTATAATAGGATCATAGCTTAGAGCCGCCGGGTTCCAGTGGATAGTTCACTTGCCTTCCACGATGGAGGGTACGGGTTCGAATCCCTAAAGGGCCATTGGCGACGACAGGAAGGCCATCCGGTCTTACCCTCTAAGCTCCAACAAAAGTCTTATTTATGTGGGCACCGCCCTAGCCCCTGCAAAGGGGAGTGCAAGGCGTAAAACCGCATCATCAATAGGATCATATAGTTTGAGGTCGCACAAAGGCGATGTTAGGGGAGCACAGCTTTTGGTCTCGAATAAGAGAACTTACTTTAGTCAACATGGGTGAAGGAAGTCATAAATGTATGTTTCCGATTACTACTTTTATGTGAATGTTATCTTCCCGCATTACTTTCAGATCATCTTCACGTTAATTCAATTACGAAACAGTAGAAATGGAAAAGATAAATAGCATCACATAAGCAAATTAGAGGCAACAGAAGCACAAGTAAGGCGGAGCAACAAATTGAAGAGGGACTTCTGAAAAATCTTAGCCTAGTTATTTCAAATACCGAAGTTATTTCAGTCTTGTAAAAAAAAATCCCTCTAAGAGTTTAGAAGGAAGGCTATACCATAAGATAGACTTCCGTCCTTTGCTCCCTGCTCTGCCCTCTCATCTTAACATTCTGTCCTTGATTCCTTATTTTGTTCACACCGAAGATTCAACATAAAATTATGTTCTGCATTTTACGAAGTCATCACGGGTTCGCAATACCTGCCAGGGATAACTATAGAAGCCCCACTTATGTCTTGCCATGCGCGCTTTTTCCTCAGTGAAGTAAAGTTGTGACTAGGGAAGCTGGATAAGATGAGATAATACAGAAATTTAGGAGAACAGAAATCAGCAGTATACACTGTACTGGTATGCTCTACCTCACAGTTGCCAATGGAAGAGAAGTTATTACAACAATTCATAACAACTAGCTTTGCTGTGCAAACATACGGGGAAGTACGCAAATGGTAACACCCTGTATACGAAAGCACTCGTTAGAGTGTTAACAAACAGGGTCAAATATTTATGATCTTGACGATTACAGCGTTCAAGCAATTCAGTTTTAATTTTTTCATTCCCTTAATTTTTTTTTTAATTTCATTAATTTATTTCATAAAAAGGCTATATAATAAATAAATGTAATGTACGATGTAATAAATCGAACAATATAAATAAATCTCTTTTAGTTTCTAATTTCAATTAATTATGCTTTAGCCTCGGACCAAATTATTCTTTCATTTCATATATAAGCATATATACGTTTATTTTTTCATATATAAACAGTGACGTTTAGCCAACTCGCATTTTATAGCTCACATACAATTCTGGAAATATACATCGAAATGGGGTCGATTCCAGGACTTTTTAAACCATTCTCTCTTTCTGATGCTGAACAGGACCTGTGCAAAATTTAAGCAGCATAACAAGACCTTTGATAATGCTTTTCATTGGGTTCGAATCTTGAAGAAGAGACGCTGATTTCTTTTTTTCTTTTTCTTTAAAGCAAAGTTTCTTAAACTTGTCAGATTCTTGATTCTGTGAGAAGGAGACGAATATTCTATGCTCAGAAAGAAGAAACAGATTCTTGATTCTTTGAGAAGAAGAAGTATCTTTTAAAAATAACAATGTTTAAATCCAAAGTTTTTACAGTAGACTTAATTGTTTCCACCTTTTTTATTCAAAAGATTTTTGTCTAAAAACAAATTGATTTTTGGCTAACTATCAACACATTGATTTTTGTTTAACATGATTCTTCCATAAACTTAACAAATTGATTTTCGGCTAAAGTTAAAGGACCAAAAATAAAGATATTGAATGTTCAGAGACAGAAGCTGGACTATATGAAATAGTCAATCACAGATGACAAAGAGAAAACAATCCTGTTTACAGTTGGATCACTCTCCTCCTATGCTGAGCTTTTCTTGAATTTCGATCAATGAATTCTCCTTGTATGAGAATAAGTTTTAAGGAACTCTTGATGAATAGATACAGCAGACCACCCTAAGAAAGAGAAACTATGAGAAAGAATAGCTCAAAATGAGAGGAATACAACTCAAGTAATTTATGCCAGCATATGTCACACCTTTATTGGAAGGCTCTATATCTGAACACCTAAACCTTGCCCTCCTTAAAACAAATGAAAAAAAAATTAAAAAAAGAGCCCAATGTTGATTTTCAAAATTGATTTTTGCTCAAAGAGAGAAAGAGAGAGAAAGAGAGAGAGAGAGAGAGAGAGAGAGAGAGAGAGAGAGAGAGAGAGAGAGAGAGAGAGACCGCCAGTGAATGCGCCGTGCCTGCTGGCTTTGCGCCTGACCGGCTTCACCTGGGCTGGTGGCCGGGGCTGACTGGCCAACGGGACGCAGAGCCAGACTGCCCAGCAGCCCGACCACAAATGCGGTAACCACGGCTGCGCCAGCCGCACGCTGGCTCATTTGCCGTCTACTCATTATCTCTCCCAGCCCAGTCTTGACGATGTAATTCTTATTGCCGGATGGGTCAGCACCCGGGACATTTTTGCAAAATAAAATGCAAGCAGATTGTGAGAATCCTTGGCATTTGTTGCAAGCACGATATGCTAGGGCGTTTTCCAATCAGGAATATATTTGCTGCCATAGCGGAAGTTGTTTTCACAATTATCGGACACTACACTGCCCGGTTTTTGCTAATAATTATTCTAAATTCAAATAGCTGGCTACCCACGTAGCTACGCAATAACAAAGATTAGGGGGTCGCATGCAAATCGGGGTGCCAAAGGAAACCTGGCCGGGCGAGCTACGCACTGCGCTGGTGCCACAGAACGCAAAAAAACTGATCAAGCTCGGGTTTGATATCTGCATCGAGAGTGGTTCGGGGGCTGCTGCCGGTTTTACGGATGCTGATTATACTGCCGAAGGGGTCACCATTGCGGATCGTGCCGCGGTGTTGTCTGCGGATTTGTTGCTGCGGGTACGTAAGCCGGACCAGAGTGAGTTGGAGCAGATCAAATCCGGCGCTGTCAGTGTCAGCTTTCTTGATCCGTTTAATGAACAAAGTCTGGTGGAAGGCATGGCGGCTCGTGGTATCACGGCAATTTCCATGGAAATGATTCCACGCACTACACGGGCGCAGAAAATGGATGCACTGTCTTCCCAGGCCAATCTGGCCGGTTACGTCACGGTCATTCAGGCAGCTTTTCATTGCCCGAAGATCATGCCCATGATGATGACCCCTGCAGGCACCATCGCTCCGGCGCGGGTTTTTGTTATTGGCGCCGGTGTGGCCGGTTTGCAAGCCATTGCCACGGCCAAACGGCTGGGTGCGCGGGTGGAAGCGTTTGACACTCGTCCGGTTGTGGCGGAACAGGTGCAGTCGTTGGGCGCCAAATTTGTCGAAATAGATCTCGGTGAGGTTGGCCAGACCGAACAGGGTTACGCAAAGGAACTGACCCCGGAACAGGTTGAGTTGCAGCGCGAGGGGCAGAAGAAAGTCATTGCGCAAAGTGATGTGGTTATTAGGGAAATATAAACTTTCTAGGAGGGTGTAAAGAGGGATGCTTTGAATAGATTGATATGGAGGAGGAGCGTGCTTAGCTGTGTCAACCGCAGGCAGCTTGTTGCTGCGATGAGTTGTTAATAGTAGTAGTCTATGAAGTAAAGATATTAGAACAATTCTTACTCCAATTCTAGCTTGACTTTCCCTATAATTTATAAACTTGCCTTCCTCAAACTACAACTTAAATAAATATTTTAAGCAAAATCTCAATTCATGTGCAGCCAGGACAAGAAGTTTTCAAAAGATAATATTACCAAACAAGATTTCTTTTAAAACTGTCTTTTGAATTTGTAATTTTACACATATAGTTTGCTCAAATTGCATAAACAATTTTGAATTTTGCGCAGTGAAATAGAAAGAAGACTGGAAACAAAATTGCACAAAAACAGCAAAATGACTTAATTTTGCGCAGTGAAATAGAAAAAAAAGACTGGAATCGAAAACAGCGAACATTTTGTATACAGTTGTTACCATATGTATTTAAGTTCAATGCTCATGGACTAGTCAGTTGTATAATATGTCAAGTAAAGACAGCAAAATGGAGATTTGTAGTCTTACCGTAATCTGATCTTTTTTTCTCTTTTCTTTTCTTATAAGTCCATAAGGGGTCTATTAAGGAGTTCAAACAGCCAATTACCATCTTAACACATTTCTTAATCTGAGTTCCAAGAATGCAGTGGAAAATAATTGTGATAAAAGAAGTGGCTTAGAATCCTAATCTAATATGCTTATTTTCCAAGTTCGAAATTTCAAAATTAGCCCAGGTCCATGATTTTATGCTAAAGTCAAAGCTAATTTGTACAAAAAAATTCCATACAAAAACTTTTACTTGATAAGTTAATGAAAGAGAATACATAAATTATTACTCAGTACATTTAAATAAAGACAATTGTTTTTCCAGTATCCTAATACGATAAACCTTGTCTGTAAAGAAAATTTGCAGAGCTAAGCCTGTTGTTCGGAGTTTGGTTCCAGCCTTTAAACTGTACACAACTACCCGGTTAGGATAATATTGTACATGATTCATACGGATTGGTGAAAATTGTGTTATGAGTCTCGAGTGAATAACTGTATCCCTCGCCATGAAAGGATTTTGCTAGTGTTGTATTCTGATTCTAACAATGGAAGAATTTTCCGATAATCAAGCTGCTGAAGAGACTCTTTTGCAGTTAAGCACAGAAGCAGACACTGGAAGAACTGGTCGACCAATACGCGCCCACCACAAGCGCCTGAGCGATAACAAACGGCGCATACACCACAAGAGCAGGCGAGAAAACAGTGAACGTTGAGAGCGAAGTAGTCATCATTGGCGCCGGTCCGGTCGGGCTGACCATGGCCATTGATCTGGCCCGCAGAGGTATTGACGTTACCGTTGTTGAACAGAACCCCGAAGAAATTTCTGGTGACGCCAAATGCAATACGATTGGCGCCAGAACAATGGAGATTTTCCGTCAGTTGGGGGTTGCAGCAGACGTTCGCGCGGCGGGTCTGGCTGACGACTTTCCAACCGATGTCATTTACACCACGGCCATCACCGAAGCAGAGCTGACCCGATTGGACTTTCCCAGCCGGGCCGGGCGTTTTGCCGCTGATGGACGTTCGGCGCCGGGCTACCTGGATAGCCATTGGTTAACCCCCGAGCCCTATTGTCGGGTCAGCCAGATTTACCTGAACCCGATTTTGCAGAACGCGGCGCTTGCAGCAGGCGTGAAGATCCTGTTTCAGACTCAATTCATCGAGTTCGAAGAAGCAGAAGGCGGTATTCGCACACAGGCACAACAGGCTAACGGCGACGAACTCGTTCTCCACTCAGCTTTTCTGGTGGGCTGTGACGGAGGCAGCAGCCCGGTGCGCCGGCAATTGGGAGTACGTCTGGCAGGAAATGCAGAGCTTGCACACACCCGCACCACACTGGTTCGCACACCAGATCTCATCAATCTGTTTCCCGGCCGACCGGCCTGGATGGCCTGGGTGCTGAACAAGCGCATCACCGGCAACGTCATTGCCATAGACGGTAAAGAACTATGGATGATCCATCGCTCGCTTACCCAGGGCATGAACAAATTTGCCGACCTGGATCTGGAACAATCGATTCGCGACGTCCTGGGTGTCGACCAGTCGTTTACCTGGGAGCAGGTAAGCCACCAGGACTGGACTGGTCGACGGCTGATTGCACGAAAAATCCGCCATGGCCGCGCCTTTATTGTCGGTGATGCCGCACACCTGTGGATTCCATACGCTGGCTACGGCATGAATACCGGTATCGCCGACGGACACAACCTTTCCTGGAAACTGGCTGCCGTGCTCAAAAATGAGGCGCACGACAGTATTCTTGATGCCCACGAGGTGGAACGTCGGCCGGTCATGGCAATGTAATCCCTATTGTGGCAAAGGAGATATCAGTGGGAACAGATCATTTGGATCGCATTGATGCGATTGTGGAAGAAAATTATTCTTCTGCTGAGCGCCAATCGTATCTTGATAAACGCGACACCCTTGATTTTGGTCGTGATGTCACTCAAAGGCCCACTTCTTTTCAAGCTTATGTTTCGGTGATGAGAGGTTGTGATCTTTTTTGCACTTACTGTGTTGTGCCCAACACGCGAGGTCGTGAGCGCAGTCGCCCTCTCAATGAAATCCTGGATGAAATCAAAAAGCTAGTAGACAGTGGCGTCACAGATGTTACTTTTTTAGGTCAGACAGTAAATGCGTATGGTCGCAAAGATAAGCGAGGGACCTTTGCCGAGCTGTTGCAAGCTACGGATGAGATAGCCGGTCTTCGCCGAATTCGGTTTGTGACCTCACACCCCAAATGGATGACAGAGGATTTGATTGAAACCATGGCGTCTTGTGAAAAAGTGATGCCTTATCTCCATCTGCCGGTACAAAGTGGAAGTGATGCCATTCTCAAGAGAATGAAGCGGCTTTATACACGCCAAGAATACCTCGATATTATTGGCAAGCTTCGCCAGGCCATCCCAAACATTTCACTGGCCAGTGATTTTATTGTGGGCTTCTCAGGTGAGACCGATCAGGATTTTCAGCAGACGGTTTCCCTGTTGCAGGAGGTTCAATATCAAACAGCTTATATTTTTAAATATTCTCTGCGAGAAGGGACCTTTGCCAATCAAAAACTCCCCGACGATGTTCCTGAACAAATAAAGAAAGAGAGACATCAAATACTTTTGCAGGCTCAAGATAAAGTTTCACGACATCTTAATCGTCTGCGTCTGGGTCAAAAGCTCGAAGTCTTGGTGGAACGCCTCAGTGAGTCTCATGGAAAAAACCTCATGGGTCGTGATCATCACTATTTTAATGTGGCTTTGCAAGGTGATCCCTCATTAGTTGGGCGCTATGTAAAGGTGAAAGTAGTTGAAGCAACGGCCTTGACTCTGTATGCTGAGCTCGTTGAAAACGAAATAACTCTATCAAATGCTTGACCCCAAACTAATTCGTGAAAGACCCGACCTTGTTAAGGCGGCAGCTATCAAAAAACGACTGGCTGTGGATGTTGATCGTTATCTTCACATCGATGAACAAGTCAGGCAACCCCAGAACCAATGGGAAATGTTGCGCACCGAGCAAAAAAAACTCGGCAAAACCATCGGGCAGCTAAAAGATGCTGGTCTTTTCATGTAACCTACTTTAAATGCAAGAGAGGATGAAGTAAGCCAAATTATATCAGCATTAGGCATACCATTTCAAAGTCAACTAATCAAATCAAGACACAGGGATATTCTCGATTGGCCCTAGGACTTTTTCTAAGGACTAGATGTTAACTTTAAATAATTCTTCAAAATAAAAATGCTTATTAATTATCACTTACGGAAATTGTTTAGCTTTCATCTTATTGGAGATTTTTATCAATTATTAAAATTTTCTTGAAAATTTTCCACTTTTCTAATGAAAAGTCGAACGTACCAAAAAAAAATTATCAACGCTCTCTAGCATTTGGTGACTTCTTTTTAACTTGAAACTACTCAATGCTTGTCTTTTCAGGCAGCCTACTTCAAAATGTAGAAGAGGATAAACCTGCTAACCTGCTTACCATACCAGGATATTCTCAATCTACCTTTGGCCTACTTTCTGAGGACTAGATTTTGACTTATAAGTAGTTCTTGAAAAAGAAAACGACGAAAGCTGTACCATGATTAGCCAGGATGTTGTTTGGGAGGGAAGTGCATTTTTTTTCCTTTACCAAGCACAAAATAAATTGTTTACACGTATTTTTATTATTTTCTAAAAGTCGGACAATTTTTTTTTGGGGGGGGGGGGTCAAACGGTATAAACGCACCCCATAACCCTGGATACAGCGCTTATTGGTACTGTTAAAACTTTAATCCTACCTTCCCTTTTTAAATTGCCAAAGATCCAACTATTATAGATTATAATACCTCATCACAAGTTTAATTATACTAAAGTGGGCGATTCTGAAGACGTATTTGTTCGCTGTTTACCAGAGAAATTGTCTGCGGATTATTTTGGATACCAGTTTGACTGGCCATATTTCAACCAGTAGACTCTGCAAAAATATGGTTCTATCCCACTTTCTAGGGCTACACAGAGAAAAAGGTGAAAATGGCTAGGAGACACTCTGCAGACAAAGAACAACAGATTGCCAAAGATTGCCCTTTTCAGCCTATCATCTAGGGCTATACAAAAGCGGATCATCTGCAAATGGGCCGGAAAGTGATCGTAAAAAAGGAATTAAAGCAAATTGGAAATTCTTAGATGAGTGCAAAGACGGAAACCGTGAACAGGTTAGGATGGAACAGGAGCGTGGGCAGCTGTGTTGGCCTCAGGTGGCTTGGTGCCGTAATGAATCCAACTGGCATTTCGATGAGTCAAAAGGGAAGCAAAATTCATCAGAATG
Source organism: Alatinidae sp. Z8VKAUB7J3 (assembly GCA_010016025.2). Classification (NCBI taxonomy): domain Eukaryota; kingdom Metazoa; phylum Cnidaria; class Cubozoa; order Carybdeida; family Alatinidae; species Alatinidae sp. Z8VKAUB7J3. The sequence goes on from JAAAKM020073195.1 coordinate 104,200,150, forward strand.
TAAGAAAAGGGGCCGTCAAGAAGAGAGAGCTTCTGACGCAGAAGAAGGACCCCGTCGTTTAAGAAGTTCCGTTTCGTCAAGTCCGTGCAGCTCATCAGAAAGGACAAAAAAGCGAAACAAGAGCGGACAGAATCTACCAAGTCCACCCAAGTTGACACCCGAAAAGTCAGGGAAAGAAACTCCTGAAAGTAAAGGACATAAAAAGGTAATTGAGAACCAAATAAGTTTGGAAAGCTCCAAAGGAAAACTGCGCAGCTCAAGGAGTAGAAATTCGCTTGCCGATTGGCAAACTGAATCAAGTATCAGAAAAGATTTATCGAAAACTGAGGATAAAGCTATCAAAAACGAGATTGAAAATCTAAAAACTGAAGTTAACAATGAAAATAAAGTTAAAGAAGAATCAAAGAGTGACGGTAATGTAGAAGTAAAGACAGAAGCGTCAAAGAACGTTAATGACGAAAACGAAGCTGAGCAAATTTTGAAGGATAATTGTGAAACTGCAGGAGAAACAAAAGATATACGCCGATCGCCTGAACTAAACAAAAGGGGAAACAAGGGCTCAGAAAGTTCTGAGTGGGATCTCAGCCCTCCTGTTCTTGAGAAGCAAACACCTTTTCACACTGAAAATCACCAAGAAGGAGGTAGTGATCGGGTTAATCAAAATAGTAGTTTAACCGATGTTTATCAGTGTCCAGAGTTGTTACAGGGAGCCCCGCTGCTGGCAATTGAGGGAGTTAAAGAAGAAGACCCCAGTCCTGAGGTTCAAGTTCCGAACTTGGTTTTGCCGGAAAGAAATGACCAGCTATTTGAGAATTACGATGCTCTGAATTGTATTTTCAAGTAAGACTTTTTTATATAGCAAAAAACAAAAACTTTTTAGCTGAAAGTAAGGAGCAACGTTAAAATTTAAAACGAACGATATTTTGCGTATATGAGGGGGGGGGGCCTTCTTTAATACTTTGCTCTTTGCGCTGAAGTTTGGGTTTTTATTCCAATCATTTCAAAATGTCTCCTGAAAAATTAGGGCTGTTTAATTCGAATAATAAGCTATTTAAAAGTCCTATGAAAAACTTTAGCGTAAAGAAAGAGGTATCGAGGAAGGGGCAATCCCTCTCATACACATAATAGCTCCTGTTTGTTTAAAGTTTTAATGTTACTCCTTACTTTTAGTTGAGAAATCTTTTTTTCTCTCCGCTAGCTGCGCAGAAAAAAAAAAAACACCGTCGATGCAGAATATGCAGAATTCCTGCACCGTCGATGCAGAAATGTCTGCACCGAAAGAAATGTCGATGCAGAAATGTCTGCACACTTCTGCACCGTCGATGCAGAAATGTTCTAACTATTCAAGCCAAAGAACAGTAAGTTTTCTCAATATGGGCTTAGGACAAGATAATTCTAATGGTTTACTTTATGTTTCGATCTGTGTCTATTTTTAGGAGTTATGGGCAATCTTATTTTTTCTCTGGGTCGTGATCGTCCCGGGCTGCTAGCTACCCCTTTCATCCCCTTACTAAGTTGCTAGCTGCCGCTGGAAACCGGAACTTCCCTCTTATACTTTTCTAGTTTCTTCTTTCTTTTAATTTTTTCTCTTGAGACCCTAATTTCTTTTCAATGTATGAAGTTCTACACATAAATCACGCATCTAGTAGATTAAATCTAACAGTAAAAAGTAATTTTTCAATCTTCAAGTATTTTCTAGTTTGAATTAAATAATTAAAATTCTTCCTCACACAACACAAATATTTTTGCAATTTACATAATAACCTTAGCGATTCTGAACTGAAAAATCAAATAAAATATTTTTTTTGTCTATGGAAATATAGCTCAACGTTAAAGAGATGCTCACTTTATGAGTTGAATCAAAAGAGTTTGGTTCCTGGACACAATTTTAATCTTGGACACAAATAATAAAATTATTTTGTTAAAAATTCTCAGGAATTGTTGTAGTTTCGAATGAAAAACCAGATTTTCTGTTCAAACCCTAAAAAAATTAATTTATTTATACAACTATATCTACATGCTATTTATGGTATTAAAAATCCTATTTTGATCTTCGTCTACAGGAAGATATTAATACCGTATGCATTTACAATGTTTGGAAAAAGGGTTTTTGTAAAATATTGATTTTATTCTTTAAATTATTTTGTTATTTACGAAAGATTTTTAATTGCATCGATTCGAAAATGAGCTTTTGAACATCTCTTTGTGATGTGCCAATGTCCCGCTAGCTGCGGAGAAAAAATCGAAAAAAAAGAAATCGTCGATGTAGAATATCGAGGTTGCAGCCATTTTTTTGTTTTTCAACAACTGTTTTTTGAACAGCTCTTTGTGATGTTCCAATGTCCCGCTAGCTGCGGGAAAAAAAATATAAAAAAAAGAAATCGTCGATGTAGAATATCGAGGTTGCAGGGGTTGGCCAGCCGTTTTACCAACGCCTCGGTTTGTCTGACCGACAGACCCTGCTCGGCTGCCTGTCGTGCAGCCTGGTCCTGCTGCACACCGTCCAAGCCAAGCAGCGCGCGCGCGTGACCCATTTCAAGTTGGCCGGCCTCCAAGAGCCCGCGGGCGATAATACCCAGGTTCAGCAGGCGCAACAGATTAGCGATGGCCACCCGGGATTTGCCCACAGCGTCGGCAATCTGCTGTTGGGTCAATTCAAACTCGTCGCGCAGACGTGCTAAGCCCATGGCTTCCTCAAGCGCACTGAGGTCTTCCCGCTGTACGTTTTCTATCAACGCAAGTGCTGATGCCTGTTTGTCGGATACGCTTTTGACCATGGCGGGAATGCTGGCCAGGCCGGCTTTTTGCGCCGCCCGCCAACGCCGCTCGCCGGCGATAAGCTCGTACCCGCCCTGGGCGCGCTCGCGCACCACAACCGGTTGCAACAAGCCCTGGGTTTGTATGGATTGAGCCAGTTCTTCCAACGCCTCAGCATCAAAATGACGCCTGGGCTGAAAGGGGCTCGGCTGGATCTGGTTGACATCCAGGCTGACGATACCGCCACTTCCGCCGGGCGTGCTACCCGAGTCCTTAGCAACCGTATCCGCATCAGTAGACTGGTCAGCAGCGGGTGTGCCCGACATTGCTTTTTGTATCAGCGAGGCACTGCTGGTCGGCTTCGCATCCTCTTTAGCGGTCGGTTTTGTGGCCGTTGCGGACTTGTCAGAGACTTTGTTATCCGACAGTAGTGAGTCCAGACCCCTACCTAATCGTTTTTTGCTCATGTTTCCCATCAGTCCCCATTTCAGGGATTAAATATCAGCGGTGTGTGTTTGAGATTGTTGTGCCGCCGAGTCTGCTAGCTGGCAGGCAGTGCGCTCTGTTTATGTTTCTGTCGCAGCTCCCCGGCCAACGCCATATACGCCACCGCGCCCCGTGATGTCCGATCATACAAAATGGCCGGTAGCCCGTGGCTGGGCGCCTCCGCCAGCCGCACGTTGCGGGGGATCACTGTGCGAAATACCTGCTCGCCAAAATATTGGATGAGTTGACGCGACACGTCCCGGGTAAGGCTGTTGCGCGGATCATACATGGTTCGCAAAATGCCCTCTATCACCAGCTCCGGATTGGCATGGCTCTGCACCCCGGAGACCGTATCGAGCAGTGCACTCAACCCCTCCAAAGCGTAGATAGCGAGGGGGTCACACTGGGCTTTTGAAGTAGGGCTTGCACTCTTAAGTGAGAAGGTGAAGAAAAGCTAAGGGTTAATTGGTCTGAGGGAGTTGCCAGGGCTTTTTGAAGAGCTGTTGCGACTGCTAGGGGCGTTTTTGCAGCGCGGTCACAGGCCATTTCTTGACAAAGTTGAAGCTTAAGGATCAATCGCTTCTTAAATGGGAGAAACCAAAAGAGAGGTTCAAAGAAAAAGAGAAAATGGTGGACTAGGTGGTCGCCCCAACGAATGTGCGCTTTTTCATGAGCGAGAACGGCTGCTTTTTCTTCTGTGTTGAGGGTTGAAAAAAAGTTTTGTGAGAAGACTATTTTGGGTTTCCAAAAACCTATGACTGCACAAGAGGCTGTCTTAGAATGTCGACGCAAAAAGAGAGAGAGGCGATGGGTGAGTTTGAGAGTAGAGATTGTGATAAGCGTCAAAGCTAGGCACCAGGAAACAATGGGCCACAATTCGTGCAAAAGGTCTCCAATTGAAAACCTAAGAGATTCAAACAGGGAAAGGCTAATTCCACACCCTGGTAAGCCATTATACAACGCATAGGCGCTGAGTATGCGGCTGTTTTCAGGAACATTGAACACGGAGAGGTTTTGCAAGTAGACCCAGTTGGTGTGAGCAGAAAAAAAGAGGTCCCAAAGGACTTTAAGAAAGGGGAGAAAAAATAAGCAGGCAAGGAGACGTGGGTTTTTTAGGCGGGAGAAAAGCAAAACGATTCCCATCGAAAAGAGGAAAGAGAGAGTGGCGCTGGCATAGATATTGAGGAGATAGCGCGCGATCATTTTTGCTTCCTTTTGTACTCTTGAATCATGTCTTCGATTTGCTCTAGTTCTTCCTTCGAAATCTCTTTTTGGTGATCGAGAAAGTAGCTAAACACTTGGACGGGTGAGGTAGTCAGGAGGCTCTTTTTGATTTTTTGAAAGAGGGTGTTTTGCTTCGATTTTTTTAGGAGGTAGACGTAGCTGCGCCCTTCTTTTTGGCGGGTGAGCACCCCTTTTTGATAGAGGCGACTGACAACGGTCAAGAAAGTGGTGTAAGCTCTGTCTTTCCCAAGCGCTGAATGGATCTCTCGTACTGAGAGGGCTCGCTCCTTTTTCAGAAAGAGAGAGATCACGCTGTTTTCTAATTCACCAAATTGTTTTCGCTTCATGAATTAGAATCTACTACAGATGTAGTTTTAAGGGGCCTATATCCTTAATGGAGTTACTCAATAAAGGAGAAGAACCGGCGTGATTCAAGTAACGTGGTTAATCTTAAACCTAAAGGTTGGGCATCCACTACGTCAAAAATATTTCAACACTTGTTGCTATTTCGTCTTTTCTGCAAAATAGTCATCGGTTCATCTACAAGATAGTCGGTAACGGAATTAAATTCTTTCATTCTGGTTGCAACTACTGAGTATTACTGCCTATCCTTTATATGTATCTATACTTTTTTCGAGCACGGGTGTAAAGCCTTTAACCACGTAAACCACTGGAGCTGCTTTATGTTTTAAGAAATTGCGGCCTGTACCCGCCCCTTTTATCCAAGATTTCTTTCTTTTTACTCCAACAAACATTAATTTGTGGTTCTTTTGGGCTCTGAGATGACATCACATTTTTCCTGCAAGGGATAGCGTTTGCATAAGCTATGTATTTTCTGCCCCTCTTTTTTCGGTTTATTGTGATGGTCTTTGTAAAACTCGTAACTCTAAGGAGCTTGATGGCAAATTAGCTCTTTTACAGAAAGCAATTTAGGTGATGCTGAAAACCTGTCTGTTTCAACTACTTGTCCTACTACGAAAAAGGATAAGTACACAAGACTAAATAAGTAAATATAAAACAAGTAGATGAACTAGAGGTTTTGTCATAAACTCGTAAAATTTTCCAAGAGACCACCCGAATTTGGACTGATGACGCTACCATTTGAAAAAAAAAATTAAAGGTTTGAATTAAGTATAGGTGACATTAAAGTTAAAGTAAATTCAAATAAAATGTTTATTATGTCACTAAGTAAAGCGGATGCGAAATTATTATTAATTTTGATAAAAAGGGCGGTTATAAGAGGCACCAATATACTGATCACTTGAAAGAGTAGTTATTAAATAAAGATTATATTAATAAATACAATCCAAATATTAATACTTCATAGCAGCGTTGACACCAGTACCCCTACCCATGTATCAAGTGCGTTATTTATTCCTAATTTTGTAAATACTTTTCTAAAATCGATAAATAAACAGAAGGTGAAATTGATGCTCATAACTATCTATCCCCAAAACAAGATCCCCCAGTGACTGAAAATACAAAAAATGTCCCATTTTTCTTCGTAATTTGTGATTTAAGGGTTTTATCCAAGTAGAAAAAACATACCAAAAAATGGCAACCTTGAAACAGAGTGTACACGTCTCAACTTTATTTGAGGTAGAGATCGTCTCGCTGGACGCACTCACGGCCGCGGCCGAGGCTGCCGTCGGGCGCCCCTCGGGGCGGATCGCCGTCCCCGAGAGCCTCATGCGTCTCCTGGGCTCCGTCGTGGACCTGACCTCGCAGTGGACCGGGCGTTCCTCCGTCCTCGGCGGCCAGCGCATGAAGGAGGTCGCGACGGGCGACTGGACCTGCAGTCCCGCCGCCCTCGAGGCCGCGACCGGCTGGCAGGCCCGGGTAGGGGTCGCGGAGGGCTTCGCCCGCACGGCCGCCTGGTACAGGGAAGAAGGCCTGATTCGTTGACCTGCCGGACGCGGTGCTTGAGAATCCGCGGTCGTGCGTCCCGGCCCCCTCCTCCTGACGTGTGTCCTCCTCGCGGGCTGTGCCTCGGACGGCACCGTTCCCGTCGAGCCGACCGTCGATCTGTACAACCCCAGCGGCACCCGGCGCGCGCAGGCCGTGCAGATGGTGGCCGCGTCGGGGGATACGGCCTACGTGCCCGAGCTGATCGCGCTGCTCGACGACCGCGACGAGACGGTCCGCATGCAGGCGCACGCCGCCCTGAAGGAGATGACCGGGCACGACACCGGCTACCGGCCCTACGAGGATCGCGCCACGCGCTCGGAGCACATCGAGGAGTGGCGGGCCTGGTGGGCCGCGCAGGACACGGACGGCACGGCCGAGGCGGGAGGCGGCGGTGAGTGATCCGGCGGCGAGCGATCACGTCCTGTTCCGCATGCCCGCCGACCCGCGGCACCTGCCGCTCGTGCGCGCCGTCGTCGCCGAGGGCGCGTCGCTGGTCGGCTTCGATGCCGACCTCAGCAACCGCGTGCTCCTCGCCGTGACGGAGGCCGTGACCAACGTCATCCGTCATGCCTACGGCGGCGACGCATCGAAGCCGATCGATCTCGAGCTCCGCGTCGACGATGACGAGCTGCGCCTCGACCTGGTTGACTATGGTCGCTTCATCGACCCCAAGCACATCGCATCCCGCCCGCTCGAGGACGTGCGTCCCGGCGGCCTGGGTGTCCACCTCATCAAGACCACCATGGACCGCGTGGAGTATCGCGAGAACGCCCACGGCGGCACCACGCTCACGATGGTGAAGCACGCTACCCAACCAAAGGAATCCTCATGAAGGTCAGCCAGGAAACCCAGGGCAACGCCACGCTCTTCATCGTCGAAGGCCAGGTGGACATGCACACGAGCCCGGAGCTGCGCTACAGCAGGCTCTTGCGCAGCCATCTTTGGCTCTTCTTGCTCATCTGTTTCACAGTTCTTCCTCGAAGTGCTATGAGAAAGTTCTGATACAATTGACTGATCTGAATCGGTACCTAAATTGAAAAACGCAAAATGATACATTAAAAATCTTGTGTTAATGGAATCTTGCATTTGTGAATAATAATCGGAGATAAGAGAAATTTCCCCCGAATGAAAATGATGACACAGCCTTCTAATCTCAATATGATTAGCATAGTCAAAGAAATGGTAAAAAAAAAAAAATAATGCTCCCTTTCTTACTAAATATATTCTAACTTTTTTTTTGATTTTTCCTTTTCGCTTAAGCAAGGTTCATACATTGAACTCTGTCTTGGATTGAGCACAAAATTCGTTCGCCAATTTTAGGGCCGGTTTTAAAACTGAGTTAAACACCGTTGAAATTTTAAGAAATTACGAGACAGATGGCGGTTACAATCCATACTGGTTAACGTGCTCTAGATTCTAGCTTCTAGTATATTATTGTTGGAGCTTCAGCTTTGGACTCAATCCAAGGCAGAGTTCAGTGTCTGAACACCACCTCTCCTCTTTGAGCTTTCCCGTTTTAGTTAAATGCTTTGCAATTAATCGAACCATCCAGTTCAGAATTTAGAATTTTTTTTTTAGAATGTTGCACAAGAAACGTCAAAAATGCCAAGTATACTGCTAGTTCCTCAAGGAATTTCTGTTTTACACATCTGCGGATCCTCCACTTGAACAAACCTTGAATGATAAGATTCTAGACAAATGTGAAGGGCCAAGCAAAGCTGTTTTGCAATTGCTCTTCCCTAAGTGTTTCTCCTTCAAGTCATCAGAGCCAGTTATAAGCCTGAGTGTTTGTCTTTTTATTTTATAAATTGTGCTGCAAGAAGAAAAAGCTCCTAAGGAGGAGGCAAGTGGAAGTACTGGAAAAAGACAGTCCCGCTACATCATTTTCTTTTAGAGATAGTGGTTGCTGTTTTTTAGTACTATAACACGGGCTACTAGCTTAATTTTAGCGATTAAATCTTGTTTTCAGCAAGTCTAATATTTCGTTGCACTTACCATCATAGATTCATCATATAATTTCACAAGGAAATTATTACTAAAATGTACTAGACAATCAGTGAAACTGGTTTAGTTTACTTTCATTACTTCTTTCTAATCATCTTGACTATTATGTTGATTCTATTTTTTGTCTAAGGCAAAACCGAGACAGACCAACAGAATTAGCGATCGCTATATGTCACTTGGTTAATACCAAATGTCATAAAAAGTAGAAGAATTGATGAAAAAGATAGTATGACAGACACAAAAAAACGAAGATTCTCTAACTAACTCCCATTTCCAAGAATAACGAATTCTCATTTCTAAGCTGATAAAACTTGATAAACAGCATCCTTACCCGTCGGCGTACCCGCACACTTTTAACTGCTGTGAAACTGAGAAAACACAATAAAAGACCGAAGTGCTGTTAGAGCATAATCAATAGTTTTTTAAAAACTTAAAAATTTACTCTTAAAAATTTGAATGCTCAAGATTTTTGGGAGGATTTACCTTGTGGGGCCTTGGATCTTTTTGCATTGGACTTTTTTATATCTTAGAAATTGGCTCTTTTTACAACATCCTTTCTATAAATTAAATCTTGCAACTTGTTACACTAATGAACAAATAAATTTTACCCAAAAGAAAAACTGACGGAAATTTCAAAGGCAGTAAAAAAAACTTACAATGGCAATTTTAAATTTGAACGAAATTTTCACTTTAACCAACCACGGGAACACTAGGAACATTAACAAGTGGCAAAGAGAATAAATGAACCGGCATGTCAAAACGTGTGTCAAATCTAATGTCAAAAGAGAAGGTCAACTTGGGAATTCCTCGGGACATCCGAAAGAAAATTAAGACAAATTACCCATGTCCAGGTCAAGAAAACAAAGTTTTCTTGTTCCAAAATCCAACGGATGTTTCCAGAAAATTGTAGTAAAGTAACATATTTTATGATTCCCGCTCTAAAACTTAAGTCTTGTCAAAGGAATTAATCACTCTTTTTCACAGGTATGTACCAATTTGAACGTTAGACTAAAATCCTTTTTCTACCCCATGTGTCTTGAACCCACCTTAAGATCTACCTTCGACACTGGTGGACAAGCAGTGTTCAAGTGAGCAGCCCTTTGGTTTTCTCCAAGAATTCTACAAACATTAACAAGTGTCAAGGGAAATAAATGGACATTGTTGACTGATTTCTCCAGGTATGAAATTTATTTCCAAACCTATGATTTTATGTGACCTCCAAATACGGCTTGTAGCACCCTTTCGAGACCAACATTTAAAGCTACACTGAAAGCATATTTGGTCTCTATATAGTGGGGAGCTAAATGCAGTGAAAGTTAAAATACTACATATAGACGAAGTTTCGTTCTAAGGACCGTCTAAAGTATCCATTAAGGCTAATTGAGCAGGACACAAGCTTGAACGATTTCGCCATCAAGTGTCGATCCGACTTACTGAATTCGGAGCAAAGAAGTACTCGTAACGAGTTTCATCAAGCCACAAGTTGAGGAGGTTCAAAGATGCGGCACATCCATCATGATTCCTGGGGAAAGTCTGCAACTGAAATATCGATGTCCGTAGCGCTGGTCCTCCTAATGGGAAGTATGGCGATACTCTTCTCTGAATCGCCTGAAGCAGAAGCCGCACGCCCCTCTGGAGAATATGGGACAAATTGGGGCGATCCTAAAGGAGAGGAATGCGTCGTGTGCCATCGAAAACATTCTCCTGGCCTCTATGGAATAAAAGTCTGCATGGACAACGGGGGGTGAATTGTCTGGATTGTCATAAAGCCAATGGAAAGGATAAAGATGGATTTCGGCATAAGGGAGAATTGATCTCCGTCATTGTGACCCCAAAAGATTGTGCCCGCTGTCATAGTACGGAATTTGAAGAAATGGATGGTTCCCACCATTCAAAAGGAGGGCAGATTCTTGCGTCCCTGGATAATCTTCTTGGTGAGGTTGTTGGAGGACCAGCTGCGGTCAACGCAGGCTGCAAACAATGTCACGGGTCGGTGATTGAAATTGGTGAAGATGGCAAACCACTTCCAACCACCTGGCCCAATACCGGGATCGGACGAATCAATCCAGATGGATCTCTGGGATCATGTACGGCCTGTCATGGTCGTCACCGATTCTCCAAAGCCCAAGCACGAACGCCAGATACGTGCGGCAAATGCCATGTCGGGCCCGATCATCCGCAGATCGAGGTCTACAACGAATCAAAACACGGAATTATCTATCACGCCAAGGTAAATGAAATGAACCTTGAGTCAGAAAAATGGGAGGCCGGCATAGATTACTCTGCGGCACCCACCTGTGCCACCTGCCACATGAGTGCAGGTGGAGGCGAAAAGCCCACCCATAATGTCGGCGAACGTATCTCTTGGACTTTACGTCCACCAATCTCTGTCAAAAATAATCTCGTGAAGTTGAAAAACGGCGACGAATTCGACGTGCCTGAAGGTAAGCCATTACCGAAGCTCGGCACAAAGATTAAAGGTTCAACCGTGAGCAAGGTGCTCACGTGGAAAGAGCGCCGACTCAAAATGCAGAATGTTTGTACGGCTTGTCACACGGACTCTGTCATCTCCTGCTCCACATCGGGCGTGGACCAGGACGTCTACCTCCGTGCAAGCGCCGATCAGCCACTAACCGGTGTGGGTTTTGTATTCAACCAGTTCGGCGAACCCTCGATTGGCAATGCCACCGTCGCACCCGCTGCTAACCAAGTCGCCGACGCACATTTACTTTTACCTTGGGTATCGAACAACGACGGTTTCGAAAGTCTCGTCTTGATCAATAACCTCGGGGATTCACCGGCACAGGTCATGCTGACCGCCCGTCGCCAGACCGGACCAGCAGCCTCGGTCCAACACACCATTCAGGCTCGTGGTTTCCTACGCGCAGACGCCGGCGAGCTCTTTCAACAATTGGGTAACGGCAATGGTTATGCGGTCGAAATCACGGGCAATACGCCCATGCTCACCGCCAATTGGGTGACAAATAATCTGGTGACAGCCTCGGGATCCTCACCATCCCAAGGCGTGGGCATCGACTTGAACCAGGATCCAGCGGCCAACGCCAATGCCACCATCGGGCCGCACCTGTTGTATGGGTTCTTGCCGACGACCGATGGTTTAATTTCTGGTCCGGTCGTGGTCAACGTGGGCCAAGAACCGACGGCAGTTACCTTGCGCTTCTACGATGAACTGGGCAACCTCCTGTTCGAGGATCGCGATTCATTGGGTTCACTACTCCCCTTCCGACCTTTTGCGGCGGTGGCCAACAACCTGGTTGGCATGAGCAACGGCGATGTCTACATGGTCGCTAGCTCCGACGGCGAACCCTTGGCCGGGGTTGGTTTCGCTTTCAATAACGCAGGCGAGCCTGCCATCGGCAACGCCCGAAGCATTGAATTTGAACCACCCCAATGATCCACATCCCAAAGGGAAAAGAGGGATCAATGACGAAAACAAACTTAGAATTTAGGGCATCGTCAAAGGTCTGACTTCATTAATGGTTTGAACTGAAAACGCCCCGCCCGGTGGGTAGCCGGGCGGGACGGGTGATCCGGCTGAGGGGGCCGGAGGTTGGAAGCTACAGGGTAAAAATACACAGTACCTATATACAAATAAATACCATACGACACCTTCACTATTCTGAAGTTATGACAACCCAATGTAAAATTTCTCTCCTAAGGGGTCTAACCTAAATATAGTAGAGATTACAGGTATGTGCACAACTGTTCTCTTGATACTTACTGCTACTTATTGCTACTTATTTGTACTCATTGCTGATCATTATTTTTAAATCACTCATTCCATACTGCCTCCACAATGCTGCGCGGGGGCAATCGATTCAAACATTTGTTGCAGGGTTATCGCTCATTTGCAGGCATAATTACTATCTTTGGGCTCCCAAAACACCGCATATTGATCGAAACCAGCGTTAATCGAGCTTTCGAGGAGGTTTTCCATGTTTCAAGTTTGGAATCCTGATTCCCATTCGGCCATTGGCATTTATCAAATCATTGTCTTTATTGGAGCCGTGGCATGTGTATTCCGAATCAGTAAATCAAGAAACCTCAAATGGCGGTTGGCATGGCTCGGAACTCTGCATTGGGTTTTATTGCAGTTGCTCGTTCCATTCACACTCGTCCACTACAGGGACCACCTCTCTTTGGTCCTTGTTGGGATGGCAATCGTGCTTATCCTCGCCATTAACACGCTTGCTCTTTTAGAGAAAAGTGGAGCGCACAACACAAGGCAACCCAGTCACCAGGAAACTCCTGGTTAGGGGTTATTGACAAGTTTTACAAGCGTGGCCAACTCCATGAACCGCAGCCACAGATCTTCCAACCCAAGGAGCACCATAGTGGAACAAGCTGTCATTCAATCGATTTTTTCTCAAATCGAGAAGGAAGTGCAAAGAGCCGAAAACCAACATCCGGATTGGCCTGAAGACATGTATTTTCGCTTGGCCATCCTCAGTGAGGAATATGGCGAAGTGTGTAAGGCGGTCCTGCAACACGGCTATGAAGGTCAACCCTTGGACGAAGTCCGCAAAGAACTGGTTCAAACTGCAGCGATGTGTATCCGTTTTCTCGCTTCTCTTGAAAAGACCTAATCCGGGAGGGGATCGTTCCAGCAAACCCAATGTAGGCTGTGTGTCAGACCGGGTTTTAAAAATGCCACTGTCTCAAGGACCATGAAATCGAGCTGATCATCTTTTCGCTTCACTTAACCTTGATCTCGACATCCAGCCTCAATCAGAGGTCGAAGTGGACGGCATAAATTGGAGGAAGGTTCGTACTCAGGGAAATCCATTCATCACCCTGGTTATCGGAAAACCATAAATTACCCGTCGTGGAACCAAAGGCCAGGCAATTGCCGGAAGCATCCACATCCATGGCGTGGCGGAACACAATGTCGTAGGCGTGACTCTGGGGCAATCCTTGACTTAAGGTTTCAAGTGATTGTCCGCCATCACGAGTTCGCGCCACCACCAAGCGGCCATCGACCGGGATTCGGGAGGAAAAATCTTGAAAATGGAGGTAAGTTTATCTTAAGATTGGGTGATCGGATCTTAATGAAACTTGATATATAGAAAGATATCATGTCTCAGATGCTCAATTTTTAGTTCCGATTGGATCTGGGTACATGGGGGGTAGAGGGGGGGAGACTAAAATCTTGGAAATCGGAAATCTTGGAAAACTCTTAGAGTGGAGAGATTGGGATAAAACTTGATCAGAATATTAAGCACAATTTCTAGATATGTGATTGACATAACCGGACCGGATTCGCTCTCTTTGGGGGAGTTGGGAGGATTTCTAGTACTTCGGCGAGTTGGAGAATATGTACAAGTTATAGATGCGTGATTGATATAAGCGGACCGGATCCGTTCTCTTTGGGGGAGATGGAGGGATTTCTAGTACCTTGGCGAGTACGGTGCTTCTTGGCGTGCTAGGACGATGAAATTGATAACCCTAGTACCGAATCTAATAATAGATTCCACCTCATTACAAGTGCCATATGACCTGCTAGTAACCTGCTAGGCCTGGAAAAGAAAAGAAAAAAAGAAAAACGGGAGACAGATCAATACTATCGATGCAAAAAAAGCGATTTTCTTTGTTGTTCAAGGAAGGGGACTGTAATTTCCCTATTTAAGGTTTTCGACCGTGATGATTCCTATGGTACTCTTTTTATTTTGATCTGAGGTCAGTTTCGAGGGGTTTCAGGTTTTTTTTGAAATCACGGAATTTTTTCGAATTTCTTTTTGCAATAAGCTTTTCTTTTAAGACGAACCGAAATAATATTTACCATTCCTGGATTGGTGTCAGATGGTAATTTTTTCACTTGGCAGTTTTTTCAAAGCGCGTTTTTTAACTTTTGGTTACTATGGACTGTGGTCCGCTCTTTACTAGGTTGCAGCTACCGCTGCAGCCGTGATTCATTAAGTTTAGTGTTACCCATCAAAAGCTACGAGCCTGAGAAAATTTGCCTAGTTTTCAAAAAAAAGAAGGAAACATCCCGTAAAAGTCAAGGAATCCTAATGAAAATCACACCATCAGATTCAGCGCACCCGACAACTATATTGTAGAAGTTTCAAAGTCCCACCTACAAAAAATGTGGAATTTGTATATTTTGCTAGAAGAAAAATCATAGATGCGTGTTTATTTGTTGAGAGGGTTTGACCCCCTCCTCCAATTTTTTTACTACTCGTAAAAACGTATTAAAAACGAATAAAAACGCTTATAAGTCGTAAATTCCACTGATAACACGAGAATGTGTTTATGTATGTCACTAATAGTACAAAACAAATAATAATAGCTACTTTGTGGCAAGATATCCTGTTGAACTTGGACGGTACTATAATTGACCCAGTGCGGAGATTTCTGCAGAGCCGTAAAAATTCTTGAAATAAGAGGGGAGAGGGTGCTAGGAGAGATAAGTTTTAATTATGATGACCTTCATAATGTAACCACCCATAGTTTATAATTTAATTAGAGGTAACTTAAAATCTAATTATCTGAACTGCGTCTTTTACGACCCAAGAACCATAGCTCATGGGAGCCTTTATAGACTGAGTGAGGAGAGACAAAGCTTGTTCATATATGTTTTATGTTTGCTCAGAATATTACTTATACGCTTCATAATTATTCTTGGCATTTCCAAGAAGCATGCCTATTAAATAGGCTATGTATTGATCAGATTCTTTGAGAAGAAACAAAATTATTTTCGTGTGTCCGTAGCCACTTGTATATTTGAAAGCTGGGACTACATGGTGAGATTGAGTGGCAATAGGCCACCAGACCTTGCATCATATCGGGCCAAGCCTTGTATAAGAAGACAGAATGAAAGACTATAAGGCAACAGTTGACCACTTCTTCAGGAGGACGCAGCATCTTATAATACCTGGATGCTTTGAGTAGATAATCTCTTAAATGGCTTTGAGTTCTCAAACGACCATCGTGAAGAGGCATCGTTGTCCTTTATGCACCTACTGGTGGAAGATTTGGTGTAAAATATTTGGAAATCTTTCTGCATTTAAGGTTTATTATAAAAAAAACATTGTTCTTTACAAAAAAAATTTCTTATGAACTATTTATTCGTATTAATCCAAAAGAAGTAGACCAGGAAAGCGCTGTGACGAGTTAGACAGCCCACTGAAAAAAGGACTGTTTGGTCGCTTGTGCCGCATTATCTAAAATCAAAGACAAAAATAGAGATTATTGTCTTATATTTCTCAAATTGTGCTTTAATTCCATTGATTTACTTTTGTGACGCATATTCTTAGCCCAATGACATTACTCCTTGGAAGTATGTCAAAAAGAAGAGCCAAATTATTCGACCTCTGCTAAAACTGTTTGGATTTATTTTTGCAATGACGCATAATGTTTTTTCTTTTAAACATACAATAATATTAACATAATCTTTATTTAGCGACACGAATAGATTTATTTTACATCAGATGGTTTGGAAAAAAGGAGCGATTTCCCTCAAGGGCGCCTTGGTGACCTCTTCCATCCCGCTCTATTGCATCTACCTCACCCAGTCCAAAGGTTCCTACATCTCGGGATTTGTGACCCTGATCACCACCATCAACTTCCGTCGCCCTCGAGCCGTCCAGATTTTAATCGTCTTCTTGGCTCTAACCCTGGGTGTGGCGGGGATGAAAATGCTCCCGCGAATGAACGAACTCAGCCGTGGCCCCGGAGAGCGTGAGGAAGGCATTGAGGGCCGCGTTCGGGCCTGGCAATACTCACTCGCTTGCCTAGAGGGCGGCACCCTACTGGGCTACAAGCAATTCATTGGCCACT
>JAAAKM020073195.1:104216338-104255766 GCA_010016025.2 Alatinidae sp. Z8VKAUB7J3
ACAATACCTTTGGCTTTCCCAAGGCTTCCCACAGTTCGTATGTCCAGGTCGCAGCCGAGCTCGGCTACCCCGGCCTGTGTTTCTTTGTCTCCTCCCTGTTTCTCTGCCTCAAAACCCTCACCAAGGCGGAAACCCGTTCTCTAGCCGAAGAACGGGTGCGCCGGATCCTGTTCGTACTCCTGTTCTCTTTTGCCACCTCGGGCTGGATGGTGGACTTTGCCTATCGCGCGACCTTTTTCATGATCGTCGGCGCGGTGGCGGCCTTCCATCGACTCTACCTCATCCCGCCCTCCCAACGTAGCCATGATGAACTACTCGTGGCGAAGACCGTGCCCGATGAAGTTGAAGAGGTCGACCAAGACATCCTTCAGGTAGAGTTCGGTGGCGATGCGGGATCGGCTTCCACGGCGGATCCCGAGCTGATGGACGCCGATTTCAAGCCGATCTACAACAAGCTGAAACTCACCGACATCCCCCTCTTCATCCTGCTTACCTATCTGACCAAACAATTCTGGGAATGGCTCATGACCAAAGTCTAGTCCTTGGTCTCGCACATGCAGAACGCGCTCGAAATCGTTTTTTGGATAAGTATGGGCCTTATTGCGTACAGCTACGTGGCGTATGCGCTCATCCTAAAGCTCTTTACTTACTTGGCCCCGCCTAAGCCCCCCGTCACTTCGGAGGAACTCCCTTCCGTCTCAATTGTGATTGCCGCTTACAATGAAGAACGCGCCATCCAGGATCGCATCACCAACTGCCTGGACTTGGATTATCCCGCCGAGAAGTTAGAGGTGATCATCGCTTCGGATGGGTCCACCGACCAAACCAACGCCTTGGTCTCGGGCTTCGACCATCCGGCCATTTGTCTAGCTACCATAATAAGTGAAGCCATGACTTCTGTTTCAAAACAAGTATTAAAGTTACTTCGATATCATCACAATCATCACTGTTGTTGGAAGTGTCATAATTTGTCTCTACGATTGACGTTATTCGATCTACGTGGGACCGCGTTTCATTGAAGGTCACTTGTTAAATAAAAGGTTTTGTCATTATTTTCAGTTGTCTTGTCAGGTTGATGGGAGTGACTCGGCGATTCTCTTTTGATTGTTCCTGTGATTCGTCACCACTTTAAATGATTCTCTAAAAATTGGGTAATCAACCCAACAGCTGTTTAGTATTTGATTGCGACGACGGGAAATTCTGAACACTTTCTTTGGAACCATTAAGCACACATAAGCTTCACTGCTCATAGCAGAGGTGTCAATGGAGGGGGTATTTGCCCCAAACCCCTCATATTTAAAAAAAACTGTTTTGTACTTCCGTTAAAATACATTATTTTATTTTAAAAATCTCTGGATTTAGAAAAATAGACCTTGCCGGCTTCACCCCCCTCCCTCTTCCTGCACACACAAATGTCAATACTTAAACATAGCCAAGGAGGAGATTTATTCCCTGACAAGTGTCGAAGAATTTATTTCTACTTGTAACATATCACGGCACTAAGCCGCTTGAGATCAACACAGCTACGATTCTTTACTCTATTCTATTTGAAGTTCCGTTGTTTTCTCCCTGCGGCGGAGTCTCCATATTCTGCAAGGATTTTCAAGGGACAAAACCAACAAAAAAGTTACCAGAGTTGTCATTTTGGTGGAGGAGAACTATACCCGCTCCCTGAATATTCTAAAATACCTTTCATTTTTTTATAAAAAATTTTAGAGCCACAAATTTTGTGGCTTCCTAGATTTCAAAAAAAGGGTATTTCCGCATTAGCCAGTGCTTACTCGAGACGTGAAGTTAGGCTAACCCTCCTGAAATATGCTAAAATATGATGAAAATATAAGTAGTGGGGGCATAATTACTTTAAACAGAACCCTATCCCTCCGAATCCAAGACCCGACACTTTTTTTAAAACTTCTTCAAGACAGGTGTTATAAATTTTCTTCAAGATGCAGGTGCATGCTACGCAATAGGGTTTGTTTTCAAAAAGATGCAGGTGCTTTTTACATACTAGAGAGTGTTTTTTCCTTGAATGTTTAAAAAACCTTAGTGTGTAGGGAGAAATCTTCAAGGTCCCGACAAGTTAAGAGAGATACATCATAGTAAATCCGTTGCAAAAGTGCCTACACAGAATAAGGCGCAAAATCCGTAGCACGAGTGTTGGAAGAGAATAAGGCACAAAAACCGTTCTGTAAGTACTTACACAGAGTAAGGTGCAAAATCTGTCGCGCATGTACTTACGAAGAATAAGGCACAAAATCTGTTGAGCCTGTACTTACAAAGAATAAGGTACGAAATCCGTTGCGCAAGTGTTTACAAGCAAATAAAGCACAAAATCAGTTGCGCAAGTACTTGCACAGACTAAGGCACGAAATCTGTTTCGCAAGTACTTACAAAGAATAACGCACAAAATCCATGGCGCAAGTACTTAAACAGAATGAGGATCAAAATCCGTTGCGTATGTACTTACGAAAAATAAGGCGCAAAATCCGTTGCGCAAATACTTATAAAGAATAAGGCGCAAAATCAGTTGCACAAGTGCTTACAAAGAATAAGGCGCGAAATCCGTCACGAAAGTGATTAAACTGAATAAGTCGCAAAAATCGTTACGTAAATACTTATAAAGAATAAGGCGCAAAATCCGTTGCGCAAGTACTTACACAGAATAGGGCACGAAACCCGCTGCGCAAGTACTTACACGGAATAAGGCACGAAACCTGTTGTGCAACTACTTACAAAGAATAAGGTGCAAAATCCGTCGCGCAACTACTTACAAAGAATAAGGCTCAAAATCCGTTGCGCAAGTACTTACACAGAATAAGGCACGAAACCTGTTGTGCAAGTACTTACAAAGAATAAAGCGCAAAATCCTTCGCGCTAGTACTTAAACAGAATTGGCGCAAAATCCGTTATGCAAATACTCACACAGAGTAAGACGTAAAATTGGTTGCACAACTACTTAAACAGAATAAGACGCAAAATTCGTCACGCATATACTTAAACAGAATAAGGCACAAAACCCGTTGCGCAAGTACTTACACAGAATAAGACGCAAAATCCGTAGCGCAAGTACTTACAAAGAGTAAGACACAAAATCCGTTACGCAAGTACTTATACAGAATAAGGCGAAACTCAAATTAAAACAAATAAAATACAACACGCACATAGAACAGCTTAAACCAATCAGCTGAACTAACAGAAGTTCTGGGTGTTTTGTACGATCAGAGAATATGCTTCTGACAGACTTGTCATTCTCTAGTAAAAGCTAAATCAATTACCATATACCAAACAGCTGAAATGTATTTCGTTTACGTCAGTCGGGAATGTCGATTGTCAGAGGGCGCGGCGAACCAGAAATCCAACCGGAAGCAACTCCGGAACGTCTCGCGCGAGCATCTGGTGGCCATACTCCGCCGCGGCGTGAATTCTGCCATTACCACCATGTTGCCGGCTCCGACCCGGGGATGTTCAGCCGGACTGAACCCGTACAATCAGCATTGCCGCCAGTGTCAGGACAACGGCAAAGAGGCAGAAAAGAGCGATCGAGGCGAGCACCGAACCCAATCGAGGGGGCAGGACCCGAAGAATCTTTGGCGCACCTGTCGATTCCAGTACCGTGATGTAGAGCGGCAGCGCGCTGACCAGGGTCGCATAGAGATAGACACCCGAAATATTCTCAAAGAGCGCCGATCTCGCCAGCGTCGGGGCAACCACCCGAAGTGCCGTGAGGCGGTCGCCGCCGAAGGACCCGAACACGTCAGCCGAAACGACGTAGATTACGGCATGAAGCGAAATGAAGAGGGTCACCCGCAGGAACAGGTCGACGAGAAGCATCGGATATCTTTTTCCGGCCTGGCCCCGCCTCGCGATCATCAAGGCGAAAAGAAGGAACCCTGCGTAATTGACCGCAAAGACGACCGGCAACCCGTTGGTCGCTACCTGCCGCAGGAACTGCGCGAGCGCGGGCCCGCTCCCAGCGAGATGCCCGGCGAAGCCAGGGGTCAGTGCGACATACAGAACAAGCAGGGGCACGAGCCCGAGCACGCTGGCGATCAGGGTGTTCCAGGCAAACCTCACGGCAGGCGTATCTAAGGCGAAATACCGGTCCATTCCGCACCACTTTGCAATATTTCGACTGCCGTCGGCGATGAATCGTAGCGCGCCGCTGCTGCTGGAAAGTGTTGGCGAGCCTTCAAAGCCTACGGCGAACTTGTAAGTGGCCAACATACAAAGTTGCGATCGAAAAAGACGGCGAGGCAATGATGCCCATTGGTCTGATTATAAACCCGGTTGCCGGAATGTGAGGCTGCGTCCGTCCGTCCGCTTCTTTTCCTTTAACAAGGTATAAAATAATTGCAGACGGATCGCGACCCGATACAACAAGCTGGCAGCGAACCTCCTGGCGTTCGTCAAGCTCGCGGCTATCCGCTTATGGCTGGGCGTTTACGAGTCCAAGGCCTAGATTCAATCGGGATGTGGCACCGGAAACACGTGCGTTGATAAGCGGTTACGAGACGGCTTTCGTGGGTACTTTAGAATACCTTCTTGGGACATACTTTGGCCTTTAGACCTATCCCTGGAAGTTTCATTTTCCTAACCTAAACCCTTTCTGAGATAGCAAAAAGTCAATTAACTAGAATTTTACCTCATATTGCATCAAGCTGTAGTTAAAAAGGGGTGGTCCTAAAACCTGTCTCTAATTTTCAAAAATGTCAAAGAAAGGGGGTCCATCCCAAAAAGAGTTCTTTTACCATATGTTCTAATATATACCCTAAGTTGTATACATGCACTGAATTCTCTGTAAGTCATTTTTTAGTAAAATTTCAGACATACTGCTTTTTGCTATCTTGGAAGGTTTTGGGTTAGGAAAATGAAACCCAGCAATAACTACAGGGCCAAAAAAAGGGTCCAGGAAGATATTGCCAAGCTTCTAAGTTAACCCTCTTCTGATTTCTTAAAAATTGCCTTTTGTAACATCATGAATTTTGGAGGTTAGTGCCCTCTGAAGAGAGAAAGAGGGAGATGTAGGTACTTTGCCTTAAATATACTTCCTAATACTTAAAAATAACTTTGCAGGACATACTTTAGTCTGTAAATACATCCCCTGAAGGTCTCATTTTTCTAACTTAACCCTCTTTCCAAGACAGTAAAAAGCAGCTTGTCTAGAATTTTACTCTCTTTTCTTCAAACTGATTTAACAGTTGGTAAAATAAAAAGAAGATTCATTGCATATATACAATTCAGAACATACATTTGCACTTTAGAGGAGGTAGTTCAGTTCTTTTCCAATGCAAATGAATGTTCTGTTTTGATTCAGAATCAAATTGGATAGTTGGGGTATCTATTTCTTGGTGATCTCATTAGTGAGTTTATTAAAAGATTTGCTTTCTGTAGTAATAAATCTTGCTAATATACAGAAAGGTTTGTATTGAGTTTATTTTGGAATACACTCTACTTTTAGTTCTTGGCTTTTTCATTTTATTCTCCAACTATCTAAAATAATATCATGTTTTTGAATGTTGCTGTACTTGAAATGTTTATGTCATAGTTTTATAGTAATTTTACATCAGGGTCTTCTTGAAAATTTTCAAATCTTTCTACTACATTGTTAGAGTAAACCCACATTCAAAGAGGATTTTGCATTTAATTTTGGTAATATTGGGAAATTGAATCATTTTCAAAAGTAGTTATTGAAACATAATCTACTGCAATTAACTATTTGCTTGTTGTGCATGAGAGCTGAGTCGCAGCCGGCCAATCCTACTCGAGTGAATAGGAAGGCCGTTTTGGCTTCCGGCGTTGCGATCCTCAAATCCGAGGCCATTGCGATGATCGCGCCGGCGCCAACGCAGACACCGTCCACGGCCGCAATGATCGGCTTTCCGCAGTTGATCATCGCCTTGACGAGATCGCCGGTCATGCGCGTGAAGGCCAGAAGGTCCTTCATGTCGCGGTCCAACAACGGGGCAATGATGTCATGCACATCGCCGCCCGAGCAGAAATTGCCGCCGTTGGAGCCGAAAATGACGGCGTTTACGTCCTCGGCATCGCGCAAGGTGCGAAACCAGTCGCCCAGCTCGGCATAGCTCTCGAAGGTCAGTGGGTTTTTGCGTTCCGGTCGATCCAATGTGACGATCGCAATCCCATCCTCGATGCGGCATTTGAAATGCTCAGGCGCGAGATCCTGCATGTCGGTCACGACCGGTGCCCTCCGGAGTAGTCCAAATAATCAGCGATTTTTCCCAACTGCTTGGTCAATCGCTCAGCTTGTTCGCCGTTGACCGCCCCCAACAGCTCATCGATCCAGTCTTCGTGAATGCGGCTTAACCTGGCGAACTCTTCGCGGCCTTTCCCGGTTAACCGGACAACCATGGCGCGCCGGTCGCCGGCGACCGCGGAACGGACAATCAGACCATCTGTCACCAGCCGGTCGACAATGCCAGTGACGTTTCCATTGGAGACCTTCAAAACGCCGGAAAGTTCGCTCATCCGCAGACCATCAGCTTCTCGATCAAGGGCGGCCAAGACATCGAAGCGGGGAAGCGTGGTTGCGAATTCAGATCGGAGCCGTTCACGCACTTCACCCTCGACGCGCCGCGAAACCTTGAGAATGCGCAGCCATAATCTGAGGCGCTGCTTTGAAGTGTCCTCCGCCGTTTGCACGCGATCAATCCGCCCGGGTAGATCGGCCTTGTGCTGCACGCTCATACCTCGCCCCCGGCGATGGCGATGGCTTGGCCGGTTACCGAGCGGCATTCCTCGCCGCACAGCCACAACACACTGTTGGCCACTTCGGCAGGTTGAATGAACAGCCGCTGCGGATTGTTTGCCTTCAGGGCTGCGACTGCTTTTTCGTGCGATGATCCCGTCTTCTCAACGATTTTGTCGAGAGCGCTCTCCAACATCGGGGTGTCGGTGAAGCCTGGGCAAATGGCATATACGGTGATGCCGGTCGTTGCAAGTATATATTCCTTGTAGGCTTTCTCCTCCTCCGTCCCCTTTCAAGTCTTTCGACTTGCTCTCACATTACAAAAAAAAGATAAAAAGAATAACTTACCGCTGGAGAATTTCAATTCCTTACAGGATTTTCCCTCTTCTGACCCCTTTGCAGTCTTTCGACTTGCTCACACATTACAAAAAAAAGATAAAAAGAATAACTTACCGCTGGAGAATTTAGATTCCTTGCAGGATTTTTCCTCTTCTGACCCCTTTGCAGTCTTTCGACGGCGTGGCTGATATTTGTAATTCGGATGTTCCTTTTTGTGCAGCTCTCGCAGCTTCTCTGCTTGCTTCATGAAAGGGGCTTTTTCCTCTTCACTCAGAACTCTGCAAATAAACCTGATAAGTTATTGCAAAAAGTTCCCTTCCAGAAGACCATTTAGAGAAATTTTCAAATTGGATGTAATAATGCAAAAGGCCTTATGCTAAACAATTAAAACTTTACAGAATAATAATAAATTTGAACAAAAATCGTTTCCGATTTTCTTCTGTTAGGACAGTTCTAAACTTTTGAATTTTTTTTTTCTGTTCTAACAGTTCTACCCGTCTTGAGAATCAAGACGGGTAGAAGAATTTGGACCTGTTAAACTAATAGAATTTGCTGGGTTCGATGGAGTGGGTAATAAGTCTGAAAAGACTGAATTTAAGTAAACTTTTCAAATTGAAGTAAACTGAACAAAATTCAAATAAATTCAACCAAATTGAACGAGCAGAGACAAAGTAGATTGAACCAACGGATAGAACTTGCTTAATTCGAGAAACTGTCAGTAAATTAAACTCAATGAAACTGAACCAGAATAAATTTAAATAGCTCAAACCAAATTGAACCAACTAAAAACAATAAAATAAATAAATCAGTAGATAGAATTTGCTTAATTTGAGCGAGTGTGCAGCAAATTTAAGTTTAAACAAACTTTATTCAGCGCCCTTTTAATTTCTACAGCCGAACTTGTTCCCCTCTTCCTGAAACTAGGTTTTGTTCATGGTTTGATCTGCTATGCATGTTCTTGCAAAATTTATATATAGCAGTGACTCTAAGGAATTTGAGCTTTTTTGTTAATTAAAATTAAATTTATTTTGGGACGAAAGTAACAAAATTTGCGATGGAAATTTCCATGCTAATAAACAATATATAACAGTGAAACTCTTCAAGGGTTGTAGCTGTACTCGCTCAGGGAGACTTAGCCCCTTTCATATACGGAGTAATTTCTGTTCGTTTTAAGTTTTAATGTCGCTCCTTACTTTCATTTAAAAAAAACTTCTTTTTTTCTATTTAATCTTTCTAAATAGATTAAACTGAAAAGCTTTAACTTATGTTTGTGTAGCTGACCTGTTCAGAAGCCATGTTAATCATGTCCAACTATTTTTTGCACTTTTCGAGACTATAACATTTAAGTACATAATTCAGACTTTTCTTAAGAACATGGTTCAAACTTCGTTTTGTCCATTATTCCCCTATAAATAGGAAAAAAAAAATCATGACCAAAATGAAAATATTAATTTTGGCCATCAACCATGCACTAAACAACTTGAATTGAAATTAGCTTGTTCAGAGCGGTCCAACTTAAACTTGCTTATACCAGGCTACTTTATAGTTACACTTCCCGATAAAATCAAAACTACGCACGACTACGGCGCTTATGCAGCTGTTAGTAATTATTCGACCCTAACATTGTTCAACTTTCGTGCATAATATTTAGGTTTGACCAATCAGAGTCAAGAATTTAGGCATAGTTTTTTTTTAACAGTGAATAGCTGAGAACAAATCACTGTAGAAACAAGCTTTTCAAACCGTTTTCTTTCCATTTTATATTTCGCTTCTAAAAAGACAAGTTTGACTATAAAATCAAGATAAAACCCATGTTATTCATGAAACTTGCCTTTTTCTCGGAAGGTGTAACTACGATGTGGCTTGGGCATTAAGCATGTGAATCTCGGTCATTAACTATGGATAGCTGGGAACAAATCAGTGTTGAAACAAGCTTTTCAAACCAATTTCTTTCCATTTTACATTTCGCTTATAAAATACAAGTTTCACTTTAAAATCACGATAAAACCCATGTTATTCATGAAACTTGCCCTTTTCTCGAAAGGTGTGACTACGGTGTGGCTCGGGCATTAAGCATATCTAAACGCACATTTTCGCAGCAAATTAATCTTTCCTAACAAAAGTCGGCACTTTACAGCTTTTATTAGACTTTCTTTCAAGTAAGTTTGTTTCTATTCTTTTCTGCTTTTGCGAGCCGTAAGCTTTTCTTGTATACCCAAAGGCACACACATTTTTTTATTTTTTTTACCGAGGGATGGGTGAATATGCGAAACATTTCCCAGGGTTCCGGTTTACGGATTAAAAAAAAAATTAATAACGCAAATTTTACCTCGTTTTCCCAACTGTTACACAATCGATACCATCCTGAATACTAACCAACAATTCATGCTGGGACCATGGATAGAGTCTGCTAAAGTTGCCCCTTTGGAGGTATGCAATTCTTTTATTCATTTCATATAATCTTTTATGAACAAATTTGAATTTAGATCTTGACTCAATCTTGGCATCTTCATGACATTTTATTTAATTTTTTTGCACAGAGGATACAAAAGAATTAGTGCTTTTTTTTAGTAATTTCTTTTCAGCGACATACCAGCTAGAATAGTTAATAAACTTAGGGAATGACTCTATAGAAGTTATAAGTACCGTTCAAGGCTGTATTCAAGGGCAGTAGAGGAGTAGAAGGATCGTAGATTGTGATTTTAAATCTACAAAGAGTGGTTTTTGCTGACTGTCACTGGCGCTTTAACTAAAGTGGCGCTTTGACCACTTTTCCTTCCAGTAACTTTGCGTCAATGAAAAAGGCCTTTGGTTAGTTTAAAGTGATGTTATGCGATCACTCTCATCCCATTAAAGCCCATTTCATTTTTTTTAAATAATGCTAGAAAATCCTGCGCTCCCTTCGTGAAAATTTTCTTCGCCTATGACAAATTCTTCCAAGGGAAGTTCCCCCAACATATCCTTCTCTTCTCGGAGATACTTGGAGCATCAAGATTGTCCCTTGGGCTTATTTAGAATAATTCAGAAACGGCTAAAGGTATAAAATTCAACTACTAAGAGTATCAATTCACAAGTTTCAAGGAACCCTAAGGGTAATGCTGAACTAAATCAAAAGACAATATGCACATACAGGTTATAAAAATGGTCCCTCTGCAATATCTCAGGAACCGCTAAGGGTATTAAGGTGAAACTATCTTTCGGAATCCCTGCCTTTTACTTTTGTTCTACAGTATTTTCTCGATCCCTCTGTGGCTAGCCAGGTCCAGGGGTTTCGATCAGAACAAAGGAAGTGACGTCGATTTCCAAAAGTACCTGTTTTCAGTACTTTCGTTAAAAAAAAACCTCCCCAAAACTTTTAAGGTTCCTGTATTGGATATTAGCCAAAAGAATTTGCTCACCCTATTTTTTTTGCAAATTGGTGCCGGGCTATTTTTTGCAAATTGGTGCCTAGACCCGGGCTAACAACTGCACTACCGAGAAAGGTAATCGGATTGTTTGCATCAGAAACTAGGTTATATCATTACTGATGGCAAAATGGCAAATGGTAATTTAATAAATTTATCTCTAAGAATATCACCCCTTTTCCCCACATTACTCTTAATTTTTATTTTTTATTCGCCTATTCCTAATTAAAGACAGACAAACAGACTACACAGACAGACAGACAGAAAAGACAGACCACAAAGACAGACAGACCGACAGACAGGCCGGACAGACAGACCAGACAAACATACAGACGAACAGAGGGACAGACAGACAGACCACACCACACAGACAAGACAGATTAGACAGATCGACAGACAGACCGCACAGACAGACAGATTGACAGACAGACAAGACAGACAGACCAGGGAGACAAGACAGAAAGACAGACAGACCAGACATACAAACGAGACAGACAGACAGACGGACAGAAAGACCAGACATACAGGACAGACAGATTGACAGACAGACCAGACGGACCAGACAGACAGACAGACAAACCAAACAAACCAGAGAGACCAGACAAAAAGACAGACCGGACAGACAGACAAACAAACAAACAGACAGACCAAACAAACCGGACAGACAGACAGACAGACAGGCGGACAGAAAGACAAGACAGACAGACAGTCGGACAGAGAGACAGGCAGACAGACAAAACAGACCTGACAGACAGACAGACGGACAGAGAGACAGAAAGACAGACGTACAGACAGATGGACAGAAAGACAGACAGACAGACGGATCAGTGTGTCTGTCTGGTCTGTCTGTCTTGTCTGTCTGTCTGGTCTGTTTTGTCTGTCTGGTCCGGTCTTTCTGTCTGGTTTGTATGTCTGTCTGTCTGATGTTTCTGTGTGTGTGATCTGTCTTTCTTGTCTGTCTGTCTGGTCCGGCCTGTTTGTCTGTCTCTCCTGTATGTCTGGTCTGTCTGGTCTATCTTTCTGTCCTGTCTGTCTGTTTGTCTGGTCTGTCTGTCTTTCTGTCCGTCTTGTCTGTCTGATATGACAAACACAACAGACAGACAGACAAGAAAGACCGATCAGACAGAAAAGACAGACCAGGCAGACAAGACAGAAAATACAGACCATAAAAACAGACAGACCAAACAGACCAGACAAATAGACAGACGAACAGAGAGACAGACCTACAGACAAGAGAGACCACACCACACAGACAAGACAGACCGACAGACCAAACAGACCAGACAGATAGACAGACCAGACGGGCCAGACAGACAGACAGACATACAAACGAGACCAATGTCAACAGATTTGATCGAGATTCGAAATAAGAGCTCCGAGACATGAGTTCCGAAATTCAAACATATTCAGTCATGAAATACACTACACAAAAAAATGGTATGCAATAGAAATGAATAGCCCAAGAATAAAAAAATAACTTCAAAAAACATAATAACTGGCAGGGTTTTAGATGGAACATTAAAGATATTAAAGAAACATTAAGCCTGTCAGTTATGATTGGTTTTCCAGGAGTCTTTAAAAGATTCTCTAAGACATTCAAATATATTCTGCCATGTATTAGACTTAACATAAAAAATGGCATGCAATAGAAATTAATAGCTCAAAAATAAAAAATATGTACCACATGATTGGTGAGTCCAATAAGTCTAACAATTTATTCGATTACTATTTATTGCTATTTGTTAAAATTCATATTTTGTAGTGTTTCAATTTTAAGGATTGTAACAGTGAATGACTGCTACAGACCGAGAGAAGATGGAGCCGAGTCTCAGTTATTCATTTCACACTCTTATAATGCTGCAACCCATTTTGAAACTACTTGTTTGAATGTCTTGGATATATTTCGTCGTGGAACTGGGAACGATTTTGACTTCACCACAATATATAGACCAGAGGAACATTTCTCCAGATTTATTTAGGTATTTGGTCTTTCTTTGTTTACGACCTCCTCCTTCTTTCCATACACGTATTTCGGCTATTTATGTTCAGAAATTTTAATTTAAGTTTGGTTCAAAGTGGTAGTCTAATTTAAGACAAAATCAAGTAGCCTACTGGTATTTTTTAAACTTACCCCCGCCCTTAAAACAGTAGTAATGCTAGAAAAGAATAAAACGGATTTGGCTGTTTGAATATTTTGTGGAGGAAGTTTTAAATTGATAAGTTTTAGCTTATTCATTTTTTGTAGTAGAATGTAGCATTCTAAATATTATTGCTTATCATTACAAGTAGCACACTTTAATGGAAAGAGAGACAACTTTAGTTGGTAATTAACATTTTTAGCTTGTAGTAAAAATTAATAGTAAAATATTTCCTTTTCCCTATATTTGAAACTTTCGATGTATGTTGTGTTCTTTAAACAGTACAATTAGATTGGTAGTACAATATATTCATAAACTCTCATTCAAATAAATATAGAATTGGAATGTAATATCTCAAGATTCAATTAAAACCAATTACATGTTTTAATTAGATCCGACTAATTAAAGAACCGACTTAATTAAAGCCGACTAAAAAAAATCAGTGGTTTACCGCTTTGAAATAGATATTCTCCGTTTAACATTCCGGACGTTAAGTTCCCCAAATCTCCTTGAAATTTCGTGGTTAAGTACCTACAACTCAAGATACTATAAACATAGAACTTGAACCTTTAGCCTTTATAGTTCAAGTGTTCAGTTTCTTTGTTTGAAAGGGTCTCCTCCATTTCAGAGAGAAACGTAGATCTATTATTTTCAAGTTTTCTCAGTGAATTGGAGCTTCACTGAGAAGAAAAGAGAATGAGGCTGAAATGTACTTACCTTGTTCCACTTCTTCTTATATCGCGGATAAATTAATATTGAGGGGCGCAAAGTAAGAGAAACGCAAGACTTTAGTTTCGAAATCAATCCTATTGATTACTATTTCTTCTATCTAATCCTTATTGGGTTACACAAAAGCAATACTAATTCTATAATTTGAAGTTAGGACAAAATAAAAAAAAAAGTCCCACAGTCTAAAAACAGTTGCTTTACAATGAAAAAACATTTCTTTTGACTTTTTCTTTATTTAGACGAAAAGTCTAGCTGACAGTTCTTCCATGCTATTTGACATGCTGTAAGTACATGCAAACAATTGATATATTCAATATCATTACACTGTGCTTTATTGAGGTTTAGTGAGTGGAATTTGAGAAATTATACAGCAGATTCTCAAAAGCCTTTAAGGTTTTTGATGAAGTGTTTGAACTGAACCGTTTTTCTATGACTTTTTTTGAGGGATGGGGGACCGTGCATCCCCCAATGTATCTTAATTTGTCATTAATGAAGTGTATTAAAGAAGAAGTCTTTGTGTGAATAGTACTATTAGTCACTGATAAGAAATCAAAGGACTTACTCTCCTCCTCTGTTTGACCACTTCCTTCCCATCCAACCACATATGTAGATGACAAAGCTTCGAAATTAAAATCCTTTTCATTTAACTGGATTTCTTCCAGCCTTTTATGTACTTCATTCGTAATATCTAAGTATGCTTCATCAATACTTGCTCTTTCTATACAGCTACAATGGCGACACAGTACGTCGATTACTTCTTTACCACAGTCTCTATACCTATAATTGAGAGAGAAAAACTGTCAGTTAATTTTAAGATTTCGAGTTGGGATGGATGATGACAATTGCCCCGCTAGATTTTTTTCCACCCTCAATAGATATAGAAAAACCTCTTTTTCTTTTTCATTTGGACACATCTCCTTTTTATTCTTTCTTTTTAAAACATTCATTATTTTTCTAATCTGTCGTGTCGAGCTTGTTTTCAAGCCTACTCCAAAGGCAAGTGTTTGAAGTGTGGAGTGGTTTTGGGCCTCGCGCTCTACGAAAACTGTTTTCGTGTTCTTTCACACTAACTAGGCGATATTTGACTGTGTGCTGCTGCCAAACGCTGTCTGTGGGAAACATTTTTAGGTTCTTCGCTTTATCAATTTTTTTTTAGATTCTCTTAAATAAAGCGTAGAAACAGATGTGGAATTTTTTGTTCTATTTTTCACGATCCAGGGATTATAGAGTTTTATTTTTTCCATAGGAATTGCCTAAGGATACTTTTAGGTGCTTGTTTAACTGACCGTCTATCAAACAATAAGCTTTACGGAAAACGTGATTCGATCCAGTTTTCTTAGACTATAATTAAAGAAACCTTATGATCGCTCAGCCACTTTGTACGGTTGGACCCTTATAGGTTGCCAAAGATAGTACTTTTCTTCAACCCATGTGCGGCCGAACGAGAAGTAGACTTTTTTAATGGGATGCGACGATTTCATAACCAAGGATTTAAAGAGAATTGGAGCTTCGAAGGGTAAAGGACGAAGCCTTGAATAGATTTGGGACAGAGAAGGAGCATACCAAGCGGTGTTGGTCTTAGGTGGTTTTCGCTTCAATGAAACGCCACGCGGATGGCATTTAGTGCCACACACTTTGATTTTAATAATACCAATGTAATTCTAATTCGACTGAGGAAAGATATTTTGAATTTGCCCATTGCTATTTTCAGCTTTTTTACATTCTTTAAATAAAACTTATCGTTTTTATTCTGCTTGCTACGGAATTCTATTAATGTTTCTATTTTTAATCCAGTTGGATCCATATAAAATTGCTGAGGTTTATATATTCTCTAGTCTCGCATGTTTTTTCTTGCAAGGTTTATAACGCCTTAAAGGACAGTTCAAAGCAATTATATCTGAAGAAAGAATATGAGGAAAATACCTTAAGCTTTGTGTCCTTTTTCTTTTTTTCTTAAAATGTAAATCGTTCATTGGAGACTCAAGAGTAGGATAAGGTTAACTCACACCTCCCACTTATTACTCCGATTTTTCTTTTTCTAATACGAATGAGAAAAGAAATGCACAGAGATGTTTGAAGAAGACCTGGACACCTTTTTTTTAGCACTTTTGGGGACGGTTCGTGGAATACACTTGAGCATCCTGGGAAGTCTGACTTCTTTTAATCTCCAGAGTTGACAGTGCCTTCCAGATACTCGAAAACTTTTACGATCTTCTGCACACCGTAAACTTCTTTGGCGGCGTTAACAGCCATGTCGGCCTGGTTTCTGTTGACCAGGCCAAGCAAAAACACGACACCGTTTTCTGTAACCACCTTTATTTTGGTGCCGGTAACTTCCTTTGCGGCAATCAAACGGCTCTTCACTTTTGTCGTCAGCCAGGCGTCATTCGACCGGGCGAAAAATGAAATGGGCCCGCCCACCGTCAACTCGTTGTGCACGCGTTTTACGCGGCGCATGCGCTGCGCAACACCGCTTGCGCTCTCTTTTAACTGTTCTGTGGCCACCTGGCCAGCCAGCAGGACAACACCGTTATAGGTCACAACAACAATATGTGCACCCTTGTAACCGCTGTCTGAACGGCGTATCTCTCTTTCCACCAATCCTTCCAGCACGGCGTCGTCTATGACCACACCCGGAGTACGTCTGCCGGGGTCATCGCGCAGGTTAACGCAGCCGGTTAACAAGAAAGCCGACAGAAGTGAGAGGACCAGGATGGTGGTGCGACGCGAGAACATGGAATGGAATAAAGCGTTACTGTGTGGCATCGATTCGATTCAACGGTGGAAAGACTAATTCTGGTTGCTTGAATTGCTGTCGTCAACGGCAAAGTGCATGGCGGTAATACTCACGCGCAATCAAATGCTGCTTTTAACCAGGTGATTCTCGGACACACGAGACTGCCGCGTATCGCTACCACATCGAAGCGGGCAGGCTTGTCGCTATGCTGCTTGTGTTGCCTGCGGAAAACCTCGGCAGTGCGAATGATTCTGCTCTGTTTACCCTTGGTAACTGTGGCGGCGGCGCCGCCATAGTCGCTGGTTTGCCGGTAGCGTACCTCGACAAAAACCAGCGTCTTTTGCCGTCCGCGGCGTGTTGGCCTGTCTACCAGTATCAGGTCAATTTCTCCGAGCTTGCAGCGGTAGTTCCGCTGCACCAGGCGCAGGCCATGCATGCGCAAGAAATTCAGCGCCAACTGTTCCCCAAGCTGTCCGCGCTGCCTGGTAGTTTGTGTCATGCAGTGTCGCGGTTATTGGCCGGCTGGGCTCTGCAGGCCGTTCTTGTCTATCTGGCTTAAGTTCAGGTCGCGCTTGAATCGGCCTTCACCATCCAGCCACAAGTAGCCGCTAGCGGCAGGTAACGCGAGCTGTCCCGCTGGCTCCAGCAGCGGTAACCAGGTGGCGAGCTTCTAGATTTAGACGGATCAAAATAAAAACTTAAGAGCATTAAAGATACGAAATTGTGCCATATGGAGCGATCACCATGTCGTCTTTTCTTTTTGGGCAGAATATAAATTATTTTTACTGCTTAGAAGGAAGAGAGCACACCTCAAGTTTATATGCATAATTTAATGCAAATTTGAATTCTAGTAATGGGATTCCTGGTATTTAAATCGGGTTATTGTATGCTGAAAATCCATTCTCTCGGAAAATCTGCTATACGATGTGCACTGTAAGAAAAAAAAAATCCCTTTGAGCCTCACCGAAATATGCCTTAATTTCACCAAAACCAAGCTTCATAAGAAATCCACATTATTATAGTTCGATATTTTTGCATCTCAAGTTTCTTCTACTATTGATCAACTATACGAACTTTCTTGAAGTAAGCTTTCTTTTTCGGCTGCGTATGAAGTTTTGCTTTGGAATTTCTCTGTGCCGTATATACCGTACTATAGCCAACCATAGCCAGTAAAGCGAGCGGATGAAGGATAAAAAATCGTTATATGCTAGACGGCTGGAACCGTCGAAAACGACGGGCTGCAAAAACGAGCTTATTGTTAGCCAAATAATAGGCCTGGATATAGGAAATTAATATTTGTGTTCAACATCCTGTGTTCTTATTAATCTGTATTCAATTTTGCGTCAGGAAATCTCTGTATATATAAGAGATTACCGAGCTGCTATCTGGAGCAAGCGAAACGTATTGAAAGAGGGGTAAAACTTGCGAGACCCGAATGACTGAGTGAATTAAGATATTACCTGTGACGCCAGTATACTTCTCAACGCTGAACGTCAAGCGTCATGAGGTAACAAGGCCTCCGTTTGATTTGAATTTTGATATTTGATGCAAGCATAGCAATGTCTAATATAGTCTTCACTATCCTTTGTCCATGCCTAGCCAGAAAACGATGGGCCGAGCTCGCTGCTTTGTCTTTTCTTTTTCTAGATGTGATGCATGCATGTGGTTAAGATTATCTTAACGGGGCTTCAGAGGAATGACCAAACGATCTTCTTTCAGTATGATCCAATCGGTGACTGTCAATCCAGACCTGATATTGCAAAAGGGGAGTATATTTACAGGTAGACTGCTTTTAATTTCAGGTCGTCCTCTCTAAATGATTATGGTAAGCCGGATTAATTGAAGGTTACTTACTGTCTCTTCTTGCAATTTGTTTAGTCTATCAGTAGAAAAATTTGCCATCTGGAACCCTCCGTAAGATTTTTCTGGGAGAATTTTCGGATTGGATAAAATGGTCTCGAGGAATTTTTCCTCTGGGGGTGGGATTTTGCGTCGGAACAGCTTTCCAGGGAGTCTCTTTGTGGAGAAGGAATTTTCCCAGGAGAAGGAGCCCGATATTCCGGCACTATTTAAAAACATCAGGAATTAAATAAAAAAATAAAATAAATTAAATCCTGAATTATATTAAAAATAATTAAATTAATAAATAAAATCAGGAATTAAATTTAAAAAAAATTATTCAACTGAAAGTAAGGAGCAACATCAAAACCTAAAACGAGCAGAAATTATTATTTATATGATGGAGGCTGTCTCCTCCTCAATACCTCGCTCTTTAAACTGAAGTTTGACTTTTTGTCCAAATTCTTTAAGAACAACTTTTGAAACACATGGGCCGTTTAACTAGAATAATAAGCTTTTCAAATGTTCTAAAAAAAGTTATAGCGTAAAGAGTGAGATATTGAGGAGGGAGTCGCCCCCTTATATAAGTAATATTTTCTCGTCCTTTCAAGCTTTGATGTTGCTCCTTACTTTCAGTTGAAAAATAAAAATTGTGTGTGTAATACATATGAAAACCCAGCATAAAAAAAGACGAGAAAACTGAAATTTACTTCAACAAATATCATGATGTTATCCTAATGATGAATTATCAGATTTAATCAAGTCAACCCTGCCTTACCATCCCCCCTTCTCTAAATTGGTGCCAATGCCGTTGATTTAGATAGGCTTAGGTAATATTAGGCTAGCTTTGATTTGCTG
Organism: Alatinidae sp. Z8VKAUB7J3; assembly: GCA_010016025.2. Classification (NCBI taxonomy): domain Eukaryota; kingdom Metazoa; phylum Cnidaria; class Cubozoa; order Carybdeida; family Alatinidae; species Alatinidae sp. Z8VKAUB7J3. Next base: position 104,235,089 of record JAAAKM020073195.1, read on the forward strand.
ACTAGGACCTTTTTAGGAGGTACATGGTTGGCTATCGAAACAATCCATGAGGACTCATGAAAACAACATTTTTGGGTTCATTTAATTTTTTCATTCAATATACGTTCTTTGTCTTTCGCTTACAATGAATCAGTGCTCTTATTTTGTTCGAGAGAAATTAAATTTGTCTTTCTTATATTTAAGTTATGCATTTGATGATTATTGTCACCTGTCAAATGAATTGTCAGTTATTGCAAAACTTAACCATAAATACCAAGAGATTTTGGAGGGTTTCTTAGGCTCAATTTCCCTCCCTTGGTAAGTGCTAGCATCAACCCATGAGTCGTTGCTCTTAACAGTTAAATGATAATTTAATATTTTTGTCTAATAAATTCCTATTATCAATATATCAGTGTTAATATAATAGTTCTCCTCCATACTGTTGAAAATTTTCTGTTAAATTTTTGCCATTCTTTTTACCATTTTGGATGTTTCTAGGGAGACAGGCTAATTCTCCACCAGAAGATTCCCCCCAGAAAATTTCCTTGCGTAAAATTCTCCCAGGGAAATTCTCAGCGCAGAAATTTCACTCCCCGGAAAATCTCTCGACAATTCGCCTCTTGAAAATTCTCCCCAGATGTAAGTTGAGCAGCCAAAGGGAAAATAAGACAAATAAAAAAAAGCAAGGAAAATGTACGATTGTAAATCAGCTTTTATGAGGGAAAAGCCGTAGTTTAGTATGTAGGCAGGGGGTGGGGTGCCAGATGCGTAAAGGAGCAGATTTCAATGTCCAAATTATCCAATTCTCCACGAGCCTTCAGATAAATATAGGATGGGGTATGGAGGCTGGGGTTTAGGAATTGATCTCTCGTCTCCCTTTATTTAGACTAAGCCTGAATAAGGGTGCTGCATGGTGATTCCTCTCTTCTTATTGCAAAAAAATATATCTGACATTTATTTTAAAGCTTCTTTTAACTAAACTAATTTTTTTCATATTACACAAGACTATATACCATCATTTGGAAGTGCACATCAGCTACTGTGAACGAGGGGTGGTGGTATCATTTTGTAGGCGGGGTATGCAGAACCCAAAAAGTGCATTTTAATGCCAAAAAATTTTCACTCTCATTGAGCCTTCAGATAAATATAGAATTAGTTCTAAGAAAGGCTGGGGAGGTAAATTTATATTTAGCCCCTCTTTATTACCGGGAATTTTACTAGTTTATTACAGAAATAAAAAGTAGCATCGAGCCCTAAAACGAGCAGAATTAAAAAAAAAATATTCAAAGGATTGGGTGTTGAGCCAATATTGACGTTGTTAAGCCAAAGTAGAATTTTAAAATGACCTACACGCTCACATGTCTTTAGCAACCTATGACAACAACATACTGAATATAAGACCAACGTAGGCCGTCATTGAAATAATTCCTGTATATTATAACCGTAATGGTTTAATGCTCGACACAAAATCCTCGTTATTAACCCCCAAAGCCACAATCCAGATACAGTCTCTCTTGGGGAGCACATGGTACATCCTAACGTACCTTGGTTAAAGCTTGGGTTTAACTGTAACATTCTAGCCCCCGTAGCTGGTTGTTCTCGCATCTTTTTGGTCATGTTTCGTGCCGGAACACATTAATAATATAATTGCCAATTTAGATTACAATTCTATTATACTTTACCCCTCCCTCTAATTAACAAATATATAGCCCAAATTAAATATTTCCAATACATTTTGTCATGTGGCACTCTTGTTTCAACTTGCAAATTGAACACTGATCAAATTGAGGAACAGAAAGCACTTATAAAAATATGTAACCTACAATTATTCAGCATTTTATGAAATAAAATTTGTTTTTTTAACATGCTGTCTTCTCAACAGCCTGATTTCTAGGCTTCTACTACTTAAATATATTTTTACAATGTATAACACTGAATGTTTTAGGTGTACTGATAGTCAACAGATGAGCCTAATTTTCAACAAAAATGTCTAAATCTAAGGGACCCGAGGATCCATTTCTAGCGCAAAAAGGTAGATCGGGTTGTTGATGTAATTGTAAATAAGAAGGCATGTCTATTTCATAGATTCAAATCATCAGTTGACAATGAATACTTCAATAGGCCATGGCAATTACTTTGGGACTCACCTGATCAGTTAGCACAATGGTTTTCACTGAATAGCAACAAAAGGATCATGCTATTGCTGGCAAGTATGATCAAGGTAATTAGTGAGTTAATTGCAGAATTCATCCAAATTTGAAGCTTGAGTCTAAAGTTAGAAAGTGCTGCCTAATCTTGGAAACAGGATCTTTGTGAAGCAGAATAATTTGATATAAAAAGGCTAGACTACAGGTTTTTTTTGCTGTGCAATTGTTTGCTTACAATATTAGCTAACAGTTATTTATTTAGACAGCAGAAACAGAATTGTTAGCTAACAGAAATATTTTACTTGAAATTTTCCAACAAGCTTTCAATTTGTTAGAAATGTTCTATAACAATGTTAGCAAACACTTGTTGGGATAATTGTTAGCTTACAATTTTTGTTGGAATGGCAGAAAAACCCTTCTGTCTATGTTTGGTAAAATACAAGCTAGTTTTTACTATCATAAAAAGGGGACCAGGTTAGGAAAATCAAACTTTTAGTAATGGATCCAGAGCCAAAAACATACTCCAAAAAAAGATTGCCAAGCTACTATGTTAACCCTCTTCTGGTAACTAAGCATTAAAAATTTGGCTTGGCTGCATGCCAGGTCTATACCTATAAGAATTTTGACAAAGTAACATTACATCTTAATTTTCAGTTTTTATCCACTGGTTTTAGCTCTAAAAATGCAATTACTGTAAATCAAGTAAAATTTTTGAGCTGAAAATATACCACTGCATTAATTCCAGGCAATAAGCCATTTAAGTGTGATGAATGTGGTGCTGCATTTACTTAAAGGAAGAAGTTGCAGTATCATCGATGTTCTTCACCGTATTTTGAAAATGATGAGTCAAGTGAACCAAGATATACGTGTCCAGACTGTGGCAGAAAGTTTTTCAATAAAAAGGGATACGCTCATCATAGGTAAGGACGTTAGTTTAGTCTTTATAGACTCCACTAGTACTACTGACAAATTATCGATGTGAAGGGCTTCCTGAGGCTAAAGCAGCTACAATGAACCCCCCCCTCCCTGCAATGGTATTGATAGCTTTAATCTTTGCTCCCTCTCATAAAATTCAGATTTACTTTTAATGTTTTCTTGCCAAAATTACTGTTTTACGGGTTGCAATGTTAAAACGTGACAATTTTCTGTGGTGTCATCTCTTTTTACAACAAAAAAGGCACTTGATTGGCGGTTCCCAGATCTGTGGTATCTGCACCCTTAAATGTACGTGGAAGCCTCTGGTGGAGAGAGTACGCGAAAAAAACCAGTCATGATGGATTCACCATCTTGGCCATTGGCATTAAACAATTATGCAGCATAGCTGATGATTCGTTAATCGGGGCGATTCTGTGAAAGCATGTGCATGCTATTAATAACTGAGGGAAGCACTGGAAAACCATTCGGGTGAAAAACCCGCGATCACAAGACATGTAAGATTTTATTATGAGAGTCTGTCATGTTGCTCAAGGTGAATATCGTACAAGCTCCGGATTGCCCCCATACTACACATATTCACTTGTAGGGCAATCAGGCAACCGCTATTTGTCTTTACCTTACTAAATTACCGTACGAAGACACAAAACTATTGTGTGTTTTTTTCTAGTGTCCCATCCAATCTTTCTTCACTCAACACACTAATCTTCGGTTTACTGCAGTGCCTTGTTTGTTTTGGAGTGCACGACTTACAATGTAACTTAACTAATAATTACAGATATCAGATACTTTCTTGTGGTAACTATTAGCTCAAGCCACTCCTTACTTATAGTTAGTTTCTAGGAACTGTTTGATCATTAACGTTGACATGTACAAAAATATACTTTATGGCTTCTTATAGCTAAAGCAAGCTAAATTACCGTACGAAGACACAAAACTATTGTGTGTTTTTTTTTAGTGTCCCATCCAATCTTTTTTCACTCAACACACTAATCTTCGGTTTACTGCAGTGATGAATACGCAAAAAAAAATTATTAACCACCTCATAATATTAAAGTCTCACCGTAGCATTAACTGCCTCAATTAAAGCACCCGCAAACCCATCTCTTCCAATATTTTTGGCTTCAGTTTAAATAACTGGCCCCTGCCAAAATTTTTAACCTTACTTAATTTTGATTTGTGACCTCTGATTTGTGATTTTTGGTCAGTATTGTGTCTCAAATGTTTATCTTTACATTTTGAGATTAAGTTTAAATAATTTCCACCAGCCAGGATTTTTGACCTTACTTTAATTTATGATTATGACCTATGATTTTTGATTCGAGACCAATATTGTGTACCGGGTTATGTTTTCCTTTGTATTTTGAGCTTAAGTTTAAATAGCTGGCTCCTACCAAAATTAGTGACCTTACTTTAATTTATGTCTTGTGACCACTGATTTGTGATGAATATTGTGTATCGGATGAAGTTATCCTTTATTTTTTTATTTTACGTTTAAGTAACCGGTACCTGTCCAAATTAGTGACTTTACTTTAGCTTATGACCTCAGATTTGTGATTTGTGATCAATATTGTATATCGGATGTTTGCCTTCATATTTAGAGTTTAAGTTTAAATAAATGGCACCTGCCCAAGTTTGTGACTATACTTATATTTAGGTATAAGTTTTCTTATCAAACATTCGGTAATTTGAGCGGCAATATTTTACACAAATCTTATTAAAAATATAGATTGTTAGCCAAGAAATTGGGCAAATCAAATTGAAATATGATAAATTTTGACTTACAGTTAATTCGTTTGAGAACATTTCGTTCCGTAGGCAGGCTTCATCGAGCCGACTATCAGCTTTGGGCAGATTTGAGCAGTATTCACCATAAATTAAAAACTTCTCCTTCCATTGTAGGAAGATGTCGCTGATCTGTATTGCAACTCCAAGAGTACAGGCTCGGCAAAGATCGCTATGGAAACCAATGAGGATTTTCACTATTTCTTAGAAGAAAAAAGCAACTTACTTTGCTTTCTTTTCTTTTGTAATACTGATTCTGTGCTCCAACCATACCCGACTGTTATAACATCAGCAAAAATAATGCAAAATAATCTTCCAAGTGCAAAACTACCAAAAATCGCTATCAATTAATAAATGAAACTCAAAACGAACGTCCGTTTTGAGTTTCATTTATTTATTGATAGCAATATATGATATTTTTACGACACTGGACAGGAAACCTCCTTCATTTTTTAGAGTTTTGGTTACTATTGAGCCGGGTCGCTCCTTACTACAGTTCGTTACCACGAACTGTTTGATTATTGAACCTATATCAGTTAAAAAAAATTTTCAGTCGTCAATAGTGAATACAAGTAAGCCATATGGGATAATTTTGTTCGTTGGAACCTTTTTCACGAAAAGTACTGAAGTTTACATTAGGATAAAACAAAATATTTTGCACAGACTATTTGAAAGAGCAGGAAAAAAAAATGTATCAATTAGCTTGAAAGTAATGTCTTTTGATTATCATTCTCCTATGGCTTATGAAACCTTGAATTTTAGTGTCAAGTCGTGGGACTGAGTTGATCTGAGAGGAATCGACTCGAGTAATATCCCGCTTCAATGGCAGATAGTTTTCACTACAATTTCTTCATGTTACACTTTCTTTTCCAGTGCGAAAGTCAAAATTATTTCATCTGTGTTACCTTAGATACCTGAGGGATCTTTTTTTTATTTTTTTATTTTTATTTTAGCGACAATGGTGAGGTGGCCTCTGAATATTGTAACCGTCAAGAAGAGAATGAAATTGGACGTCCACGTGATGAACATTCGAAAAGAGGGCCAAATCATCGTCGTGGCTACGTCCTGTCAGCGCCATATCCAGTCAAAAAGTCTCCAAGGAGTGGGAATCTTGGCTCTGGGCGAAGTCCCCGACGATCTGGTATACCCCTCCCACTTGTTAATTTTGCTAATTCTTATTTTCCTCAATTTTCTTCTGTTCTAAATCTTAATTCATTATTAGATTCTTAACTGATTTCAAAATTATTTTTGCTTATTTGTTTTTCTATTCCCTTTTTAGTCATTTATGAGATAGTTAAATTATTGCTATACGTCAGCTAAAAGGCTCTTAATGTAGAAAAGTGTATACATTATGCATGCAGAGAGGAGAATGGTGACGAATAAAGGAAATTCTCCCCTCCTCTGTAGTTTTTTGTCTTCTTTTTCTTTGCTTTCGTGCTCTTCAATGTCATTATTTTTATTTTCTTTCTAATTTCCTTTCCTTTTTATTTTTTTTAAGACAGGAAAATTGTCCGAGTCATTTTCTTGTAATGTTTTTCATCTTCTTTGAAGCAGCACCAGCCATTATCAGTCCAGAAGCTTTTTTGTAGCCTTGTTCAGTCCCTATATTAAATACTCATGAACAGCCCAAATAAATTCGAAACTATTGCATACATTTTGAACGGGCGAGAGGAAGAAAGAGAGAGAGAGAGAGAGAGAGAGAGAGAGAGAGAGAGAGAGAGAGAGAGAGAGAGAGAGAGAGAGTGCAATAAAAGCTGTCATACTCGTTACAAAGCAGTTATCGATAAACGTAAAAGCATAAAATTTAGGTTTTAATGTAGAGATCACAATGGAGCATTACAAAAGATAATGAAAGTCATACTTTAGAGTTCCGACTTGCTTTTTCTTTTGCTTTTTGTTTGGCCTTTTCGTATAAGGGTACAAGTTGACCTTCCCTCGCCAGCATATTCAATAGCTCCACAATGAACGGCAAATAATTATGTTTCCTTCGAATATTTTCAATCTTTTGATTTTTCCGTTTCATTTGTTCCTCTTCAATGAGAGCTTGAAGATGAGCAATTTGAGCTTGTTGAGCTTCTGTTGCTTTCCCTGACGACTAAAAATAGAAGGAATACTTCAAAATTTAAAATCGCAAATGCAAAAACACATTGGCTTTCAATTGGGCTATTAAGGGCTATTAACCGAATTAAAAAGGGTGATTTTTTATATTATTTCGCCCCTCGGACCCACTGTAGACCTATTCAAAAGTCATTTTTAAAGATTTTTCTAATTGTAATTTAAAGGTTTTTCTAATGGCAATGGTAAATAGAAGTAACTGATTCCCTAAAACAACTACACCATCAAACGATACCCATACCTTCTTATAAACTGCTTGGAGCCATATGTTTTTGTTTAGATTTTTGCTGGTTTTCTCACAATGTTTCTGCTTGTATATTTGGTCCCCATTACTGCAAAAATTGCATAAGTGCATATAGAGATCTTTTTCATTAAAAACTTAATTTCCAATTGTTCTCCTAATTTTAAAAGATATATACGATTATGGAAATTACCACTTGACACATTCAAACAATCATGTTTCATTTTCACTGTCCTTGCTACTTTAAACTGTCTTTTAAATCTTCCTATATTGCTCTCAAAGTTTTTGTGGTGAATCGATTTAATACATTTTTAGTAAATTACTTTAGTTAGTAGATTAATCTGCAGCAAATCAATTCAATGGATGACGAAACAAAGAGTAAGGGTAGTTTTTGGTTGAAAGCTTGGGAATGCTTGAAATGACACTGATATTATGTTTATCGAAACTTCATGTAAAAACTATAGGGAAACCTAAACACAGAAGATTCACATGATTTATTCAAAATGACAGCTACAAATTTCGCAATCCATCTAATATCTTCATTTTTCCAACATACGTAGCTATTACCCTCGAAAACGAAAACTTTTGAAATAGGGGGAAGTAAAACTCCCCTTGAGCTAGATTGTGCTGAAGATTAGCAAAATTAATTAATTTTTTTTAGTCTTTGGGAATTCAAGGTACAAGAATAAGTCTGGAAATTAATTTTGAGAATACTAAGTCGCTAAGGCTAAGAATAAGTGAAGATGAAAAGGTGACGTTGGGTAACGAAAATACTAATCAAGGGGACCACATCACCTACCTAGGTACTATTATTAGTAAAGACGGTAGGTGCAGTAAAGATGTTATGTTGAATAACGAGAAGATGATCAAGCGGACTTTGTCTTAATGAGCAGAGAAAAGGCAATGGGAAAGCACGGAAAGCATTCTAGGTGAAACTGTGAGCAAAATAAATGATCACAGTTGAGAAAAAATTCGGAAGAATAGAGAGATAAGCTTCAAACCAATATTAGAATATTTAAAGCTACAGTGATGACAGTGTTAAATGTGGCTCTGAAGCACGTGCGTTCCGAAAAAACGGCCAAAGATTTGCTATATGTTTTCCAGAAAAATTGCCTAAGGATTGTTTTATGTACCAGACTCATTGACCGTGTTTCAAAAAGTAGGGTGTACAAAAGTGTGGTTCTATCCCGCTTTCTTGGGGTGTAATGAGAGAAAAGTTGAGATGGCTTGGGAAAATTCTGTGGATTGAGAATGACATATTGCCAAAGGTTGTTCTTTTCGGCCAACCGTCTAGGGCTAAACAAAAAGCAGGTAATCCTCGGTTGGGATGGGAGGATGTCGTAAGGAAAGAGTTAAGGGAAATGGGAACTTCGTGGGAGGGAGTAAAGAGGGATGCTTTGAATAGATTGGGATGGAGGAGCCGACATAGCTGTGTTACCCTCAGTCAGCTTGGTATTACGTTGAGTGTTTAATAGTAGTAGTAATGGTGATGCTATTGCATGTGTGTTTGCACTTTCATGTATATATGGAAAATATATGAATACTTATTTTAGAGGGCTCACATTTGGAAAGAACTTTTGTATAAAAAAATAGACTCTTTAGAAATTGAAATAAAATAAATCATAAGAATCTTAGTATTGTTTAGGTTTAGGGAAGGCCCAATGTTCTGTTAAGTACGTCATCGATTTGATGTGACCAAAAGTGACTCTTTGAGGGAGAGGTGGCTTTTTAGAAGGACACAACTTTACTCGGTTCCTCTGAAAGCAGTGACAGGAATTCAGGGAAATTCAGCTGGAAGTGAGTAAAATATTTATCGATATCCAGTTGGAGGGGCCAAATTTTTCTGATTTTTTCTCAAAGCAAATTTCTAAAAATTGCGTCGGTCAATGAAAATAGCCGCAAAAACGGCATATTCAAAAGTCTTGTGGGAGTACAAAAAACAGAGGGCAAAGGCCATCAACTGGCACCACTGTATAAAAAAAAATGAATTTAGTGCTTTGACAAAATTTAGAATAGAATTTTCGTTAATTATAATTAGTTCCTAATTTTGTGCCGAGGAAAACGATAACCCACAATTATGAGCGCTTTGTATCTCTACAAATGCAGAACAGACTACAATGTTAGCCCCTTTTATATTTGATAACCATTGTAGAGACTAATTATCGTGTACTCTTTCATTTTAGGCTGAAGGTAAAGCCTAATAATTAAATATAACTGAGTTCTAAATAAAAACCAAATGTTGAATCTGTCTGGATATTTTAGTTGCATCTATAGAGTTTAAAAAATAGATGACTCTGCCAACTATTGTCTTTTCATGAACAAAAAAGTTAAGTCAGTATTTCGATCTACAAATCAATCCGGTAAGATCTTTCATACTTCATCATATATAGCTTTTAGTCAGACCTAATGATACTTATCTTTTTCCTCTGGACATATTTCTCAAAAACTTAAGTTTATTCTAAGGACTGTGATAAGACATACAAGTAAAGCAAATAGTCAATTTAAATGTAAATATTCATTGTAAAGCACTTCTGAATAAGTAAGTTTGCTGATTTGAGCATATCGATGTAGTGAAAATTAGTCATTGAGTACATTAAGATAAAAATTTGGGGAAATCGGTTTGTATGATCAAAGTAATTTGCTTTGACAGTAAAATTGGTTCTAATGCTTCATTAACAAAAACTTGTCCTGGTTCATTTAAACTAAAAAGTATTTTTCATTTGTAAGGTGACATAAATCGTACCTGGGTTATCTATCTATTTAGTTAAATGTTATTTCACTTAAGTTTCCATGTTTTGTTATAAACAGTTTGGCTGATGTCTACCTTATTTTGTGAATGTAACTCAAGCGGTTACATAAAGATTACATACCTTTTGATAAATAGTTTTGTTAAAATACAAAGGTAAGGAAAGTCCTATCTTTAAAAAAATACGTTGGTTAAGCCTTTGTTAAAATTTTGAAATCGGTTTGCACTGGAGTGAATTGTTTCTTGAAACCCCAAAACAGGCAAATATTCATTGATCAGAGTGAGAATTGGATGCTAGAGCCCCATTGGAATTGCTTGCTAGGGCCCCATTGGAATTTGATGCTAAGGGTCCCGCTGGAATCACTCACTAGGGTCGAGCGTCTTGAAGGTCCCCCACTAGCAGTCCCTAAAGGTTTTAGGGACTGCTCTAAGACTCTCTATGACGTAACAATCACGGTAATCCTAAGGTAAAGAAGCCCTGATGGTTTTTTAAGACTCTTTATTATGTAGCAACCATAGAAATCCTGATTTGTCGGGGTCTTGTTGGGTAGAGAAGCCCCTGAAGGTTTTCCCCATATCCTTGGGTTTTATAAGCATAAAAACCATAGAAAAATATCCCTATAACATAACAGACACCTGAATCTCTTAGAAAACATTCCCTATGACGTAACAGACACCTGCACCGTGAATAAATTTAAAAGAAACTGTTGAGATCGGGACTCGAAGGAGTATGTGTATCGCCGGAAGCCTTATGCTGTCACTACTGTTATTGAGGTTATAAAGTGGTTAAGCATTTTGGAATCTGTAGACATCCGTAGAATCCGTATCAGATTGAGGCTCAGAGACTGGGTCATAAATTACCTTCAAGTATGCTGTTTCGAACACATATATCTATTTTGGGGAGGGTTCAGTGTAAACTTTCTTCTGTTCAATAAGTTCAAGTGAGCTCCTGTGCATGAATTGGTAGACCTGACTAAAGAGATTCATTAATAATAGTTTGCATTTTAGGAAATCCCGTAGAGGAGAGATGCAGTGCTGAAGGTATTTGGAGGAGAGAGTGCATTAAAAAGCTCCCCAATTTGACCAAACTTGACGGCCTTCATGTTACATTGGATAATTTTGAAGATGACCAAGGAGGTGAAGACAAAGAAAAATCAGGTTCAGATCCATCGCCATTTAAGTTTCGAGGATCTTTAACAGAAGAAAGTCTTGTCAGTAAAGTGGCCGATGATCAAAATGATTTTATCAGAGTAGTCGACCATAAGGGCACAACAGGAAATATTTGAAATCAATAGTAAATAAAATTTAGGTTTTTTCATGTTTTTTGTAATTTTGAAAGTGCACATTTAAAATGGGCTGTATGCCAGTTACCTTAGTAGTCACCACATAATGTGGAATAATATGATAGATTTGTTGTCTCTTTTTTTTAGCAATAATAGCAGCAGTGGCTGGCCCGCCATGGCCGTAACCGTTGACGACGGCGGCATGGGCGACGTGGGTGCGTTTTCCGATTTGAAACTTATAGACGCCCGTCCGGCTATTGCTTACTATGACGGCACGAATGGCGATTTAAAATTTATCCTGGCCAATAACGCCGCCGGCAGTAGTTGGCCCGCTATGGCGATAACGGTAGACGATGGCGGCGCGAACAACGTGGGCCGCTTCCCCTCCATGCAATTTGTTAATGATATTCCGGCTATCGCTTATTATGACGTCACCAATGGCAATTTAAAGTACATTCGGGCCGACGACCTCAATGCAAGCGCTTGGACCGGCCCGTCTCTGACGATCGACGCGGTAGGCGACGTAGGCCGATTTGCGGTCCTGCAAGTTGTTAATGATCGCCCAGCCGTTAGTTATCTGGATGGGGATGAGCAAGATTTAAAATATGTGCGGGCCTTTGACAATATTGGCCTCAATTGGGGCAGAGTCTGCATAGACGGCCCGAATGACGTTGGTCAGGCCTCCTCCCTGCAAATCATCAACGGTCTTCCGGCTATTTCTTATATTGATATAGAAAATAACAATTTGAAGTATGTGCGAGCGCTCAACGGCGTCGGTTCGGCCTGGAGCGCGCCCGTAACGATTGGCTCTGCAGGCGGCTCAGGGACTTATTCTTCTTTGCAAACCGTCAACGGCTTCCCGGCTATTGCTTATCATGATAATGCTGTGTTGAAGTATGTGCGGGCGCTGGACGCCGACGGTAATAGTTGGGCTACGCCCATAACGCTAGAAGGAGGGAACTTTTTTGGGGAATACGTCTCCATGCAAATTGTCAACGGCAATCCGGCTGTCGCTTACCGCGATGATTTCGAAGGCGCCTTAAAATATATTCGGGCCAATGACGCCGACGGCGCCAGTTGGCCTTCGGCTATAACGATATACGGCGACGGCGGTGGCGAAGACGCCGGCCGATACGCCTCCCTGCAAGTAATCCACGACCGCCCGGCTATCAGTTTCTATGACGGCGGAGACCGCGATTTGGAATACATCCGGGCAAACGACGCCAATGGAGATAGTTGGCCCGCCTCCCCGATCATTGTCGATGGTCTAAGTTCGGAAGTTGGTTCGCATTCCTTCCTGCAAATCGTCTGCGATCGCCCGGCCATCAGTTATTACGACCTTGACAATGGCGCTTTAAAATACGTTCAGGCCAGCGACGTCCGATATTTCAGAAGGTCCTCATCTGCGAGTCAGTACCTCCCTGGAGACGGCAGCCGGTAGGACAGAAGAAAATTCTTTAGCAAAAACTCAGAGTACCTTTAAACTGGAGGTTTTTGAAGCCATGGTCAGAGATTGGATAGGGACTGACTGAAGATTGTCGTGGATACTTTACGTCGCCCTTTACTGAAATCACAAAATGGACGTAACAAAACAGAAATAGAAACATATAAACCCTTAAGCGGCCTTCAGAAAATAAAGGAATCATTTTTAAAGCTCTCAATAGATTTTTTTTTTTTTTTTACCGGCCATGAAATCACTACCTTTTACGGCGCGATTTTAACTCTCTAAAAAGTTGAAGAAAGCTCAGTTTTCAGCACCTCAGAATTAGGATTTTAAACCATAAAGATTATTATAATACCCTTTTCATTCTTCCCAGCCTTTCCATTCCGAAAATGGCACTCAAAGTGCAATTTTCTAGTTACATATGGTATTTTAAGATGGCTTTATCAAATTTATAAAAAGTTGGTTAGGTTTAAAAATTGGATTTAAAATGAGCCTTTAAACAGATCTTTTTGATGTTTCAGTGGTCCACCTAGCCGTCGCGTTCCAGAAATGACACCCAAATTGTCCTTTTAAGGTGCCATATGGCACTTTATGATGGCGTTATAAATGAGTGCTTGATCAGCTCTTTACGATGTTCCAGTGTCCGGCTAGCGACGAAAAAGAAAACAGAAAAAAAGAAGATAAATCAGTGATGTATAGAGTTTTCAACAGGCGATTTCAGTGTTTTACTTTTAGTTTTGCTTCTTGATAAGTCTGGCCGCCATAGCCTAATAACCTGCCCAGTTCATTAGCTGCATCGTTAAATTGATACTCGCGGTATTCACCTAGAAGTGAGGTGTTATTAGCTAAAAATCGATCTAACGCATTGACCAAAGCACGATCAGATTCTACTGCAGCGATAAAATTATCATCATATCGGCCGCTGTAAAAAAGGGTTAATGTTTGGGTTAATACGCGCTGCATATTAGCTCCCCACTGGGCATCAAAGCGATCGAGCCAACTAATGGCGGTAGGTAAAAACTGGCTGCGCCATGATTTAGTATGCATCAGGATCATGGCTTCTTTTACAGCGTATCCGTGGGTTTCGTCAGTGTTGTAATAATTGGTGTTGTCGGCGAAGGATTGCAGAAAATTGGCGATAGCAGATTCAACGCTCGTGCATTTGGAATCAGCATAAAATACCCAATCCTTTTAATGTATTTGTTATTGTCAAATGCAGGTTACTGCTGTAGTGAGTTATAAGCATAAGTTTAAGGGAATCCGGGAACCACTTGACAAAATTTCTACAAATTTTTCTATCAATATTTTCTTTAGTCTATTGAATTTAGGCGTCCTTTGGCCGATTCGCAAAAAAAAAGAAAGGAAATCGTTGTTTCCGATCAATAGTTTAAAGAGACATGCCAAACATATTTCGACCGAACTATTCTGAAATTCTTCCAACAAACTCTGAGCCATTACTTATGTGTGCAAATTGGTTGATTTCACTTTTTTCTGTTTAGGTAAATTTGATAACTTTTGTAGAGCCAAACCATTTTACTGCACGGCAACGCTGTTCAGCAAGCGTACGTGTTTACTGACCGCTATTTTAAAGAAACATGCCAGCGTATCTCACCTGCCAAATTTTGCTGAAAATCTTCCAATAACAAAAAGGTGTGTCTGGGACCTTCTAAATTTAAGCAATTTTTTTTTTTAATATCAACATTGAAAGTTGCAGGTTGGCTTATATTGTCCAAAATAAAATTTAAAATCTGTTTGAAAAACCACGTTTTGCGTCGGATGCACCGAATAATTGCACCTTAAATGGATAATAGCCCTGTTGAATTGACTAGGGCTGCAGTTTAAATTGGACACGAATTTTGAACTTGAAAAGGTTTATCTTTTGCTGAGGGGGGGGGGTTCTTAGGTACTAAAATAAAAAGGAGTCAACTAGTAAATTAAATGAGAACTGTAGAAGATTATCGACAAGATTGGAAGACATCTCGGTACTCTATGAACTTATGGGCCCTCTTCCCTGATCCTCACGTACGGTTGGTGTCTGCGCCATATAGAGATGGTTTCAAGGGAGGGACAGAAGGGGGCACTCTCCCCGGGCGTAGAAATTTTAGGGACGGCAAATTTCAAAGAAATAACGTAACGGTTATAATCATTTTATGATTTTTGAAATTTTATGAATAAAGAAGAGAACGCAGTTAATAAATGAAAATGATTAAGAAACTATTGATTAATAAATAAATGAAGATAAATTGAAAATAATTAAATGATAATTATAATTAAAATAAAGTAATTAGTAACAATTGAATAATTTAAATAATAATTTAAAAATAATTTTAAAATGTTTTATTAAAAAATAAATTTGGTTAAAATTTGGCCCAAAAAGCTCTCAGGAAGTTTCCATTTCCCTTAAATATTTCTTTACGACATCCTCTCACTCCGACCGAAGCCGACCTGCTTTGCGTTTTGCCCTAGACGGTTGGCCAACGGACACCCGCTAAAAAAAACTAGAAAAAAAAACACGAAATAGCTAAATTTAATTTTCTATTTCTTTTTAATTTCTTATATTCTTTCGGTTGTATAATCCCTATTTGTTCGGCATTGGGGAACAAATCTTCTCATTCTGCTCCATCTTCTCATCCTTCGTTTGGGGCAGATTTGCTGATGAAGAATGTGGCGTTCCTAAAGCTATTATTCAGAATCACTGACATCAAACATAACGTTAATGGCTCTATGAGAATTCTCTTAGTCTTATCTTCTCGATCATGGGGGCGATAGCCTAGAACATTTGGCTATTTGACGGATTTCCACCCTTTTTTGGAAGTGTAATCATTCCAATTTGGCCTGTATGATGTTTAGGGATTAAATTTGATTCTATTGAACCGTTTAGTTTCGAGCGTAATGCAAGCTATGGAGATTTATCTGAGGATTGGCGACAAGCGTTTAAATGTAATTGGCACTAACATTGTTGGATAATTCCTAATTAAGCTAGACCTTATTGGAGTCAATAGTAATTAATTGCAATAACATATTGAATAATCGTAAAGACTGTGCATTATTGAATGCGGTTTCAACCGCAAGAGTAGGGGTTATTTAAAAGAGTGAGAACTGGCGAAAAATCGTCAATGTTATCTAGCATTTGGCGTTTCTTGGAATTTCTTCAGCGCAATGATAATGAGAAAGTAGTTTTAACTGTGTAAAATAAGTGTCTAATCTCTGTTTTTCAAAGAGGCACGATTGCAAAGCTTAAAAAACTGTTAAAAAACGCCAAACGCTTGATGACGCTGGTTGTTTTTTGTCGCTAGCGTCATTTTCCACTCTTGTAAAGTTACCCATACTCTTTGGTTTGAACATTAAAATGGATTTTTCACATCATCGACATAAGTTCTGGTTCCGTATTTCTTACTTCATAATATCTGAATAATTGTAGCTGACACATTTTGCATGCAGGCCTCCCCTAATGTGAAGATATATAGCCCAAATTTATTTCTAAAGTATTGTATTTTTATCTTGCTAGGGTATATTTTATTAGGACTAACCTAACTTCACTTCTTGGGAGTAGGGGGTATATCATACAAGTACCATGGATGTTAGTATGAACATGGAGTTTTTTGTTTAAAAATTATGATTTGGGGTTTTTTGTTGTGGATTTTCATGATTTACCATGCTTGTTTCAGCTTTCTTGGTGTTTCCAAGTTTGCTTTGGAAGTTTTGTTGAAAACAGTTGAATTAGCATGGTTAGCTGTGATATTTCATAGTTTAGCTGGTCTGTCTTAGCTTTTTGGGCGTTTCAAAGAGTATTTTTGGAAAAAATTCATTTAGTTTCACTGTTTTGTGGTTTAGTTAGTCTATGTTAGCGTTGTTGGTGTTTCCAAGTACATTTCGGAAGTTTTGTTTGAAACATGAAATTTAGGGTGTTTACATCTGTGTTTCGAACTTTAGCATGTCCGTGTTAGCGTTGTTCGTGTTTCCAAGTGTATTTCGGAAGTTTTTGTTTGAAATATTAGTTCTGTTCTGGTGTTTTACGGTTTAGCTTGTCTGTATTAGCTTTGTTGGTATTTCTAAGCGTCTTTTGAAAGTTTTTTGCTTAAAACATATGGTTTAGGTTGTCAGCGTTAGCTTTGTTGGTGTTTCCAAGTGCGTTTTGAAAGGTTTTTGCCGGAGTCCTATGATTTAATACGTTTACTATTACTGCTTCGTGCTTTAGAATGTCTATTTTACCGTTATTTTGTTGTTACCAATATTATGGGAATTTTGAAACCAAAATTTTATTTAAAAGCTAGTAATTTAGGTTAACCTAATCAACCTAGCCTAGACATGGCAGTTAAGTGGCACGCCGAAACAGCAGAACTAAACAAATTCTTAAAAAATTCTCTTTGAAACATCAACAAAGCTAACACAGACAGGCTAAAACACAAAGGAGCACAGCTAAACATCATAAATCTTATGTTTCAAATAAATAACTTCCAAAATACAATTGGAAGCACCAACAAAGTTAAAACACACAAGCTAAACCATGAAACAGGATAAGTAAACATCCTAAATCATGTGTTTCAAACGAAAAGTTCCAGAATACACTTGGAAACACAAGCAACTCTATCAAAGACAAACTAAACCCCAAAACAGAATAAGTAAACAACCTAAATCATTTGTTTCAAACAATAGCTTCCAGAACACACTTATAAACACAAAAAACGCTAACACAGACACGCTAAACCACGAAACAGCAAAACTAAACTATTTCTTCCAAAATACTCTTTGAGACACAAACAAAGATAACACAGAGAAGCTAAACAACGAAACATAACAACTAAATATCCTATATCATCCATGGAATTGAAGAAGAATAGTTAAAACACGTTTTCATTGTTAATCTTGCCTTTTCGGCACCTAACCTCAAATGTCTTTTTGTAACTGGTTCTGTGTTAATGTCTACTGCTTTTTTAAATTTTCTCATGACCATTTTTAATTAAATCTGTGCATAGAGCATTTTGTATATATTCCCTTAAGTCCCTATTTAGGGGAATATTATTATTAATCTTAACTCTGATTTCATTTGTTTCTCAAACTATTTGCTTTATGCCTACGTCATTGCTAATAAAGGCAGATTCTTCAAAAAGTATTTTGTGACTAGTATTTTCAAAAACACGGCTGCTTAAAGCAGAATCAAAAGAAACATTAACAATATTAGAATTTAGAGCTTTAGTGATATCATGTTTATGCTGTCGTAGGCATTGTCGTGCAAAGATTATGATTTATGCATTTACTTAACCTAATCTACTATAAGGAAAAGTAAGCAATATAAGAAAGAATTGCAGACATGCGAGAATAAACACAACCACTAGCAAAGCAATCATAATCACTACATCTCCCTTTTTTCACTTTAAACTAATTGGCTCATAATGCACCAGGACTGCATCATATCATCACCTGCTGAGATCTCATTAAATTTATTTACATCCCAAGAAGGCACTAGGCTTCTCTATTGTGTTTTCTAAGTATGCATTAAGGTTGTTACACTAGTAAATATACTATCACACTTAACACCTTTTTTTTAGCGGGCACAAGAAGGCGCTAGGCTCACTTCTCTGATATTTACTCTTGGTATATACTTTGCATACCTTTTGCTTCACACATCTATTTACGGGTTCAATCTCTTTAGTGATTTGACCACTCTGCCAGAACATGTTTTTGCGCTGACTGGAGGGAGAGGTGCTGCTCCCCATGTCTAAATTGAGGCCTCAAAAAAGGTGAGCTCTGTCCCCATTTGGTCTAGTAGGACTGAGGAGCACCACGGTGATCTTCTGAGCTGATTCCTGGGTGGTGACTGTGATTTTTTAGCCAGAATTTCTTTGTTTTGAATAGAGTGTGGCCGAAGTTATGACAGTTGGCCCACCAGGGTCTTTAGTCTCCAAGTCAATGCCAAGGCGGCTCTAGAGGTGAACTCTATTCCGTCTTATGACCGACCCGTTGTCTATGTCAAATACGTAGGATCGAAAGGCGTCAGACTAGATTATTACATTTCCTGGGCTCTATTTACTACTCGGGTGGTTGGTAACGGTGGACCTGACCTCTCCTGGCTGGCGTAAAATCTTGATTAGCGCCTCCCCATGTTTTTAAAAATTTGCACGCCATATTCCAACAAAATGTTTATTTATTAGCAAATTTTCGATTTATTCAAATTTGACCCTTTCGTTTACTCCACCCTCTGCAATATTATTAATTATCTTGTTCCTATTGATTGCTTCTAATTCTTCGAGTTCTATGCTCGTTAACAATAAATTATTTAGTCGCTCCTGGCTCATAGTCGATCTAACCTTTCTTACTAATTGACGTGAGTGCTGATACCCCTCCTTTTTCAGCTTTGAAAAAGTTAAAAATAGACCTTCCTCTGGTGTCGATGGGATCACGGCAAAGATGCTGAAGACATACCCTCGAAGCCGCTTAACTGTTTAAAATGCTCTCCTAGTGGTTGTCTGGAATATCTAAATAGTGCCAAAAAATTCGATCAGGGACATACTGGTCAAACCAGGGGCGTTGAAAACATGCGCCTTTAAAGAAAACTGAACATGTCGTGGTAGGAAAAGGTCACGAACATTGAAGTTTGCCGGAAAACTGGTCAGCCATTAGCTGCTGGCCTTTTGAAGCGTAGGAGATGGACGTAGGCGTACCTTGAACACGTCTTTCGTATGGTAGAGAATGGATTCCCACCTACATCTTATGGGTTGTGACCTTAAGAGAGTTGCAAAAGAGGTTGTCCAAGACATGCATTGTGACGAGAGAATAAATATGTTTTGAGTAGAGGGGAGATGACTCTCCAACCATAATGGGAGGACACCAGGACTGCAACTCAGCTCTGTGATGTCTGAAAAGGTTTCGTAGATACCCTTTGTGCCATTCCTGGCTCTGGGGGATCTGAGGTTAACGAGCCTCATTACTGGCCACTGACACTACAATCGCTAATGATATTTGATAGGCAACTCTTACGTTTGTAAAGATCCCTTCATCTCCGTGTTGCGTTGTTATTTCTAACACCAATAGGTTTCTTTAAGGAAATATGTCGGTGTTGAATTATTTTCTTCTTGTCTTGGAGTTCGTGGAACAACTGAAAGGGATCTATATCATTGCAATCTTTTACTATTTTCAAGGAGTGATTGTGAAGATATAGGAAAAATGAAACTGTTGGATTCAGTTTACTAAGTAAATGTTATGATTATTACTATTTTTTACTCTCCATTTACTAGGGCTTTTTAGGTTATTTTTTACCTCGCTCTCGCTGTGTCGCTCCTCTCGGGGTCGGCGGCAGCTCAGTCCTGGGAGGGTCTGCCGGCCATCACGGCCTCCGACGCCGAGCCCAACGACTTCTTCGGGGCCGGCCTAGCCATCTCCGGGGACCGTGCCGCTGTGGGGGCCACGGACGAGGACGAGGCGCAGGTCAACGCCGGCGCAGCGTACATCTTCGAGCGGGATCCCGGCGGAACGGGGGCCTGGCTCGAGGTGGCGAAGATCCTCCACCCCGATCCGATCACGACCACCGAGCGGTTCGGAACCTCCGTCGGATTGGACGGGGACACGCTCGTCGTCGGTTCTGCACTGCACGCACACCCCGGCTCCGGGACGTTCGGCGCCGTGTTCGTCTTCGAGCGGAACGCCGGGGGCCCGGGCGCCTGGGGCCTGGTGGCGGAGAGGTGGCAGGCCACCGGAGGTTCCGACCACTTCGGCACTTCGGTCGCGATCGACGGGGATTGGATGGTCGTCGGGGCGCCCTCGGCGAAGAGCGTGACTTGCGTCGGCTGCTGCTTCTCCGGGCTCGCCTACGTCTACGGGCGCGACGTCGGCGGTCCGGACAACTGGGGCCTCGTGCGCACGCTCCAGGCATCGGACTGTTCGGCCAGTGACTCGTTCGGCAATGCGGTCGCCATCGACGGGGACTCGATCGTGGTCGGAGCCTGGCGCGACGAGACGAACGGAAGCGCACAAGGGGGTGCGTACCTGTTCGACCGCAACCTGGGCG
>JAAAKM020073195.1:104262614-104366442 GCA_010016025.2 Alatinidae sp. Z8VKAUB7J3
CAATTTCTACTGACTTTGTTGTTCAAGACCCATCTTTGATTCATATTCTCAACATAAAACGCAGGCATTTGTGGTTGAATGTATTCAAGATCAACGCTTCGGCTGCTTTCAGTGACCACGTCTCACCATAGAGGATAAAAGAGAGAACCATAGCTTCTTACACTCGGAGTTATGTCCGTATCGGAATTTCACTCCGCTTCCAGAGAGCCTCCCATAGTTGAAGGAAGACGTTCCAGGCTGACGATAAGCGGCTCCGGATCTCTTTTGAAGATTCACCAGCAGGGTTTACCATTGAGCCAAGGTATTTTAAAGACTGGACGTCTTCAATGTGACTACCGTTTAGTGTCGCACGGGTTTCATCCATTCCAGTCGTTTGCAGTGTTTTTGTTTCACTTGGCTTATTTGGAGGCCAGTCGAGAATGTCTTGTCTGCTACGTCACTGATAATAGCCTTGGTGTCCGCAACAAATTCAAAAAGCAATGAAGCCACTCAATCTCAATGGAGCCACTGCAACAACATTTCGTCGTCAAAGATCTTGGATTATTGTCAGTCTTCAAACCTAACGTTAAAGAACTCGCGACCTAAGAGCGAAACTAACCTATTCTGTATAAAACCAACATTTCATTGGTCAAGAGCAAAATTATCCTATTCCGTATAAAAACCAACATTTCACTGGCTGAGAGCGAAATTATCCTATTCCGTATAAAACCATATTTCATTGGTCAAGAGCAAAATTATCCCATTCCGTATAAAACCAAAATTTCATTGGTCAAGAGCAAAATTACCCTTTTCCGTATAAAATCAACATTTCATGGGTCAAGAGTGAAATTATCCTATTCTGTATAAAACCAACATTTCATTGGTCAAGAGCAAAATTATTCTATTCCGTATAAAACCAACATTTCATTGGTCGAGAACGAAACTATCCTATTCCGTATAAAACCCTTAAGTCAACGTATTTATCTAGCTATAATTCATCACCTAGAATTTTTACAAAAGACATGGACTCTTACAATGCAGTTTATCGGACCACTCTTTCCATGTGTTACTTGAGAGGACACTTCCAGTAGACTATAGCCCCAAAGTAGACGAGTCACTATATATTTAAAAGATTATATTTTAAGGATTGAACCATACATTTCAATGAATGGTAAGAAATGAGTGATAAATGTTTACGGGTTAAATATTTGGATTCTTCGGGGAAACTCCCTAGAATGTCTTTTCCGTATTACAAATCGCTTGCCATTGCCTCGGCTTAATTTATATATTTTCTCCTCCAAAGGATATATCACTCCATTTTTCTTCCTCTCAACTAGTTTTAAAAGGAAAATTTAAATCCTCTTTTCTTTTTTTTAATTTATCCCATCTCATTTTCCATGACCTCATGGGAAATGAATGAGGGAACGGCAAATTAAGGTAATGCGGATTAAGATGCCACCAATCTAATATGTATGAAAATAGAGTATATTTGAAATTAAAATTTAAAAGTAGAAATAGCTGCAATAAAAAATGATGACGCAACACAGGGTAGGGATAAACGGATTGGCAGGTTTTAAAACAAGTTTTGAAAAAAAAAACTTACTTTTTCATTTATGTGCACTTAAATTTTACAAACTTTACAGATCTTTTACAATAACCTAGGACCCCTCCTCAGTTGTGTTGTCAGCATAGAGAGAACTGGTTGACAATGTCTTTAGTCTTCATCAAGCGTCCTTGTCAAGGACTAGGGACAAGGGGCAGCTGAGGAGAAATTGATTTTGGAACATCAGCCCATTTTGTTCGTGGCCTCCCCAAAGGAAAAGGACTTTAGGACCCATAATTTAAGTTAACCTTTTGAGGTCTCTTAAATTATAGAGTTATACAAATCACTAGATTTGTATCATATAGAGTGATATAAGGTGATGGTATTTAGTATAAGCTTTATTATAATTAAAAATAACTTTTGAATGCATAGGAATAGCCTTCTTTGATGTTTTAAATTTGTGACTTACTAACCTTAGGCTGTCGATACTATTGCTGTCGATGAACAGTTTGTCGATGGTGTCATCGATGGATTCTTTTACTTTTAACCTGTTGAGCATTGGGGAATTTATACAGCTAAACTGAGTATGCACTATAATCTAGGTTAGTTTGCTGTAACGAACTGTAAGTGATATTCTCTTATATCATTGATCATCTTCATGAGATCAGGAAATACGAATTCTCCGCTTTGAGCAGGTTTGTCTTCCCGCTCTTGACCAAAGATGATGGCTCCAAGAATGACGATCAGGGTGACGCCTGCCAGCATCAATAATGTTTTCGGTTTCATTGTATATCCTTCAAGGAATGGTGCCTTGAACACGATGGCTCCGAAGGCAACCAGCTATGCACATCATTTATGACTTCGAACTCTTTGGATTCTATGATCATAGGTGTTCAAGTTTTCGCTTTTCGCCGCCGCATCTTTTTTCCACTGATCCAGACACCGGCGATGCCGATAAGAAGCGGCACAAGTCCAATGTTGAGGAACTTTACCCAAGTTTCTAAACCATCAATGTTTTTGACCAACTGATGTTGGACGCCACGCAATTCTTTTCTTACTTGCACCAATTCTTGACGAAACTTTGCAATTTCTTGTTGTTGCTCAGGACTCAGAATTAAAGCATTGCCTTCTTGTTTTTGACTTTGCATATCCTGAATTTTCTTTTCCGTGGCTTTCAAGCGATTTTGTAATGCTTGCTCTTTTTGACGAAATTGTTGCTCGGCGTCTTGTTGAATAGCCTTCACGAGTGTAAATGGACGAGAGAACCCCGAACGACTTCTTACGCTAATCAGATCATTGCTTCCACCGAGATTATCGATGGCATTCGTGACAAAACTTCCGTTGCCTGCATTGGGTATCCCGATCCGCTGCCCAAAAAAGTTTTGGACCTGCACCCAAAATCGATCTTGCAGAAGATCCGTGTCTGCAATCACAATGACGTTAATCGGTTCATTCGATTCTGTAAGGTGTTCTTTTAGTAAGGACTCAGATGTTCTCTCATTAGTTCCTGGTTTCGATTCGTCCTTCCCGGTTTGCGGCTTTCCATCAGGGAACGCGGTCTTTACGTTTCCTCGAATGCGTGCCCCCAGAATCAGCTTTTCTCCTCCAGGTTTATAGTTGTTCAACATGCTGGCCACATCGGGCATAAAAGCAAGGCGTGAAGCTTCGATCTGCATGGCGGCTTCATCAGATTCTAGGAGTGAAATTAGTTCCGTCTCGCTTCCCTCTTTCTTTTTTAGAATACCCATCGACCTCAGCAAAATATTACCGGTAGAAGCCCGATAGTAGAGAGGGCTTTCTGGATTGCACAACATCCCTATCCCTGAGTTTCCCAGCATCCCTATCCTGGATTCCACAACATCTTGCTGTTAAAATCTGGTCTACCGGACCCCTTTCGCAAGTCTCTGAAAGATGATGAAAATGTTTTGGATATAGCCAAATTCTTTGTCAAGTCAGCAAAGGAAAATCGTGCCTTGCCTACCTTCGTTATTTTTGAACCTACAGAAGTCCCGGCTTGTATGGAGGAGATAAATGCATGTATAACTACTAAAGTAAACGACATGTGTCGTCGTTTTGACGGCTTTATGGAACGTATTAACAAAGGTGAGTTCCACGTTTCTACCCATACCAGCCCCTCTAGTGAACTTTACGCTCCGCAAAAGCTATCATACTCCGTCGTTGTAAAAAACCCTCCACCCTTGAAAACACCACTGGAACGAAAGAACTTTATCGAATCTGCATGTGGCGAAGCTCTAGACGCCTCCAAAGTTGAACTAAGGCCTGGAAGGAACGGTTGGCGCATGACTGTAGCTCACAAGGCTACGGCGGAAAAAATAGCACTAGCGATCAAAAATAAAAATTCAGAATCCGATGCCAAAGTAAAAACCCCTTTGTACATAGGACTGATTAAAGGGATTCCTGAACCCCTTGACGCAGAGGTCATTCAAAGTCTAGTTTCTGGATGTGAGAAAGCCGAACAATGTGGAAAATCACGCGCATTCAAGCTTTATTTTCCAAGTCGTGAATCCCTTGATACTGCCACAAAACTGTCAATGAAAGTGGGCTTTGAAAGTTTCAGAATTCAAGAATTCGTCTTTCTTCCGAAACGTTGCTACAACTGCCATGAATCTGGCCACATAGCGGCCCAGTGCAAAAACGTATCGAAGTGTGCCCATTGTGCTCAAAATAACCATGGAGCAACGAAAGAAAATCCCTGCCAGAATGCGATGCGGTGCCTAAGCTGTACAAGCACCCGACACACATGCTACCACGCTAGCTGCCCATCTAACAAGTCAGCGAAGTTAATGACCTCAAACGCCCAAAATGAATGAATTTTATATTGACAAGCGTTTCGTCTCCTGGAATATGAATGGTAGTCTTAGTACCAAAATTACCGTGCTTGAACAGCTCTGCCTCACCGAAGAAATTATTTGTCTCCAAGAACACTTTCTGTCTAACGACAGTAGAAATATATTCGATGCCTTACCCTCACACATGGTCCATTTTGTACCAGCGAAAAAACCTAAGAAACGAGGGCGCCCCTCGGGTGGACTTGCTACGCTAATAAGTGGGCATATCAACCCTGGTAATGTTCGCCCCTTGCTAGGCTTAGAAAGTAGCCTTAAGCTAGGACTGTTGACCTTGAGTGGTAATGTTGAACGGAGTGCCATACATACTAATATAAATGTGTTACACAGTCATGAAGGTAGTAACAGTACTATCCTTGATAAATATTCAGACGTATTTACCGGTCTTGGTTGTGTAGACGGTGAGTATGACGTTCAACTGAAAGCAGACCATACTCCCACAATCCAACCTAACAGGCGAGTACCGTTGAGCCTTATGCCACGTCTAAAATCTACTTTAGACTCGTTAGTAGATCGTGAAGTATTAGCTAAAGTCGAGGAACCGACCGATTGGGTAAGTAATGTCGTCATCGTAGAGAAAAAAGACAAATCGTTACGTTTATGTCTAGATCCACCGGATCTGAATGCAGCTATCAAGAGGGAGGCATATCATCCACCCTCGCAAGAAAAAATCTCAAGTGTTCTGAATGGCTGCAAAGTTTTTACAGTCGTAGACATGTCTGATTGCTATTGGCATCAGAAACTTACTAATCAGTCATCATTTTTGTGTACTTTCAACACCCCATATGGGCGTTATCGCTTTAAACGAATGCCATTTGGTCTTTGTTGTGCCAGTGATGTGTCACAGCGTATGGTCGATAAGTACTTTGGTGACATCCCTGGTGCCTTGCCTATCCATGATGATATTATTATTGCAGGAAGGACAGAGGCAGAGCATGATCAGGTTTTAAGAACTGTCCTGGAAAGGGCAAGGCAGTCCAATATTAAGTTTAATAGGAGTAAAATCCAGTACAGGTTCAAAGAAGTTAAATATATGGGTGAAGTTGTTAGTAACGATGGTTTTAAGCCTGATCCAGGCAAAATTAAGGCAATTTTCGATATGCCAACACCAAGTGACAGGAAGAGCCTTCAGCGCTTCCTTGGTATGGTTAATTTCTTAGGTAAGTATATACCTAATCTGTCATCCATTACTGCACCTCTGCGTGCATTATTGAAACAACAGAATGTTTGGTCTTGGCACCATGAGCACAATGCAGCTATTAACAAGTTGAAAGCTGTTTTGACAACACAGCCTGTGTTAAAATTTTTTGATCTCTCTGTAGAACCAACCCTTCAGGTTGATGCTTCTAAGACAGGTCTAGGAGCTTGCTTGATGCAGAATGGTCAACCTATTGCTTATGCATCTAGATCATTGACCAGTGCAGAGCAAAACTTTTGGAAACATAATAATCCCCTTTATACTATCTATAGTGTTATCAAAATGTATATTGTTATCCTACATAGGACTTTTCTTATTCTTTTTCCTCGCAATATCCTTTTTTATGTTTGCATTGGTAATTTGTCTTAGGATATCGTAATCCTATCTTTTACATCTCTACTACGTGTTTGGAAACATAATGTAAAGTGCATGCTATAAACAGCCATTATCAATTTAACTTCACATCAACGAGTAATGTACATATAACAATAGATAACGAGAAAGAATACTCTGTGTCTTTATTTTATTTTTTCTCTTACTTTTTTTTACATACACTAACATCAACACGCGGCTTGCTATACACATACTCTGTGAATATCTCAACACAGAAAGAAAATGGGGGGAGGGACGCTGAGGGTCAAGGGCTCGCTCATGTACCGCTCCTTCTAATATACAGGGAAAAGGGTTAAAAGGAAACACTCCCACTCTAACACCCCTTCCCGTTGGGTAGCCCTTATCCTTCCTCAGCTTAAAGGGACCACGCCCTGATCCCTCATTTTAAAGCGACCACGCCCAGGGTAGTATTAATAAAAATATCTCTACTAACAACAAGCAAGATAGTCTGATTGCACGCCTTCAGGTAGATTGTGAGTTGTGCTTCAACCAAAACGTACCCAGCCTAGATCGACGCGGCTTCACATATGATAATATCTTAATAAAAAAATAAACCTCTACTTACATAGATCAGATGAGTAGCCTTCATCTTCCGACTCGACTCCTTCCAGGAGCCAGTCTAACATCTCATCTTCATCTCATCTCATCTGATAACAACGTTTTTCCTCTTTTATTAAAAAAAACACAAAAACAAAAGTTATGAATCACATCTAATATATACATATATATGATTTTTTTAAACTTTTCTCTTTCGCTCTGGCTTCTTTTTCTTCATTTTTTGTCGTCTTCTTCTTTTTTTCTTGGTTTTTCTCTGTTCTTCCTTTTTCTTTCTATTTCGCTTTTAAGTGATATTTTCTGAGATGGTAAAAGGGAGAAAAAGTATCTTATAGTATCATCTTTTTATGATTACAGAAACATATAAACAAACGTACTTACAAACTCATGTAAAAACCACATACAAACACACATAGGTTTTACTAAGAAGGTGTATAAACTGTCACTTACCTAATGTCCTTGTTGGAGCAGGGCGTGGAACTGCTTCCACCTCTCCTTGTCGTCAACCTTTAGTCCGTCCAGTAAGTAATGCGCACTGTCATACCCGTTACACCTTGCACGGATTTGATCTAATTCCTCCTCGTTCACATTCAAACGCCTGGCAAATGTGTCCCATTTATCCAAGGCATCCGGTCCTTCTAAGGCGCACTGGATTTGCTTTCTCAAATCTTGTGAAAGATCTTTAAGCAAATCTAAAGGCGAATTAAAGGGAAAACAAATGGTTATCCAAATATATTAGACATTTTCAGTAGAGCACTCATGGCTACCTAAATCACGTCCTCCTCGTTAATTAATTTTTCAAAAGACTTCCATCCAGGACGTTTATATCACCCCTCTACCCTCCGCCTGCTGCTCTTTGGGTAATCTTTCATCCTAGACCATTTTTTAGAGGAGGTAGGTTTGCGTGCAAGTATAAACTATCATTAACAACCCTACTGATTACACATGTACAGTTCGGTATTGTTTCCTTCTGTGAATTTGGCAATGTTACTTTGTGTTAACTTGAGAAAATAAAACCACTTTAGGGGCTTTAAGATAGACCTTCAAAATATATCCTCAGGCGAACACAAAAACGTTGTAATTCTCTTGCATATTTTAAGGTCTATTTTAATGCGACGAGTTCTATTTTCGATATTCTTTCAAAATTTTTGCACAGACCCTCCTTTTGTTAGGCACCCAGTGACTTTCCAGGCCCCCATTTATCCCAACCCCCTTCTATTAGGCACCCAAGAGTACTAAAAGTGATGAGCTCACGAAAGTCTTATTTCAAGGAATACCAATTACAACTACATCAAAATGGGAATCCTCTTACTCTATTCCTGTATGCAAAATACCACATCCAAATCTCATATCAATTATGCGAAACAGCTGCTTGAAATTCCCAGAGGCCTTTCGAAGACACAAAATATCAAATATCAAGGTTCTTAAAATGAATGATCAGGTTCCTTCAAGTGACATAGTCCCTTGCGGTCTCGGTTTCCCTACTTAATTAACGGCAGTACCTTGATGGCGCTATCACCCTCCCCAGAGGGGCGGAAGCCTCATGACGGCGCCTCTCCGTACCTTGAAAGCAGCCCAACACTTCCTAGTCTCTCGGTGGGATCCACAAGACGAGGCTAGCAACAATACATTGGTAAACAAGTTAACATCTTCAAAGCAACTTTTATAAACAATAGAAGCAACGAAGCTTTCTCAAATTCCATTCCATATTTAAGGCATTTTTAGGATGGAAATGTATTATCAAATCCTACTGAAGTACTAAATCGTTGGAAGCGTTACGGTGAAACACTATTTAAGAAACCAATAGAAGAACAGCCCTTGACAAGGATAATTCATGAGCAAAGAGAACCCCCACCTCTGTTAGAAGAGGTAGTGAATGCGATTTCTCGTCTAAAGAACAACAATGCACCGGGAGTAGATGGAATACCCGCCGAGCTCCTAAAATACTCCGGGAGTGCTGGTGCAGTAGCTCTACACAAGCTGGTCAGCAGAGTGTGGGAAACATGCGAGTGGCCGGAGGACTGGCGGACTCAAGAACTCATCCCACTTTTCAAATAAGGCGACAAGAAGATTTGCTCGAACTATCAGACGATAGCTTTAATATTCATATAAGATCCTGTTTTTGTTCATTGGGAATTGTTTGAGCAGGTTTACAAACTTGGATATGTTGTCAGAGAAAAATCCCAGGGTTGAAACTTGAACGGTTATCACTTCCAACTCGCAAACAGGGTCCAGGAGGTCGTAACTGATATTTTTGTATTTTTCAGCTTTGTAGAGTTGCGACTTCCCGAGATTTGTTTCGAAACATAATGTCAGCTCAATTACAATGATCTTGTATAGGGAGTTTACGCTGTAAATAATAGCTATATCTGGTCGTAGTGACTTGAATAGAGTGCATGGATTTTTGTACCCAGGTAGATCAGTGAAAAGATTAAACGAGTTCGCAGTTACAGTTGACAAGTGGGAAGCTATTAGCCTTTAGACATTTTCATGGCGCCATGAATATCTGCCATCCTGAGCTGCAATGCTACAATTTGACGTTTTTTCATCAAACTCTGGTAAAACCAATTCTTTAGGAGCCTCTAGATTAGATTTACAATATTTCCAAAAATTGATCTTAATCTGTTCCTCATGATCAGAAGATAAAGTAGTATGCGTTTTATTCGAAGAGAGCCTTGAGCGAAGAAGACGGCTAACAAACTGAATTTTCTTCAAGTTACCCGATAATTATAAATTTCGTAACGACGCCTTTAGTTGGCGGCTAGACAAATTAGCGTACTCCTCAGTTAAAGATTTGGACCGATTATAGCTGTTCACATGACCAAAATTCTCATAGAAATAGCTGTACACAGACCTATGAACGAAAAATATTGGTTTCGTATGGTAAGGATAATTTGAAAAAGTCATTTGCATGTGCCCATTCAATTTCAGTTTTTGGAAGTTTTCTGCACGATCTAGAGTATTGAAAAAGAGAAAGAAGAATTGCAACTTAGATACACATGCTCTGTATATTTCTTTTAATTGACCCCGTTGTCCCCCGTTGTTCTAACTTACAGTGATTTCTAGCTTGGTGTTCTTAATGAAGCTGTTTATCCCTACCTGAATTTGTTCTTAATTTGTTCCTAATTTTTTGCAATATTTGACGATTGTGTTCCTACAAATTGTTCTTATAAAAATGACGGTGTATCTTTCCCCAGTGGCTTTTTGGTAAACCTATTTATTCAGATAAATTTCCAAATCCTTGTGTTCAAGTAATTCTAACATGCTGCCTTTAATCCTGTCGTCCAAAAACTGTCTTGTGCCTGGTGCTGTAATAAATTTCACTCTACTTTGCTTTGGGGATTAAAGGAACTTCAAAAAAGATTACCAGTAATTTTTCACTCTTATCACTGACTATTATCATAACCTTAAATTGTCATATCATTTTAATACTCTGATCAGTCTCTGCGATAAGATTGGACCATAGGAAGATGCTGCAAAAGATTATTGTTCATTAATATCAGCCAAATTATTTTGAAAATGTTGGAGATGTACTCTGCAAAACCAACAATGAAATTATTTCTTTTAAAGAAAGAGGAAGAAACACTGAAATCATCACTTTAGATTTTAATAGCATGTAAAAGAAATTGTGTTTCAGTTTTCACTAACATAAGAAACAAAAATAAACCCTACCCCTCACAAAACTTATAAAATTCATAGAATGAAAAATAGTAACACTGCATTGGATCGTCATATACCATTGAAGCCCTGAAGAAGAGCAAGAAGAGTTTTACTATTTTCTAGTTTACATCTGCTTTAAACTTACCATCTCCGTTTGCGTTGTCTTCGAAGATCGAGATACCCTGGTAAGCCTTACCTTCTCTTGACCTAACTGGAAAAATGTCTGAACCTTTTATTCACAATGCTTATTTCAGCCCCAAGTTATCTTCAAGTTTACTGACACCATGTTTAGAATATTAATTTTTTAAATTCGTGTTTGCACAACTGTACAGAATATAACGCATTAAAGAACATGTTTACCTTCTTAAAGATTTGACGCCTCTACGCCAGCCGAACGAAATGACCCCTATAATTCAAAGTTTTTTCAATAAATGACCCATCGCTATCAATAATTTGTCGCATCTTGAATGAAAATCAAGGTTTTATGTCAATAACCTTTAGTGTTTTTTTGTATGCCTGTGACAACTGAGAAGTGCTCAAGCACTGGATAGTGGTGCAGAGAAACTCATCATATCTGATCAAGATTAATTGCTTTGTAATTGTATTACGTTTACATAAACATTTAGTATTTAGGAACATGGACTCAAAGAGCGGCAAAAGCAAAGTCATTCTCTGGTCAACTTGCCGTAGTTTGTCAACAGCATTTCTGAAATCGGTATCACAACTAGACGAAGTTCAAGTCCTGCATGAGCCATTTAGTCGAGCCTGTATGTTAGGACCACAGCGCCTTCCTGGCCTTTATGAACATTTGGAGGTGGATCCCAAGTTGACTTTTGAAGCTGCCTTTGAGACGATGTGCAATCCTCAAAGTGATAAACATCTTTTTGTCAAGATACCGAGTTCCACAATTGTTCCATGGAAAGAAGTGCTATTGCGTGAGGAAATGAAATCGTTCAAACACGTGTTCTTGATCCGTAATCCGGAAAAGACGCAGTATTCCTTCTATCGCTTGCATCACCGTGATCTAGACATACTTGGGGATAAACTTATGCGTGCAATTATATTTGATCTCCAATTCCATCTTTATGTTTATAATAGTGTGAGGGAACTCTATGATGAAAATCCGTTGATCATTGATGCGGATGATTTATTGGAAAATGCCGAAGCTGTGATGAGGGAGTTCTGCCGTCGTGTTGGATTTACATATGATGCTAAGATGTTGAAATGGGCACCAGCTGCAATTCCAGGAACAGAAAACTTACCATGGAATGCTGCATTCAAAGAAACGGCAGAGAGCAGCGGATTTAAGGATCAACGTACATCAAGAGATGAAGGGGTACCAGAGTCTGCTAAGGAAGCCTTAAAGGATAGTATTGAACAAAGCCAGCCCATTTACCAGGAAATGTACCGCAAAAGATTTGTGCCAAACGTATAAGGGCGTGTGACTAACGATTGTTGTAGAATGGGTTAGTGCGGCCACGAGCCATAGGGCGAGGAGGGAGGGTGGGGAATAAGTGGGTCCAAGTATCTGGGTCATTATATGAACGCCCCCAGTTTGAAATGTCTAGACGTGCTCCCATAAGAGAGACGGTATAGTCCTCAATGGATGTCGTGTTCTTTACTCTTAATAGAATTCTATGATATGGTAATATTCGATCAAACTTGTGGATGCTATAACTGTTGACAAGGTTTCCTGAATCGCCTTTGGCCTTGAGTTGCCTCATCATCATCGTCATCGTCATCATCATCATCATCATCATCATCATCATCATCATCATCATCATCATCATCATCATCATTATCATCATTAACATCATCCCCATCATCATCATCGTCATCATCGTCATCATCGTCATCATCGTCATCATCGTCATCCATTTCTTATAGGTCGTTTGCAGTCTGAGCGTTACGGAAATGAAATTTCATTTCCGTTTTCCAGATGGAGGGCAAACAAACCGATTTCAACGTAGAAACACAATGGGGAATACAGTATGAACAACTGTTTTGATTACATTAAAAACGTTACAAATTGTACACAGTAATTTCAGAGATTGGAATTAGGGACATTGCATTACAATGTTAAAGTGTATGAATTTTAAAAGGAATTTTCCACGCAATTTTTGACACAATTTTGAAGACGTTTGCGACAAAATCACAAATATTATTTAGAGATATCATGCGGTAATCTCCTCCAAATCTCTGATAATAAGACCCAAGGGAAGGATAAAGGGTAATCATGTGCTTTAGGTAGTATATGACATCTGTAGATGGGGTATTAGAAGGGGTAATTATCCCGTGCAACGGACACCGAAGGTGGGTCATGATGGACCCCATACTGGGCTCATCATTCCATTTGCTGGAAATTAAGCTATACCCGAGAGAGAAGGCTAAGAAAGAGATTAGGGAAGATGTATACTGCCTTAAAATAGTGTGGAAAATGTTTCCGATCAGGGATTTGAGGAGAAGCCAGGAGAGTGCCACCCACCCTGGTCCTGGTAAAAGTAGTATCAAGGATAAATACTGCCCCCAAATGCTACAGTTTTGCTAGAAATAAATTTTGTTATGTTAATCAAATGTTTGAGTCCTACCTTGCATACCTTATTATTCACAGGCGTTTGTAGATGTGCATCCCCCATGAATGAGACGACGCAAACCGAAGGGTAACCCACTATCAAAAAGATTCGTGCACTTGCGCCGGTTATTTTGTTGTTTCGAGAAATCACCGATAAATCCTATCGCTTTTGACGATAAACTTATACGATGTTTTATGTTATGTTATGTTAGTAAAGAGAAAACAGCCGAAATTGGAGGGGGGACCAGGCACGGAGCTATGGGGGGACAAGGGGGCATTGCCCCTCTAAAGGTGATTTCTTGCCCCAAATTGCCCCCCGTACAATTTCTTGACATCCCCAGAAAATCCTCAGATTTCTTGTCGTAATGAGACGTTAGTACTCTGAGGAGTGTCAGACGAAAAAAGCTTTTAAGTACACAATGTTTTCTCTATTTCGTGCAATATTCTTATTTTGTACCACAAACAAACTACTTATATTTTTGAAAGATTTGTAAACCACTCACTATTTGTCAATAAACGTAAACTCTTCGTAATTCCCTCTCCCCTTATCAAAGCCAATAAAAATGGTCTTTCAATTGTAAACACCAGATTTTCAAAACTCTATTTTGCTTGTAGAAACCTATAGCTCTTGTAAGGAAGCGATGTGTGGAAGTTCACTTACACCAGGATGGTTTACAATTAAAGACACAGCTTTACAGAGGCCTGTAACCGTTTATTGCACAATCGTTGGTAATGATGTGATCACGCAATTTCGACACGACCAGGAAGCTGGTATCGAGTTTCATAAAGGTGACTTGACGCTGCCAGTAACATATGGTCTGGCTCTGTCTTCCTTGACAGCATACATTGATAAGCACAAGCATTGTCGACAATTTGTAAAAATGGATTGCTACGACACAAATATCTTGACTGAAGTGTGGGTAGTTGATAGAAACGGCAATAAAATAACTTTTTGGGGAGGTAGCAATTCATTGAATATTGGATGCTCCTGTGGACTGACAAGTAAGAAATACAAAGTGTTTATATAAATTTTACCTTGGATTTTCTATATTATTGTTGTTTATTTACTGTTTTAGTTAAACAAAGCATGCTATGGATAATAATTATCATATTAAAAAGTAATATAACATAAAAGAGTATTCTAAATTATTCTAGCTTTTAATGTTTCTAAACTGAAATGGAAAATATATGTTTTAATGTGACAACACTAGCATAGTTGCGCAAGTAGTTTTAGTTAAAGAAAGAAACTTTAATTAATTGATTTTAATGAACGAAAGTGATTGTTTTTAAGAGGTTAAGGAGAGGGAAGCCTGGAAAGATATGTCCCCGCTTTTTAACACATCTGTCTATAGTAAACATTGAAGACATCGTGTCCGCTATAGAGAGGCTTTAATTCATTGGGTTGAATTTGCAACTTCTTCACTCCCCACTTTTATTTATTATTCTCACTTTCTATGTTCTTTTCTTCTTTGTCGTTAGGAGCCTCTTGGTGATTGTAGTTAATGTATTTCTATTCTTTGTATGCCACGTGCTTGCTACTGTTCTTGTTAATTGTCTTAGGTGTAAGTGTAAATATGTGTTTCTAATTTTTTGCTTGCAACCAGAATATCCATGCTTTATTCATCCTCTCAAGTCCTCCACGCCTTGCATTATAGTCACGGAGGGTAATTAATACTCACGTTTTAGAAACTTTTATTTTAAAAAGAGCTGGAAAGTTAAATTCAAAATGCAAGTAGTTTAGGTAATAACTACCACATATACCTACTATACCCATACTGGTTTTTCTCTATTCCAACCATAACAAAAGGAATAACCGTTTACGTGTTTAAGAATTAACCGACGTTTCGGGGTAATTTTTACGCAGTGAAGGGTAATTATTACGCACACGCATAAAGATAAAAATAAAATCAGCAAGAACTTTAAGGACATGTCTATTTTGAGGCTGAACTAGTGCATTTTAATGCATTTTTGAAAAGTTTACGTGAGAGGGGAGCTCTTTCGGACGGCAAAATTACTGAAAACGCCATGTATCTGTTGATCGTTGACAATTCCGTGAATGAACTATTTGCCAATGTGTTGATCTCACTAAATTTTACCTGTGTATATTCGTCGAAAATTGCAAAGGGGAGCGTTCATTTTCAAAGCTGAAGCTAACATTGAATTATGTGAGAAACTCAATGGGGCAGACGATGCTGACACCCTTGGCCGTTCTTTCAAAAGAAAGTCACTTGTTGAGAGCCATTGATTTCTCCTCTGTCATTGAAACATTTGCACAGCACAAAGCAAGACGCAAGTGCTTTTTATCGTAGCAATGGATCTAATTATCAGATTATTTCATTAGCCATACGTTTTGTAAAGACAGGGTCTCTGCCATTTCAGGGAAATCAGGGAAATGTTAGGGAAATCTATATCCTCATAAATATGTCAAGGAAATGTCAGGGAAATTTGCTACTTTATTGCAATGCTAGGGAAATGTAAGGAAAATCTGACCCACTTCACTGACATCCAAGAATGACGCAACAGACGTAAATCATCATTTTTCATCCTTGCACCATAATATAGGAAAAGTTGAAAGGTCAAAGGTGTACCAAAGTTTAAATATTTCGAACTTGCTGATGTAATGATAGTTGCTTGATAGTTTGACTCGTAAGTCATAATTTTTGTTTTAGTGGATGCCACTTAATGAAACATGTCAGGGGAATAGGGATATTTGTCGGGGAAATGTCTGGAAACTGCGTCTACCAGATTTGGAAGACACCCTGAAAGAGCTTTCCAGCGTAAAATAGTTTGTTGTTAAAAGGGCTGCAGCCTTCGATGGGAAGACCATTTCTCATTGTTTGAAACTCAGCGTTGTCCATACGTAAAAAACTGCCATAGTGTACCCGAATTTAAATCTTCTTATCAGCTTCCTGTATCTTACACGCTCGTGGAAAGTTAGTTGCATTAAAAGGGATGCCATAGCGTCCCATTTGCCTATCCAATCTATTCTTAGCGTCATCGTCATGGTGACGATGGCAGATGAATCCATTGTGGCGAAACGTTTCCTGTAATTTACACGTGCTCCTGCCCCGATGTTCCATATTGTATTCTTCTCAATTATAATCACTATTACTTCAAATTTAACTACTCCTTCTTTTCCATATTTTAAACCCGGATCATTGGCGCCAAATCCTGACCATGTTTTGGTCAATGAGTGTACCAGACAGCATGCTCAATATCAGATGGTACGATAAACGTATCACTCATGCAAAGGTTCTGGGTAATTCAAATTACGTTGACAATGTATAGTTCCCTTTAAGACTTAGCCTGGCTCTGAACTATGACATGGTCGAGATGACCTAAATAGTGAATTAGTTGCATAAAATTCTTTATCACGGTTTTTAATGTGAACCATATACGCTTCTATCCCAATGTTCCGTTCCGTCTTTATTCTTAATCATTATTACTAACGAGTCCATTTCTAACTCCTCGTCTTCTCCTACACGAAGAACTGGTGCTTGTGATGCCGAAGAACATTGCTTTGGGTGAGGAACATTGCTATCCATGTAACGCACTCGTCTGTAGTGTATCACGCTGAGAACCAATGAGACTACAAGGGTTATGCCTACGGCAAGGACAATATCCATTAGCCAGATTTGGCTTGTTAGAAATAAGATACGATCATCAGTTGTTAAGGCGAGATCACCGTACCCAATCGTAAAAAAAGATGTAATCCAGAAGTACAAGCTGTCTGCATATGACCAGTTTAGATCAAACAAAAAAGTTGTCATTCCTGAAGAACATAAGATTGTGACGAGAAGCAATCCGGTATTCATAAGAATGATCTTTGGTTCCAACCAGCGAATATGTTTTCGATTGTAAAAACAGAGTTCAAATCGATGTATCAGTAGACTCTCTAATCCAACTGTGACACGAGCACTGTAAGCAAAAAACAAGATGGACAAAGGAGCCCCAACTATAACAAATACCAAAAGAAAGATGCGTCCAGGGACAGTTTTAACTGTTATGTCGCCATAACCTAAAAGCAAGTCTGTAGCCATTACTGTTTTCTTTTCCTACGCCAAATTTACCTAGACTAGGATACCATCTATCCCTATTTCTACCAACCTGGGCGCTAAAATCTCCTAGTAAAAACGCCACATTTCTACCTGGTACCCTGTCTATTTGTTCCTGTAATTGTAAGTAAAATTTATCTGAGTCAATAGTATCTCCGTCAGTCGGTTCAACAGGTGGATAGACTACTATAACTGATACCCTGAATTTTTTAGTCATAAAATGAGCAACTAGTATTCATTTATTTATACCTTCCCAGCCTAAACAAGACTTAGCAGCTTTCTTATTCACCATGAGCCCTACTCCCTGCCTATATACTCTATCCTTCCTGCATGAGTAAACAAATTCTATAATACCTAATTTCATGATTTTCAGAACAACAACAGAATAGGAAAAGCAATGAATTTACAAGAAGTTTGAAGTGTCTCAAATGAGTATACAAACTTCTTTTTAATGTAATAATATATACAAGATCTTGAAGACAGTGTTTTTGATGGTCAATGTCATTAATGCTATATACATGACAAACAATTTTGGAACAACCTAAAGTATTATAAAAACAGGCGAATTCTAGGAGATTTGGCAATGACACAATTCGGCATCCTTTATACAGCTGCGTTACGCAGTAAAACAGTCCGATTTTCGTCAGTTGATTTTTGTACAAACGGTCTGTTTATAATTTTTGATTCCAATTCCAGAAATACAGAATATGGCCCCTTTTGATTTCCGATTCCTTATTTGTTTTAATTTTTAGTTTCGATAATGTTTTTTATTTCCTTGTTTGATCAAAATTTTTTAAACTGTTTCAGTTTATTCCGACTGAATTTTCATTTCCATTTTCCCGCCATTTGTTACATTCATTTTTCATTTTTTCTCACTTGTTTTTATTTTTTCTCTATTCTCCTTGTACTGAAGACGACATGGCGAAGATACGTCTGAAGTTGTTTATGTGGTTTGGAAATGTGTTAATTGAATTATGGCTTTTGTTTTTCCTCGTTTTTGTTCCATTTTTTTTTATTATAAAAAAACAGCTTGGGTTAAAAGATGGAGTAAAAGAAAAAGGAAGAACAAGAGCTAAGAGCTCATATGGCACTTATGACGAGGCAAGAAGAGCTAAGAGCCAAGAGCTCATATGGTATGAGCTCTAACAAAATTCTAAGAATCAATAGATTGATTTAAAAGGAAAATCAGACACCTTGCAAGAGATAGGAAGAGATGGCAGGTCATGTCCGCCAACGTCCATGATGGATAAGGCACTTAAAAGAAGAAAGAAAGATTTTCAAACAAAATTTTTTTCGTAAAGCAACTTTTGGGTTACACTTGCATTAAGTAGGTTGATGAATACGCCGATGTAAACATTAGATGTAAAGATTTCAGACCTACAATCTCGGACAAAAATTAATGTAAACCGGTCCTATCCCCTTTTCGACTTACGATGGATTTTAAATTTAAAATCTTTATTTTGGTGACTTGCATGTCATACCTGTCTTTTTATAGGAGGTGAGGGGAAGTAGTGTGTAATACCACAAATGGAATTCCCGTTACTTTACTAAGTGTCTTTTTCGTATGATTCCGGTCATTTTCGTAGAGATTTAGTAAAAGTTTGCATTACTTTTGCCCACGATTGTAAAACAGGCCTAAATATTTTCGCTATTATTCTTCTTTCTCTCCCTCTCCCTCTTTCTTTTTCTTTTACTCATTCCTGTACTCTTCCCCTTCCCCTTCCCCTCCTCCCCCCCCCCCCCCTTTCCCCCCCCCCCCTCTCCTCCCCCCCCTCCTCCCCCCTCCCCCCCCCCCCCCCCTCTTTCCCCCTCTCTCCTCCTCCTCCTCCCTGGCCTCATTTCCCCTCTCTCCTCCTCCTCTTCCCCTTCCCCTTCCCCTCCTTCTTCCCCTCCCTCTTCCCCTCCCTCTTCTTTCGACTCTCACACTTTTCTTCTTCTTAGTCGCTATAGACAAATTCCACAGCCAAAGCAGAATGATAAAGAGCGTAATAAAGCATATCCATGGTGTCTACACATTACGTACCCATTTTCACTATAGCAATTAGGTTCTGCCTCTTTCGCATGTTAGTAATTTGTTTCTGTATGGGCACCGCAGCATTTTCATCTGTTACGTACATTAATACTATATGGCTCGTAGGCACAAGTGGCCGTGCTTATAAGTGAAACGTGATAGTATCATGGATCGTTTTCATTTTTGTTTGTAGATAAAGCCAGATGCCGTGGCTTTAGTGGAAGTGTTTGCTCCACCCGACTGGATATTGGTTGCTCCTATTGGTCTTAGCAATGGACAAGTAAGGATCCACTATAACGGTGGCTTGTTTTCACTTCGCTCCATAACTCCCTTTCCTTGTTTTTAAGGGAGTGGTGGAAGTAATGTTCGTTCATTTGATTGTGCTGGGGGGGGGGGGGCTCTAACATACGTGTTGTTCGGTTTTTTATACGCAGTGATCCACAACAATGTTCATCTGTTGAAGGCGGAGCTCAAACTGTTCACTTAGATGTAACTTCAAACCAAAGTGTCAGTAACGACTTTCGTTTCTCATTGTCACATCCGTCCTCATTACATAAAATTCCCACGACAACAAAATAACGTAGTTGTTATGGTCTGTGTATTTACGTCACTTTTATTGACATAATATTGACTTGCATAACTGACGTAATGTCGATGGAAATCGTCTTACAAAGAATTTACGGAAGAGGGATAAAACACATTGTTAAAAACAAAATGTATATGAACGAAACTTTTTCTGTCGCTCTTGCTATTGAAAAGCAGGTACTCTTGGGTGCCTAATAGACGTCCCCCCCAGCTAATTAATTTTTCAAAAATTTCCCACCCGGGACATTCTTATTCCAACCCCCGCCTATTAGTTTTTACGTAATCTCCCACCCATGACAATTTTTTCAGGAGGTACTTTGGCGGGCAAGTAGAAAATGTCGTTATTAAAATATGAAAATTACGCATTAAAAGATGACGGTGGCCTTTTACGAGGCTGGAAGAAGTGTGAAGACGAACATTACACATGTTAGCAATAATACTGTCATTGAGTAGGAGCACGAGGGGAACCATTTTTAAAATCATGGAAGGCATGTAGGACACTGCCATGACACATTTGGATATTTGGCTATTGTTTGTGTTGTATTACCTTACGTTTAGGGAGATGCAGTTGATTCTAAACATTGATTCTTGACTTCCTTTTTGGTCATTTTCCATACCCCTCCCCCGTCTATTACACCCCCCTTGTTCAGTTTTTGACACCTCTATTAGGCACCCAAGAGTAGAAATTCATCTATTCCTGAAAATGTTTAGCAGTTTTAAGACCGTTGCCGAATATATTGGCTTTTCTCAAATTTTGTACCCACAAACCAACTACCTTGTTTACAAAATGTTGTGATCGAATGTGCAAAATAAACAAAGGAACCTTATAGTTTCTCTGTTTGTCTCTATCAGTAAAAAAACACCATATGACCCCGCAAATTTGTGGAAAGGATTTTGAGAGTGAGACCTCGAATATAATTCCCCTTCCTCGATTCCAGCAAGAGCCCTCAAAGCCAGTATGTTACTTTACTTCTCTTCCCAAAGCTATAAACCTATTTCAACCAAAGTTGGCCAGAAAAAAGCTGGTACTTACTGCGGAGAAGAAGTGTTTATAACCTCTCCTTAAGGGGGGCTTTTTGCTTTTTATCAACCGGGGGGGGGGGGGGGGGGGGGCGGAGCTAGTAGGCAAGCGGCACTTTGACACGCTATAACTTTATATCGGCTAATGCTATTACAAAGATGTTTGGCACGTTTATAGTTTAGCTCTTTTCCAACAAATTAGAAATTCGAAAATTAATTTGGTGTGAATGACGTCATCTATGGCTATGAAATATTACGCAATACTCAACAATTTAACCAATTTTGTAAAAAGGTCTTAAAACATATCTTTTGACTTACATTTTGATTTTTTAAGGGTTTTTAGTATCTATAGGGTATCTCTACATGTATACGTTGTATTTCGGCAAGATATTTTAGATTTTGCGAAAATTATTTTCCAAAATGTATGAGTTTTGAAACTAAAGAAAAGGTTTCACACTTATAATCCACCGGTTTTTATTTATTTTGAGCATTATGACTAAAAAATATCCTCCAAACATAAAAAATATAACTCTTAATTTACTGTTAATACAAGATTCATCTAAAGATGTGATTTTCTTAATTATTTGGTATATGCTGTTACATAAGGTTCTCTAGTAAACTTAATCTTATTGCACAACATATATTATTAATTTTTGCGAAATTTCAACAAATTTTGCATTTGTAACTTATCAAATTTGATAATACGAAATCGCCGGTACAAATCCAGGAAAGAAAATCTGAGCTTAAAGATGTTTTTCAAAGAAAAGCAACAAAAGAGAAAGGCAAAAAACTCTTCTATAGGTCAACAAAACGCCAATATCGCAAAATGATAAAAAAATTTCCCCAAAAATTATTTATCATAAGATTTCTCAGTACATTTTAGGAAAAGTCACAAAATATCAGGTCAGTCCGGACAGGCGTTAAAACGTTATGAGCTGAAATGAGTAGCCGCGGGCCTACTAGACCCCCCCCCCTGTAAGATAGGTTAACATCTAAAAAGGCAGAAGTATCAAGTTCTGTCCGCTTGGTTGAATTATCAATATCTTCCGTTGCTTTTATAGATTGGCGTTCTTTCATCCTTTCATAGTGTGACCCGGTCACTGTACACATGATACGATACCCCCGTTATCCTCGTTACCCCGCTTGACCTAGCTTTAACTTAGTCTGTAATTTCGCATATTGTATATCTTCCTTATTCACGTCACACTATCGTTTGTGATTGCCGTCCAGTGCTGTAGCCTGTTGTCTGCACAGAACAATGAAAATCTTGCACCCTTCTGCAGATCATTTAAAAACCTTGCAATTGCCCGAAAGATGCTAGCATTATCCGACACAATTAATGAAGCTTGACCAAGCTTAGCAATTTATTTC
The DNA here is from genome assembly GCA_010016025.2 of Alatinidae sp. Z8VKAUB7J3. Classification (NCBI taxonomy): domain Eukaryota; kingdom Metazoa; phylum Cnidaria; class Cubozoa; order Carybdeida; family Alatinidae; species Alatinidae sp. Z8VKAUB7J3. The sequence continues at coordinate 104,284,424 of JAAAKM020073195.1, forward strand.
CTCAAGCACCGCAAAAAGGTGGGAACTGACAGATCAGTAACCAAGTCAAGGTACACTGCACGTGTTGTGCAACAGGTAAACAATGCAATGTACACCTCCATATTGCTACCTTTCTCTCTGATAAATAAAGGACCACAAAAGTCTACTCCACATTTGTCAAAGGCCTGAGCTGGTTTTATCCTAAAGTCTGGTAATGGGGTGGAGGTACAGGATTATAAGGCCTCCCCTCAACCTTTTTACATGTAACACATTTGCCTATCACCTTCTTTACAAACTGGCGTCCCTTTGGTACCCAAAATCTAGTTCTTAGCTCAGTGAGTGTTTACTTAACACCAGCAGGGCAAACATGCTTGTGGCATTGATTTACTATAAGCTCTGTGAAGTAATGATTCCTTGGGAGCAAAATTGGAAACTTGGTATCATACTCCAAATCTGACAATCCAATCCTCTTACACCTCATTACATCCCCATCTATGTACAAATCCAATTTGTGAGATAATTCTTTGTAACAATTACTTTCAATAACTGTTTTCTGAACAGCTCTAATCCATTTCTGACCTTAATTCCTCAACTTGCAGGTCTCCAACCAATGCTGCCTTTCCTGTCAGCTTACATCTAACATTAACTAGAAATCTCAGCACCCAAACAGTTACACGTAACAATCTATTACAGCTACTGAAACGCATTATATCGATAACCTTGTCAATACTTGGGCTGGCTTCCTTAACTCTTGTTGTCAATGTAGTTGCCTTAGCTTCTGATGTTCCCTCTGGAGTTTCTTGTGCTGTAACTGGCTTAGGCCAGAACTCTCTACCCAATGCTAAAAAATGTGGACCCTTCCACCACAATTCTGAAAACTTCAGTGTAGATGGCATGACCCCCCTTGAGACTATGTCAACAGGGTTTTCCTCCCCAGGGCAGTGATGCCAGTTCTCCTTTGCTGACAATTTGAGAATTTCACCCACCCTGTGCTTCACAAATTGTTTCCACTCCCCCTATTTGGTATCCAATAAAGTGTGGTCATACTATCAACCCAGTAGTGACATTTGTTGATTTCAAGTTGTGGCTGGAGAGCAGATAATAGCTCGTAAAATTCGCGCAAAAACTGTCAGATGATTGGTTTATAGCAAGTAATTGATTGACACGTTGTCATCGGCCAGTATATAACTATACAGTAATTATTCTTCTTGCACATAGATTTTTTCATAGAAAGCAATTTTAACTTTCTTTTTTGTCAAGAAATTTTCCTGGGAACCTTAAAATTAGTCGAATTCGAGATGTTTAATTCTCTTGTAAATTCGGTCTCTCAAGACGTATTAGACCATCCATTCCTTACAATGTATATAACTAGTGACGATTTACAGCGACGGGGGAAGTAAGGCGGATGGGGGGAGGGCAAGTAGGCTGGGTTTAAATTTATTTTGTACATTCCACTAAGATGATTTTGGTCATTGTGTGGAAAGAGGTGTTTCGTGTCGACATGCATATCTTGCTGTAAATGTGACACAAAGTCTGTCGTAATCAATTTCAATTTTGATAAAGCTGAAATTTTGTAACGGAAAAAATTGAGATTTGGCAAATCTTTTTCGGGGCCATGGCCCCCTCTGTCCCCCTGTTCCCCCGTCCCTGTTCTAGCGATCTGATATACTTCAGTTTTGTGTCTTGCCTATCCTATACAATATTTTTATGGTCAACTTTTTAGGACTATTGTATAATTTCTTAAAAGTGCTATCTAGCTACAATTTGGATATTTTTATGATGACTCGTTTGAAAATAAAACTCTTGAAATTGCTGTAGTTGTGTCCGAAGAAAAATATGAAATCTTGGCAGTGCAAACTAGTTGGTATTTTTTCAGTGCGCCTTTTAGTCAATATACTTAGGTTTAATGTATCCCGATTTGTTCAAACACAAAACACCAACCAGACATTCCAAGTTATGATTTGACTTTTATAGACACTGCCGGGTAAAAATTTCTTTTCGAACGCAATCAGCCGCTTTGTGCTTTGAGGGCTATCAGACACCAAAGCTTCCAAGCAGAGATGGACATAATTTTTGTTTACAGATTTTAAATCCATGTAAAATGTTCCAAGAAATAAAGAGATTACTGCAACAGTATTTAATTGCTTATTATCGAATATTGCCCTCAATTTGATAATATTTCGTGTTTCACCGTGCTTTTGCGGAAGGTCAAAATACGCCTTTGCTCTTTGAAAAATTTGATTAGTGTCCGCCGCAGCTTCCAAGTACAAAAATAGTTTCGCTATTTTATGCTATTTGATGTTGTGTACGATAAAATGTATTTCACTCTAGCATTGCAACAATGGTGACCCTGCGTCTCCAGTTGCTTATCTTGATTCCTTGACATTTGAGATGCATAAGACATTCCGAGAGACAAGGATGCAACTAGTTTTATCTCCACTTACAATCTTTGCTGCTGATTCAGTGAAGGTAAGCTTATATTCGAAGAAAGTTATAGTACTCCAAAAAACAGAGGTGTAACCGAGTTTTTAAAAGGTTACCCTGTTGATTTATGAAACATTTTGCCCACGCGCATAATATCAATTTGATCTCTAACATACAGTTCGTTGATATATTGACAGCTTTAACCTCAGTCTTAGATCGTCCTTATCCTGTTGCGAATGAAACGTGTAATATATAGCATGACTAGGATGTAACAACTGCCAGTTTAGTCGTCATGGCTTCACGATTGTTAAAATTACAGTTATGACTCTGTTCACTGTTGTGTCTTCAGAATGACACTGTGATCATTTTGAAACTTTTTTTAAGGCGTAAAATGTTATGAAAAAGGTTAAGTTTTGATCTTCTCGTTTCCTATAGATTCATCGCATTAGCTTTCTCATTTCACTCCATGCGATTGCTGTGATCAGTGTATGGCGAAAACATTTAGCAGAATGAATCTGTTCCTCAACGCAATATTCAAGTCATTTGCACTTTTTTGTCTGAATCTTTTTTGCATTGTGTTGATTTCATCACTCAATGTTTGTTTCATTTCGTTGCCCGTGATAAAAAGGATGTGTTTCTTGATCGGGTATCTATATTGCGTTGCTGTTGTCTTTGTTTTCCGTAAAATCGGGGTTTACATGCCAACTTTGATACTGACAACCACCACACTTAGAGAAAGCCTTTCGCCTAGGAAATGTGATAAAAAGAAAAGTGATGCACTAGTAGTAATAGTTGACAGTGAGGTTAGACCAACCGTGTTAAGTTAATGCTATACACTAGACCGATTATGAATTTTCAGGGAAATGAGTAAGACTAAACTGTTTTTTATGTGAAAAATTGGTTAGTGGTACAAATTTGAATTTTGCCTTGAGTAACGAATTCATTTTTCTAAACGTTTTTACCATACACTTGTCACAGCAATCATATGGAGTAAAGTGAGAAAGCATTTACAATGAATTGACAGGAAACGAAAAGACCAAGACAAGTCATAGAAAATAACAGTTAATGACTGCGACACCTTTTTTGCCACTCTTGTTATTGAAAAAGGCGTACATCCTCTATGATTACTACGAAACAAAATTTCCTTAACGTGTATTCTTCTAAGTCAACTTTATTGACGTTATTGGAACGTTTCGTCTCAATCACAAAAGCTATTCTGTTGTTACCCCTCTAGTATTTTTTGTCATTAGTCACATCATTTGAAACGTACTCAATGTGATAATTATCATTATTGACATCATGATAACCATCATCATCATAATCCTCATCATCATGGTCATCATCATAGTGCTCGTTGTTGTAATAGCCATAATTTGTATAACAATAATTATAATTTTTCCGTTATCAAAGTGAAGGTAACAAGCCTCTATTTGAACCGTTTAAAACCCACGTAATACCTGCAAAATAAGTAGGTTTCTCATATTTTATGATTTATAGTTTTGATTGACTGCAATCAGTGGTAAATTAGTTTATGGAGAAGAGAGGATTTGAAATGCTAGTTTTGAAATCTATAGAAATAGGGCTTTGCATTGATGACGGGCCGGAGGGCAGTTCTTCCTTGGTCAAATCACCTGGCGCAGAGAGGCTAGTCTCCAATTGCGTTGAGCTGGATGTCGATGTCCACCGGTGGATGACTGGGAACTAATGTGGCGACTACAGAATTAAAATTATGTTAACATCGGAGGTCGCCTAGCTCAGTTGGTAGAGCGCACGCGGCGAAAGCGTGGGTCACGGGTTCGATCCCCGGTGGTGACATGCTTTTCTATTTCTCTAGTGTTTTCTAACTTTCAAGTTTTGTCATACCCTGAGGTTGATGTCATGAATACCTCGAAAGCTTAGTTTATTTGGGATATCGTCTTGGACGTTTAATATTTTGGAATATGTTATATATGCGCATTCTTTGATGGACATTCCTATTCACCAAAAATGTTTAATTTTTGGATGATTTTAGATATAAAAAACGGTAAGAGGACAATGATTGGCAGTTCTTTGTTATTCACAGTAAGACGATGATTTTAAAAATATCAGATTTTTATCATAGGTATCAGCTCCTATCAAGGGAGTTGTATAAGCGTGATCATAAAGGCAATTAAAATAATTTCTGATCATTCAATACCGAGATTTTGATGTTTCTCGTACCATTTTCAAAGGCAGATAACAAGCATGATAAATAGACACTCAGCTAAGGGCGCGGGGTCTGTGTGCCCCGTATGTGAAATTTGCCAACGTTTGCACATCTCTCCCCCGAAAAATCCTTACCGGCATTAAAAGATAAAACTCTAGGCGCCAGAAAGTCTGGTGAAAAGTCGAATGATTTGTATAGTGGGAAAATCCAATCGTTTGGCCACCCACTCTACATCAATATACAAGACTAGATTTTCATCAAAAAGTCGAGCGAAAAGTCGAATGAAAAATCCAGTCGTTTGGCCAGGGCTTTACCAAGTGTTGTGATGCGACGTTCTTGTTGGACATACTATGTGCCACAACGCGGATTTGACAGCGAAATTGAGTTGAGAGCACTCCGTCGGCCGTATTCCCATTCAAGGATCTTTGAAGATTGCTTAGAGTGCTATAACTACATGTATACCAGACGTGCAAGAACAACTACTCCTGTAACAATACAAGGTTGCAATTAAAGCTGCGTGAGAGAAAACGAACGCTAAGAGCTCTTTTGATCTGCTGTTAAATCGATTGATGACTTAAAGCACAAATTCGTCATTCAAATGGAAATGCCCAATCTTCTCTTCTCATTCAAAGACGTGCAAGATACATGCTGTGATGTAAATAAACGGTTTTTAAACTAAAGTAAAGGAGGAGGTTATTTTGTAATTACATAGGGAAGTTATTGTAAAGTGTTCTTTGATGATTTTCAATATTAAGTCAGTTTGTGCTCTCTCTTACTGTTTTGCAATATCCTTTCTTTTTAAGAGCCCCGTTTGTTATCTTCGTTTGTTAAGACATTTCCAATCAATGAACCTCTTATAAATGGATATGGACAGTGTCCTTTCTTTGACACGTGTTAATTTATTATTTACATATTGTTATTTATTGTTTAGTTAATATTTATTTACTGTTTATTTACTGTTAATTTATTGTTTATTTACTGTTTATTGATTTTTTTATTGATTTTTTATTGACTTATCTACTTTTAATATTGTAAGGTAGTTCTGCGACGTTTCTAACTTGCTGAAATGAGATATCTGCGACTCGAGTTTAAGTTATTTATTGGATAGTACATTGATAATACATTAATATTACAGTCGGCAACCCAGAAGTACCTGTTACCTTTGACGCAAAAGTACAATAACTAGACATTAATTAGGAAAGATGACGGGAGCAAATGTAGGGGGTAGTCCATCTACTCCTGTAGCCACTCCGTTAGAGTTAGTGAAAGGCATGTAACCTCATACTCATCAATCTTTCCATCCGTCCCAAAGTGTACCCCACCTACTTGCGTTGTTTGGTGGCAGAGAAACGGTGTTGATGGAGCTCCTGTATCGAGGTATCGAGCGTCCCCAATCCCCTAGGGAGCATTGGAGATCCCAATCACGCTCACGATATTCAAAGTAGACACTCCTGACAGCGAGTTTAGAAAGATAAGAGGAGTTTTCGGAAAAAGTCTGTTTGGAAATAAAATCCCGGCAGACAGAAGGCCTTGGTGAGCGATGATGAGGATGATGTTTTGTAAATTTATAGTGGGATTTATCAATATAGTAACCAGTCATTTTCTATTAGTCGTTAGTTACTTGGCAGACCTTAAATGGCCGGTTGAGTAACCATTGAATAATAATACATGGAGTCCTGGCTTTAATGTTCTTTGGCATGAGTAAAAACGATAATCGTAAAAAACCATAATATGTTCGTTTTAAATACATGAATAATCTTAGCTTTTTTATCTGTAAAGAGGTTGAACAATAATACTTGACCCATGCCAGTTATTAAGCTAGAAGAGGCTTCGCTTGAGTCTGGCTGCTTAAGCAGTGTCTACTATTCTACATCTTCAAGTGCTTTGAAATGTTTGTAGTACAGCTTGTATTCTAGATATGGCCTGAAACATAGCTGGGCCACAACCCAGTCACGTGACTTGACGTCATTGTGTGCATACCGTATTTCCTCTTATTAGCGCCCCCCTCTGATAAGCTCCGCACCTAGAAAAAGTGGCGCGAATTAGAAAAAGGGGAAAAAACTTACAGAAGGGTAATTACACAATAAAATACGCTTTTGAAGCTTCTGAATTATTGTTTATCTTTTATTAGCGCCGCACATTGTTGATGAATGTTTAAATAAGGGCCCAGGGCGTTAATAAGAGGAAATACGGTATTTAAGTACTTTCATGCTTTCGAACAGACAGTTTAAGATACATTTAGCGTTTGGGATTGAGCGATTTTAAGATATCGAAGTTTGAGAAATACTTTATGTGTTACTTCTGCTAAGTTGAAGTTATAGATATTGTACATGAGAACGAAGGAAACTCTCTGACTTCATTCGAGTACGGTAGTTTCAAGTTACAAGTTGGTTAGCATGCACTCAACTGATTATTTTTATTAGCAATTTAAATCCCGCACGAATATTTGTCTGCGCGGAAAGGACCAAAATCAAAATCACACTTTTTGTGCTCTTCCAAGAATTAGTCAAATATTTTGTTCTCCTGTAACTCGACAAGTTTTCAAGGGACTGTGCATAAAGTACGTATGCAAAAAGTAAAATTTCCTCCTCCTCGAATGCTTCACAATTTTGATTTTAGGTTCGTTTTTGAAAACACGTCAGATAGCGACATCAGTTTGATTGAGTATGACCAAAAAGAGAAACAGAAGAAAAAAATGCTGGTATACTACAATTAATGTTAGCGCAAGGTTAGGACAATGGAGCCCTTGTTTCCACAATAAAAGTCTCGAGAGGAGACTTACTTCTCTTAACACCACCTTCCTGTAACCACCCTGAAATGAAAGCAATCAATTATTCGTACAATAAGTTAAAGTAATCAGATATTTGACGAGAAAAAGCTTTAAACATCAGAGGTTGCAGAGAAGATTAGTTAAGGGAGCAATATCTCCCTCAATAATCACGAAAACAATATGTGTGAACAATGTGGGCTATGAATACTACGAAGTGTGATTAGAAAGTGAAGCAATTAATTTGCTTTAACGTTTGCAATGGACAAGCCAGGCGGAAAAAGAATTCTTAATATAAAGATAAGTGCCCCGCACATGGCACGTAGGTGAAACATAATGACAAAACATAATAAGATGAGCTTTAGGTGTATTCTACCACCATCCTCAAATCAATTAATTGCAATGTGAAACACGTTTGGTTAAGACCGTAACATAAACAATAGAATACATCAACAACTAAAAAGAGACATACAAGAAGAGGAAGAGGGGAATTGAAATTTAGTGGTATTTTTTGTTAAATTTGCTTTGTTATTCCCTTTGTTATCAAATTTTCGTAAAAATAACGAAACAAATATTAATAGTAGTATATAACAATATGTAAAGCCCGTTCAGTTTGTATCATGGAGTGTAGGTTCCGTAATCTTTTATACACTTTTTAGAAAAATGATACAAGTGATTAGGATGAAACTAAGTACTGAAACCTAGGATTTATAGTTTGATATAACTCACACTCGACTCAACTTCCGTAGTCAATTTGATGTAAAGCTATTTTGGTTGACATCCCGTCCACAACTGCTCTCTTTATGTTGTACTTTTTTGTGGTAGGCATCCAAGACTTTCTACCCTATATCCATGTTGTTTTGGGGGCGTAGTTTGATATAAATCACTTTCATGACTCTACTAGTACAACATTTCTAAACACGGTTTATACTCCTCTGCAAAGTAGCCAGGGGCATGTTTTCTTTTCATGTAATAATTCTGATCACATTCCTCCAACAATGAACCACCTTCAACCAGTTCCATTGCTGAAAAAAGGTTAGAGACCTCTTTATCTTTAACCATATTGAGATTATTGAGCTAATTGTGTTCTTCTGTCAATTTTTATGTACTACATAGGCGAGCTGGCAAATGCAATCAGAACTCGAACAGAGCTAGCATTTGGCTTGTATTTCTCTCTGTATGAGTGGTTTAATCCTTTATTCATCAAAGATCAAGAATCCGACTACAAGGATTCAGCATATGTTGATGTGAGTGTGAGCCACTTTATATCTAAGATTCACAAATTTTGTAGCTGTAGTGTTTATATTAAATTGACTGGTATCAAGTCACGATCTCCTTTTTTCCTCTCCAATGCCAAATGAAGACTGGGAGGTGTAAATTCATTCTCAATTTACTGTGGTAGCAAAACACTTGTTCAGCTTGTGTTTCTCTTTGAGGTAAATTCTAAAGACATACTCCAGTCATAGTTCCATTTAACTCGTAAACATATTTAGTTTATTTTAGTGTAAGTTAAGAAAGTTGATGTATTTCTTTGCACTTTGTACGTCGTTGAAATGGGTCCTTTTCTGAATCATTAACAAGTGCAAGAGAGTTCTGGAATAACAGCAACAAACTTTATAAAAACTGCAAGGAGTGTACAGAAATGTCCAAACTTTATTGCCAGGACACAGGGCCATGTTCTCAGCAATTTTGCAACTATGGAATGTACCATCTGCTTTCATGAAGCAATATTGCTTACATACCATCTGCAAGAGCGGGTTCTGTCAAGTTCTTGAGCTTGTCAGATGTATAACTTCACCGCTGAGTATCCCAAATTGAGTCTCCTTTTGTATAAGTTCGTGCCAGAGTATTTGTGAGTTGGCCAATGTGGTATTTGTTCGTTATGTGGTGGGAAGCGTCAATGATGCATTCGGTGCTGCACGTTGGGAAAATGGTTGATAAATACTTAATAAGTGGGGCATAGATGGTCTCCAGTGGTTCAGATATGTGCTGTCGGTTCAGAAGGTGACTGCCAAATGTTTTTTCTTTTTGATATTTTGTCTTTCAATTTTTGTTATCCTCATGTTAACTTGTTTTTTGTTTCTTTTTTTCCCTGCACTGTTTCTTCCTTATTTCATTGCCCTCTCTCTTTCAATTATTCCTACTCTTGCCAATTTTTTAATGTAGGTTCTTGTTGATCTGTTGGTTGATATGAATGTGTTGATAGCTTCCCCCTCCCCCACTTTCAGAACCGTTTTCCGGGCGCGTTAGGGCGGAATAACCCTACTACGGGAGGGATCTTGGTACTACTCTCTGCTCTCCGTGGGAAAACATTAAACTGCCTGTTCATCTGTCTACTGAATTGCTTGGTGGTTTCATAAGAGACTACCGTTTGCGAATCAGCATTTATCGCTTACGTCAGCAGATTTCTTCCTTGAAATATCACCCTTATCTAAAATCCGCAAATAGTGAATACTTTCGTCTCCTTTTTGACATTTTTATTATTAGTATTATTATTTATTTATTTGTTTATTTATTATCCACGCCATAAAATTTGGATACTGCAGACGTATATTTACTCCAAACTGAAGTATCTACTGACAATCTACAAGCTTCCTGTGATAATACTATCACTTATTATTTGAGACGCTGGATTTGATCTCATCCTGGCAGTAACATATCTCATCTATATCTCCCTAAGAAATTCCTTAGTTTAAAGCTAAATTTAATATTTAATTTATTTATCTCGTGTTAGTCCTCCGCTAGAATGATATTACGATTCTCCACGGATCGAAAGTCGCGTGTCATATTTTTGAACACATTGACGTCAAACATTAACACTAACAATATACTTTTGTCTGAGGAAATGTCACTCTGTGAATCGCATAGGCGAAAGCAGACTTTGAAAAAAGCTTTACCCGTAGAATGTACTACGCCAAGTGACAACAGCGGGAAATGTTTTTTGTAAAGAAATCACCAGTAAAGGCATCGAGTGTAAAAAAACACACTTATGCAATGCTAAGCGAATTCATTGACAATAATGCTAAGGCACTCAGGATATACTCTTTTACAGAAAACACATACAAATGAATATGTTGAGGCAAGGAGATTTGATAGGTGTAGTTTTAAATGATGGCCTAAATCACACAGCAAAAATGCAAATACTAACTTAGCCTTATTGGAAATTGTTCCTTAAAATATATTAAACGTCACTGAAAACCAGTCTCAGCTTCAATAAAGCTCGAGTATTTTCTCCCATGCTCTCTCTTGGATGTTTACATCATTGTTACAACTTCTCTCTTCTCCTGCACTGGCCTTTGAATTCCACGACTACTCGAATGCGATATTGAACTGAATGCGCTAATTTCAGTATGGGATTCACTGGACTTTTTAGGGCAACGAGCAGTGAATCTGGATTTCAGTGAAAGAAACACGCGATTGTTGCAACAGAACGCAACAAATAGAAGCGTCCCTTGCAACGACGTCAGGATGACAAAGTAGTTCTTTTCTTGCTCCACAAGGTCAGAACCAAACGAAGGTAAAAAGATGTTATTCCCTCATGTCTCCCATGTTGCTCAGTTTTGTTGTACACCTAGTAATCACTAGGACTCTTTATTTACAATTTATTGCAGGTTGTACTTGTTAAAGAGAGAGAGAAACAATGCTCATATGTTATGGACCCAGGAAGAGGGGGGGGGGGGTATTGAAATTTTGGTAGCATGAGGAGGATAATATATTTTCCCAGGTAGAGAAACACTTGGGCAAACTATTTAGCACCGGGCCTGCTTAGCACTAGACAGTCTGGTTCCTAGCACTGTTCCAGTTTTCAAGGCTACCCATTCCTTAGCTGTCTTGATGTTGGACACAGGGGATGGTAGTGTTCGTGACGGAGTGCAATAAGAAATAAACTTTCTTTTTAAGCCAAGTTTGATAGTAGTGTTGTGATTGAGTCACCCCCAATGGGACATCAGACGTCCAAGCTACCCATCCTACGCTATACTGATGACGTTGAACAACCCTGACGTCATTTGCGAAGAATCGGGGTTTCTCTTTCTATCAATTCTTAGTGATTACATAATTTTATTCTCAGCGCTTAATCATAATTATTAAAACCAGTAAATTAATCAATGGACACATTCATTCCGACTTCAACAACAAGCTGTTGGAAGTTTTATGTGTTTACACTAATTTCGCTGCATAGGACACAACAGCCAGGTCACTACATTGTGAATTTTCATTTCAACATTTCAAGTGTTGGTGTATCTCTCCTCGGGACCGTATAAACAGGATTGAAAGTGGCGAGAGCGGTGAAATGTAAGGATCCACAGTGGTTGGCAAGAAAAAAACATTGTAAGATGTGACTCTCTCTTGATGACCCTTAACTGCATCTAAAATGCCTTCGAACAGAACTAGACTTTATATAAAGTTATTGCTTGGTTTGCTAAATATAAATTTTTTGGTTGGTTTACGAACGGTAAAGTGGCCATGACCCCACACCTTAAGTGATGCTATCCCTTCAAGTTGTCAAATACTCCCCATTCCTATCTCAGCTGAAATCCCGTCCTTTCAGATTGCCTTTAATAACTACACCCATGCCCGCTTAAAAAGAGGTACTTCAAATTCAAGAAATATCCCTCCCGAGAATGAAAATGTTTAAACATGTCGATGCTTAATTATCTCTCTACTCCCAAAGGCCTTGATCCTGAATCTATTTTGGTTAAAAGGGGCGGTGAGAGCGACCAAAGGGGGCGCTGGCATGATGAAGGTGCATCATACATGTTTCGTGTTCTCTTCAAAGTATTTTTCTTTAGAATGAACTGGTTTTGTTTTGCCAAATGTACTCTTGAGTGGCAAATTACGTCCTCCGCTCTCTTGTTCTTTTTCCAATTTTTTTCAAAACCTCTTAATTCTTATTAGAACCCACAGCTTAATATTTTCGGACTGCCGCTTTTGCTATGGAAGCCTGAAGTTTTAATTTCATGCTGGATGAGTAGACGTATTTGTTTTGTAAGAAACTGGTTTGTAAGAAACTAGTACAGGACACCCTGAAAATACAGATTGGACACCGTCTGTCATTGTGGATTTAGTTCGTTCTTTAAGTCCAAAGTTCCTCACGTGCTTTCAATGCACTGCATTATTCACCGGCAACATCTTGTTGCAAAAAATCTCAGCAAGGAATTACATGAATCACAGCAAATTGCTATAGATACCGTAAACTACATTAAAGTATATGCTCTCAACGATCGTCTGTTCTGCAAGCTTTGCCAAGATAATGACGAAGACTTCAAACAATTGCTAATGCACAAACATGCACGTTGGCTGTCAAAAGGAACTTCCTTTCTCGCTTTTACGAATTATTTGAATCAATTGTTGAGTTTTTGGATTCCAAAAATACATCGCTAGGTGAACTTGTGCGTACCAAACGGAACGATATTGCTATCTTGCTGATATTTTTCAGAAGTGAAACAGTAGCTGCGGTCACACACACCAGAGTAAAATGGATCCCAGGTCTCAAATCTGTCTTGGTATTTCAGTTATCGCAGGGCTTGGAGTCACACTGCATAAATTGACTCACAGCAGGATCTAGACGCCCAGGTCAGATCGAGCCTTTCTTGCACCGTTCTCCAGATGCGATGTTTTTGAACATGTTTCTATTTGGAGGGGGAAATCTATTTCGAGTTCGAGTTTACCCAGAACCTTTCAACAATCTGTCAAAGGCTGCTACATGATTGGTTAATTACATCTGGGGTTCTGAACACACTGCTCAGTAGACACGTTGAATGTAATCCGAAACTATTTTGTTTTTTTGACGTTGCTATGGAAACTCGACATCGTCAGATCTGAAGTGGGATTTGCGGTCACACACAAAAAGTCGTTTCCCTAATTTTTGAATTTTTAGTTATTTGAGATTTTCTATTTTTTGCCCTTTTGTAAATTTTGGTAAGGGAGACTGTTGCATTTCTAGCAATTGAAATTCTTCTTCTGATCTCAGGTGTGTCATCATTGTTGTTCCTGAAAAGGACTCCCAAATAATTGAACTGTTGCACATTCTCAACTTTTTCAGTATTAATCAATACGTTTTGATCATTTTAATTATCAGCAACATGCCTCTTTATTTTCATAACTTTTGGTTTCTTGGCATTGAGATAGAGACCAGCCTTTTCACTTCAGTGCGGATCCTGTCGACTATTTGTTGTAGTTTTGGCAAGGTGGCAATCAGTACCACAACATTAGCATACCGGAGATTGGTCACAGTTTTGCCTCCAACCATGACATCCCCAATATAACCTTCCGGGGCATTTCTCATGACGTTCTCAGAGTACAAAATGAAAAGGTGTTGGGAGAGGATACATCCCTGTCAAACTCCTTTGTCAACTGCGAACCAGTCCGTTATTCCATATGTTGTGCGTACTGCGGCTTTTTGTTCGTCATACATTGCTTTTAGGAGTAAGATGATATGTTCGGGGAAACCCATGTTTTTCATGTTGTTGCACGATTCTTCATGGATTACCATATCGAATGCTTTGGTGTAATTGATGAAACAAAGGTACAAGTCTTTTGAGTGCTCTCTGAGCGCTCTCAATAATCATTTTTAAGTTCAAAATTTGATTTCTTATACCAGTGCCCTTTTTAAAACCAGCCTGTTTTGCTGCAATTTCTGTTTTCAGGTTTATCTGCATTCTATCTGCAATAATTTTTAGGGGAATTTTATTACTATGGCTAATTAACGCAATTGTTCTTTGTTGCTGCATTGCTGGGTGTCACCTTTCTTTGGAATTGGGATAAATACTGATTTTAACCAGTCCTCGGACCATACTTTTTCGCGCCAGATCTTGACAATCTGCTTGTGATAGGAAGCTTCTGCATTCTCTCCAGCATTTATTATTAGTTCGGCAGTTATTTTGTCTGTTCCTGCACTTTTCCCCAGCTTTTAATGAGTGAATGACATTTCGGATTTCGCTGAGAAGCGGTTCTGGTTCTGTTGTTGTTCGTTGTGATGCATTAAACACATTATTGACATCATTTCTCTTGGAATAGAGTTTAGAGCGATATTCTTTCCACCCACTTTTCACATCTTCACCGTTGCATAGTGTCTTACCATCCTTAGATTTCACCCTATCATTTGATGGTTTTAATTTTTTCGTGATGTTTCTACTTCATGACACTTGCCTTTGTAAACCTTAATACGGGCAGATTATCAAAATATAACCAATGGTTACATATTTTAGAAAAGGGGTGGACAGTTTCAATGTCTTTTCTGCTCGCAAAAAATACATATGAACATTTTGAGCAGCTCTATGTCCTATGGTGTGGAAATGGCTTCTTCGTATTAGAAATAGAATTTATTGGACTGAAAAATTATGAAACAAAGAGGGGGAAGTTTTATTTCCTGGGTAGTCATTCCGTATTTTAAAAAGAAATGTTCTCTCCAAGCAAATAACCGATTTGGTGTGATAACAGGAACCGTTTCCCTTTTTATAGCCCTTTCAATGCAATCAGGTTTTATTTACAAGTGAAGCCAACTAAAATTATCGATAGAATAAGTATAAACGATGGGTATTTAACAGTAGAATCTAAACATCTTTCTCGACATTGCGCGGAAATATCAACTTTCTTGCAAAAGACTTTCAGATGTTCACAATGTTACAACAAATTTGAAGTTTACACTAATTAATAGTATTTTTATTTCATTAAATACTGTGGACTCTTTTTGGACAAACTTTCAATTTACTACACCTCAATGTAAATGTTACTAAAATGTTCTATGCGACTATTTTGTCTTACTCCAATTCAGTGTGAGATAACTATGTCCCTCAACTAGATGAAACAACCACGTTGTCAGCTTAGAAAGTAGGCCAGAAAATTCGGCCTCGGACTGCTCTGCCAGCTTCTAATCTCGCTCCTCGCTTGGAAGTGTTGCCCATACCTGACTCAGAGATTTAATGGGAGGAATGGAGGATGAGGATAGGAAGAATTTTATCAATTAATCAAATAACATTCTTATTTGTGGGTTTTTCCAGTTTAGGAATTACAATATCAAGAATTGATAGAGGTTCCTAAACAATGATCACACTAGTAGATATATCATAGGAATCTCTTTCCCTAGTTCTCTGACCCTGAGGATCCTATTTCTTAATTTTTTTTAAGAATACATTTTCTTGATCATTAGAAATATAATTCTCTAATTATGTTCTGAAATCTTTAGGTTTTGATCCATTCAGGGCCACTTGCTACACCTCATACTCCAAGATAAAATTGTAACTAATACAATGAAGATGAGAACCATTATTCAAATTCCAAAAGAGCGAAGAGACAAGATTTGAACTTTGATGATTTACATTCCCCATCAAAAAATTATAATACAAATACAACGATGATGATGATGATGATGATGATGATGATGATGATGATGATGATGATGATGATGATGATGATGATGATGATGATGTATACCCCACCCATAAAATATTAGAATGCACGCCCCCCTCTCCCCTGAATCCGAGCGACAGAACCAGAGTATCAGAATGAAGCTCTCCTCGTTTTCATTCAGAGGCTACCGAGACAATTTGTTTGTGCTCCTCAAATTTCAATGTTGCCTTTTACCTTTCGGTTTATAGTGGTATTTTCGGGCCAAAGGAATACATCTAAATCATAAAACCGTCAAGAATTGTACTAAATAATGCTTGGGCATGTAGAAGTGATAGAAAACACTTTTCTTATAATAAATGGCCTTTGACACAAACGCGTAAGGAATACTGCCCAAATTTAAGTGATCTCATGGTGAACGAGACAGCTCGCTAAACTCAAGACGTCGTGTTTGATTCACAGTGACCTTGAGAAACATTAACTCACAATCATGGGGGACGAAGCGAATTCCGGAACAATGGAGGTAAGAACAGCATTTTTAATTGAAATGGCAGAGTTGCAGACTATTCTCGAAGGGTTCTGCCCTTTAAACATGAACGAGTATTGGGAACACCTTTGTTTTCAATGCATTGGCCTCAGCTGCAACGTACAGTTCTTCTTGACACTCTGACATTTCAAGCCAATAAACACCCGCTAACTACATTGGACGACACGCTAAATTCCAAGTAATTAGCAAACAAAGAAGAGATGTTATAAGAGAACGTTTGATAATTCATCATCTATCATCATTCTGATCCGAAAGTATTAAGGTCTCGGGCCGTATGTAGGCCTGTGTATTAACAATTGAAACTGGGTCCTTGGACATGTTGATAAAGCCAATGAATAACGAACCCTTAAACATCAATCGGGGAAAAGATTTGAATACCCAGCTGATAAAAACTACTCTAGAAATCAAGGTTGAAGGATGCAAATTAAACTTTGAAATGCCCGAGAGTATATTTTCATGGCTGCATTAGATTAATGTGCAGGAGGATGGGCAAATCCCTTCTACCTATCCTACCCCTATCAACAGTAACATCCAGTTTATTTATACACTTCTATTGTATATAAAAGTAGGGGGGAGCAAATAGATAGTGAATTATTTTCTGATTATGAGAATCAGTTTGGGGAAATAGTTGAATTATCAGGGCAATATCATTCCAGCTGTCAATGAACTGTAGGCATTACTGGTCCACTCGAAGAAAGACACACAGGTAATCGTGATCGGATGATAGGACATTCAAAATCGTCAAAGGTGTCCAATCCGTCATGTGCTCGCTCTCTCAATTTCTCAACAGATATGTAATTTTGAATTAATAGTGAAAGGAGATGGTCATCCTCAGAGGAATTTAGACAGGTCGTCAGTTAGCCTAGTCTATAAATTCCTTGTGCAACAGAGCTAACTGAGTGGTCTATGTGAAGACCCATCTAACCTTGTTAGACTAGGCTAACGTTACATTTTTTATACAACTGACTTTTAAAGGTTTTGACTCCGTCATTCATATCAGGTAAATATTCAAGTCTAAATAACGGAATTGCTCTGACTTAGTACACACTGAATTTTCAAATAAAGTTTCTTTGATCGTTCATTTTAGAATTAAGCGAAATTCATACGTTTGGTAATGTCTAGGCAGAGCAATGATTTAGGAAACCCGTGCTGCACACTGGGCAGGAACCGTCAACGTCAGGGCCGGGGAAGTGTACAGTGGGGGAACATGTCTAGTCGGAGAAGTATCGAGTAGGGGAAGTGTCAAGTCGGGGAACTGTGTGGTTACCTAATAAAGATGAACTATGCGGATTTTACAACTAGAAATAGCCTAGAAAAGAGCTTTCTCATTCTGGAGTAGGTTCGGTGCTCAGATCCAATAATGGTAAGAACGAGGCCTTGTTTTTCTATTGGTCTGTCCTCCATCTCTTATTGCAGTTTTCAAAGGTCTCTTTAGTTAACATGTCCTATTTTAGTGAACGATCGCAGCTGCAGAATATAGAGTATCTTTTTTCACGGTTAATCACAGCGGAAAGAGAGCTTCCACTATGAGCTTGATAAACAGGAGGTGACAATCGGATCCAGATATTTTCCCGGATACTATTATGATCTCTTTGTAAACACCCGTTGTATCGTTTCAGATTATCTTATAGTACCAAGGGGACAAGTCACATTTGACGCCGAGGGACTTGATAACCCACGCAGCAAGTTCTTTAGCCGTGTACCGCATGTTCCTTCCTCCTCGTCCGGAATAACAATTGGGCGTGGCTATGACATGAAGGAGAAAGAAGCCTCTAAAGTATACAATGAGTTAACAAGGGTGGGAATCGACGAGGACTTTGCGGAGGCCCTTGCTGGAGGTGCTGGACTTAAAGGAGCAAAAGCAAAAAAGTACTTACGGGTATGACAACATAATTATGTCTATAAGCTAAGGAGAATTAAACTACCAGTTACTATGGACAGGATTTCTAAGCAATTATCGAGTAGTAACAAGTCAGTGTAGCTCAGACAAGACATGAAACTGCTGTCCTTGTATCATTAGTTAAATAAGCCAAATGGGGCTCAAACCTATAACCCTTCCTTATCAGTCTGATACTGTAACAAATGAGCCATAGTGCCTTTCGCATTTTCAGAACCCCTAGAGGGTCACTACACCACCCTTTAGAACCTCCATATTACTATCAGTACATCATCGGTACAACATTACATCGGGTGGCAGAATCGATAGTCCCTCAGCTTTCCCCCAAAGGCACCGAGCAAAAGCACAAGATCTGATGTCTTCCAAATATTTTGTAAACCGGATGTACAATAATTTATGATATCAGGGTCTTCTGAAATTCATTCCGATCTACTTTGAAGACACCGAGGGATAGATACGACGGATGATGAATTACTGAGGAATATTTTCTGCGTCACGAGTGAAACTCAAGTCGTGTTAGCTTGGGCGTAGTCATAGTACTCCTAACATTGATACCTGAGCAGTTGAGACTATGACTTCATTTATAAACTATCAATACCCACCTCCTAATCCATAACTGAAGTCATGTACATGACTTGGCTCTGCTATTTCATCTGTCATCGAATCAAGAGAAATCTTCGATGCACTTCCAATCATTGACCCCATCACGGACCTAAAAATGTGTATTAGAATGACAAATTAGAGCACCAATACGTGATTTTCGTTTTCTCGTAAGCTAAAACAGTAGTTACTTGATTAAGCTACCTCTCACTTCTCAGGGCTTCGACTACTTTGACTCCAGGCCCAAATATATTCCTTAAGTGTGATGTCATAATTTAGTGAATATCAGACGTTTGATAATATCTTCGACTCGTTGCGTTCTTCCTGTTGATATAGATAACCTATCCAAATTTGAGAAAGGTATCTTGGCTAATCGTGGAGATAAACACTTAAAAAAATTGAATTATGCCTGTTAAAACTGTGTTGTTTAGCCCCAGTTTATAATTTTATGATCTGAGCAAAATTAACTTAGTTTTCTTAATTTCTGTCACAAATTCAACAGCCGCTTCTTGCAGGAGGTATCAGATTTGAATGCTATAATATTTTATACAAGGGTATTTGGAGTCAGAGTTATCACTTTGATGTTGTTTTAAATGGGATTTCACACAAAAAAATCGTGCAAATATCAATTCAAGAAAAGTTTCATAGCTTACCACTACTGGCCATTTATGACACTTTTTAGTCTTAAAGCGAGATCTTTATTGATATCTTTATTGTATATATAGATTTAACTTGCAGATACATCTTAATCTTACATCATACAATATTAAAATAGCAATCTGTTCTCGTAACAAACATTATATGGTTCCATATTCACACAAGGATATAATAGTTGCTTCAGATCCATTCCCAGCCCACCTTTCACACCTGAAGTTTTGTTGTGTAAATTTACGACGAAAATCCCGTATAAAACTCGTACCGGCTTCACATCCTTCTATCATTTCTCATTCTTGAGCGACCAATCAAAAATATGGGCCGATTTTACTGCGACACGATTCCGGTATCCGCAACCCGTTGTGGTCCAGGGAACTGTTCAATTAGCTTTAATTTATGAGGGTATGCGTTCGATTTCTAAAGGGGCCCTTGGTGACGGCAGGAAGGGCATCCACACTCACAACGCTTTAAGCACCAATAAAAATATCCTTAGACATCATCCGAGCCCCTGTCAAAGTGGAGTACAAGGCGTAAAACTGCATGATGATTTCCAGGTCTTGATTGGCTATCTCTTAATTAAAGACTTTATAGGGCAGTGGCTCCTGTTGTTTCCTTCTGTAATCTCTGAGAATTTTCGATTGCTTACACAAGAAAGCAACCATTGACAAATAAGATAGCAAGGAAGGCCTGGGCTGCTTTTATTTGTTGCCAATGCAGCTGTACCTTTTATTATCATACAACCGACCGATGTGTCTCATTCACAAACGTTGCCCTTTACTTCCCTATTGATCAACAATTTGCATAATAGAGAACCAAAGGCAATGTTGTTACAAAAACATTTATTTCCAAGAAACCAAATTCTGACTACATCACAGTGGTAACCCAACCATCAAACAACCATATAGTTTTTACAGAGACTCCGAGTAAAGATCGTAAAAATCTTAGAAAACACTATTACTTTTGTTCAGTTCCTACAACTGCGAACAGCGTTTGACGAACAAAGTTTTGGTAGGATCATGCATATTTTCACAGGGCACATCGTCATGGTACTCCGAGGCATCGTTCTTAAATTTGAGCAGGCTATCCATATAAACAAAAGGAAAAGGAAAGTGCGAACCCTAGGCAAACTTTCGTTACATTGTAGTGTCACAATTAAGTTCTTCATCGTGATTGGCCTACCAATCGATTTAGTTTAGGTAGATAGATGTTGTGAGGGTATTGGGTGGAGACGTAGATTTAGTTTAGGTAGATAGATGTTGTGTGGGTAAATAAATGTAGTATGGGAAAATAGATGTAGTTTATGTAGATGGATGTAGTATAGGTATGGGATAAAGCGGTAGATTTAGTTTAGGCAGATAGATGTAGTTTAGATAGATAGATAGTTGTAGTGTAGTTAGGTAGCTATAGTTTAGGCAGATAGGTGTAGTGTAGTTAGGTAGATATAGTTTAGATAGACAGATGTAGTTTAGATAGATAGATAGATAGTTGTAGTGTAGTTAGGTAGCTATAGTTTAGGTAGGTAGATGTAGTGTTGGTAGGTAGATGTAGTTTAGTTAGATAGATGTAGGTAGGTAGGTGTAGTTTAGGTAGGTAGACGTAGTGTAGGTAGGTACATAGATGTAGTGTAGGTAGATAGATGTAGTTAGGTAGGTAGATGCAGTATAGGTAGTTAGATAGGTGCAGTTTAGGCAGATAGATGTAGTGTAGTTAACTATATATAGGCAGACAGATGTACTTTAGATAGATAGATAGTTGTAGTGCAGTTAGGTAGATATAGTTTAGATAGACAGATGTAGTTTAGATAGATGTAGTGTAGTTAGGTAGCTATAGTTTAGATAGACAGATGTAGTTTAGATAGATAGATAGATAGATGTAGTGTAGTTAGGTAGATATAGTTTAGGCAGATAGATGTAGTTTAGATAGATAGATAGATGTAGTGTAGTTAGGTAGCTATAGTTTAGGTAGGTAGATGTAGGTACGTGGATGTAGTGTAGGTAGGTAGATGTAGTTTAGATAGATGTAGGTAGGTAGGTAGGTAGGTAGGTAGGTAGGTAGGTAGCTAGGTAGGTAGGTAGGTAGATAGGTAGATGTAGTTTAGGTAGATAGATGTAGTGTAGGTCGATAGATGTAGTGTTGGTAGGTAGATGTAGTTAGGTAGGTAGATGTAGTGTAGGTAGATAGATGTAGTGTAGATAGATAGATGTAGTTAGGTAGGTAGATGTAGTGTAGGTAGATACATGTAGTGTAGGTAGATAGATGTAGTGTAGGTAGATAGATGTAGTTAGGTAGGTAGATGTAGTTTAGGTAGGTATATGTAGTGTAGGAAGATAGATGTAGTGTTGGTAGGTAGATGTAGTTAGGTAGATGCAGTGTAGGTAGTTAGATAGGTGTAGGTAGATGTAGCTTTAGAACGAGTCATGATATCAACTTTAAATTTTGGGAGGTTTATGTTCTCAACGTTTTCTTGTTTCAACGTGAAAATGTTTAAAATCTGGGGATAGGTAGTGTATACTTGTATTTTAGTTGGTGATTTGACACGGAATTAACCCTTGCTAAAATTTCCTACCAGTTGAATGGGTGGAAATTTGACTTGATTTTCACATCTACCAATTATGGTTACTTACATGTGAGACCCAATTAACATCTGCTTT
Organism: Alatinidae sp. Z8VKAUB7J3; assembly: GCA_010016025.2. Taxonomy (NCBI): domain Eukaryota; kingdom Metazoa; phylum Cnidaria; class Cubozoa; order Carybdeida; family Alatinidae; species Alatinidae sp. Z8VKAUB7J3. The sequence continues at coordinate 104,306,474 of JAAAKM020073195.1, forward strand.
GTCTTTCAATCGTAGGAATGCAGAATTCGAAACCGGTAAGCGTCTCACAGAATCGTTGCTTATTTCTCGTATAGTAGTAAATTACGAAGTATTAACTTAACGTTTCCATAAGAAAGTTGTTGTAAACATTTCTCAGTTAACCACGTTATTGGTGTATCGTTCCTTCTTTTATAGTACTACTGTTGAGTTAATCGCCATCTTATGCCAGTAGTAATTCTTCTCAAGAGGCCACGCAAGATTGTTTTAATACTCTGGACCCCATTTTCCAGTAGAAAGAAAGAAGAACAATTTACTTAATATGGGCAGATGTTAAATTCGTAATTTAAGGGAATGTTTTTACTAGGGAATATCATTTCTTGTACTGCCAATCGCGTGTATATTAATTTTAATTCGCGAAAATAGTTTTCGCGCATAAATTGTTCGCAGCTCATCAGTCTGTGGAGGATTTTGTATCGCCGTTTTTAACTAGTTAATCTACTAGTGATGAGGACTAGTACTCTTTGATAATATTGTTTTGAAAGGGAACAAATATACAACAAATTTTATTGTGTTTATTTATCTGCGTGCAATTGCTAACTATCTTTTGGTATCTTCAGGCAAAAGTATGCAATATTGGCTAGAAAGATCGTAAATTATACCAATATGCTGCATACTAGACAGACTTCAGAGTTTTACGTAGATATTTTTCTCGAAATAAGCATATCAGGGAATTGAAAGAAAGCCCTTTTGCTTATAGGGATTCCCCCTGTGCTCTGCAAGAAAGCCAGGAATTGCTTATGTAGCTAATGTTTTGCATTTCGTGTTTCTTTGATTCATAACATGCTTCTGTATGTATGCAGCATGTTCGTACAGAGTAATACAAATTTTACTTGCAAGTGAAAATCCATAATGGCCGCTGTGGTTGAATTTTTGAGCATTTTGGCCAAAATTTCAAAACGTCATAACTTTGGAAAGAGCAGGAGTTAGAAGCTGAGCAATGCTGAACATCACTCGGAAGGACAAGATCAAGAATGAAGTTATAAGATCAAGAACCAAAGTGAGAGATATCATCGAGAAAATATAATTCACAAAAGGCCAGTGGGCAGGACATCTCGCTCGAATGGAAAACGACTGATAAGACTCTGACAAGAGAAGGAAGCAGAGCTAAAGGGAGACCAAAGAGGAGATGGCGAGATGAGATTGAAGAGAAAGCTGGTAGAACTTGGATGCAGAGAGCAAAAGATCGGAAGGCGTGGATGAAACTGTGGAAGCTACCCGCCAGCAGTGGCATAAACAGCTTGCGTGATGATGATGATGATGATGATGATGATTTACAACTGCCATTACAATTCACCACATGCATCTGTACATGTGCAGTACATTTGTATAAATTTTGATTCTGCAAGCTGCCTGAAGATAACAGCATAGTTCGCCTATGTACTTTGATGAACAAATACATCGAAGCTGCGGTGTACGTGTTTTCATTCAGTATAATACAAATAAAGTCACGTTATTTCTAAAAACCTCAACTACAGTTATCATAACGTACTACAGTAATGCCTAGTTAATTGCATTTAACTTCCTTACGAATCGTAGGTTTGGAACTCTAATTGGTGAAACAGTGTAATTGCAAGTTCACTCATTCATTTATTGCCTTGCCTCATGAAAAAGCTGTCATGACTCCCCAACCCTTTGTGTCTCTGGCCAGACGCGAAAGGTCAATTTTTTTGTTAGGTGATCACATATGTTTGATTAAAATCTATGTCTTCCTCTGCCTTCAACTAATTTCCATTCTATCATACCTACTGAACCAGCACTTTCTACTTACCATTTCTTATCACAAGCCCTAGAAAATTTATCTCTCTACTTACAATAGTTTCGATCAACTTTGATATTATGAATATTGTGAAAAAAACCCCAACTGGTTAAACATGTTATATTCTATTATTTTTCTGTACACCCTGCAATTATTAAACCTCGATTGATTAATGCTGCTCACTTTCTAATCAAAAGTGCTTAGCTTTTCTTGATATAGGAATTTAAAAAGTGCTTTTCACTAACCTAACATTAAACTTCGACAGCCATACAACGACGATGATTTAAATTACTCACGAGATTTATAAGCAGCTTCCTAGTGTAGCATCTATAAGCTTTCTAAAAATGTGAATGTGATATATAAAGCTTTACAGAAAAGCTGTATAATTATTTCTTCATACAATGTTTCAAAACTTAACTTGGACTCCTTTTCTTTCATATTTCACCCGTGAACTGACCAGCCCATGTTGCAAAAAAATACTGAATTACCAATGAGTTGTATTTTTGTTTGATTATCCGGATTTTTGATTTTCCTATCTGTTTTGTTTTGACCGTCCGGATAATCGACGGTTCACTGTACTCTTGGGTGCCTTATAGACACCCCCCCCCCCTGCTTATCAATTTTTCGACATTTTCCACCCAGGACATTCTTTATCCAACGCCCCTGCCTATTACTTTTTACGTAATCTCCCACTCATGACAATTGTTAAAGAGGTACTTTGGACGGCAAGTAGAAAATATCTTTATCAAAATATGAAAATCACACATTACAAAGATGAAGGTGGCCTTTTACAAGGCTCGAAGAAATGTGAAAACGCACATTACAGATATTAGCAATAATACTGTCATTGAGCAGGAGGATGAGGGGAACATTTTAAAAATCTTGGAAGACATGTAGGAGACAACCATGACTTCGAATAACTATTGTTTGTGTTATATTACCTTACGTTTAGGCTGCATTTCTGGACTGCATTTTTTAATCATTTTGGTCATTTTCCAACCCCCCCGACTATCCCAAACATCCCGTTTATTGCAACCCCCCGTTTATTCACCCCCGTTTATTCCAACTCCCTGTTTATTTCAACCCCTCTTCTATTTGGCACCCAAGAGAACTCTGAATTTGCAAATTTTTTTTCATTCTATTTTTCAGGATATGATGAACATGCTGATGAGTATGAGGAGTACATGGAGCATATTTTAGGAGACGGGTTTGATGACGATGATGATGATGATTGGCTACATGATGATGATGAAGACTTCTATAATGAGCTCATTGGTGATCACAACGGAGATGGACACCCTGATGATCATACACATAACGGAGATGACGGTTATGACCATCCCCATGATGATCATCACGACGGCACTGAGGATGAGCATCATGATGATGATGACTGGGGAAGTGGTGATGATCACGATGATGACTGGGGAAGTGATGATCATGATGATGATGATTGGGAAAGTGATGACGATTACGATGATGATTGGGAAAGTGATGACGATTACGATGATGATGACCTCGATGGCGATGATCACTATGAGGACGATGATGACTACAATTTAGATGATCATGGTCATGAAGATCATCATGATGATGATACACACCCTGATGATATTGTGCTCATGTTAGCGGTGCTTTAGTGCAGCATTGATTTCAAGCCTCAGGATGTGTCCGATCATTTTTAACGTCTGTCTCATATGATTGCATCAACAGATACAGACTGTCTCTGTTAGTATACGTATAGGGGAATGTTTGTTATGGCAAGTCAACTCTAGCACGCCCCCTCCCGCTCCTTTAAAGACATCAGGACTCCCTTAAGCCCTATGGATAGACAGTTCCAGGGACGTTTTTGGTCCAACACCATCTGGAGAGAAACTTTTCGTCCTGATGGATCTTTACTCGAGATTTCTGTTCGTCGAAGTTATGAAAACAACAAATGAATCTGCTGCTGCGATCAATCGCCTGGAAAAGTTCTGGCCATTTTTGGTTATTTAAATTCGTGTCGTCACGACCATTCAATCTTTAATTCGCAAGTATTCCGAGCTATACTCGTTCTGTTAGTGTAAGGAACGTTGTAGTCACTCCAGAACACACTGACGCCAACGCTGTTGTTGAAAAAATTCAATGTCCAGGTGAAGAAAACTGGACAAGCTAAACTTAAAAACGAAGATGCTAGGACAGAGATCTTAACCATGTTAAAGATATGTGGTAACACGCCTCACGCAACAACAGGCCAAACCCCGTCTGTTGTGTTCTTTGGTCGATCTTTCAATGTGGGACCTCCTTTCGTTCAAACGTCCACCTCACTCTTTGATGCCAATATGCGTCAACAACAGAAAAAAAAGTATGTTGACTCCAAAGAGTACACAGACACAGCGGGAGAGCAGAAAAACGTATGCTAAACGCAGTCGTAAAAATATATCATATAAGGACTCAGCACATTTTTCTCTCCACGTCGAGAGAGATGTTGTGCATGCAATAATTATGCTAATTAAATCTAATTCATATTTTCCTCAATTAGTATTTACGCGCGTTGCTTAATCATAGAAAATTCAGATTTAGACTTGATACTTCGTGCATGCTGAACCGTGTGTTCACTTCTTCGTGCAAATATACAATATATGATAGTGTTAGCGATCACTTCCCAAAACATTTTCAACCTTGAATATGCTAAGCATCTCCATGGTAACATAATTTGGCCATTTATTTACACTATCCCACATTTTTTTCAACTAGCTCCCATATGCTTTGAAAGTCTTAAAATTGCCGTTGTATCCAAATTTCCAACCCATTCATTCCGCATCACGTTTCTTACAAACACGGTTTCCATTTCTACCGACAGAGTCAAGGCTGTAACTGAAAAAACCGGTTTTTATCACAATACAGTCAAACCCTGTCACAATAGACTTTGAGGGACTGATCCAAAACGCTCATTATACTGGGGATCCATTACAGATAAAAGGGTGAATAGCTCACCGACAAATTACTTTCGTGTCCGGAATAAACGGGGTGACTGGAATAAACAGGGCGGGTGGAAAGTTTGCTCAAATAAATAAACAGGGTGGATGGAATAAACGGGGTGGGCCGAAATTCTGCTTGAAATAAATAAACGAGGTGTGTAGAAAAATTTGTCTCGAAATTTTTATAAAGTATTTGGAACTCCATGTAACAGTACTGTTACTAACGGCTTTTGTTTTAAGGGCTCGTGTATAAACGAATCAAACATAGGTAAAAAGTATAAAACTGCATCTAAGTAACATTCAAGAAGTCTTAAAAGTCTGTAATCAAAGAGATGTTTTTTATTTCTTCATGATTTTATGTTCCGGAAGAGAAAAAAAAGCGTCCGAAATAAACGGAATGGGTGAAAAAATTTCAAAAATAAATAAACGGGGTGGCTGGGATAAGCATGTCTTGGGTGGAAATTTTCTTGTAAATTAATAAACGTCCCGGGACATCTATTCCGGACACGAGAGTATAGTAGATAAAACGCCAAATAAGGAAACTTAACTGACAACGTTTTGTCTTCTGAAGTACTTCTTCAGGTCATCTAAAGATTGTTACTGAAAATTAGCTCTACTGAAGTCACAAATCTACAATACAGATTTTAAACCTAAACTCAAAAATTCCAATGTGGTACATATATAACGTATATATGTACGTATACAGATATACGTTATTAAAGAGGAACGCTGACAACCAGTGAAAATTTCAGAAAGATGATGAAATAAATTAAAATTGTATCTTCCAGTTCTAGACTTCAAAGAATTAAATAGGTTCAGGTTTAACCACATTTTTATTATTCTTTTGCGCTGTCAACATACACTATCGTACTGGCCCCAGGAAAGGTGACAACCCCGATGTGTACTACATCCTGTCCCTAATGGAATCCGCAATCATCTCATATTTACATGTGTCTAGCCGGGAGAAGGCTGAGGAAACCTGCCTCTCTCATATCGACTCTAACATGTCTAAGGTCAACCCTTCACACCTTTGACCTGCGCGTCTCTACCAACGGAAGCTATTTAGTAACTTTTTTACTTCAAAGAATTAAAACTCTGATTCCACGCGGAATCCTCTTGTAGGCCATCCATCTACATTATAAACACATAAAGATCAGATTTGACTGACATTTTTTCGCGATCAAGTTTTTCCACTTTTATAAGCATTAGTTCTTGAAGAAATGCCAGAAATAAGCCTCCCTCGTCAACTTACATTTCTTACCATATTTTCTAAACTACACGGATATTGACTCTGATTTCACGCGGAATACTCTCGTAGGCCATCAATCTACATTATAAACACATAAAGATCAGATTTGACGTACATTTTTTCCCGATCATTTTTTCCACTATTACAAGCATTAGTCCTTGAAGAAATGCCAGAAATAAGCCTCCCTCGTCAACTTACATTTCTTACCATATTTTCTAAACTATACGAAATTTGACTCTGATTTCACGCGGAATACTCTTGCAGCCCATCAATCTACATTATAGACACATAATGATCAGACTTGACGGACATTTTTTCGCGGTCAATTTTTTCCACTTTTATAAGCCTTAGTCCTTGAGGAAATGTCAGAAATCAGCCTGCGTCCTCAACTTACATTTCTTACCATATCTTCTAAACTACACTGAATTTGACTCTCATTCCACGCGGAATACTCTTGTAGGCCATCAATATACATTATAAACAAATAAAGATCAGATTTGACTGACATTTTTTCGCGATGAACTTTTTCCACTCTTACAAGCATTAGTGCTTGAAGAAATGCCAGAAATAAGCCTCCCTCGTCAACTTACATTTCTTACCATAATTTCTAAACTACACAAATTTTGTCTCTGATTTCACGCGGAATACTCTTGTAGGCCATCAATCTACATTATAAATACATAAAGATCAGATTTGACGTACATTTTTTCGCGATCAAGTTTTTCCACTTTTTTAAACATTAGTGCTTGAAGAAATGACAGAAATAAGCCTCCATCGTCAACTTACATTTCTTACCATATTTTCTAAACTAAACGAAGTTTGACTCTGATTTCACGCGGAAAACTCTTGTAGGCCATCAATCTACATTATAATCACATAAAGAGCAGATTTGACGGATATTCTTTTCGCGATCATTTTTTTCCACTTTTATAAGCATTAGTGCTTGAAGAAATGACAGAAATAAGCCTCCATCGTCAACTTAGATTTATTACCATATTTTCTAAACTACACGGAATTTGACTTTGATTTCACGCGGAATACTCTTGTAGGCCATCAATCTACCAAAACGCTCCCATGGCAACGGCCTGATTGAAAGCTAAATTAGATGACAAGCTCAGTGGCACTTTCCGCCGCGGGATAATAAAGGGAACATTGGCACAATAAGTCAAAGAGGAGAAGAGAGTCCCGTCTTAAAGCTTAATGGTTACAAGAAGCAAAATCTTCTATGTAGATCACACGGAATATTGAAATGAAATCCTTGCATATTTCCCGCCCCTCTCCCCCGAATGGTGATTTAATGACACCACCTATGAAACTACGCCCCGTCACAGGTTCAATCAAACCCCAAACCAATGAAAGCCTGTACTAACTCTAAACTCGCTTCTGTCAACTCTTGTATCAAGAGAGAGTATATTTCTCTGGGTCAATCAAAAATTAAGGTCTTAAAAGCAGAATGTTTGTACTAGACTTATGATAGCATTGTATATAGAAATGGTCCAAATTTGATACGATTTTTATAGCTACAGTAGCTACATGTATCCTACAGCTCCGACATCTCTTCATGCCTCTCTTTGGTATACTTTTCCTGTAAAATAATGCGAGTCAGATAATCAGCCTTTTTACTTTAATTCTATCAATACGCCATTAACTAACGTCGGCAGCAGGTCAAAATAGCTTTAGTTAATCGAATTGTACGACAAACTGATTATTCTTTTATGACTCATAAAAATGGCGGCAAAGTAGCGCTAGGTTGGTAAGGCATGCTCGCTCCCAGTGATTCTTTACGCCCACAGAGAGATTATTCAAAATAATAAGCAAAGCACTGGATGATCGTAAGAGGTTTCTCTCATAATATGCGGATAATTGCATTCTCCAATGAAAGTCATTGGGTCGATTTACGTCAATGGGCAGATGCCGATGCAGTGGAGATCACCAGCGAACGTCATCAGAGTTTTGATGTTTCAAATAACAAATATTCCTTTGTTAGTGAGCTATGATATATAGAGGGGAACAGTTAACATCTTTATTCCTTGTCCAGAGTAGACGTAGATATAAATCAATGTTTGTCAGGAGAGACAGGGTTTACATTTTCACGTTTTGCTCGCTGTCTTGTTAGTCAAGGTCGTTGAAGAAACCTCTACTTTATTACTTTGAACGGAGAGTTTCCAGGCTAATCCTCGGCAAATTGTTTTATTTTTGTAAGTTTTTGGGGTTTGCGTATACTAGTAAGAGTAAATATGCTCAGTAGTTGTTTGATATACTAACGATATATGTCTTGTTATGCATGCTTCAGAAGGGGAAGGAAACTATTATCCAGCTGACAAAATAGGATTCCATTCCAGATATGTGGAAACAAACCTTACTGGACCCTTTTCTCACAGATTTTCATTGCAGGCTTTACTTGAATTAAGTGATTCAAAGGACAAGGAGAGGAAATTATTTAAAGACATGAGTGGCTTGGACAGTCATGATAAGGTTCTACTGGTCTTGAAATTTCTATTGCCAGATATGGACAGATCTAACATTATTTACTGGGCTTTACTTGAATTTACTGGGCTTTACTTCAATTAAGTGATTCAAAGGACAAGGAGAGGAAATTATTTAAAGACATGAGTGGCTTGGACAGTCATGATAAGGTTCTACTGGTCTTGAAGTTTCTATTGCCAGATATGGACAGATCTAACATTATTTACTGGGCTTCTAACTCTGGGTAAGGCAAAAAAAATCGCACCTTTATCTTTGTTTGAAAGCCATGGTTTTGACGAAGTACAAAATAAAAAGTGCCAGTTTGATGATTACTCCTCATACAGCAGAGAGCATTTGCTACCAGTAGAAGATGAGTTTTTGCTCGTATTAATGTCTCACAGATCTGGATCTTGCAGTTACGTTTAGACTTTCAGAAGGAACTGTTTCGAACATTATTATTACATGGCTTAATTTTTTATGTTCCTCTGGGAAAACTTAAGATATGGCCACATAGAGATATTCTCATTGAAAAAAATGCCACAAAAATTTAAAGAGGACTATCCAACTAATATTGCCATCATAGACTGCACTGAGCTACGCATCCAATGTCCTTCTGCTTTAGTGTTAGTCTCAGAGTTACAGTAATTACAAGTCAACAAACACTCTCATGTCATTAGTTGCTGTTGATTCAAAAGGGGGGTTTATTTTTGTTTCACATTTATATACTGGGTCCATTTCTGATATACTTTATTAGTAAAGATTTGATAACGCAAAGACAAGTGAATAATAGTACAATCATATTTTTGTGCTTGCCAGGTGCAGCAACAAATTCGATTGTTTGGTGAAAGAAATGTTGCACATTCGCATGCTCAAGCCTAACTTAAACGTTCAAACTGACTCTATACGAGCCAAATGTTTTGTTTAGATTTGTACATTGTATACAAAAGTTATAAATAGTCGTTATACTGCGATTCATTATTCACCTTGAGAATGGCGTCAAGATGACACCGAAACGTCGGGAAAATATGATTGTATGTCGTCTTTCATGGAACTTATCAACGTATAGTCTACTCATTGAAATTTTATGCCTCCGAATAAATGGTTTTTCTCAGTAATAATGCGCGATATTTAACGTGACAGAGATATTTTGTAGTATAACAATAAGGCGTATATTGAAACTATGTGATCTTGATGCAATTGCGACCTCGTTACGTGAGACCAACCACAATCCTAATACAAGTTGCGACAGAGTTAATGCATACGAGGACATTCATGTAAAAAATTACCACTGTAGAGTCTATCAACTGTTAATGAAAGTGGCAATTAAGAAAGAAACGCTGAAAATTCTCACTGATACAATGTGAAGAAAGAGTTCTGAGTTACCTGATCCTCCCTATATCTTCCTGAATATCTTAACAAACTGTTTTGGCATACCAAGTAAGTTTTCAATGCCACTACGTTATCTTTCTTTGAACCTTGAGCACTTAAACCGAACTTCTGGCATAGGTCTTTCACAACTTCAGCCTTGAGAAGTCAAAAGGGAAGGAAATAAAATAAAATAATTAGACATCCATTATCAGCAAAAATTAGAAACGTTTAAATGTTGAAAACACCTCTAGAAATCAAAAATTTTGTATGCAGGAATGTAAACCATGCTACCAACATATGTGGCACAAAAAATACTTATACTCCCGTCATCTAGCAAATCGGCAATTTCGTCGAAAGTTGAAATTTACGAATTTTTAAAACCATAGCCTGCCACATCCTCTTCGTGATGGCACTTCCAATGTTCGGTGTTAAATACACGGTCAGAGCATCTTGTGAACGGCCGGATGTACGGCGCCCAAAAGTTGTATGATGGTTTGACATCATGCTTTTGTACTCTTTTTTCTAGAGAAGAACAATAACCACGATGTAAACACAATAAAGCACTCGCAGCGGCAAATGACCATGACATTTTAAACACTGAATATTGCTATAACTACTACTAACACTACTACTATGACGACTAGTATTATTACTACTACTACTATTACTTCTGCTGCTGCTGCTGTTGCTACTACTACTACTACTACTACTACTACTGGTACTACTATCACTACTACTGCTACTACTACCACTACTACTGCTGCTACTACTACTGCTGCTACTACTTCTACTACTACTACTTCTACTACTACTACTTCTACTACTACTACTTCTACTACTACTACTTCTACTACTACTACTACTACTACTACTACTACTACTACTTTAAACTTTTGCAGAAGAGCTGCTGTGGACACATCATCATTTGGTTGCGCCCTACAGATCCATCCGATCATTGCACAATCATTGCAACGAAGCAGTTGCAGGTCAGAAGCCTTCGGGACCCATGTTTTGCTACACAAGAAGAGATTTTGCCACGTATTTTCAATGCGATGTGCCTTTAGGGAAGTAGAGGTAACAATCTCTTAAACTTGCCCTAGGCCACTCAGCAACGACTGATAATGGCATGTTTACAGCTACCACCAGCAGACAGCTTATCACCAAGATAACAGAAGGTTGACTCAACATTCAGCATTTTACCATCTACACCTACACTTAGTGTATGTCTTCCATCGAGTGGACGGGAAAGCCCACGGCACCTTTAACACACAAATGTTGGGTCAGCTGTACGTCTGGCTGTAAAACCACTGCATTTTTTGTGCACCCATAAGTTGCATCTCGAGCACAAAATGTAATTTGCACCTACATCAGTACGGCAGACAACACAAGGATGTCGCCCTGAATCTTTGAGGATATCATAACCAGTGCCTGAGAACATAACTTTTGTTTTTATCATCATTTTATTCAACACGGAGGCACCTCAGACTTCCAGTTTTGAAATTTTGCAATGCATTTTTCTAAGGAGTCAACGATAATTGCCAGGTCATCTGCCTAAAGCAGCCCCCAAGGGACACCAGAACAAACTTATGTGACAGTGCTTCAAGTACAATTATAAATAGTAGAGGGCTAAATACAGACCCTTGGTGCACACCAACACCAACTTCAAACTCATCACTGTATTGGCCATTAACACGTACACAACTCCGAAAATTCTTGTACATACCATGAATGACACGGACAAACCATTCCTATACACCAAAGGTCCGTAATACCCGCCACAGTACATTCCTGGGCACACGATCGAAAGTCTTTTCAAGATCGAAGAAGGCAAAATAGAGAGGTTTCTCAGCACTGATATATTACTGTTGCAGTTCTCGCACAATGAATATAGCATCAGTGTTCCCTTTACCAAGTATGTAGCCGAATTGAATTTCATTAATGTTTATCATCTCACGTATTTGGGAGTTTAGTAACTGTTTAACAAGTTTCATAACTTGATCAGTCAACTTTAGGCCTCTGTAATTCCAGCGGTCAAGACCATCGCCCTTTCTTTGAAAAGATTAATGATGACCCTTTTTTCCCAGACTTTTGGAATTTCGCCACTTACCATTCAGGTTTAAGGTGCTAGTGAAACATTTCAAAGGAATTTTAGAAGTATACCATTCGGCCTTAAAAATGACTTACTTCCACCTCCTCTTTTGATACATGGTCCATTAATAAGGAAAACCATCTGTAGTTGAGGTACCAGGATCTACGTATACACACATTGAAAATAGTCACTAGACATTGCACTGGGATCGGCGGATAAAAAAATCAGCCATAGAAGGGATTATTCCACATTATAGTTGATCCACAGTAAAGGTGTATCGCACATAGCATACAGTTGCCACAGTGGGACTATTAGACGTCGAAACTTCTCACAAAACTTGGCCCCAGAGTAAAAGTAATGATTTGACTGTAAAGGAAGGGCATCTGACCCAAAGACACTGCCAAAGCACCTACTTTTCTTTGGATGCAGTTCTGTTATAACCATTCGTTGTTTTTTCCTCACATGTTTTATCATTGGCCTAAAAGGTAATAGGTCACTCGATTTCAACATCACCTCAATTGTAGGATAGTAATCTACCCCAATCATATACAAGACAATAACTTGAAAGAATACCTCATATGTCATGTCCTTGTATGAGATAGTGGATACTTCATGTGTGAAAGCGACGTAGGGGTCGCTTGCCTATGGTTATACCTGGCCTCGCTATGATATGACTTCTGTGATTAGAGTTTTCATGCCGATGATGATATGGAATTTTTTTTGAGTGGAGAAAAAAATGGTGGGGGGGGGGGCATTCTAAATTTTTGGAGGGGCATTGCCCCGAGATGCTCCCATAGCTACAGGACTGGTTACAGGTTCATGTTCATCTTCGGAGGATCTATGTGTTGTCAAATTGCTTTATGGTTGTGAGGCGTAGTCATTCGGCGAAGAAGCAACAAAAAAAAGTTACTGCAGTTACTGCATTTCTATCGACCAATGATGCGAATCTCGTATGTTGACCATGCATCGACCATGACCAGAAAGCCCATTAAAGGCGTCAACTGCTAATGCGAATCGAGAAAAGATTCCTAGGATAGGCCTAGTGATAAGAATAAACATAATAGCAGCTCTTACCTTAAGTTGGAAGCTGCAACGAAAACAGGCAAGAGGCGGTCAATGAAAGACCTTTCTAAAGACCTTTGGAAGTAACCTTGACATACAAACAATATAGTACAGAGCTCAAAAAAGGCATAACATCAGAGATTTATGTATGAGGTCCGGTTCGTCAAAGCCCCTACGTCACGCCTTTACAGCACAATTCCACGAAACGATACATCAATTAAATTGGTGTTTTGTGACCCATACCGTTTCATGTATCAATAATTCAGTTGCTATATCAACGAAAGAAACAACTAGAATGCATTGTTAGAGTTCACTGCTCTCTTGTCATATATTTTTCCAATACTTACAAGTTTAACAACAAAAACATTTTCCCTCTGACTACGCACTTGTAGTGTTGCTTATTTTAGACTTTACAAAACGTAGATTATGCCATACCTTCACGGCATTTTGTCTGTTAGATACCCTGACAAGAGGTTAAAAATAGGCCATTCTATTACATTTTTTGACTCTTTGGGCCTACTATACTTGAGTTGGAATTTAGCTTCACTAAATTTTTGCATAAAGAGGTACCGTAGATAATTAACTCTGACATAAATTTTATCTTGAACTTTTTCTACAAACTATCTATAACGGTAGGTTTAAGGTGGCTATAGTTGTCTTTCTAACGCATTGTGTTTCGCGCGAGGAAAAAATTAATGACACGCCAAGCACGACTCATGCATTAGCGAGTATAATGAGAATAACATTCTTTGGTAGAAGAAATTCTGTACGTTTCCTACTATCTAGAGAGTGTCAGAGCATTTAGCTTGGTGCTAACATTGATAACTAAGAGCTTAATTACATTTTCTCTTGCCTTTAGAAGTATATCAAGGAAAGCATTACAAAGGGAGCTTATATGAAAAATACAAAATGAATAGGAGGTGAGATTGCCATCATAAGCATGAAATTTTATTATTTTAAGAATATGAAAAAAGAAATAATTTTGCAAGTTTAGCTTGAGATTATTCTATTAAGAACGTTTTAGTCGCACAATTCTACTGACATGCATTACAGATTCTATCTGCTAGATAAAAATTAGTATCGTAAAATTTGCGTTACAACCTGCGTTAGTGATTGAAACTTGCATTCGCAGGCAACACTGAGACCAGAAACGATATTTCGAGGTCCTTAACATACTCAAGGTTGGATTGAGAAGATAATAAAACGGTCAAACACCAAGGAAGCTACAATTTCACATCGTTTTGTCTTATTACAAGACTTTTTAATGTCTTTATACACTTGATGTTACAGCGCTCTAAATTATAAGGACCTGACAAAGTCTTGTAATAAGACGAAACAATGTGAAATTGTAGATTCCTTCTGACCGTTTTAAGTATAGTTTGTCGGTGTTGGCTATATATGATGATGCAAGTGGTTGATTAGGATGATGATGATTAGGATGATGATGATGGTGATTATGATACATTTTCGCCATACACTGATCACAGCAATTGTATGGAGTGAAGTGGGAAAGCTTTTACTATGTATTCCGGCCTTCATTAGAAGACGCAGTAAACTTTCCAAAATTTTACCGAATCGCGTAAATAAAGCCAAGTAAACAGATCCCAAAACAGACTCGGCAAAAAAAACCCCAGCATTTGCTTGAAAACCCATCATGTGCTGACAACTATCAAGAGGATTCATTTAGGGCATTAGCCAAAGCCCGGTCTCCTTTTCATAATGCCGCTTTAGAAGCCGCTTTTATCAAAATAGAGAAGCCCGTACTCTGTCGACAAAAAGAAATTGTTTACAACTTACTCCATTTTCAATAACACGAGTGGTAGGAAAAAAGGGTCGCTCTGGTGACTCTCATTTTCTGCGAAGTGTTTTGGTGTTTTCGTTTCATATGAATTTGTCCTTAAAGCTTTCTCACTTCACTCCATACGATTGCTGTGATCCGTGTATGGCGAGATCGTTTAGCAAAATGAATCCGTTACTTAACGCAATATTTAGTTATTTATTGACGTACTGTGTAACAAGAAAAATTTGATAGTTACTTATTATTTGGCTGAATATTGCATTCGCTATAAAACAAATAATAATAAAATAATGATGAAATAAAGATAAATAATAATGAAAATAATAATAATATAATAATAATAATAATAATAATAATAATCTTTTTGTAAACATCTTATATATATATTATGAACAATATGCTGGTTGTCTTCAGTCTTTATAAAAGGTGAGACGCAAAAATAACTTGTGATGTTGAAAGCCTGCACGACCAGGTTTCGGATTTACTCCTTCATCAGGTACAGTACTTTAACAATGAACGATACAACTTTTTCGGTGTTAAGATCGGTTTTCTATTAACGGGCAGATTCTATCCACGTTCGATTCAAATATGTGGATTCTATTTACATTCTAACGAACTCTGTAGGTTCTACATTTACTGTTGCAGAATGCTTATAATTTGAGGTCACAGACATGTTGAGTTGTTGTTGTTGTTGAGCAACCCAGGTAGTTAGATGTGAGATGTACAAAATTATTGCCAGGGCTTCGCCCTTCTTATATTCAATCCTTCAGGTGTAAAGGCTTGGAGCTTCTCCTGTCATAACATTTCTCTTCATGCCATATTCATCTTACGACAACTACAGGAAAAGTACTTGGGCAAGAAGCATAATCTCTACTTTGCTTTTGTTGACCTAGAGAAGGTGTTTGACAGTGTTCCATGTGCAGTGCTGTGGTGGGTGATGCGTAAAGTAGGTGTCGATGAGTGGGTCATACAGAGAGTGCAGGCAATGTATAGAAATGCCCATTCAAGGGTCAGAGTCAGAAATGGTTAAAGTGAGCCTATTGATGTGTCTGTTGGTGTGAACCAAGGCTCTGTGCTCAGTCTGCTGCTATTCATTATCGTTATGGAGGCCTTATCACGCATATTCAAAACTGGATGCCCTTGGAAGATGATGTATGCAGATGACCTTGTATTAGTTGCCTGAAACACTGGAAGAACTCAAATCTATGCTAAGGACTTGGAAGACTGGACTTGGAAAGAAGGGTCTGAAGGTCAATGTTGAAAAGACAAAACTCATGCACTCAGGTCATGATGCCCCAAAGACCAAAATGAAAGCAACTATACTTCCATGTGGCGAGGGCAGTGCTGGTGTTGGAAGAAACTCAATTCTATGTACAGCTTGTCTAAAATGGGTGCACAACTGTTGTTCAGGCATCAAGGGAAAGTTAAAATCTGTTGAGGGCTTCATATGCAAGACATGCATTATGACGGTGGAACCTGCTAGTCAGATGCCTGGTTACATCAGCATTGACAATGATAATTTTGAAACTGTTGACGAGTTTTGCTATCTTGGTGATGTTATTGACCAGGCAGGAGGGTGCACAGATGCTGTTACCGCTCGTATACGGTCAGGATAGAAGGCATTTCATGAACTTGTGCCAGTTGTTACCAACCGTGGCATCTCTCTGCGGAACAAAGGAAATGTGTTTGTTACTTGCATTCGCACTGTGCTTCTATAGGGTAGTGAAACATGGCCACTTTTAAAAGTAAATCTTTACCGTTTGAAAAGATGATCACGCAATGATTCTATGGATTTGTGATGTGAAACTCATGCAGCCTCATATCACCGGGGACTTGAGAAGCAAGCTTCAAATTCCAAACATTGAGGATGTTTGAGGTGCAACAGGCTGCAGTTGTTTGGTCACCGATATTGTCAGAATGATGCAATGTCAGCAAAGAAGATCATGAATCTACTAGTAGAAGGGCCCATGCCGAGAGGTCGTCCAAAGCTGAGATGGAGTGATGTCATCAATGACGACTTGTGAAAGAAGGCTGGGTGACGGTGGCAGTGACCAGCAAGCTGCATTCTTCTTGCTGCTATTTTGTTTCCCACCTGTGGCAGGTCACCATACAACTCAGCGTTAGTTGTATGTGCGCACCATTTCACATTGAGTACTTTCCTCAGCATGCAGGTGTACGTGCCATTCATAGAACATTCCATCTGTGGAGTTATTGCCCAGCTCTCATGTTCGTATAACAATATGGACTCAATGGCAGCCAGGAAGAATCTAATCTTCAGGCCCCTTGGCATTCTTGACTCCCAGATCTTTCTCATCTTATTTAGAGCTTGCCATGCTTGTGCCTTCCTTATCTTTATGTCATTCTGTGAGTTGTCTATCCAGAAACCCAGGTATTTGAAGTCTTTTCTTTCCTGCTCAGTGCCATCTCTTGTCTTCAGTGCTTCTGACTCATTGATGTTGTAGGTCAGAACCTTCTAGAATAGTGACCATATTTGATAATAGATCATTCTAGTACATTCTTGTATATTCTAGAATATTCCATAACATTCTGTAACCTTCGTTGATATTCCATGTTATTTTGTAAAGCTCAAGAATGTTCTACAATAAGCAAATACAAGGAGAATGATCCGCTACTGCCATTAAATTGTAATATGACACAGCCTAGCTTAATGTAAGTAATTCATCATAATAAGAAGTCAATAGATTATGCAAATGAATCAAAAGGAGTCTTGTTATTGAACCCAAACTACAACAGTTTTAACCATATAAGCCTAAGGGGCCTTGGTTTTTAACAGGGGTTATATGTTCCCCTGCCGGGTATTAAACATTACTGTGGTGGGTACAAGATATTGAGTCAATTTTGATACTTAGTGATGTGGCGAGATCACATCCATCAACTTGCAATGTGTAACCAAGTTAGGACTCTTTACTGGAAGTTTATCGCACGAAATAGCGTAAACACAAATTCTAGCTCTTTAGTTTATCAATTTTCATGCCAGTGTGAGGCTGGCTATGTTGGCCGCACAACTTTGAGGTTGGTGGACAGAATTAAGCAGCATGTACCATCGTATATTCGCCAAAGATTGACTCCTAAAAGGAAACAACCACCTCGGGTTTCAAAGACCAAAAACACCACTAAGCGATGTGACTCTGCCATAGGGCAGCACTTGCTTGAGAACCCAGGCAGTGCCGAAGTGTACATGGACCATTGCTTCCGTATTATAGGAAAGGCCAGGTCTGCATTTCATTTGGAGTTGTGGAGTAAGGAGCGAGAAAGAGCGATCACCACATCAACGGCAGTGTCTCTTAGCGTTGACCACGAATCCTGCTTTTCAGCTTTGCACGGTTTCGTATCAATTTATGTAATGGCGAATGTAAATAAGATAATACCTGCACATTTGTAGGTTTGAATGCTATTAAAAATTCTTTAAATGGTACTCTTGATTTTGTAGGAGTCAAAAAAGATCTGATATCTTTTAGGAGCCAAAACCTACAAACGTAAAATAAATCTTGACAGGGTGTAGTTTACACGTCTCTAGCGATGAATTGATTTCCTTTGGTAAGATAGTGATTCGTATTTGATTTACACGATATGAGATGCTGCGAATCCGAAAGGAACAAAAACTTACGCGGGGAAGAGGGTCGATTTTAGCATCATGCGTAACGAAGAGATCACTTCGTCAACGTTCATAAGGCAGTCATGCATCTTTTCGGTGAAATCTTTATGTAGGAGAGAATTAACCCATGTGTATTTTGAAGAGCGAGTCAGAATTTGTACTACCAGATTGGCTTGTGTTTTTTAACCAATCAGCGTCCACTAGAACTAGACTGATTTACTGACTTGACTTCTCTGCCCGGTAGCCAAAATTGAGGGGCATTGTCGTTTGACGCCCCAGCTGCCCTTTATTTATTATTTAGCCTGTTCGGTGGTTTTCTGTTTATTTAGGGTAGTTTCAATGTCGGGCCTGTTCGGTGGTTTTCTGTTTATTTAGGGTAGTTTCAATGTCGGCCCCACTGCTGATCAGGGGTCTCTGATTGAGAGACTGCCACCCCCTCTCGGGGTGATGCAAACATTCCCGGAGTAGTGAAATAAAAAAGGTTTGTTAGGAGCTACAACTCAGACGTGATCTTTATCTCAGGTTTTATATGTTGATTTTGCTTGTAAATGAAAAGCGCTTGCTTGATGTGTTTCATCTTTTCCGATTGTCAATGAGCAGGACACCATTAAAAGTTTAGAAACTACTGGTTTAGAATTTTTAAAATATTTTTATATTTTTTATTATATTTTTTTTATATTTTTATGTACTTTGTTATACCTTTTCAGAAATTATGGACGACAGAAAGCAAAATAGAGAATGGTGCTGCAGCAATCATTTTTACTACATCTAGCCCTGATGGAGATGAAGGATACCCGGGAAGTTTGGATGTCAAAGTGAAATTCCGTCTAAGTGATGCCAATGAATTGACTATCGGAAGAGGCTAGGTGCTCGTTTTTGTTCCTTACAATGTCGTTATAGTAAATTGTAGATTATCCGTCTCTCGATTAACCGTCCCTCGATTAACAATCCCTCGATTAACTAGCCGCCCCAGAGGTCATGAATGATTATTATATGCCCTTATATTCGATTATCCTCATGCTTATGTGAAGAATTTTAGCGCATTTGTGGCTGGCAGGATCATCCAAATTGCAAAAAACATCAAGTGCCCTTACCACAGGCACGAATTTGACAAGCGACGTTTCGTTTTGTTAAGTGATTCAAAAATATCACTCTTCTTAGTTCAGTAAATCAGATAGGTGGCGTTTGAGAATGGCTTCTGAACTTAACAAAAAAGTTGTTTTGACCGTGGAAGTGCGTAAAATGGTGCGTCTGAAAATACCTCGGTCCAAAAATCATGCACACGTTCAACATTGGCAAGTCCAAAGTCAAGGACGTATGCAAAAGTGACGAAAAACTACAGTCTTTTCAAATGTCAAAACAGGAGATGGGAATGTCAAAGGTGACAAAGACAACAGAGTCTTTGAAAAAGGGCAAGTTTGATCCGCTCGATGACGCATTAAATATCTGGTTTGGGTAACAACGACAAAAAGTCTTTCCGATCATTGGTGCAATTCCTCTCTAGAAAGCTTATCAATTCCACACTCTGTTCTATCCGAGCAGTCCACAAGAATTTAATGCCAGTTTTGGTTGTCAATGGCTATTTTGCAATCGCTTTGGCGTCAAGAGTCGATCGCAGGTGAAAAGTTTCGCAGATTGAACGTTGAAATTTTAACAAACGATGTCGAGTCTTGGTTTCAAGGAAATGGTCCCGGGTATGAATTCTTACCCTCATCTCCCACTTAGACGGGAACGTGGGAATAAGAGGGGAGGTTGGCATATCATGTAAAAATTAATAAGCGGGAGTACGGAATAAGCAGGAAGCATGGCAAATCAGAAGTGCTTTAATAAAAGAGAAGCTTGAAATAGTCGGGGAGTTCGCAAACCAAAAAACGCATAAATAGACTGTCACAATGAGTACAGAAACTGCCTCTATATCATTCAAAAGAGTCATTGTTGGATCTGTGATAATGGGTTATGGCAATAATGTATAGGTCGCGTGAGAGGTATTGCGTCGTATTTTTCACAAATCCTTGCTAGAGAAAATTGTCTAAGGAAATTGTAAACTTTTTTGAGTGTCATAGTGCCACAGGAAGACCTGCACAGTTGGCTGCTGACTCAAGAGAAGAAAGGAGAGATTGGGCACCTTGGAGATTGTCAGATAGCAATGTAATGTCATACGATATTCTCCTAAGGTTTTGCTGACTTTGTTATTGTGTATCTCAGCTCTCATTCTCAGCTGATTCTCCTAACAGGCTCACGTGTTGCAAAGCTTTCTTTAACATGTTTCACCAGAGGTCATTACATTTTACATTTTCTTAGTGTAAAAATTTTTGATTTGAAATGAACACTAGAGAAAAAAAAAACATGTCACCACCGGGGATCGAACCCGTGACCTACGCTTTCGCGGCGTGCGCTCTACCAACTGAGCTAGGTGGCCTCCAATGTTAACATACTTTATTTCTCTAGTCGCCTCATTAGCTCCCAATCATCCACCGGTGCACATCGACATCCAGCTCAACGCAATTGGAGACCAGCCTTGATGATAAATTTTGATTTATGCACTAAGAAATAGCACATGACTACACAGATCATTCTATAATACAAGTTTCAGTAGGATTGTGTTCAATGTCAACATTTGGACTAAATACTAACAAGTCTGAGTTAACATTGCATTCGCTTCTACTTTGTAAGATCGTGTATAAAATTAAATCATATCAAGGAATTTTTTCAGGTGAAAAGTTTGTAGGATTTTGAAGTTAAGCATTTTTTTCTTCATTGCAGCTTTCTTGTTTCATGGTAAGGCATGTTTCTGTAGTCGTTGACTCTATTAATTAAACAAACATACACTTAGATTTTACGAGGGCGTGTAATGTTTGCAGTATAATTATAGTTACTCCTACACATCATTACGTAATGTTCCAATCAAGGAAAGACAGCTGAAGGACCTAACTTCTGTCAAACTTGATTCTATGCCTTATTTATGAACTGTGTAGGAGTAATACTTTAAGCTGTGTAGCTTGGGTTTCCCTTTCATTGTTAAATAGCATGGATGAAAGTCTTAACTATGTTATGGGGAATGCAAATCACTATCACTAGGATAGATCTAACGTGCAAGATAAAGTCATATTTCCTGTGTAGTTATTTTGGTAAGGAATGCCATTGCACTAATTTTATAACGGTATCAGCAATGTGGAAATCCTGCCAAAACAAAACTACTAAGCCTTAAACACATAAATTTATCCGAAAACCATCTCCACTTTCCCTTTTATCCGTTAAGGAAATGCTGATATGTACAAGCTGAGAGTTACTGGCCCTCTTTAGAATTTTTTCCCGTTCCTTTTCCCTGGTTTCTCCCTCCCCCCCCAAACCAGCTTTCCCCTTTCCCGCACATCCGAAGCCTTCCCCCCCCCCCCCCCCCTGACCCAAACCACTGATTAAGCTCTAGCTAAAGGCCACCACCCACAACTCTTCCCCCCACAGAATATTGACTAAACATCTTTAAAAGAGTCCAAAGAGTTGTTTATATACTTACTCTATACTAAAATTGTATCAAATAAACTAAACCATTTTTTCTCAGTAATGGCCCTTTTGTAACCAAATGTCTACTTTCTCAGAACATTTCTGTGCTGCGGGAGGTCACCGTATGTAAAACTGAACTTAAAACAAAAACAAAACGGTAATGACTAATCCTTCTGCATACGGTAATCGTTCCTGGCCTTCTTTATTCCACATCAAACACGGACCACAAAATACAACGTTAGAATTTAAATACAAAAGAAATACAAAAAAAATCATTCAACCAAAAAGTAATCAAACATTTACCCATACAAAATAATATATAAGAAAAAGAGGCAATCGAAAAGCAATCGAAGATTTGCCGATACAAAAGAAAATACAAGAACAACAGGTAACCGTAAAGCAATCGAAGAATTACCGAAACAAAAGGAAATGAAAGAACAACAGCCAACGAAAAACCAATCGGAGATTTACCGATACAAAAGAAAATACAAGAACAACAGGCAACCGAAAAATACTCAAAGGTTTAACGATCCAAGAAAAATACAAGAACTGGCGACCCAAAAGTAATCGAAGATTTAGTGATACAAAAAAATGTATCAACTGGCAACCGAAAAGTACCGATGCAAAAAAAATATATATAAGAACTGCCATCCAAAAAGTAATCGAAGATTTACCAATGATAAAAAAACGTAAGAACAACTGGCAACCGAGAAGTAATCGAACATTTACCGATGCAAAAAAAGAAAAATGAAATATAAGAACTGCCATTCAAAACGTAATCGAAGATTTACAGATGCCAAAAAAACGTAAGAACAACAGGCAACCAAAAAGCAATCGAATATTTGCCGATACAAATGAAAATATAAGAACAACAGGCAGCCGAAAAGTTCTCGAAGATTTACCGATACAAAATAATGTATAGGATCAAGAGACAACCAAAAAGTAATCGAAGATTCACCACTGCAGGCATACCGTGACAACTGATCGCAAAATATCTTCATGTAATGTCTTAGTGTCAATCGTTCGCGAATTCTCCTCCAGTCAGTGGGTACGGGGAAATTAATTAATTAATATTTATTGTGTTTCTGTGTGTATATATATATATATCTCCTTACATAATAGGTATGTTGGGTCACACTTGGAAATCACTGGAAAGCACAGGTAGCAGGAGCTATAAAACTGATACCACATTGGTAGTAGCCTGGATATGGTCAGTCCAACAAAAACTAACCTTGCATACTGCATTAAGCTCAATATGTGTCATGTAGTGTAAACCACTAACGAGGCCCACCAATACTAGTGAGGAAAGCTAGTACTGTGAGCACTGTAAATGGAGTAGTCTCATGCACTTCCAAAGACTGCTTAGCAACGAAACCCATTCTTCAGACATGGTACTTTGGTAGTAGACTTCATAAAAAATTTTGGTCTTTGTTTGTTCCATAACTATGCACATAATTTGTTCAATCTCTCTTCCTGCTAACCATAACTAGTGCTTCCCTTAACTCACATTCTTCTCCAGCTGAAAAAGCATATGATTACTGGATCTTTGAATGAGATATATGATGCTGTAGCAATTTCATTGCAGATCCCCACAGTGTATGTAATTTTGTCTTGGAGGCTGCTTTGAACAGTTGCTAAATTTAAAAATCAAATCTCAGCCTCAGAGTTATGGAACACCTTTGCAGGGACAAAACATTGTACTCAGTAGAGCCTGCAAAATGGCAAAAGCCAGAGTGCCATAAATTACTTTGTATTACTTTCCATTAGTGGAATTCTCCTTGGATTAATTGATCATGCCCATAAAGCACAGCTGCTTGCCAAAGCTCTTTCGACTCTTTCAAGAGCTGGTTTGTTAATAAACTGTGACAGTTATAAGGCTTAAGGCAGTTTGGGGTCTTCACTAAAATTCAGGTGAGCCTGTATGCACTGACTCACATCTTCTACAAAGATGTTTGAAAGTATCATCGAGAAGAGAGGATTTGAAATGTTAGTTTTGAATAGAACACTAGAGAAATAGAAAAGTATATCACCACCGGGGATCGAACCAGTGACCCACGCTTTCGCAGCGTGCGCTCTACCAACTGAGCCAGGTGACCTCCGATCTTAACACACTTTTATTTCTCTAGTCGCCACATTAGCTCCCAATCATCTACCGGTGGACATCGACATCCAGCTCCACGCAATTGGAGACCAGCCTCTCTGCGCCATGTGACTTGACCAAGGAAGAATTAATCAAATATAAAAAACCATTGCATTATAACCATTTAGGCCTACTTACAAAGTTACAACATGTAATGCTATCTATTCTTTCACCTTTAATGATTCCAGTGTCATTTTCAATGTACCTTGGGAGCAATGGGGAAAGGGCACTGGGAAAAGGGACTGAAAAAAGGTACTGGGAAAGTTATCCCTGGGCAAAATGGTGCTCTTAACTTCGTAATTGTTAGGGCTTGAAATAAGGTGGTTTTAAGATTCAGATAAAAAGGGCTTTAACGTAATAAGGACTATTTTATGTTTATCAAAGAAAATGCCTACTTGATCTACTGCACCACCAGTATACTTTATGGGGAGGGGTGAATTTAGGGTAGGAGCTAAATTCATACAATCAGGAGTGTTTTATGTTAATTGATAGTCTATAGTTTGGGGCCCTGTACATTAATATATTACAAAATTGGTGTAACATATCTACTTTAATCCATCATTGCCTAAGGGATCAAGATCAATACAAGATCAAAACAGTGCCATAGGCATTCTTTACAAGGTGCAGGAGCAGTGTCACAAAGGCTGGGTGGAAAACACTGACTTCAGTGGCCACTGAATTCACTGGCCACTGACTTCACTGGCCTCTGACAGTCAGTGATTTCTCGGTCAGTGTTTTCCACTTTGCTACTGCGAAAAACGGAAAACACTGACTCCACTGACCCCTTTGAAGACTATTCATAGTTCCATTATGAAGTTGATCCAAACAAGAGCAAATGTATCGTCAACCGTGAATTGGCTAAGACATCACAACCCATCCCGATCTTGCATAAAATTGGAAAATAGTAGTAACCATTGAAAACTACAAACAACACAAATATTTTATACATTCAAAAATAAACGATTCCAAACAAACTAACAGACAGACTGAGGACATACATTCTTCTGTAAGCAACAAAACTGATGTTCCTTATTGCCGTTATTGTAATTTCTAAACGAAGCTCAATAGTAGCAAATAAATGGCAGTGAGTAAAGGCAAATTTGCTGGCCAAATTAATTGCACTTCCTCGATTGAACCGTGCGGTACGTGCTGTCTCACAAAGGCTAAATAGCCACGGGCGCATAATAGGCCTACTAACCTGAACACCGTTGTTTGCTATCAAAGAGTCCCTTTAATGACAATCAAACGTCGATTCTTACCTTCAACTTAATCTATTCACTGCCAACTGTACAGCTTGCCCTATGTTGAGACGAAAAAAGCTTTTAAGTACACAATGTTTTCGCTATTTCGTGCAATATTCTTATTTTGTACCACAAACAAAGAATTTAAAATGTGTGCGTGAATTTATGCCACCAGCAATGCTACAACTTTAACATTTTGAGAACTACCCATTCGTAGTAGTTGGTCACGATTAACCCGAGCTACATCAAGACATGAAGAGAAAGCGAAGGCGCACCGAACTTGTCTTGTTAATATATATTCTTTTTGGCGAGGAAGAAAAAGATACTGCAAGCAGCAAACAAGGCAAAAAGGCAAAGTTGTTTCCGTTTTTCATGATATTTAGATAATGGATTTGATATTAAATGGCCTAAAAGGGCTGACGCTTCTCTGCTCCCGCGTAGTGGTGCCGCCGCTGCGTATGAATATGTACTTTCAACTACAATGTTAATTTTTAACACATTTGTTCCTATACTTTATATGATCCAGCACAAGAACACCGTCATGTCACTTAAAAGCCACGTGTGTTTATCTTTTCTGTACATTCCTTTAATCAGTTACATCAATTTCAGAAAGAAGACGGCTGTAATAACTTTCATGGACCACCATTGAACGTTTAATGTCCTTAAGAGAGGCACAACCTAAGGAAGAGAAATAAAAAATTCAATTAACAATGTTACAATTTTAAAACACCTGAACAAGCCCAGCTCGTATCTAAGGGGGAGGTATAGGACATCTGCAAGTCATGCTACCTCAACACCCTTTATTTTTATATACTGCCGAAATGCTTTTCGTTACCGTAAGAATAATGTTGTCTAATTTAAACTGCACCAAGAGAGACTGGCTAGTCAACGAATTTATTTAGTTGCAAAAACAATCGTGTTCTACGCGCTCACGAAGGTGAGGGGGGGGGCAAGGTGGGGCGTCGCCTCCTTGAAAGAATTCACTAGCCTATTCCGCTCCATCGGGCATTCTAAACCAAGAACGTAGGATCTATGGTATAACTTTCAGATGGTTCTTGCCCGTAAATCCATACGTATGTTCGTTGAAGTATTCCTTAAAAATGCCTTCCGTGAGATATAACTTCAGAACTGCGCGAAAATTGTGTCTTTTGGTCTTAGTGAACAAACTTCTCTTACGACTTTAAACCAATGGATTACCGGCAATTTACTTGTTCCAGGTAGAATTTAGACTATACATTGCCACTTTCAGTTGCATTTGGCCAACGCTAACATTTTTGTATCGATGCTGCACAGTTGGCGAGGGTTCCACGCACTTTGGAGCGAGGCCGTGGAGGGTGGTTCCGCAAGCTCCACTGTGTAGAGTCAAGTATCTCTCCTATTAGCTTGATTAAGGGGTAAAATCTGGACCTTCTGTGCTAAATAGTTTCGCGACTTAGAACTAGTTAGCTTATAGTTAATTGACCTGCTTGCATGAATATTTCTTCCCTTCCTTGCGTTGCCAATAGTTAGCATACATGTTTACCTTTTATTTAAAATACACCACGCGCATTCGTAGTTTCTCTCAAGTAGAATTCTGATGTGATGATTAGCCGATGATATTATATTGGGATTGAAATAAAGTTTATCTCATCTTTCATGTTACTATTTTTCAATAGATATAACACGCAGATTGTACATATCTTATTTTTTATGTTATTATGTCATGTCAAAGACTACAGTGGTGTGATGATTAGCTGATGTTATTATATTGGGATTGAAATAAAGTTTATCCCATCTTTCATGTTAGTAGTTTTCAATAAATGCACCCCGCAGATGGTACATGTCTCATTTCTTTATGTTACTATGTCATGTTAAAGACTACAGACTCTCAGATCTTTTCCTTGCTATCCGGACATTATAAGATAAAAACATAATTTGCGCGACACATGACAAAAAAGTTTGCTGTGCACTAAGTTGTAAGTTTGCTCGTTTGCATTACTACTCGAGTTCAAGGAATGCGCCATTGGTCAGATTTGTCAAAGATTCATTTGTATTTCTTGCTAACATCGTCATTGTGAAATGAATATTAAATCATGTAAAAGAGGCTAAGAGTATTTCCTTGATATCATTTTTAGGTCATTCTGTCGATCAAAAAGGAACGCAAAAAAAGAACATGAACCCTAGGAACCTTATTTATAAAAGTCATGCCGATGTATCAAACTGTTGTTGTTCTGCTATTATTTTAAATTAAATATTGCTTACAGTCTTTCAGTATTTCTACTCTATTATTAGCATCTTATCCTATTTTATATCAAATATTATGTTACTTCCAGCCTTTTCTGTATTTCTACTCTATTATACACATCTTATCTCATTTTGAATATTAAATTACTTACACCTTTTTTACATTTCTACTCTATTATTAACATCCTATTTTGAATAAAATATATTACTAACAGCCTTCCTGTATTTCTACTCTGCTTTACACACCTTATACTGTTATATATCAAATATTATACCTTTATCAGACTGGCCATCTTTCCAAGAATCATTCACGTCAACCGTTCACTGTTATCCGAATCTTATGTACATCAATCGATTCGAGGATGTGATGACGTATCTAAGTGTAATAACTTGTGACACAATAGCTGGATTGCCATTAAGCTCTTCAAATTATTTTGAGACCATAGTCCTTCCAAAGGATTGGCTAGGAAACCCACATTGAATGGATATGCTTTGCAAACTGAAGCCGTAGTCATGTTCTGCCTTCGTGGCTTTGGAGTGAATTCCTCTTTGTCCGGATCCATGTTGGTTTCTGTCTGATCTTAGAAATGCGCAAGAAACTCCAACTAATTGCCAGTTGGACGACTAAACAGAGAAACGTGGCAGTGAGACGAAGTACTTGTAATCCTCCATGAAGAAATTGAAGCAACAGAGAAATACGGTACTATGGAAGTTGTTACACCAGCAGATTACTCGTTTTAGTAACAGCCTTCTACTATACATTCCAATGTTGAAATGAACACGAGAGAAAAAGAAAATATATCACCATGGGGGATCGAATCCCTGACCCACGCTTTTGCAGCGTGCGCTCTACGGTTTGAGGCAGGTGACCTTCGGTTTGAACATACTCTATTTCTCTAGTCGCCACATTAGCTCCAAGTCATCCACTGGTGGACATCAACATCTAGCTTAATACAATTGGAGACCAGTCTGTCTGCACCATCTGACTTGAGGAAGGAAGGACTACTATGCCGCCTGTAATGCTGTCCAAAGTCCATTTAAAGAGGGTATCATCGAGAAGATCATGATGGTGGTGACATATTGTTTTATTTCTCTAGTTTTATGGCCAAAACTAACATTTCAAACCCTCTTTTCACGATGATACTGTTCATACTGTTTTAACAAAGCGGAACAGTAGGCCAAAATCTTTACCTTTTTGTAGCTGTCTAGTGTGGATGGTGCTATTTGTAGGGTAGCACTATTGTTGATGTGCAAGTGGGCCATTGTAGGGTTAAGTGTTAGGGTTAGTAGGCCATCGTATGGGTACCTGTTTTAGTACTGTATTTGGGTCATATTCAATCATTCACAGTTTGATGTACTTAATTTCTCATGATCAGTTGCAGTTTACAGTGTTTGGTGATTTATTAGTTACACAAAGTTATACGAACAATGAAAATGTGCCTGCCATTAGAAGCAGGATGGATTACAGGTTTGTTGACGACATAGTACTTGAAAATCTGGAACCAAATTCATTTTGTTGATCCATTTAAGGAAAAACCATTTTAAAGTGAGGTTATGGTAACGTTTTCAAATAAATCAATTTATAATTTTGGATTGCTTTCTCTGCTTTATGCAATCACTTGTGTGTTGCAGATCCACCTCTCAAATACACGAATCAACAAAATTCTAAAGCTCTGTTTGAATAACCTCTGAGATTTCGAAATTTTATTGGATAACACTTTGTCGCCGTATTCAAGGATCTATCGACAAGTCTACGTATTACGCTCAATTACTTCCTTAAACGGCAATGTTTCCTGGCAAGAAACAATTTTTCCAAGAAAAAAAAGTTACAACGTCATCACCCAAACACATTTTAATAGACCGTTCAAGAATAGTAATTTTTATGAGAGGAAAACCTGTGGCCTGAGAACTCGTGCCTTATCAAAGTATTTTTATAAAATGCAGCGAGTATATTACAGGATGATATAAAGGGGTTAAAGTAATTGCAGGAAAGGTATATAAATCAGCAAGAAAATCTTTATGTCTTGCAGCTAGGGCCCAGTTGTAGTTCAGAAGCTTTTGCCTAAGGGCTTTTGCAGTATTTGCAACTGAATAGTTTTTGAAATGGCTGACTTCCTCTGGTTGGCCTTATATTTCTCAAGGTCTATAAAAACATAAAAACATAGACCTTGATATTTCTCACACTTAGTCTGAGGTTACCTAGGAACTAGTTTCCAGGCCACTGGTTAATACA
Organism: Alatinidae sp. Z8VKAUB7J3; assembly: GCA_010016025.2. Classification (NCBI taxonomy): domain Eukaryota; kingdom Metazoa; phylum Cnidaria; class Cubozoa; order Carybdeida; family Alatinidae; species Alatinidae sp. Z8VKAUB7J3. The sequence continues at coordinate 104,336,215 of JAAAKM020073195.1, forward strand.
GTTCTGTATTATGGCCGTTGTCTTAGATTACCTATCAGTTGTCCGATTGAAATAATCATTTACAATCACTGTATTTCTTCGCTGTTGTAAACCCTCCCAGATCCTATAAGCACCAAACCTTGGCTGATAAAACCTGCGATGTAACAGTAGTTAATAATACGATGATAATGTTTTCTATCTAATTCTACCGATTTCAGGTTCAGTTCATCTCTCAAGATCGACATGAAAACAAAATAGAGGTTTTGGTGTATGTATGAGTTTGTATTGACCCCCTGTGGTCACACAATGCATTGATCACGTCTGCTAAATACAAAAGGTACTGTTGAGATCTAAACAGTGTACAGCAATGTATAGCCAAATCACCTCTTACATCACCAATCGTAAACTCCATCTTATATAAGTTTGGTTTTTTCTGCAGCAGGTGAACTTCAGCTAACCATCTCATGTCCTACAAGAAAACCACGAAATTGACCACCCTTTCATTTACTTTTCCTATAGCCGCAGCTTAGCCAAGAGAGAATGTTCTACTGAGGATGTGTAGCAACAATCAGGTCCGCATATATTTACTGCAGCCTCCCATTTCTCCCATCAAGATTCAAAATCTGTAGGGTTTTCTTCAGCCAGTGGACCAAATTATGATTAGTGGAGTCAAATGGGGCCACAGTAAATTTCTTCACTGGGATTATATAAGCCGATATTACAGTGAGAACATCCTGAGGGGAGGTAATATTTCCTTTCAATTTTTGCCATTGGTAGTATTTTGTCAATTTGTGTAAATCAGTCTTGCGGATAGTTTTATTCAAGTTATATTTCTATTTGTTAACTCTACTCCAAATGTATTATCAGGAGATTTGCTCTTATATGTACCTCTAAAGAATTATTTTCAATGAGAGTTTAAAAGCATCCTACCTTTTTAAGAGATATTATACTCCCTCATTTTTCAATACCCCGTCAATCTTTCAAAACCAATTTATAATACCTAAATTTAAGGTATATTTGAAAGAACTCACTAACAGAAAGAAGATTTTGAGAATAGTCATAGAAGCATTTTTCGACAATTGGTAGCTCCAACTTTCGATATCTTTTTAAAAACTTCCCAGAACTGGAACCAAAGCTTCAAGAAAGTGGAGAAATTATTGCCAATGGTAAAAATTTAAGAGGAATCTGAGCTCCCCTCAGGATGGACCCATAGTGATGTTGGCTTAATAATCCCAGTGCAAAAAAAATTTGCTGCGTCCCCGCTTGACTCTTCCGATCATAATTTGGCCCACAGGGCAAAATGTTTGACCACCCCTGAACTACAATGCATTGTATCTCCCTTGTTGCAACTTACGATTCAAACATGAGAGGGAGAGTTGTCATGTTTCAGTGATAATTCTGTTCTCTCCCACAGGGAATAATGGCATGCACTTGGATGGGGAATCGACTGGTTTAAACATGCGATTTACTTGAGGAATATGCTCTGTTAAAGACCAACACTGAAAATTGATGGAAGTAATCTGTTGCTCCCCCGTCCATGAACTGATTGGATGGCCGGAAATATCATATTTTGGCAGATAAACATGAAAACATGTATTCTTCAGGTCTCGGTGAAAGGTTTTGTGCTTGTGTTTGAATCATCAAGTTGCAACAAGCATCATCATTAGGCAATGTATTTGCTATTTAAAGGCAAGAAACACATGCTAAATAGTTATCATTGTGCTCTAAGCAGGTATTTGTTCGAATTTCCTCGCGTTGGTGTTCCTTAATCGATTTAATACCGGTTTCTTAGGTAAATTCCCCTATTTTTCTTTCGCCATTTGTCATACAATTATTGGTAAATTCGGAGAAGGAACATCCGCTCTTACAATCACTTTCCAAAGTCGTCTGAATGATCTGTGGACATACTGTATTGATTTGGCTAAAATTATATAACTGTACGAGGATCAGATTTGACCAAACCTTAGGAAAATGTAGAGAGGATCATCGATTACATAGCCACAGAAATGGAATCTACGGAAACTCGAGTAGTAAGTTATTACTGTTGTGGTAAGGGTAACGTTCAGAAACATAAATATGACAAAAGTCTTTCATCGGCTGACCTTGTAGATATCATCAATCTTGGTGGAGACGTGCTCGAAAGCATCCATAAAGGTGTCGTATCTGAAAGGCAAAAAAAGATGAAAGTTTAAAGAGGGTTTTCATTTGAAAGTTAAACTTTACAACTTGCTAAGGTTTTATCAAATGTTCCCCTCACAATTAAGACACCCATAAACTGATGTATTGATACATGACTAAGATTCCGGGTTGATTTTCCATGTATGTCAAGAACGATTATACTGAAAGTTTAATCTTTCAGTTTCTCAAAGTAACCCCTTACTTTTCCATGAGACTCTGTGAGCACTCGGTTTCGAATAAAATCACGCGTGAAAACTAAACCAACGGTTTCCTAAGATTGGCGTTTCCGGGATTTCCCGCATAATGACAGAGGACTAAAATTAAGGATCAGGGAGTGGAAATTGTTAACTTTATGTCACAACTTCCTGTCCTACTTTTTGATTACATGTTCAAATTTCTCGGGTGGTAACACTCTACGGTGGTAACATGCTCTCGGGTGGTAACATTCTTTCAGATGGTAACATTCTGCCAGGTAGTAATAACTCTCTGATGGTAATGTACTCTTAGGTGGTAACATTCTGCCAGGTAGTAATAACTCTCTGATGGTAATGTACTCTTAGGTGGTAACATTCTCCAAGGTAGTCATAACTCTCTGATGGTAATGTACTCTTAGGTGGTAACATTCTGCCAGGTAGTAATAACTCTCTGATGGTAATGTACTCTTAGGTGGTAACATTCTCCAAGGTAGTCATAACTCTCTGATGGTAATGTACTCTTAGGTGGTAACATTCTGCCAGGTAGTAATAACTCTCTGATGGTAATGTACTAACCTTTTACAAGCACAAGACTTTACAATCTCTGGTTAAAATCATTAGATTTTGTTGAAACAGTAGAGTAACTGGCCAAAGTGTACAAGATTTCTTTGGTAGGGGTTTATTCCTCGGATAGCACAGATACTCCGACACAGGCTGTCGAAGTAGCATTTCTTGTCTTGTCTTTTTTATTACCTAGTTTTTAAATAAAGGATCGAGACAAATTACTCAAGAACCCTAACCACATATTACGTCATGTGTCATAGACCAGATATAAAATTATAAACATATTTGCTAGCCGTGGAACCGAGGAGCATGAAATCCATGGGCATACCACAATGTCATTCAAAATTTGATCGTTGGCTGTGAGCCTATTCTAATTTTGGAATAGGGAGCCCAGCTTGGCTCTAACTCATCAAATGGGTAGTGCATCCATTGGAAACCTCACAATTTCCGTCCCCGCGTAGTGAGGCCAACACTGAAACGAGATGGTTCCAAGCTCCTGGCACAAGCTCCGCTCCTAATGCTTGACGGACAGAAGATGCACTAGCGCAGTAAACCTGTAGCAGATAAGTTTGGCTTTTACCTCCTCTCCCTTCCCCCTTCTCCACTTCCTCCCTTCCCTGAAGGTACGAAGGTGTTGTGGTGGAAACAACAATGACATGAGAGAGGAAGTTTTATCCAGTGTACATAAATTGTTGCTTAATTTTTCATTGGCCGTTTTAAAAAAATAATATATGCGCTTTGGAAAGGGAATCAAAGAATAGTTCCCCTAAAGTTTCAGTCTCTCAGTGCAGCCCCCTGAGAAGCAGTGGGACCACTCCCAAGGGATCTGTTGTGCAAAAGGGGAGGGGGTTTCAGGTTCCATTATAATAATTGACATTGCTTTGTGGGTTTTTATATTTTTAAGTCCACGAATATTCACGGATCTACAAAAGTATAACGGACACGCCGCCGCTGCGTCTGCGCAGCCTAGAAAGTATCAAAGGAGTGAAGTTGCCATCTATCAGTTGCCCTCCTTTTGACATCAGCATATCTTTGTATTTTGTATATCCTTGTCTACTTTGCTACCTTTGCATATCTTTTTGTTTAGTTTCAAACTTTCTTTGGCAAATTATTACAGGCCAAGTTCGAGGTAAGTGCCTTCTCCCACTCGACTGCGACAGCTCGTTATCATTACAACACCCACAAATAAGAGCAAACCCTGCTTCAAAATGACAACACTTTTACCCTCATTCAACTTAAATAATTTTAGTTATGTTTGTATGGAGTGAATATTCTTGAAAGCAATGTATAAGAGTGCTATTTACATAGGTTGTCTCTTTATATCATGTATGTGCTTGAATGTAAGGGACAAATGTATGCAGTGTCTGCATAGGGAAATACGTGTATATAAACTTAGGTTTCCTAGATAGCATATGCCTGTCTGGGTAGCTCTTTCGTGGAATCCTTGGTGTCAATAGTAAATAGCTTCAGATAACAGAAGAGAAATTACACTTACCCTTTTATAAGAAGCCAGTTTATAAGAAACCAGGGCTCAATGTCCCCCAAATTTAAGAAACTCGAGGACTGGATAAAGTTGCTCTTAGAAACCTAAAATATCTTTGAAAGCGATTTAGACAGTTTGATAACGGGTTATTTCATGAATAGGCTAACCTGGAACTGAGGGTACCCTAACTAAAGTGTAAATTTATCAACAGCAGTGTGACTAATTGGCACTCTTTTGTTTGAAATATTTGGCCTTGTCTTTGCACATGCATACTTAATGGGTGTGTCAATCAAGGTACCAGAGAGTAAGAAACTTTGAGTGCTGAAAAGGTCAATATTTTAAGGAACCTCGAGGGCTGGACGCTGAGGTAATTTCTTATATATAAAATAATGTAGTTGATGTTACGGAGTCGCCGCACGTTAGATATGCCTGCTGAAAGTACGGACGATGCAGCAACTAGACTTCAAATATAGATTATTCCCTCTAAACACCAAATCAATAATCTTTACAATAACATAACATAGAATAGATAAAATAGAATAAAAATACTCAAGTGTTCATCGATGCAGACGGCTTTGAAGTTCTTTATAGGGTTCGATTACGTTCAGAGTGATCTTCGACCGTTCCGTTGGATTATCGTTCGACGTTGGTTCAGAAACTGGAATACAGTACATCCATAAGGCCAGAGAGAATTGACTGAAGCCAAAGCACATCGGCCATTCGTTAACCTTAGCAGGTCCCGAATCTTCAGTGAAGCTTCTTGGCTTGTCACTCGATATTTAAGCCATGTGTCGGAAGAAAATCCAATGAATGAGTGGACCCATTATGTTCCGTAAAGACGTATGTGAGGCCCACGCATAAAGTTTCGGACAGCTCTCGAGGAAGTGCACATCATGGTTTCGAAACTGCCGTTGAGGAAAAGTTTCCGCCGTCATGCCGTCAGTAGGAAGAAAGACACAACACGTCAGGATTATTTTTCATAAATTTAATTGATACTTGGAGAGAAGCTCTCGATTTTTGAGAACACCGTTATACGGAAAGGGTGGAAAATAATTTAGGCGTCACCTCAAGCCGGTAGCACAGACAAAACCCTCTTGTTCTCCTGCTCAGATGCCTGTTGCTTTCCAAATACTGATATTGCCTTCCGTTGTCCAGTTTGTAATTATTTAACAGCTTCATTGGCTACGTCGGTAATTTGTCGAACATGAGCGCATAACAACTTTAATATCCTTAATTTGGGCTAGAGTCACCCGTTCTTGCGCCATGTTGATGAAGAATATGACCTTTATTCTCAAAAGATAGATAGATTCCAGTTTGAAACAAATTTCAATTTGCTTAATGTAAAAGACATCGCTTCAGTGGAATGATAATTGGTAGAAACATCATAAAGACTAAGGGTTGTTACATTAAAGTGGATTAAAGTTTCCTATAACGGAAGTAATGCAATAAATAAATAAACTAGAAAAAGTATTAATGAAGTAACTAATTTAGATAAATAACCAATGGTGATCCACCTAAATAAGTAACTCAATGAATCAAAATACTCGGAGCAGGAGAAAAGTGAAACTTGACTGTACAGGAATTTGATTTCGGTCGAATTCGTATCGTTGGTAAGAATCAAAACAAATACAAATAAATAACAAGTTACGTCATTGGATGTGCTTCAGAATGAATTGGGGCCGTATCAGAATGTACGATCACAAGGTAAATAGATAAATCCATTTCATAGGACCTTTACTGATCGATATTCACCACTGACTCTGGGGCAGCTGCCATGAGCAGTTGACAATATTTAAGAAGACACTCCGAAATATCATTTTAAGTTTTAAGAATGTAATAGTTGCGAGGGGTCTTGGCGCTCCTTATTCATGCATTTCTCTTCTTTAAAACTCTGCTATCACCACAAAAAAGTTTCTTTCGTAATACCTATAAAATTCTACTGATTAAGTCGTTATCTTCTAACCATAAGATACGTAGCTTATTACACAAACATAAAAGATATTTAAAACAAAACTACTATGTATGTATGTACGTATTTATTTTGCCATACAGAAGAAAAATATTTACAAAAAAATAATAAGTCAAAATTACAATTTTTAAGATTTGAATTACTTTACAAAATTAAGCAAAAATATTTAAGTCACTCTAAAGAATAAAATACAAAATATAAGTAATGAAAAACATTTTTTACTTCGATAACTGTTCTTGCAAATTGAGCCTCGGTGCCACTTTAAAGCCACCATAGCAGAGATTGGCTGGGGCTTTGGACTCGTGACCCACTGGACATGGGTTCGAAGTAAAGGAATTTTAAGGAACGGAAAGTAAAGTAAAGTAAAGTACAGTACAGAACATTGCATTTTTATAGTGCACTTTTTGTGCTAAGCACATCCTAAGGCCCCTTACGACAGACATTGACCCCTCAGGTAAAGCCTGATGTTAATGTTTTTCTAATCCATTCCTTGGGAGAAGCCACAACAGCCACAAACTACGTTCACTTTCTGATCTTCAGAAGGGAGCTCATTTAAGCTCAGGTTCAGGTAAAATAAAAAATAGCAGTATTCTTGCCAGCGTGCTCGTGCTCCAAAGGCTGTTCCACCAAAGTTTGTACATTTCGACCATAAACTGTAAAATGAGATCAGATAGGATGTGATCAGGAATCATAAGATAAGATTAGATAAAAGTAAAATAAGTACACTGCGTCTGTATTAAGCACATTCAGAGGCTTTTTACAACAGACATTTACCCCGCAGCTCAAACCTGCTATTAAGTTTTTACTTATCCACTCCCTGGGGAGTGTAGACACATAGCAGCCACGCCCGGTTCTTACATGTTTTTGGTCATCATAATACAATCGGGGCGTTTGGTTCTTGATTTAGTCATGGTTCTGAATTCTTTTACCCTCTACAACGACTACGATTTCCTGCCCATTGAAAAGGCACTTTACTCCTCACATACGCTTGGCGTGGGATATCTTCACTCTCTCTCTCTCCCTCTCTCTCTCTCTCTCTCTGGGTGCCGTAATTAATTCAATCTTTGGCGAAACATGACGTCTTCAGACACCGGTTTCGTTTTCTCGGGGCATCCGAAATGGCTCTGGGAAATGTTAATCCGGTGTTCACGTTTGATATCTTCTAGGATAAGACCGTTATCGGTAGAAAAAGATCCTAGGCATTGTACTGGTAGAAGCTCCTCTACCCCCGTACTCTCTAGAGCCCATTAATGCCAACAGGTATAAATGGAGGCATTATAAAATAGGAAAAGAGCAACAATAAAAGTATGCTGTTGATGAAATGATGCATCAAATCCTTAATATTGTGTATGGACAAGACGTAATTTTTTTTGTAGGGGAAGGTACATCTACCATTTCTGCTTGTAGTGACTACTTCTTTGCTTTCCCTGTTTAAGGGTGTAGTAAATTCTATCTCGACCGAGGCACTAGATGATAATGATAATTATAATGATGATGATGATGATGATGATGATCATGACTTGTTCCTATTTGTTAGAAAACACTAACGCGACGAAAGTATTCCAACATCATGTTTAGGATCTTTAGGGTACTTGAGGCAGTCGCTACAAAACAACGGAAACGCTCTTTATGTAGGCAGGAAGTGCCATTTCTCTAAACGAGACTATTGTAAAGGTTTATATTGTTGTCTTGGTACTCTAAAACTTCAATATTTTTTGTGAAAATTTCTCAATTATAAATCTCAATTTTACCCCACTTTATATTCTTTACCATTTTATTTAATCGCATCATAGTATTTTTTTCTTATACTGTAACTTGGCACAAATATTGGAAATCTTTGCTGCATTACTTAAAATTGTTCACTGTTGTTAAAAGTGTGCTTGCATATTGATTTAAAAAGAGCAAACTCGGATGCTTCAATAGAGAAAAAGAAAGTCCAAAATGATCATCAATCTTCAAATTTTAAACTGTAGTTTTCAAGTTTGTCATACCATGTATCCTCAAATTTGCATCCTATGAAACTGTTAATTGGACATTTTTTAAAATAGAGGAATCATTACATCAGACTCAGAAATCGCTAGTAGGCCAGCGGCTACACATTTCAGCTGATAACTTTTAAACGCCTTGCCGAATTGACATGAAATTTTGTGACTTCACCTAATTTTTACTTAGAATTCTTTTGGTTAATAAATTCTAATAATAAACATGATTATTATATCTTTAAGCTTAGATTTTCTTTCCTAAATTTATAACGACGACTTCGTATTCTCAAATGTGATAAGTGGTCAATGCAAAATTTGTTGAAATTTCGCAAAAAAGGAAAAATATTTTGTGCAATAAGGTTTGCATAAGAAACTTATATAACAAAAATATGCTGGGATATTTTCCTCTTCATCATTGCAGAACGTTTCATGGAAGAACTTTCTTACTACATCTGTTTCAATCATCTCGTTTATCGTGATTCCATATTCACTGTCTACAGGTATCTTCTTTTTCGGTTCTTTTCTCTGTGGCTCCTTCACAACTTTGTACATTCTTCTTGAGTCGTCTGTGTGTTTTTCTATATTTTCTACCAGCCATTCAAGAATCTACCCCACAGCCTCAACATGCACACGAGGTTACATCAACAACCATAATGGTTCCACAGTATTATCTGTACTCCATAAATTCTTTCTCGGTTCTCTCTTAGTTCTTGCTTCTTTCTTGGTTCTTGGTTATAATTAAAAACGAATGTGGCTCATCTTATATACACAAAATGACGTCAGGTCACGTGTCTGGGTTGAGGCACAAAGTAGATCCCAGGCTACTTCCAGATCAGACGTTTTGTGTACTGATTAAATGCGTCAATAAATAGCTGTTCAGACCGATCCATAACAAACTGTGTAGTTGTACTCACAGGGCTCGACCTTACAATCCCATAACATTTTCCATACTTACAGTAGCCCACGTAGATTTTCGTCGCCCTTTTTGTGCAGGAACAGGGACGGGGGAACAGGAGGACAGAGGGGGCCATGCCATCCCCAATTTGCCAAATCTCAATTTTTTCCGCGACTACTTTTCATCTTTATCAAAATTGAAATTGCTTGCGACCGACATTGTGTGACATTCACAGCAAGATATACATATCTACGCAAAACACCTCTTTCCACACAATGGCTAAAGGAACCTTAGTGGAATGTGAAAAAAAATTTGAGCCCAGTCTACCAGATTCCAAAGAGAAAGAAAGCCAACCAAAACAAGGCATGTTGATGTTATCATCAGTGTTTGTTATATAAACGTGCGTGTATTATTTACTTATGAAATGGTTCCCACCTACAATTTTAAAAAGTCCTTAAGTGGGCTGGGAACAATACATGGACGATGATTACACCAAGAGGGGAAATTAATGAGAGTAGTTTCATTGTTCTCAGTGGAGAGAGAAAGAGTTAAAAAATTGTTTTAGTACACTACATGAATACATTCTCCGTTACTTATCTGTAGAATATTAAAATTGCAGGTGAGAATAATGTAATTAATTGATATTCCCAACCGCTTTCTTAAATGACTCCGAATAAAAATGTAAGGAACATTTATCAACTTGCTTCTACTTCTTCCTCAAAAAATAGGCGACCGGAAGCAACGATGGGATTTTCTTGCCAAAAATTTTCATAACACGAAAATTTGCCATCGGTGTCACTTTTTGCTAATATCGAATTTACTAAGCACGAACGTTGAAGAAAACAGCCCAAGGTGGGAGGTCACGCAAACATTGGACGGCTTTCAGAAATGGAAGCGCATACAACGATTCAATTAACTTTTATCATAAAACATTTCACCATCTTCACCTGGCGACAACACGAAAAATAATAATAATACATTCTGAAGGTTATTGTCTAAGATGTGTATATTTCCAGGCTATCTTATTTTTACTCATGCGGATTGCTACACCTGCATGCGTGAGTAAGTTGAGGCAATATGACTTACTCAAGGTCACACCGAGCTAACGGATACCGCGAACCTAGAACAGTCTGGCTCTTGATCAAAGCCTTGTCCATTAGACCACCTCGCTCTTAGAAGGAGGCGGATATGGCAAGACCAAAGCAAGCAAGTGTTGCTTAATGACTTTGTTAAATTATTTAAATCGAGGAGGGAAGGGGGATATAGCTGCCCAAAGTGAACGAGCCCGCTATTAAAATGCTGCAAGGGATTCTTTAACAGTAAAGTCTGTTTGACTTAAGAAGATCCGTAATAAATACGTTCACTGTTTTCTTCGACCGGTCATTTAAAAATTGCCCCAATCAAATCGGTCGACGAGTGCTTAATAATGTGTACTCGGATCTTCTATCTGTTGTGAAAAAGGACGAGGTTTTTAACTGATGACGATCCCCGTAAATTTTATGGTGAAAACAACACCGACACACTATAGGTAAGGCGCCCAAAAAGGAAACTCAATTTTAAACTAAATTTTCAAATATGTCGATTGTTCAATGTATCCAATTGTGACAATTACAATTCAGTCTAAGTTATAGTTTACTTCTTGGCGTCTTACCAACATTCTCTTTTGAGTTATTTCCTAGGACTGCGTCGGCGATCAACACTACCCTCCTTATGTACGGTAGTAGAAAGGAAAACTAACGACGCAGAGTTACAATAAAGTAAAAAGGTGTTGCATAGGCAACGAGCAATTAAGGTAGATTCACTCCATATTTACCATAGTCGCCTTGCATGCCAAAGAGAGTTTTTAACTGCTCTGAAACCTTTACAGCGTTTCTTCAAGAACAGCAAAAGATACGTATAACACTGTCCCCTGGTTTTGCAAAGAGCCCTCGCCTCCCAACAATGTTCTAGCCGCCCGGCTTATCTATGTATTTATAGTTACGCATCATGTTTTTAAGATTTCAATTTCTATTCTTCGGCCACCAAAGCCGGATGTTCCAATTTAAAGACGGGAGGCGTTAAAAGGTTATATTTACTTAAACCAAGAAGAAAATGTTAAAGACTTTAAGAGAACTTGAGGCTACTTGTTGATGGCTGGCTTTTCATTCCATAGCCGGTACAATTTTTATTGGTTTGTGGTTTTAGATTAACTACCTTGAACTTAAACAGGTAATAGGTAAAGGCTTGTTGGCTGTGTTAACTGCACGTAAAATTGATGAAGCAGGAGCCGTGGTACTAGTATCCCATCCTCGTCGCCAATTTGTAGGGTTCGTAGTAATAAAAAGAAGGCAGTAATATTCCCTTTAGATGTGTATTCAAAGATTACTCAACCACGACTAACTTGACTAACGTGACACAATACTAAATTCACAGAATGAATGAGAGTAAGAAAGTAGGTCCCAGACTACTTCACTACAATTATCTAATGCCAACTTACAACAAAGCGTCCGATGAAAAGTGGACTTGGGCTTCTTAAGATTTCCCACTTCCTTACAAATAACAAATCTTTTCAATATTAAAAAGCTTGTTTTTGATCTGTAAAGCGGTCGTTACAAAATTATTCCAACTGCTTAACTGGAATTGCAGAAACATTTGACATTTTCGTCTCTTCTGGTACGGGTATAGGTATATAAAGATCTTCGTACAATGCCAGTGAGAATAATGTACATGGTTGCTTTTATACGTCGTATCCTTGTAGAAATCTGTTAACTATTGAAACTGGAAGCGAAAATAAGCATTGATAGACTTACGGGAGATGAAGAGCCAGTGTAATTTGGAAAGCTCCTGTATATCGTTATTATTATCATTATTAGTATTGTTATTGTTATTGTTATTAAATAGCGGCGTATACAGATCTACAATTACTGAAATGAAAAAAACATAAGCCTTTATGAGACTCACTAAGCATAAGAATTCATTAGCCAGAAGACAAGAGTCACCCTTCTCCTTCCTACCATCGCAGCTATGAACTAGATTCTTCGACGAGCTTAGTACTAAATGGTATCGGTTCATGAAACGAACATCATAGGAACGATGACTGAAATCAAGCTGCTAGGGAGATCAAATTTTTACAAATTTTATATATTTTTAATCTCTCTCCTACTAATACGACGAGGCGAACAGTGGATTTAAATCTCTGTGCTTAGAGCTTAGTAGGCTTTTATACCACGCTTCAATCTACTAGGACGTTTCTTCTTTTCCATCATCAATACAACAGTCTCCTCTTTCTGCTCCTTCATCGCCTGCTCGTCATCGTCATCGTTCCTTCACTGTCGTTTCTTCGTAGGATTTGGTCGCTCTTCTTTACATGATAGGACTTCCCCATCTTGAATCATTTCAGGCTGTAAAGATTTTTGTTTCAAAGGCTATAGAACGAAGGGATAAACATAATTAACGGGTTATTAGAATGTAGCGAAAAGCCGAATACAGATTTTCAATTTCTTAAAATCAGCATTTACGTTAATACTCCATCAGTCCTGTATTATTGTAACTCGCCTTGGGGAACAATTTCCTTTTTATAACAATCGAGCTCGATTGAGTACAGAATGCCCCTTAAAATATACTAATCACGACCAGAATGGAATCATGTGTATCTAACTATTGACAAATTTGAAAGGAAAACCCCATTTCAAACGAAAGCCTCTCAGCACGTAACTTCTAAGACTCAAAAAGATCCTGCCTGTTGGTAAGTGGCGATGTCAAACTAATTTGGCTTTATTGCATTCACAACAATAGGCAACAGGTGTACCTTAACAGTTGCAAGAAGGCAAATTCAGAATACCTATTGTTTAGTTGAGGTTGTCATTTAGCGACCTGCCACGGAACTGGTTTAACTGTACAGCTTCATAAACCTATTTTGCCATTTGCAGCATAATTCTCAGAATTTTGATCTCAAGCATATCTGATTCCCGTTATTCTTTGCAAACAAATAATAAACAATAAACAAAAAATGCATAAAGTTTTTGATATTCTGTATATAACTTTCACAAGAAATTCTCTTATCTTCTTTTAAATCATAGTCTGTGTAAAGTTTGTTTAATGCACCCATCCAAAAAAAAGACAATGAAATGAAAAATTTGCAGATGCTTCTTTTAGCTCATTTACCCCCAATGATTTATTAGTACATACATAGTTGTGTAACGGGACAGTGCAATGAATACAAAACCTGTACTTACAGCTAATTGCACTTCCCTTAATGACACTCTCAGTGTTATCCATTGCCATTGGTAATTAGTAATAAAATTCAGCATTAATGCATTAGTAATGATACCATGTAATTCCAGAAGATATTGGTAATTTCAAGTTTCTAAACATTTCCCAAGAGTGAATACGTAATTAGCAACTACCATATTAGTTATAGTGTGCAAGGAAATTAAGCTATTGTTTTTTCTTGATTTTATCGCATTTCTAAAGGGGTAACTATGTGTTTATTGTTTACATTAATTTCATTAGTACACTTATTTTTTTATAAGAAACCAGGGCTCAATCTCCCCAAAATTTACGAAATTTGACCACTGGATGGTGCTGCTCTAAGAAACCTAAAGAATCTCAGAACATGGTTTAGACAGTTTGATAACGGGTTATTTCTTGAATAGGCCAACGAGGAACTGAGCTGCCATTTATACGCCAGTCACAGTACTTTGTTTATCAAACTTGTACCCAGACCCTTCTAGTTTTACGTGGAGTAGCGCGACATCTAGTCATTCGACTGTCAGCTAGCCATGTCTGCCACCAGGCTGAAACATTGTTCGTCTTGCCCGGCCGATGTTGTTGTTGTTCTTGCTGTCAAAGAGTAGATGTGCCATTCTCTTTGGGTACTGACGTTGCTGCTACTGTCAATGTTACTTCTATTTATTTTTTTCTTTCTGATTGGAATTTTAACATTTTTTATTATTTAAAAAGCTTATGTAACGGGAATTACCTCATAAAAAGTAATTCATTGCATTCAAAAACTTCCGGGGAGGGAGATATCATAAGCCCTATGCTTCTTCCTTCTCCATTCAGCTTCTGTAAATATAATTTTCTCTTGTTAATATCTAATCTAGTGTTGTTGTCAGAAAAAGAAGACCCGAAAAAAGACTCCCACGTTGGTAAGAGGAAAATGAATTGATCCGCTTTATATATACGTATGTGCTAAGTTATCAGAGCCTAGTCAGTTTGTCTCAATCGTGTCTTCATGCTGACTCCCATATTCATCATCGATCAGTTCTGTACGTATTCTACAGTTGTATGTGGCCTTGTATTAGCACTGTGGCAGTGTTCGTGAGTATTGCGCCAGTGTTCGTAAGTAACGTGTCAGTGTTCGTGAGTAATGTGCCAGTGTTCGTGAGTAATGTGCCAGTGTTCATGAGTTACGTGCCAATGTTCGCGAGTGACGTGCCAGTGTTCTCGAATCCTGTTCCAGTGTTCTTGAGTAATGTGCCAGTGTTCATGAGTTACGTGCCAATGTTCGCGAGTGACGTGCCAGTGTTCTCGAATCCTGTTCCAGTGTTCTTGAGTAATGTGCCAGTGTTCACAAGGTCGACCTTATACGTATGTAGAGCATAGCACCCACGACCAGCACTTAGCGGGTTCAGTTTTATCTAAACGACTCTGGGAAATTGATGGCCGTAGGCTTGCTATCGTTTGAGATGAAATTAAATACCTACGTTCCTGCCTACTTGACCTCATACAATCGACTAACATAGCAACGGACGCATCCTGAGAGAGTCTATGCATTCTAATCCATTATATATTCTTTGGCTGTAGATATATTGACTGTTCCATATCCTATACTTTTCGTCATAAGTATTACAGACGATTGCAATTCTGGGGGTGGCGCACCGGTCGACTGTCAGTTTATTTTCATGAGTAAAATAGAGAGAGATCAGGGTTTGATGGACATAATACAATATGTTCTCGGCTTAAACATTGTATGACACGAAAAGGGCGTACACAATTGAAATGGAGATTTAATATTTTTCAGTTACCGACAAAGTTATTAACGTCTGATGCATTGGCAGAGCAAATGGAAGACCAACCTTGCGGCAATTAATTTTGAATTCTAAAGACAGGCTGATGTGTGTGCTTTGTTGGTTTTTCTGGAGTACTCGATAACGATTTTTTCGATGTGGACTTGGCGACTGAGAGCGTATGTTAGAACGAATCCATGTAAACCAGCTCACCCAGTATTAAAATTGCCACCTTTGAAACCCCTACTCCCTCAATCAGTGCTTAGTGTGCCAGTACTTTAATGTTCACCTATTCTAGTACAGGTTACCATAGTTTTCAACTATCAACTCGAACTAATTCCTAAGGGGCCGCAAACATATCGATTTTTATCCCCAACAACGTCGTTTGGACGGGGTTTTGGTTTTTTTGTTTTTTTTAGTGGGGGGGGGGGAGGGGTGTTCTCAAGACGTTTTCAAATTGAGATCATACCTCGAAATATGGTCTTATAAAAATAAAAAGATACTCAGACCATAACATAAGAATTTTTTGAAATTCAACTCAACAAGAAATCAACGTGCAATTAAACTCAACAGTAGTACGAGATTAAAAGGAAAACGTCGAAACGACGTTGTTGGGGCATTATCGATATGTTTGCGGCCCCTAATTGATCCTTGGATCCATCACAACTCAATTCTAAGTTGCGAACCATCCGCCATACGATAGCCTTCTTCAAGTAAGATTCCAATCGATCACCGCCACAGGGGGTTTGTAGGGATTATCAAAGTCGTGGGTGTGTTTGTGTAATGTTTCCTACTGACATGTTGTTGCCACACCCTCCAGAATTAATATGCATGTTAGTAAACTTCTTAGTTCTACGAAATACTTATCCCATTATTAAAACTTGGTGTTACAGTTACTGTACAGTAACTATGGTTTCAAGTGACATAACTGCACATAAATGCACTGTACAGTTACCATGGTGTCAAGTGACATAACTGCACATAAACGAGACCTTGGAGGAATAGAGAATTTTTCGCCACTAGGACTTCAACCCATGACATTTTCACTATTGTCTTTAAGGGATTAACATGTCAAATGCCCTCCCCTTGGTTATACTTTTATTCATTTAATAATGCGCACCCTCCGAAATGGACGTCGCCCCCGAACAAGCACATTCTTTGGTTTTCATTACCGGTAAATAAATACACACGTCGGATAGAAAGACCACTTCAAATAGATGATTCTGCGCCGAATCGGGTATATAAACACAATTGACAGTTGCATAATCCTTTCTTTTTGAGTTTAACAAAGGAGCTTAGCAAATAAAATAAATGTTCCCTGTCCCCCTCTGACGTAGAGATTCTGAGCGAAAACGTTTTTGCTTTAAGTTGAAATTTTATTAATTTTCGAAGTAAGCACTCCTCCGGATTAAATGCCTCTCCTCAATATTGGCCGTGCAAATTGTTAAAAATTCATCAATGCCGGGCGTTTATTTGAAGAAGCAAGATTGCTTCCACATTGCACATTGATTAGACTTTGGGGTCTTTTTTGAAAGAGCGAACAGATACCACAATATAACGGACGTCTTTGAAGCGAAACAGGACTCTAGACCCAGTGTTTTAAAGTCACATTTTTGTAGTAAATTAACTAACCCGTCGTAATGTACATTATGAGCAGAGCCTAACCATGTAATCTCCAACGTGTTCGTATCTGCATCGTAACTGAGAAAGGGCGGCAATTGGGTGCTATAGCTTACCGACGGCCAATCAGAAACTCTGCTTTATGCAATAGGTGTTGCATGGGGTACGGTCGTTATGTCGTGAGATTCTAATAGTGCGCATACCCCCCAAATTTAGGAAATTGATAAACGTTAGGAAATAGATACTACGTCGTCTGTTGAGTTAAGGACTTAAAAACCCAGTCATGTAACACCACAAGCAATGTTAGACAACAATACGTTGTAGGTTCATACTCGATACCAACCGAGAAACATCGTACGTCCTTACTAGCAAGAGTCGAAAATAGATTCGAAAATGAAGTTTCTCGGGCGTTGCTAATAAGTACACTTGATTACATTGAAGTTGTTGAGCATGGATTGGCTTTTATTAATGGGTTTATTTGAGTTATGAAAAGATACTGAGTTAATTGAAGGGTGAATCTGAAAGGTATGATAACGCATGATAAGCGAAACGTTTGGTGATATTATTCAGTACAATTTGTGGGGAGACCAAGATTGACATAAGCATCCTTTCTTGTACGATTGTCGTAGGGAAGATAAAGATATATTTTTTAGTATTTATTTTCTGATTGTTGAAGATTATGCAGCCGACACGGACAGTTTTCTGTTCCACAGGGACGTTATTACTTGAAGGCTGACATCAGAGACGGATACACCAATAAACAAGTGGCATGTGCCTCATTGTACATCACCATTAGATCATAAAGTCTAACAAACCGATGAATGAGACGACCAAATGGAATTCCTTTCTAAATTTCCACGGTTATTCTGTAATTTCGATACCGTTGTTTGCTAAAACATGATAAAGTGACATTCCTTATAATTCCTGTCTCTTTATTTCTTCTAACAATCTCAACTCATCTTAGTATTTCTGAAGTTAGCCCCTGGAGGACTCAAAGCATCTTGCACATTGGCAGGTGACTCCATGGAAGTAACAGCCATTTTAGACGCCCTTAGGTGTGACTGAAACACGTTGCGAAAGCAGCTGCAAACTTTTCATAAATTCGACTCTCACATTGCGCAGACAGGCTGGTCTTCAATTGCTTTGAGCTGGATGTCGATGTCCACCGGTGGATGATTGGGAGCTAATGTGGCGACTAGAGAAATAAAAGTATTTTAAAATCGGACGTCACCTAGCTCAGTTGGTAGAGCGCACGCCGCGAAAGCGTGGTTCACAGATTCGATCCCCGGATGTGACATATTTTCTATTTCTCCAGTGTTCTTTTCCAAACTAAAATTCGACTCTCTAAAAAATCTATCATCAGTTTTTAAAGGTTATATATAACAATAAAAACGTCACTACAGGTTTTTTCCAAAAATATGTATAGACGTCAATGTTAAATTACTTTAAATATCAACTAAGCTGTTGCACATGTTAAGACATGATAATAATAGCCATCCCAAGAAAAAATTTTCGATTTTGTTATAAGACCCAAACATCAAGGATAACGCCAGCCAAACATAAACTTTACTTTATATTGATTGCAAACAACTAATTTCAATTTATAATTAAACTATAGATACTATCAATCAAATAATAATTTAGTGCCTACATGGCCAAGGAATGACGAAAGTCTAACAGTTGGTTCTGACCCGCAATCATATACTTTGCAGTCACGACGGGATAAAGACCAGGATTCTCTGCTTTAATGACTTTGCCCTCCCTTAGCCATCAACTAGATCTCTTCTTAACACAAGAACTTACCCTCTCCAGGCATTAAAACATCACGACGGGAGAAAGACTATGATTCTCTGCTATAATAACGTGGCTCTAACTAGGCCTTTGACTAGATCTCTCCTTCACAAACGAACTCGCCCTAAGATAGCTGACATAATATTTATCATTCTCTCTACAACTGTACCCAACCGAGACAAGTGAATCAGTGCCAGGTTTCAGGTTAAGTCGGAGGTACTGTTTCTCTGACTTACAGTGTCAGAAAGGGTATCAACAAAGGGTCTCTCATAGTAGCTGTGATGAAAACCGATGAGCAGATGTTTTGCGTCGCTACTTATCTCTTACCACTTTACTTCCCTTCCTTTTCCCCGGCAGGCATCCCTCTTTTTTCTCAAGTCCCTTTCCTGTCTTCTCCTTGTTTTCCTCTTTGTTTCTTTTTGTTTTTCTCTTCCCTTCTTTTTACTCCCCTAAACCAATGTTTCTCAAAGTAAAGGGCCATTACGTTCCGTTCTAAGAATATAATGTACATGAGTCCCGATTCAGTAGCAACAAGTCTCCTTTAGGATCCCTTCTTGCAAAAGTATTTTAGAATACTATGAGTACTCAATATTTACCCACTTAAAAATTACGAGTCACCTATATACTTAGACTTGTAAGATTGTGCGGTTTTTAAAGCAAAAAAAGAAGATTTCAAGTACCTTAATACGTTCAAACAAGTTGTACCCGTCATTAAAATTTCCTTGTCAGCTTGAGAAAATTGAAGAGCTGGTACTGTCACAAATTCTAGTTCATACTCAAGAAGGCACCTATTTCATACTATTATGCAAACAATCTCGAGTCTGAGTTGGAAGCAGAGATTTATTCCAGTCAGATATAAGAGACAAACTACGCACCCGAACGAGCCGGTAATACATTGTAGGTTAACCCTACCTCACCGGACGCATTTGAGAAACTGTATACCCGAGGGGGGGGAGGGGGCAGAATCCGCGCCCTATTTTATCTTCAAAACGCCTTGACAGAACTCCTTCATATTTGGCAATGATACACTCTAGATATATATAGATCTGCGCACCGAGTTACAACTTTCTAACTTTCAGAACATCTGAGACATGAAATTTGGTTAATTCTCCAAAAATTTCACAAAGCAGAACAAAAGTTATTACAAAAAAGCTACTGGGGGGTCGGAATTAGCCCTCCCCCCGCCGGTTAAGGTAGGGTTAAGCATTCAAAAGCAGATGTGCGACCTACTATGTGTGTAAAGCGTCTGTAAGAACCATTCCTACATCGTAAACCTCGCGCCCAACCTATGACGCACCTAAACTCCCAGCGACGCCCAAGAGAGCAACATGCAAATATAAACCTTCTTGCCAGTTCTGGTGTCACAGGCATTGTTCAGGTTTACTAAGAGTAACCGGGGTCCAGAACTCCCAATGTCCCACCTGCAATGGTCAAAATCTCCACCAGGAAGAAGAGCAGAGTGAAAATGATGATATTGAGATAGATGGAGAGATTGTAGAAGAAGTGAAGGAGTTTTACTAGCTAGGTGACCTATTGGACAATGGAGGAGGAGTTGAATGTGCTGTGAGGATGAGAGTTTGTGCTGCATGGCAGAAGTGGAGGGAGATCTCCAGTCTTCTGGTAAATAGGAGCATACCACTAAAGAACAGAGGACGAATTTAGGATGTGCATATCAAGTCAGTACTGACAAGCTGTGACAGAGAAATGCTATGGTATGTGGCTGGAGTGACTTGGCAAGACCGGATTGGAAGTAAAGAGGTAGCACACAGATGTGGTGTGAAGTCATTGGAAACACTGCTGAGAAGAAGACAACTACAATGGTATGGCCATGTCAGGAAAAGAGATACGAAGGAGCCCCTTGGAAGGATTTTAAACCTAAATGTTGATGGAAGGCGACCACCTGGATGACCGAAGAAGAGTTGGATGAAGAAAATCAAAGAAGATATGACATGTGTCAGAGCCAGGGAGGAAGATGACATGAATAGAAACACATGGAAGGGTCTCATAACCCATGAAACCTCATAGCTACGGGAGAAAAAGACGTTAAACGGAAAAAGTCCTGATGAAGTTGGCAAAGAAGTGGCATCTTTTGCGAATGTGGATGTTAACATGGAGGACAGTGAGGTTATTACTACATATTGATGATTAACTTTTTTTGTTGCATTCAAGAAAGAACGACTATAAATAATGATGTTTCTGATTAGCAAGGCTGTCATATATAGTAAGTACAAGGAAAAACATCACAAGCTTATATGATGGTCTAAACAAAATCACACCCCTTAAAAACACTACCAGCCTCCAATGTAATTTTATTATCTGTGGTATTGAAGTAGACATGCCTAACTTCTTCACACTGCCAATTTATCTATGCCTGTGCCTGTCTGATTCCCTTTAATCCCCCCCTCCCCCTGCTGACTCTTCAATTTGCTTCTTCTAAAGGTAGGTGAAATTTGTGTGTGTCTAGATTTCTTCCTTGATGTACTATCAATCAAAACATGATTTCCAACTCTAACAGTCTACAGCAATAAACAACAGAAATTTTTCATCTAGTAAAATTTAACAAAAACCCTGGAAGTTACGGTGCAGCCTGCCAGCCATCTGCGCCCGCGCCAGGGAATCCTCCGGAAGCGCGAAGTGGTCCAATCCGATGCGCCGATAGCCGGCCTCCGCCAGCCGGTCGGCCACAGCTTGGCTCTGATCGAAGCGCAGCCGGCCGTCCGGCAAGGCTGCCTCTTCGATCAGCCTTTGATGGCGTTTCATCCAGGGAACATGGGCGTAGCCGAACAGCGCCACCCGGTCCGGCCGAAGCGCGATCACCTGTTCGGCTGTCTCGACTGCGCCCTCGAGGCTCTGGTGGGGCAGGCCGTACATGATGTCGATGTTGAGCCCCCGGATCCCGTCGCGGCGCAGCCAGTCCACCACCTCGGCGGTCGTCTCGAAGCTTTGGACCCGGTTGATCGCCCGCTGGACCCGCGGGTCGAAGTCCTGAACACCCAGGCTGGCCCGGCTCGCCCCGGCCCTTGCCCAGGCCTCGATCACGTCGCGGCTGGCATCGCGCGGGTCGATCTCCACCGCAATCTCGCTCTCCGGCGAAAGGTCGAAATGGCGATCCAGCAGGTACATCAGATCGAGCAGGTCGTCCGGCGCCAGGATCGTCGGGCTGCCGCCGCCGAAGTGCAGATGTCCCAGGGGCCGCCGCCCGCCCAGCGCCTCCGCCACCAGGGCGACCTCGCGCCTCAGCACATCGAGGTAGTCGGCGACCGGCTGATAGCGCCGGACGATCTTGGTGTGACAGCCGCAGAACCAGCACAAGCTGTCGCAAAAGGGGATGTGAAGGTAGAGCGACAGAGGCGCGCCCGCCGCGCTCGCCGCCAGCCAGTCCCGCGCGTCATCGGGCCCGACGGCCGCGGAGAAATGCGGCGCCGTCGGATAGCTGGTATAGCGCGGCACCAGGCGGTCGTACTTATCGAGCAGATGACTGTCCATGGCCGCAAGCTTTAGGCGCCGCTTTGGCGCGGCGCCTTGAGCGAGATCAATTTCTCCGCCCGCTTGGGCGGCGGCTACTGCGCCTCCTGTTTCAGATACTCGATCACGTCGGCGCGCTGTTTTTCCTTCTTGAGACCGACGAAGACCATCTTGTTCTTCGGAAGGAACTCCTTGGGCTTCGTGAGATAGGCATCGAGGTTCTCGACCGTCCACTCGATCCCGGAGTCTTTCATGACCTCGGAGTACTTGAAGCCCTCGGCCGCGCCGGCGGGACGTCCGATGATCCCGGCGAGATGGGCCCCAAGTTTAGCATCAAATCCTCTTCCTCCTCTGCCAGATGCCATAGTTAAGAAGTATCTCACTAAATGGGCAAACAAAAGTAAATAATCAGAGCCGCCATGGTCCAATGGATAGTTCACTTCCATTTTATGCTAGAGGGTACGGGTTTGATTCCCTGAAGGGCCATTTGTAATGACAGGATGGGCATCCGGTCTTAAAGTGCTCTATGCTTCAGCAAAAGTTCAATGTAGGTGGGTAATGTAATAGCCCCTATTAAAGGGGAGTACAAGGCATGAAAACTGATAAAAAAGTAAGAATCAGAAATGAGCCACAAAAGGTATGGAAATCAAAACATCCTATTGTATTACCCATTTATTAGAATATGTTACACATATTGTTCATTCAATAAAATAACTGAGTTTCCACATTTATCAAATTCACTCCAGAAGTTAGCAGGGCATTGTTCTTTTAAAGGCTGGGTATACAGGATCTAGACCCTGTCACAGACTGTTGTGGGCAGGACATATGTACTGAAGTACAGCATGGATCAATCACTGTCAGCAGATGGGAGTGACAGGCAATAAAAGCAGAGGGCTTCCCAGGAAGACATGGAGAGATACCATCCGGAAAGATCCACATGTCTGGAACCTCACCATGGAAATGGTAAAGGACAGAGATGTCTGACACAGGAAGCTATGAAAGCTACGACATAAATGCTAGATGAGGATGATGATGATGATGATGATGATGATGATGATGGTGATGGCGGTGATGATGATGATGATGATGATGATAATGATAATGATGATTTCCTGTTTGGTTAAGAGCTACATTAGTTGTCATGAACTAATTACCTGATGGAATAGGCTCACATGGTCATTTACTAAAATTAGTAATATCTTATTTAGCAATTATCTTCAAAAGGAATAAAGTATGTTAAAATGGGAGGTCACCTAGCTCAGTCGGTGGAGCATATGCCATAATAGCGTGGAAAACTGGTACCTGCCCTGACAATGATATGTTTTCTATTTCTCTAGTGTCTTTTCAAAGACTGAAACTTTTATTAGTTAAAGCTGTAATGCTTGTTATGTTGGTGAGATGTGATAACAATTTTCGACATGAAATCATCCATGCCTTGGCTTAGATGCAAGTTTCCAATCATCTAAACATGTACATGCATCAGCTGTATGCCATGATGCTTGCTTAAGGGGCTGTTTCAAAATTATCAAAGACGGTATCTGTAGAAACTGTATCTCCATTGACTTTTTCCTTACCAGTACCATTATTGACAGCTCTAAGAAACCGCTCTTCGCTTTCTTCTAGCTTCTTGTTTAAATCCAACACATTTTTCGTGAGCTGTTTATTATCGGCTAAGGCCTGTTCCAGTTGTGTCTCAAGCGATCCAATCTCACCCTGGATGTAATAAAAAGAAGAAAAATTAAAACTACTATTTTAGTCAAGTAGTGAGTAGTGTTTTATACTGAGAAATATTTTTTCCGTTGAGATTTTTTTTAAACTGAGCACACCTCGTTCGCTAAGCCTTATTCCAGGACAAAAATCTTGAATTTCTAAATATCTGCAAGGCAAAAGGAGCCGACCAAAAGTCACTTTTCAGAAAAAGTAGCCGGCAACTTTTGAAATCGTTACAAAACGTGTTATCTCTCCTTTTTTGGACTGAAACCAAGGCGATCTAAATAACAGGCCCGGACAACAAGCAACCGGGGGCCAGAACTGGAGGCCATTGACTAAACATACATTGTTTATCGACAACGACTATAATTCAAGTAACCTTCCATCATAGCACATCTAGGGAGCACATATCTATTTGTATTCATCACAGTTCATTACATAACATTTCCAAGGCATCTTTGTCCAACAAGTAGCAATACCTTTATATCAGATTATCTTCCTGAATAATGTACACATTCACCCTCTAGATAAATCTCAACAGCTCTGTTGCATTTAGGCGCCATAATCGTTTTATGAAAAAATGCGGGTAGAAGTATGTGATTTACACTTTCGTTTTATTGTTACTTATTGCATTTCCAATACTTGAATACTCTGCTGTGCATATATTACTCTAACATAAAAAAACCAAGCGACAACCGATACACCAATGGCCTCCAGTTCTGGCCTCCGGTTGCATGTTCTCCAGGCCTATTATTTAGATCGCCCTGACAGAAACACGAGCTAGCTTACTTGAGTATCGCCTTTATGCTGCAAGTGGCCCATAGGCAATATATTAAAATGAGACTGACCTACTCTTCACACAAACGAAGCAATGTGCCATTTTCCAGGGATAAAATTACCGCACCCCTCTCATGCATTGCTTTTTAACAAGTTGCTGCTTCTGCATAACTTAAAACTAATTGGCGAGGAAGGTTCACTTATTTGTTTATACCAAATTTTTCACGGATTCTTGTCAGACTAAACACACCGGTGTGATATTGATTTATTAAAGTATGACATATTGCTCATTTTCCACAAAATAATACTATGTTTACTTGGTGCAAATTCAAATTTAAGCACTTTTGAGCTCTCAAAAATGACAATTTTTTTTATTAAAGTATGACATATTGCTCATTTTCCACAAATTAATACTATGTTTACTTGGTGCAAATTCAAATTTAAGCACTTTTTGAGCTCTCAAAAATGAAAAATTTTTAATTAAAGTATGACATATTGCTCATTTTCCACAAAATAATACTATGTTTACTTGGTGCCATCTTTTCTATTGCTTTTGAAAAAATAATGCAACATTTTCCTAGTGCTAAAATTATTTATGATAAGTTTAGGTTAAAAAGTACTTGAATTTAATTTATGGTAGATGCAATTATTATATTCATAAAGAACATAAAAAAAGGCATTGAGTGGTATGTTTGCTTTATTGGTAAGCCATTTAAATAAACTGCTATAATTTTACTGTAATTTATTGCCTAAGGACTTACAAGGTTTTTATGAAAAGCGTAGCCATTTAAACTTTAAAATGTTGTTTTTTTATTGGAAACTCCTCCCAAAGCCCTTGTTTCCCCATATGCATCATGTTGTTTGAAATAGTTCAACAAAAATGTAAAATTCAAAAGGACAAGAAAAAAACAAATTATTATTTTCAAGGGTCCATAAAGGGCTTCAAACAAAATGTTCAGTTAAAAAGCTATATTTGGAAATAACACAAAAAAATATATTTAGTGGTATAGGCCTACTCTCTTTATTTTATGGTAAGAAATATAGAGTGTCCCATATTTACCAAAAAGCCTTCATTTTACCTGAGTTTGACTTCCTGCTATCTTGGAAAGGGTTAGGAAAATGACACTTTCAGGCATGGGTCTACAGGCTAAAGTATGTCCTGGGAAGGTATTTTAAAGTACCCATCTCCACTCCTCCCTCTAGAGGGCCCTGAAATTTAGCTACATGACAGGTCTATACCTATTGAAATTTTGACAAAACAACATTTTACCTTGATTTACAGTTACTAGTTGCTTTTTCTCTGCCTTTAGTTCTAAAATGCAACTGCTGTTAGGCTATTAGAGTAGGCTAGATTTTTGAACCATATCAATCTAGGCTATTTTCTTTTCAAAATTTAGGAAATGTATTTGCATATCTTTAAAACCTTATAAAATGGAATTGGGCAAAGTTATGAAGCTGAAAACAATTTTGTTGTACTTCAATTAAGCAAATGTATGACTGATTAGAATACAAAACTTCTACTCCGAAAAAGATAAACAATACCCTAACCTTATCAAAAAGAGAAAGAAAGAAAAAATAATAGTAATTATGATAATAAACAACAAGCAAATATAACAACGAAGGCACAGATCGATATTCCCTACCATACAAGTAACAACGCCGTTAAACGAATACAAGACGCCTACCATAGAAGCAGCTCAGGCTCCGGTCAATTCTTATCACATCTACAAAGTACATAACAAGTGCAACGTATGATGCAACCTATTTTGTTTCTTGTGCGAATCAACATCAGGTGCCTTTCCTCCGTACATCTAGTGTGTCTTTGTTCTCCTAACTAAACGTGGATTAAAGTACTCTAAGGATGTGAGCATCAGAAGAAGCTGTGAACAATTACTTCATGACGCCATCAAACTATCTGCTGACGTCATCATAATCATGGGTGTCGTTTCGTTTTAGGTTGTTTTAGGTTTAAATTGGGTCCCATGTTTTCTTTCTCAAAGGAAACATTTTAGGAATATAGAGAGTAAAAGCAAATATATGTTACTAAAATAGGTTAATGGGAACATCAGTTAAAATGGTTTATATCTCCGCCAATAAGCTATGGATTCGAAAAAGCCTCTGAACATTAGTATGAATCGGTATTGTTTGCATTAATAGATGAGATTAACATAAGCACAGCTTTTCGTTGTAAAATAAAAACAAATACTAGCTTTAAAATGTAAAGTTGGGAGAATTAACAACTTCGTCATTTATTTTTTCTTACTTAAGCTTGATTTTACTTTTAGAAATTTTGATGTTGATGAAAATATTTGCTAAAAGTTGTTTCTCAGTTATGCCTGTTGCTACGAAAACAGACAAATTCTTGGATCGAAATGAAAACGTAAAGTTTTTATGCCTTAGTTATCGGTTCAATAGCTGTTGTCATATAATCTAATTAAAAGACGGAAAAAGAATGTTGTTATGGCAGCTAAAAGCATCCAACGGTGTATATCATGCTGTTGTAGGTGAGACTTTGTCTATCTTGTGAAGAAATGTAGCTTTCGGAATTATTTTTGATTTGATCTGGTTTCACTGAGGTAACAGTCCTTAGGTAGTTTCCAATCTTATAATCAGTCCTTTTAAATACCTGTATCAAGTATATTCACAAAATTGTTAACTTAAAAAGCGCAGGTGAGCATCTTCTTTTGAGACTTGGCGCAATATACGTAAGACTATTGAGTTCTCCAAATTTATGAAAGTCCAAAGGTTTTAAATATTTATAAAAATTGAATAGTTTCAATAGATAAGAACGAAAAGAACTGTAAAGTATAAAAGTCCTTGCATATTTGCGGAATGCCAAAACATTCGACTGCTAATGTAAATCTAAGAACAGTTTGCCATTTAAACACTATGTCTTCAAAAATAATTGATTAATCAATCAGATATTTTTCTTCCACCATTGAGTTATGTCAGTTTGTTAAGGGGTTGAGGGTGGGTGGGTAAGTTTAGACAGGAATGTACTGTACGATGGATACATTACATGACGACATAATG
Organism: Alatinidae sp. Z8VKAUB7J3; assembly: GCA_010016025.2. NCBI lineage: Eukaryota > Metazoa > Cnidaria > Cubozoa > Carybdeida > Alatinidae > Alatinidae sp. Z8VKAUB7J3. The sequence goes on from JAAAKM020073195.1 coordinate 104,363,845, forward strand.
ACAAGAGAAACTAAGGTATTCCAGATCTTTAAATAGGAACCAAATTTCAGACAAGAGGTTCTCCTTTCAGCCTGCTCTAAGCGCCTAGATGTGTTTAAAAAGTCGCTGACGACGAGACGATAGAGGTTGGCAGTGCATGGAGGGGCAGCGTCTCAATCAGAGACCCTTCTGGAGCAGTGCGTCCAATATTGAAAGTATATTGAAAGTATCCTAAATAAACTCACCACACAAGTAGTAAAGTAAAATTACCACACATGAGAACTAAATTGTGCCACGAGGAGGAGGAGTAAGCAGTGAAGCGGGCTTAACCACCCAGTAGGATCGCCTCTCGAAGATCATGGAGAGCGTCCATAATCCATAGGGACCGAATCCGAATCCCGGCGTCAATCTTGCCAAAAGACCAAGAAGTGCATATAGTGCCCGCCTCCCGTTTGTAATTTTTACAAGGATACTGTCCAATTATGACCTTCATGTTTCCTTTATGATGTAGAGCTTTTCAGTGGTCATCATTAACAAAACCAAGTTAAAAACTACATCATGGACGAAGATTTGGGCTGAGGGACCATTAGCGCATCACAGCCATCAGGGCTATTTATGGCAAAGCAATGTGCTACTGGATACATGGAATGTAATGGGCAATTGTATCTAAACCAGTGCACTGTAAGGCAAACGAACAACTATTCCAGATATTTTGGGCGAAAAGTGGGGTTAAAAAGAGGAAGATCTTTTTTTAGAAAATTTCTTTCCAGCATTTTACTGTCAATAGTTGTTTCATATAAGGCTTTGCTACTACAAACTGGCCTTCTTTTAAATTTCCTTGGGATGAAATTTTTATTCCTTGTTTCATCAAAATCAAAAGAAGTTGTACCTGTATGATATTTAAATAGAAACCAGAGAAAAACTTGATATATATATCAATGAGTATATATAGCACTGGCACTGATGACAGCCCAAAGACAAAACATAAAAATATGAATTAATTGACTTCCCCGTATGCAATGAGTTTAGGAGAACTTGCAAAAGATTAACATTAAAATCTCCAACTTAACTTTGGGGGCAGCTGGCTCAATAGTTGAGGTATTGGTTTACAAATCATGAGGTTATGGGCTCAAATCCCTTCAGGTCCCTAAATAGATATTATAGTAATAAGGTCACTAATAAGATATTATGGTAATTGTCAACTCTTGGAGAATGATATACAATTGCAATTTTTCTGCAGAAAATATGTATACCTCTGCTATTGGTGAGGATTCAAAATTAAAACATGCTAAATATGAATTAATCAATTTCCTGGATCTACAGGAGTGGAGGAGAACTCTTGGAAGACTGACACTAAAAATCTCCACCTTAATGTTTTGGCCAGATGGTCAAATGGTTGCATTACATGTTGTGGTACAAACCATGAGGTTGTGAGTTTAAATCCCCAAGCTCCCTAATGCTGGAAGCTATTGTGTTAATTCTCGACTCTTTGAGAATTTTATTAAATACAATCAATAAACTTTATATTGTATATATTATATATTTACATGAATAGATATTTATTCACATCAGGTGTTTTTATTGGGTTTTACACCTTGTACTCCAATTAAAAGGGGCTATGGTGGTAGTGCCTAAATATATGGGACTTTTGTTAAAGCTTAGAGCACTACAAATCCAATTACACATATTTACTCAATTCCAGCATTTTCCCTAGCCATACATGAGGGTATTAAGAAAAATACCAATAACAAGTTTAGATCACTTTAAGTTATATATATATAGACATATAAATTCCTTAATATGTAATGGATAGAATATTACAATATTATCCTTAATTACTTCAGGGCTTTTTACTTTTCTGTCACTCAAAATTACAGACAATAAGTTTCCCTCAATATTCCTGGAGTTTTGTGACCTACAGACATTTTGGTACCAGCATTATGGAAAAGTGACACTGATCTAAAACTCTTCTTGGCACTTTCCTGAACAACCTTATGCAAAGTGGGGAAAAATGATGGAATTGAGTAAATATGTATTTGGCCATATAGTAGTTCGATATTTTACACCTCTGATGTGACTAATGGGGCAATCATAAAATAGTCTAATATCTTCATTTTTTCAACATACGTAGCGTTGTTAAAGTTTCTATTTCTTTGGGAGCTTACGTTTCTTTGACAGCTTTTACTCTTTACCATTATAGGGGGTTACTATGTTTAAGAGTAGCGTACCAATCTCTCAGTTAACGTTCACCCCGATTAGAAGTATGTCGCTTCAATATGAACAACTTTAGACGGCATGGGTGCCGCAACTGGTGAAGGGACACTGGTCACATACCTTCCAATTTGCATGCACATGTTTTGTCAAAGTTTCTATTTCTTTGGGAGCTTACGTTTCTTTGACAGCTTTTACTCTTTACCATTATACGGGGTTACTATGTTTACAAAGAGTAACGCACCAATCTCTCAGTTAACAGTCACCCCGATTAGAAGTATGTCGCTTCAATATGAACAACTTTAGACGGCATGAATACCGCTACCGGTGGAGGGACACTGGTCACATACCTTCCAATTTGCATGCACATGTTTTGTCAAAGTTTCTATTTCTTTGGGAGCTTACGTT
>JAAAKM020073195.1:104370288-104419822 GCA_010016025.2 Alatinidae sp. Z8VKAUB7J3
GAAAAGGAGATCGCAATGGAGAGGCAAAGAGACGGATCATCGTTCCGGGAGACGTATGTTTTACTTGTCATTAGTTTTTGTACTACAGTAACTCTTGTATTAAGAAAGATAAGAATTAACTCACGAGGGACGAAAAGAAATAAGTGAAGTACAGAACAGAACAGAATCAATTTTGTTATCTCAAGAGAAGGACGATTGAATTGAACGAATTCGATTTCACGATATTACAGTATTATATATCACACTCTCGCGTTTTGTATATGTGGATACATAAGCATAATTAGCAAACTCTAATATCGTGTTTGCTTGTTTACCTATTGATATACGTAGATATAACGAATTTATAACTAACAAGGAAGTAGATGTCCAAACTGTTATGGTATCCGAGATTGTTCTTCTTATCCACGCCAGCAAATTATGCTGTTTTGACAATTCTTAAATAACTATAATTGATACTTCTGACATTTACAGACTGATTCTCAAACTTCAGAGGTTTGTTATAATACATTCAGGCATTTGTTAACAGATTAGAAAAACAACAAGGAACAAGATACACTAGTCGCTTGAACATATACATATGTAAAATTTCAATACAATTTACAGTATTCTAAAAGCAGGGTCGTTTCGTTTCTCTCTTCTGAAATCAGTCTGTAGCATTTATTTAAGTTTTACTTTTCTATCTGTCTGTAGCATTAAAAATCCAAGAAGTGCTATTCCGTCCTTGCTTATGATCGAGCGCGGGGTGTTACAAGGAGCTAATCATTACGAATGTTTCATTGCCATGACATACGAACTGTGAAAGTATATACAGTGTTCACAATGAATGATTGATAGTTACTCAAACTAGACCGGCCTTCGTTCGCTCATTAGGTGATTTATGCTCGACCTTTCCCTAATCGATACTTATCATCGTTTTACTTGTGGTCGTTGATTCAACGATTAAGTTCGCCCTCCCTATTTACATCGCTGGTCTGAATGAAAATTTTCTTCACCACGCCAATACCAAAATTTCAAGCTTGCAGTCTCCTATTCAAAGACCACTCATGAGACCTCGGCTCGAATTAAAACTATCACAAAAAGCTGATAAACAAGGGGCAGTTATAGTATGTTGTAAGGGGCACACCCCTCTCTTTGGGCCTGTAGGCGTAGAAGCAAACCATGAGACTTGCTCAGCCACTTAGTAGATCGATTGGAGCGTCTGGAATCGATGATACAGATACACCTCAATCTTAGCCCAAAGGGCAAGAAACGGTCGAAGGCTGATCTTTTGAAAATTTCAATCAGTTTAAATCTCAACTAGCAACACATTACGCGAAGGTACTCTTGGGCGCCTAATAGAAGGGGGGTTGGAATAAACGGGGGATTGTAAAATCCCAAAAACTAAATAAACGGGGGGATTGTAATAGACGGGGGGTTGGAAAATGACCAAAATGAAGTAAAGGATCAATCTTTAGAATTGACGGCAACTTCCTAAACATAATTTTGTGTAACACTACACAAACAATAGTCAGTTATTTGTCATGGCGGTCTCCTACATGTCTTCCAAGATTTTAAAAAATGTTTCCCGCATCCTCCTCCTCAATGGCAGTGTTATTGCTAACATCTGTAATGTGCGTCTTCAAACTTCTTCAAGCCTCGTAAAAGCCCACCTTCATCTTTTCAATGTGTGATATTCATATTTCAATAAAGACATTTACTACTTGCCCGCCAAAGTATCTCCTCAACAAATTTTGATCGGTGGGAGATTACGTTTAAATTAATAGACAAGGGAGGAAATGGACGATATTCTGTATTTCGTTGATACTGCAAGAAAAAGTAAGGCACACTTCATTATTGTTGTCAACAAAGCATTCACCTTGCCTCTCATTCAAGGGCTCGACCATCTTACGTATCTGACCTTCATCTTGACAAACAACAGTAGAAAAATTTAATACCTTGGTCTTCTCTTACGTAAACATTTACTAAATCTTGATAGAAAGAATCTAAATCATGAAAAACACTTGGTAAAGGAAAGGGGCTCCTTGCTTTACTCGGGTATACACTCCTCACCTCCTATTAACAAGGAGGTGTGATATGCAAGCCACCGAAATCGTGATTTTTAAAAGTCAATTGTCAGTTGGAAAGTAGGATTAAGTTAAGTATAAAGTTATAGATTATTTTGAAGTTAAATTCCTTTATGATAAATTTAGAAGAAGATATGGCTTTACCCTTAATCCAGAAATGTAGAATTCAATTTGCTCGTTCAAAAGTATTTTCTGAAGACCCATTTAAAGTGGTCATCTGTATTCTCTCTTCTCAAGAAATTATCTGCAACTTGCATTGGGCTTAGGGCATATTGATAGCTTCTAGTGCGTCCAAATCTGCGTAGAGTTGGATGTTAATGATACTCAGTGAGGGGGTTGGGAGCTAAGGTAGCAGCTAAAGAAATTACTAACATTATCATTCGGTTAAACTATACCTCAGTATGTACAGCACAAGCCGTGAAAGTGTGGACCCTGGGTACGAATCGCGATCATGACATACTTTGTATTTCTCAAGTATCATTTTCGGAAAATTTGTAACTACCCTTTAAAAATGTTATTATTGTTCTTTTTCTTCCCCAAAGATGTTTCTTTGTTGCCATCTCGACTTTTGGGTTTGTTTTTGATAACTACTTCTGATATTACGACGACTGCAATTCTATCAAATTCTTCACGTCCCTTTCCAAACACAGTGCACGTTTGTTATAATTTCCTACTAAAGTTCCTATAGCCTTCAGAAGTAATATATTTGATGGCTCCGTCTTTCCTCAGGAATAGTACAGTATATCTTTGTATAGGACGCGATTTGTTCAATGTAGGACTTGTCTTTTGAACAGATAGTATTCTGCTTTCACCAGGATTTGAGGTTGAGAGATGAAGGTCTTTTACGTTGCAAAATACCGTCTCATCCTCGTTTAGATCACAACAAATGGGCAGCCATCACCGCATCACAAATACAATCAGCCACGCTCTCCATTCTTAATTAGTTTTCAAATTAAAGGTGGTTTTATCTTACAAGATGCTCTCAAAGAGTGGTGCCATTTGTAAGCATCTTGAATGTGGCTTCTTCAGTTCTTCGTACAGTGATTGAAGAGAATAAAATAGTAGATTCCTACTATTGAAACGTGGATATTGCAATTAATGACGTAAAATTCATCCTCTGTTAAGAAACTCGTGGCTTTGAAAAGTGAGGTTCTGAGCTCAGATAATGATTACAACTTATGAGGTTATAAACGTTAATACATATGGCATCAAAATCAGTACATTAGGATTTTAACACCAAGCAAAACTGCAAAAAGGAAACTTTATTGACAACGTTTCTTCTTCTGAAAGACTTCCTTAGGTCAACTGTAAATTGGCTACTAGAAATACCCTCAGTGCAGATTGAAGGAGGCCGCTTTTACTAAGAACAAGAACAATTTTAATTTAAACAGTGGCAGTTATCTCATCATTAGTTCTTAGTAATAAATTCCTCCATTAATTTTTAGGTAGTGCACATGATACTTCGTTGTTCAACCTATGCCTAGTATCATGTCCCATTTTTTTTTCATCATAGCATATTTCCAGTTGCCAACTTAAAGTTGACTTGAAGACGTCTTTCAGAAGACGAAATGTTGTCAATAAAGTTTTGGGCTTTTTGCGTTTTCTGTAGAGTTATTTGTCGATGGACTATTTACCTTTGCATTAAATTTCGATATTTTCTCTCATTTCGTGTTAGCTAGCTTATCATGTTATTCATTTTCGTTACCATCTATTGATTATAAATGAAGCTATTACCAAGATTATTTGCCACCTCTGTCACAGATTGGGGCTGCTCCACCGAGTTTTAGGCCTATAACTCTGTGAGTTGCTCTGTATTGCAGGATAAACAGGAGATATATTGATCAACTAGGGTTTGGATGACGCATCTCCTGCAAACGTTTCGATGAACATGACAGCTTTTGTGGCTCACTTATACATCGACAAGCTGATCATGAAAGCGCATGACATATAGATCAATAAAGTGCATGACATGTATATATATAGTAGATAATTAGCGTTCTTTGTAACTGTAACTCGCAACATGGAGAGATTCTTGAAGATTGTGCTAAATAAAGCACAAACTGCAAGAGTTTGGGGAGCAAGTTAGTAGGCCTATCCATATTTGTCGGATGTTAATCATTTGCCGAACAGTTAATATTGTTTTGGTCCTTAACAAGTTCGCTTCTAGGATCTTTATTATTATTGTTGTTATGTGTTTTTTTAATAATAAATTGAATTGAACCTTTAACATGGTGCATGAAACACACAATTTAAAGACATAAATGAACAAATAAAATCCTGGCAAAAAATCAAAAAATCAAAAAATGGCAAAGCAAAAAATCTATTACAAAAGTAAAGGCAAAGAAAAATCCATAATATTATTTCCAATATATAATTATTACATTGGATAAAAGCAGGAGTGCATTTTCTTTTTAGAATTTTGCCATGATCTCTTTATGGCCTTAACTAATTTTGCCCGTGAACGGATCATGAATGAGCTTTATAATCCTAAAAATTTTACCCGTTTTACTGGTTATCAGATAGAATTGAATATATTATATCAGCTATTGCCTTGAGTTATTATGCCCCACCTTCTTGGGGTATTCAGCAAAACTTTTCTAACTATGCAGTCTCTCAGCACCCAAGACATATTCAATATTTTCCCTTCACACGACGTGCGTTCAGAGCACTTAAATCCTCACTAAAGACTGTTGGCCACGTTATCACTAAGCATGATCAAAGACTATTGCCAAGGATTTCAATTTCAGAACAATTTCTAAGCAAATATTTCTAGAAAAAACTACAAACACTAAAAGATTTACTTCAAAAACCTGCAAGACCAGATGTAAAAAAAAAATTGATAAACAAAATCGACACAAAAAACAGCGAGCAGGGATTCAACGTGCTAAGCTGAGCTTTATGATGCTCCTCTTAATTAATAACAATTCAAATACTAATAGAAAAAGAATATCTATTTTAGTGCTAAATATACTTTTTTTTTCATTGTCTGCTCCTCTCTCTTTCAAAACACAAATCAAACACGGATATCCCAATCTCTTCTTCTTTCTTTAATGGCCAGGCCTCTTCAATTTACATAGCTAAATTTACCACTATCGAGTTAAATATGTATACTCAAGACCGGTTTGGCCGAAGTTTGTTTTGTATGACTTCTTCATAAAAAGCTCTAGCCAAAGGACAGAATAGTCGCATCACAGCTCATAGACAATTGTACACAAATACACAGTTGTTCTATCATCCAGCTGTTAAAAAAATAGATGAAATTTTCTACGTGGAAACCAAAACTTTAATTCAATTTCAAACATTATACCTTAGGAACAATGCTTTTAAACTACAAATTTGAACCAGTGATATTGCTTTACTAAAACGAAATTTATTTCAAAAAAGAATAAGTCTGATAAGATTGGTAATGAGGGCAACAAATTATATTTACCTATTAATTTTACTTGTAAGCAGATTGAAGATATTAATCTACCAGAAATTTTAAATCACCTAACTCACTTACAGTTCGTTACCACGAACTGTTTGATAAAGTTACAATAAATAAAAGGCCAGAGGCAGTCGTCTGTCCTTCTTCCCATTCCAAATATTTTGAATTTACTGTGGATTTATTTTTTTCGATTTTCCTTTTTTTTCTTTCTTTACGTTGGGCCAAAAATGAAGAAGCTCACTATAACCAAAAAACCTGAATAATTTCATAATTTTATTTTTTCACTTTCGCTTTTCTTATAACTTTGGTTATCGTTTTATTCCTTGTTTAGGATTTAGATTCAGATCCATATTTTAATGGATTATATGAAAATTAATACAGCTCTTGTTTTGAATTTGCTACACCACGCTGCACTGTCAGAGGCGCTTGTAGTGTGTTAATTTTCATTATATCTATGCTAAATCGCCGAAAATTACCTTTTGATCAATTCTTATTTTCTTTGGATAGAACAATAAAAATAAACTTTGCATCAATAAAACCCATACGATTTGATAAGACTGAAAGACAAAGTTTTAATGCTAAAAATTGAAGGTGTTGTGTGATAAAATGGAATGAAAAAAAATGGTGATTTATGGGAGTACTAATTTTGCTGCTCGATTTGAGTTTTGGCTGACTCATGTGTCTTGCTGTGAACTTCTGCTGCTCTTAGTGTGATTCCGAATATATCTTCATGGTAGCGTCCATCATCCTTAAAGAAAAGAAAAATAATAACCTGAACCATTTAGATTTATCTGTAGACTTAGAAGTAACTCTTTGTTGAAAAAACTTATCTTGACGCAGGTTCTGCTTTATACTGACTCATAAACAACTATTTTAGGGGAGGGTCCAGGGGTATGTTTCTGGCTCTCTAATTTGTTTTTTTTCCTTTTTACTCTTATTTTTTAAATAAACTTGTCAAAAACTGTTGTTATCTGTTAAAAATAGACCTTACCATAAAAGAAAGATCTCCTGTTAAAACATTTCAATAGCAAAAACTGCACCTGCAAGCTAACTAAAACATGGAAGATATGTGTCATTTTCGGTAGATACTAGGGAACAAATGCTAGTAAATACATTTATACCTATTTATACCTGTTTTTTTTTTAGTGATGTGAACGCGTTTTTCATTTGTTTCCTCCTTTGGCGATTATTCGATTTCCGCTCATGCGGATTTGGGCTTCCAAACCTCTTCGATTTCAGTGCCCGCCTGTCGAAACAATTTCGATAGTGGGCAGTATTTGGCGACGTCGGCAGCAACACGGTCTAGCGCCTCTTGGCTGGCCGGGCCGTGTGCTTCGACGGTCAACACAATCTTTTGGAAGGGGACGTCGATTTCCTCCTCGAGCGTTACCCCGCGCCGGTCGAAGTCGCAGACGACCGATATGTCGAGATGACCAATATCGACGCCGAGTTTGGCGGCACATTTGTGGCCAATGACATTGGTGCATCCAACAAGGGCCGAGATGGCCGTGTCCGTAGGGGTCGGCCCCTTGTTCGTGCCGCCGCGCTCGGCAGGTTCGTCTATTGCGAAACTGAGGTCGCGAACGGCGACGTTCGAAAGTGAATGGCTGGGACAGGTCGCAGCGGCCCTTAGTTTGACCGTTGTTTTCATGACCGGGGCTGCGTTCATCGGACTCTGTTCCGTTTCTCAAGCAAAGCTGCATACATCGTCGAAATCGAACCGGGGCAATCGCTGGAACAGGGCGCTCTCATCGGCGTAGCCGAGATTGCACAGGAAGTTCGACTTCAGGGTCGTTCCGGCAAAGAACTCCTGGTCGACAATTTCGTTCGAGAAGCCGGACATCGGCCCGACATCCAAACCGATCGCGCGAGCGGCGATCATAAAATAGGCGCCTTGCAGGGTGGCATTGCGAAAGGCTGTTTCCTCGGCATAGGCCGGCTTATCGGAAAAATGGCCGCGGCGATCCTCATGGGGAAACAGCCGCGGCAGCTCCTGCCAAAAGGCTGTGTCATGCGCGATGATGGCGGTAACCGGGGCGCCCATCAGCTTTTTCAAATTTGTCGGCTTCACTGACTTAGCCAGACGCTCCTTCCCTTCAGCCGACCGTACGAAGACAAACCGGGCCGGGCAGCCATTCATGCTGGTCGAGCCCATTTTCGTCATGTCGTAGATGGCATGAAGCTGATCGTCAGTGACCGGCCGGTCGGTCCAGGCGTAGTGCGAGCGCGCGCCCGTCAGAATCAGATCGATCGAATCCTGATCCAGTTCATTCTTCCGCGCCCGCAGGTCGCGGATGTCTTGCTGTGCCTGGTCCCGCAGGGAAGCAAGCGTGTCTTCGGCCAACGCGTTATCGTTCATCCAACGCCCAGTGATAAAAACAGAAAAAATTTACTTCAACGTTGAAGCAGAATTGAAAGTTACTACAGAAGTAAAGAACTTGATGACAGTATGGTTAAATTAGAATTACACGGACATTTTAGTCCAGCCTCCTTTGAGTGTACAACCAGCCTCGTTGTCATTGGGGTTTCCCGCCATACCGCCCCTTGTCTTAGATCATGTTATGTTATCGATGTTTTGGGCCGTGAAGAGATTCTGTCGTTGTCTTCTTGGTTGTTCCTCTACCGATCTTATAATGGTTATGAGCCCAGTATGTTTTTCAATAAGGGATATGTCAGTTGCGTTATTTTGAAGCCGTGTCAACCGAACACTATATTTGTATACGGAATAGCTCTGACTTTTACTTTAATTACGTTGGAAAGTATGTAGTATGTAGTATATTACGTTGCAAAGATCTCAGGGGAGTTTAGTTTTTAAGCTGCATGAGTAACTTTAGTTAGTTAAGTATCATTACAGTCAATTTAGTTAAGTTTAGTTACATTAATTAGTCAAGGTTTTAGTTATTTTAAGTTACATTTTAATAAAGTTAAGTTCTTGTTTTTTTAAGTTAATTTAAGATAAGTTTTTAAATTCAAGATTCTAAAGAAGTTTAGTCCTGCACTTAGCTTAATTTTGATAAAATTTAAGACCTCAAAGAAGTTAAGTTTTGAAGTTAATTTAGTAAGTTTAGTTAGTTAAGTTTCGTTACAGTCAATTTAGTTAGGTCTAGCTGCATCAACTAGTCAAGTTTTCAGCTGTTATTAGTTATGTTAAGTTAAGTTCAGTTTTTGTGTTTTAAAGTTAATTTAAGTTAAGTTTTTTAACTTAAAATTTTAAAAAAGTTAAGTTCCGCACTGAACCTAACTTCTATAGAATTTCAGCTTCAGTAAACAGTTGAGATAACAGTAAGCTTTGGACGAGTACTAAACAGTTTGGAGGTGTATCCGAAATATTGTTAACGAACTGTATAAGAAAGAACCTAGTTGTTTCTATATTCATAGTTTGGTCGCCTAAGCTTGTCACTTCTTTTTTTTTACATCTACATTTATTCATTAAGGGAGATGAAGAGCCAATGTGATTTGGGAAGCTCCTGTATATCGTTATTATTATTATTATTATTATTATTATTATTATTATTATTATTATTATTATTACTCTGTTGTTCTACCTAATACATCACAGTTCATTGTATATTAGTTAACGTGTATGTCTCGATTTCTTATTATTCACTTTAAGCCGCCTTACGTATGATTTGACAGTTGGGTAATTTTCTGTCAAAATTTTAATATTTGCTTTGTTCTTGTTAAATTCGTTGAGAATAAACCTTGATTTGGTATGATTTGTAAACCTTGAATAGACTACGATTTGTCTCTATAGTCCAAGTGTTGTTTTTTTTTTTTTTCTACAAAATTATAATTGAAGTGACCCTAAATATTCCACCAAATATGTGTACCACAGCTGTAGCAATAGTCAATTCGTAGAAAACTTGCGTTTTGAGTTGTCTTGTGTAATTTTAGACTGCAGTTTTGGGGACTGAGTTTGCTATTGTTGCCAAATACTGGGTCTATCAATTTATAACTCCGCTGTTTTAAAATAAGACTGTTTTATGCTTTTATTTATGCATTTTAGAACACAGCATCGAAGATTGAGTATTCACGCACCCCAATGCTTTGGACAGCATATGCAAATGCAAATTTCTCAATTTCTGAGCCCTGGCTACCGGTACATGGTGACTACAACGAAACATGCATTGCTGTACAATTAGAAGACCCTGATAGCTATTTAAATACTTTCAAAAAGATTTTAGAACTCCGACAGGATTATTCAGGAGGAAACCAGTACTTCACTGCTGTTCTAGATGGCTTTATTGCTTTTTCTAGGTAGTATTTATGTTTTTGATCTCCAAAATAACGTAATCTGATGACACGTCAGCTTAATTTAATTGCTCTGAAAGTGACTAAATGGAGTTATGTCTATAGCCACTTATGCCAGGTATGCCCTCTATATGTATAACACAGGTATAGGTCAGTCTTGTTTGGTATGGATGTCATAGACCTATATTTTCTGTGCAAAAATTTTGCAGAAGAATTTCTGCAAACATTTTGCGATTTTTTATAATTTTGGATTTGCGAATCTTGAAGCTAAGCTTTACATTGAAATACTCTTAGAGTGGCAATCCAGCCCAGCCATTTAAACGGTGAGCAGTAATAGGTTTGTGTTTCCCTTGGGTATTCTTGGCTATACTTCAGCTGTTCTAGAAGAATTAACGCGTCCTCCCTCATCAAGAGGACTAGGTAAAAGCTGATCCTCTTCTATTTTCGAAGCTGGGGTTTTGAAAGGACTCCCATGAACAACGAGTACCTAGTAGGTGGAAGTTATTAAGTTATACACTGCGTCCAGTCCATGGACTCGAATTATGTAAATGCGTACACGTTCCAATTTTCTACCGGTTCAAATACTTTCACAACGGCAAGATCTACCTCGGGCAGCGCAATCACCTTGAATTGCGCGACATCGCCATCCAATCCCGTGGGGTGGTAGGGGCGCAACTCCAGCTCGGCGCCACTGTCGATCTCGACTGGTTCATGCACGCGTGTCGGCCCGTGAAATGCATTGGCTACCCATTCCAGTAACTCATTCATTGCCCATTCTCCAAACTATTCAAAATTCTGAGTACCAGATACATGAAGACCCGTTTGCCCTCCGAGCCACCCTGGCGGTGGGTGTCCGCGACGGTTTCCATGCGTTCACCAAGACGGCCAAGGCGTCGACAAACTTCGTGGAAGGAGTAGGTCGTCCGATCGAATATCGAGATCGGTGAGAGTTGCATAGCGTTCTGCAGCGTCTCGGCAACGATCTTGATCGGGCCGATGCCGACGCCACCGGCGATGAGCACCGCGCGGCTTGCGGCCTCGGGCACGTGGAGCGTGTTGCCCATCGGGCCCATGAAGCCGATCTTCTGTCCCTTGCGCATGTTCGAGAGGTTGCGCGTGCCGGGGCCGATGACGTCGTAGAGCACGCAGAAGCCGGTGGCGACGCCCTGGTGCTGCACGACGCGGTGGATCGACATCGGTCGCCGCAGGAGCGGCACGAGGTCCTTGCTCGTCTCCAGGTTCACGAACTGGCCGGCCTTCATGCGCGGCGCCGCGTCCGGGGCGTGGATCTTCATGATCCAGGTCACCGGCGTGATCTGGCGGTTCTCGAGGATCTCCCCGTCCATGCAGACGGGCGCGGGGACGGGAATCGTGGTATCAGCCATTGCCGCAGAGCGTACCCGTCGAGAGGCCCAGTGACACCATGGTGGACGACTCCCTTCCGCATCGCACCGCCTGCGGGTTCGTGCTGGTCCGTCGGACGGGCGGGGAGCTGGCCTACCTGATCCTGCGCAACCGCTCCCGCGGCGACTGGGGGTTGCCCAAGGGCCACGCCGAGAAGGGCGAATCGGAGCTCGAGACGGCGCTCCGCGAGACCATGGAGGAGACGGGGCTGGCCGACGTCGAGGTGCTGCCCCGCTTCCGGATCGAGCTGCTCTACAACGTCACCCGGCGGCAGCGCCGCTACCGCAAGACGGTGATCTACTTCGCCGCGCACGGCCCCGAGGGGGAGGTCGTCCTGTCCAAGGAGCACGACCGCTACCGCTGGGCGCCGACTATTCGTATTGATCACTGGATCCTTGGCTGTTTTTTCACTGTCTTTTACCGCCGCAATAGTGTTGTTCCTAACAATTATTTTGCTAAGGTTTTGCTTAAAGATTTGGATGCAAAAGCACATAGGTGGTTTTACCGGTGATGTCTTAGGGGCGGCTCAGCAGATCCAGGAGGTAACTATTTACTTAGTTCTTATTGCGCTGTATCAGGGAAGTTTATGATTGAATTAGTATTAGGCGGTGCACGTTCTGGAAAGTCCAATTATGCCCAACAACAGGCTACCCTCAGCAAAAAATCAGTGGTTTACGTTGCTACGGCCACCGTTACTGATTCTGAAATGGCGTCTCGAATTGCACGCCATAAAGCTGACCGCCCAAGTAACTGGGACTTAGTGGAACAACCATTAGCGTTACCGGAAGCCATAGAAAAATATACCTCCCAAACGGGAACGCTGCTACTAGTGGATTGTTTGACACTTTGGTTGAATAACGAAATGTACAACAATCCACTGACTCATTTTGATACCCTTTCCAATAGCCTATTGGGAGTACTATCTAAAGTGAAGTGTGACGTCATTTTGGTGAGCAACGAGGTTGGCATGGGGATCATTCCTTTAGGAGATGTAACGCGAAAGTTTGTCGATTGGCAAGGCTGGCTTAATCAAAATGTTGCTCGACAAGCAGATAAAGTCACGTTTGTGTCTGCTGGCTTGCCCCTTGAGTTGAAGAACAACACTTTTGCTAAAGGGAGTTGAGGTGAGCAATATAAATCACTGTATTTATCTATTGCGGCATGGTGAAGTTGATGGACCAGCAGCTGTTTACGGGCGCACTGATGTACCGTTGAGTCAACATGGCTGGGAACAATTACAACAGCAATGCACCCACCTGGATAGTTTAACCCAGGTTGTTTCGTCTCCGTTGCAGCGTTGCTACCATTTTGCTGAGAGATTCTGCGCTGAGCGAAAACTAGCACTGCAAAAAGTGAATGATTTTCAAGAGTGTGATTTTGGTAAGTGGGATGGTGTTCCTTTTGATGAAGTTCCACAAAGCGACTGGGGTGAGATGGATGCCTTTTGGCAATCACCGGCGACGTGTCAATTTGAAGGCGGGGAAGCCCTCGAAGACATGCACAAGCGGGTCACCTCAGCTTGGGATAGATTGCTTTACGACATTAACACTTCTGAGACATCGGAAAACGTACTCATAATTGCCCACGGTAGTTTTCAAAAGATCCCACGTGCTATCTCTTTAGAAACATGTGAAGTTCTTTGCCAAGCGATGGGTCGATTACACATCAGCAAAGAATGGACGTATGACGACATGGCCAAAACCAAAAAGGTCGCCACCGAGTTGTGTGAAATTCACACCCATGCTTGTTACAACATCCCCGACGATCTAAAGGAAGTAGCTCTTAAACTCAACGCTACTACACGCCGCAATAAAGACATGAAAGCGGCCATTAGTCGCATCGCATCAATGCGAGATGTTGGAAAATGGGCAACCAAATTCGGGCAAGTTTTCCAGGTATCCCTTTCCCGTTGGCTAGCACCGGTCAATGCCGTCATCGCCCATGTCGATCACTCCCCCCACCATATCCGAAAATTACTTGGTCTCTCATATGATGAGGAGCGCCCGCTTGCTCCTTCACCTCCCCCTCGCACCGGGAAACGGAAGAACGTAGAAGATGACATCAAGAAAAAGAGCACTAACAATGCAGGGGATGACAGCGAGAAAAAGAGCAACAAAAATACCACCAATAATGGAGAGGTACCGGCAACCCCAGCTATCCAGCCTCCTGCCACACCAGCCCCAGCCATCCAGCCTCCTGCCACACCAGCTACGACCCTACCTACTCTTATCCATCCAACACCCAATGTTCTCACACAGGGAGCCCTTGATGGCCAGAGCTTATCAAACAATGCCCTAATTGCCTCTGTCCTTCTTCGAAACCAACAGCAACAGCAGTTAAATCGAAACTTTGGGCTGGTTCCAATTCAGGCAACTCCTACTCACCACCAGCCAAACCAGACTCTCCACCAGCCCACGCACAACCCCGCTTGGCTCTCATGGGGAAAACCCACTCATCCCCCCCAATCTATCGATCGGCTCACTACCGACGAGTACAATTGGTATCGCTACCATGGATTCTTGTGAGCGTCTGGTTTATTGTTTATTACGAGTATGATATGAGCATTATTATTATGATTATATGACTCATCATCGACACCTACTCTGCTCCAACAATCCCTCTGTTACTTGTTTCTTCTCTGGTGTAGTTTCTATGTGCTGTGCACTTTAATGTCTAATATCTGAAATACTGACCTATAACTATAGATGGTGGTCCAAACTAGCTATTCTTCTACCGACCACACTTCTACTGTATACCGACCACACTTCTACTGTATACCGACCACACTTCTACTGTATACCGACCACACACGGCGTGCCGATCGCCACGCGCCGCACGGTGCGCGCGCGCATCGGCCGCCGCGTGCTGCCGATCGTCGTGCTGGAGTCCCGCTTCGCGATCCTCGCGGTCACGCCGTAGGGGCGACCTAGGCGGAGGCCGCAGGCCGGAGCCGAATGGTCGCCCTACCGCTCACGCAGCTCGTAGTGGAGCCAGCGGCACTCGATCGGGCCGTTGCGCACGGGGATGCGCCTGGTCGCGCGCAGGCGCAGGAAGCGCGTGAGCGCCTTGTTGCCGGAGAGCACCCACGCATTCGCGCCGGGACAGCGCTCGTGGAGGAACGTGCCGAGGTCGCGCCAGGAGGCCTCGAGCTCCTCCTCGTCGCCGTACGCGAGACGCTCGCCGTACGGCGGGTTCGTGACGACGTGGGCCGGCTGCATGGGCGGCTCCCACGTGGCGGCCTCGGCCTGATGGAAGCTCACGAGCTCCCCGACGCGCGCGAGCTGCGCGCTCTCCTTGGCGATCGAGATCGCCCCCGGATGCCGGTCGGCGCCGGCGAGGGCGAAGCCGAGCTTCGTCTTGCGCCGGTCGCGCGCCTCGTCGAGCAGCTCGTTCCAGGTCGCCTCGTCGAAGTCGATCCAGAACTCGAAGGGGAACGTGCGCAGGAGTCCGGGCGCGTAGTCGGCGGCCAGGAGCGCCGCCTCGATGACGAACGTGCCGGAGCCGCACATCGGATCGACGAGCGGCGACGCGCGATCCCAATCCGAGAGGAGCAGGAGGCCGGCCGCCGTCGCCTCGTTGAGCGGACTCTTCACCTGCACGGGGCGGTAGCCGCGCTTGTGGAGGCTGACGCCCGCGTAGTCGCGGTACAGCCGCAGGCGGTCGCGCTGGAGCAGGAGCTTGAGCGGCAGGTCGGGCAGCTGGGTATCGACGCTGCTGCGCGTGCCGTGGCGGGCGCGCTGCTGGTCGACGATGGCGTCCTTGGCGCGGAGTGCCGTGTAGCCCGAGTGGCTGAACTCGGGCGCGTCGCGGATCGTCGCGTCCACGGCGAGGGTCTGCTCCGGCGTGAGGTAGGCGTCCCAGTCGATCTCGGCGATCGCGTCGTAGAGATCGACCGCGTCGTGCACCTGGGCGTCGAGCAGCTCCTCCTGCACCCGGATCGCCGAGCGCAACCACAGGCAGGCCCGGTAGGCGTCGCGCCGGGTGCCGCGGAACGTGGCACCGCCGCGCTGCTCGGCCACCGACGCCAGTCCAGGGCGGCATAAAGGGCGTTTCTGCCTGTCATTGCAGCATGTGCCAAAAAGCGGGCGGCGGCCCGTTCCAAACATATGGCAATGTGCAGAAATCCTGGCTGACCTGGACGAAGGGGAGCCCGCGCACGGCGGAAACCTCGACCCACGCCAGGCGTCTATTCTGCGGCGATTGCGGGTCGCCACTGATTTTTCACTATGTCGGCGATGATCGATGGGGGCTGATCGTCGCCAGCCTGGACAACGCCGCCGACTACGCCCCGAGCCGCCATGAAGGGGTCGAAAGCCGGCTGCCGTGGCTGCACCTCAATGACGGCTTGCCAGAAAGCCGCACGGAGGACGACCCGGAATATCAAGCGGCAATCGGTAAATCTTCGCCCTAGACCGAGCGGGTGATGCCACCGTCGACACGAATGTTTTGGCCGGTGAGGTAGCTTGATTTTTCCGATGCCAAGAAGGCGATCAGTTCGGACACTTCCTCGACCGTGCCATACCGGCCCATCGGTATGCGCTGCCGCCGTTCCTCGGATTCAGGCAAACTGTCGATAAAACCGGGCAACACGTTGTTCATCCGAATGCCGTCGGCGGCGTACTTATCCGAGAACAGCTTGGTGAAGGCCGCTAGGCCGGCTCGAAAGACACCCGATGTGGGAAAGGTCGCCTCTGGCTCGAACAGGGCATAAGTCGAGATGTTGACGATCGAACCCGCGCCTTGATTTTGCATAATCGGGGTGACCATGCGGCAGATACGGATGACGTTCAGCAGGTACACATCCATGCCGAGATGCCAGTCCTCGTCGGGAATGTCGAGCACATCGCCCTTTGGGCCGTGGCCGGCGCTGTTGACCACCGCGTCGATGCGGCCCCATCGCTCCATAGTGCGATCGACCAGCGACTGCAGATCCTCAATGGACAGATTCGATCCCGTTACGCCCAGTCCCCCCAACTCTTCGGCCAGCGCCTCACCCTTTCCTGACGACGACAAAATGGCGACGTGGTATCCCTGTTCGGCGAGTTTGCGCGCTGCCCCCGCGCCCATACCGCTTCCGCCTGCTGTTACGACAGCCGTTTTCTCCCTGTTCAATCCCTTATCCTCCAGAATCGACCTAAGCCAATGAAACTAACCGACTACAAGGCGCTGACCTTCGACTGTTACGGCACCCTAATCGATTGGGAAAGCGGCATAACCGACGGTCTGAAACCGCTAACGGACCGCATAAGACTTTCGGGTCCTGGTCGTAGCAAATGTATATCTCCGAAGAATCCTTAATATACACTAACAAAAATAACAGTTCGAATAAGGATAAATGCTTTTATTAGACAGTAAAAAACCATAAAAAAATATACCGGATATTTCAACTACATGTGCAGTGATTGTCAGGTATGTCTGCTTAGCATTTCTGCTGATGACGATCACTGTACATTTGATTAAAATGTCCAGTATCTTTTTTGATTGTTTTTTCACTGTCTAGTAAAAGGATTTGTTCTTATTCGAACTGTTGTTTATCGTCATGGAAAGGCAGTGTGGTCTTCGATATTACCGACAGTATACGCTAGAAAGATCGAGTCCCTAATGTTGATATCCGAAAAATGACCAACCAGCCTCTTATTACAAGTATCATGGGCCAAAGTCGCTGGTAATATCTTGACTATGTTTGCAATCTTCCAGTGGCAACCTGCAGGATTGAGACTGAAGAGTTTTCCTAGTAGCATGCTATGTCGTACTTACCAGTCAGATCTCCGCTTTCTCAACACTTTCCTGCAATCTGATCGGGAAGATGTGCTGGCGCAGCAGGATATCACGAAGACTGGAGCCTCCTTGTCAAATCCCTAGGCACCTTTTGAAAGACAAGAGGATATAAGGTCTACGGTAAGTTAATTTAGAACACAGTATATAGGAGAAAATACCGAAAGGAAAATTTTGGTAGCTATCTGCCTACAAATAAAATCAGATTTTCCCACAATAGGCTCTGAATCTCCACAAATTCTAAGATTAAGATTATAATGAGAATTTAAAATTTCTTTTTGAGTTTGCTGCTCTGTAGAGGCCTCCCCCAGGCCACTTAGCGTTTTCCCATTTGACGACAGGGAAACGCCCTACAGATATGTAGGGTATCTCCATAGGAGGCACGGACCAAGGGGGTACCTTGTCCTTGAGGGTCCACAATAGAAACTGGGGCGCCCAGGGCCACAAATGAGGGTGAAGGACAAAGAACGCCCCTCAAATGTACACTCAAGAGGGCCTACCGGCGTGTCCACACGTCCCTTAAGTTACAAACCTTCCCCCAGTAATGAGTTAAACTGCAGGGTGGCGAAGAACACCATAGTGGGAAGATCCTATATATGAGGACAACTGCGGCAGGACGTAAGATGTAGATCTATGGACAACGGCCTCTGCAAAGGGCTGCATCGACCCATTCAGGGTACCTGCAAGACTGGTTATTTCAATCACGTATCTAGGACTTGTGCTTATTTTCCCCACTAATTTTCATCCCGATCCCTCCACTCTAAGCGTTTTCCAAGATTTAAGGCCCCCCAACTCCCCCCAATATCACAAGATCCGATCAGGATTTAAAATGAGAGCTCTGAGACACATTATCCTTCCAATTTTCATTAAGATCCGATCACCCGTTCGTAAGTTAAAAATACCACATTTTTCTAATTTTTCCGATTTAACTAATTTTGTAGATACCACGTACCATAAAAAATAACCGAGTCAAACTCAAAAGGAGTAGAAATTAAAATCAACGGGCTGACATCCCCATGCCTTCTGAAGACCACAATATAATTTGCAATTTACTGAAAACAAATACATTTTAAATGTTTTCATTTTGTCAACTTTAATAAAAGAAAAAACATTAAAACTTTAAGGAATAAATAAGTATATGCATATTCAACTATCAATCCGCATTCATATTTTTTTTTTCAGTAAAGTGTAAATTATGTTCTGGTCTTCACAAGGCAATACTGAAAATAGCAGCACTAGCATTAACATATTGCCTTTTGGTTAGTTGAACATCTTCCTTATCAAGTCCTGGAAGTTTCAATTAATACAACTAGCCGTTGCTATTACATTGCCGATATGCCCTTTTGATAACTTGTGTATTCATATACTTCACGAAATTTTCATCTTAATACTCTTAACCTTACGAGTAGTTGCAATAGAAGTAGTAGCTGTAGTAGTAGTAGTAGCTGGAGTAGAAGTAGTAGCAGTAGTAGCATTAGGTAAAGTGGCAGTGGTGGCAGCATTAGCAGTGACGTGCACATATTGCCTTTTGGTCGATTGATCTTCTCCTTTAAGCATTCTCTGAAAGCTCAAACTTAATACCCAAGTCCATTCTTGAGATACGCCCTTTTGAAAATATGCGTACACACATTTTGTTTTGGTTTAGCTCAAATTTCCCCTCAATATTCTCTCAAATTTTACCTTCATACGCTTAGCCTTAATAGCACTAGTATCATAATGTTAGTGGCAGTAGTAGGGAAAGTAGCAGCAGTTTTAACAGTAATAGTAGCATGATCATGTTGCCTTTTGGTCAGTTGAACATACCCCTCATGATACTCTGGAAGTATCATCCTGATACAGTAAGTTGTTCCAAATATATTGCTGATGCGCCCTTTTGTTGCCATTTTCATATTGTTACTGCTAGCCTTACGGCAAGATCTGAGCCGGAGCGCTGCAAGGTGGTGGACGGCAACCAGCCGGCTGACACCATTGCCCGAACTGTGGAGAAACTGGTGTTTGATCTGCTGAAGCGCTACAGCGCCGGCGAAAAACCCAGCACCGGGGCGCGGCTGATATGAACGCATCCGTCGGCACTCTTGATGGTGCCATCCCACCGGCGGAAAACGCGCGGCTTTTTGGCCACGACAAGGCACGTGCATTTCTGGCAAACGCCTATCGAACCGGTCACATGCACCATGCTCTGCTGCTCGAAGGACGCCAGGGCATCGGCAAGGCGACGCTCGCCTTTGCACTTGCCCGCCATATCCTCAGCTATCCTGATCCCGCATCGGCACCCGATACGCTCGATGAAAGCGTTCCTGACGCTGGCCTGATGAGCCAGATCGCCAGCGGCGCGTCGCACGATCTGCTGCACCTGACGCGTCCTGTTGATCCAAAAAGCGGACGGGTGAAGACCGCGATCACCGTGGACGAGGTACGCCGGGCAGGGCACTTCCTGTCGCAGACCTCCGGCACGGGCAATTGGCGCATCGTCATCGTTGATCCGGCAGATGATATGAACCGGTCCGCCGCCAATGCCATCCTGAAAATCCTCGAGGAGCCGCCGAAACGGGCGCTGTTCCTGATGATTTCCCACGCACCGGGCAAGTTGTTGCCGACGATCCGGTCCCGCTGCATGCCTTTGCGCCTGACACCGCTCAGCGATGAGGACATGCGCTGGGGTCTCTCCCACTTGAGCCTGGACGAGGGTCAGGCACCGGAGGTGCTGCAGGCAGTGGTCCGGTTATCGGAAGGCAGCTTGTCAAACGCGATCCTGTTGCTGCGCTATGGCGGTCTTGAGATCGCTGAAGCTGCCGAGCAGATCCTTCAGGACGGACCAGCGGTTTCCAAACAGGCGGTCCACAAGTTGGCCGACAGCCTCGTCGCGCGCGACCGGGAAACCGCCTATGAATTCTTCACTGACTACATGCTTGAGCGCATCCGCAAGGCCGCTCGCGAGGCGGCGGCTCACGGCGATCTGGGTGCGTCGGAACAATGGGCGCGCCTTTCAGCCGAGCAGACCGAAAGCCTCACCACTGCGCGGGTCTACAATCTCGATAGGAAGCAGTCGGTCCTGAGCCTGTTTTCTTCGTTTTTTCGGATGTCAGCGGCATAGCCAACCTTGCGAAATTGCCTTAAGACGGCGCCACGGATAAAGACTTTTTATTGTACATACAAGTTTTATTGATAAACAAATTTACGAACATTATCAAAACAAATTATTCTTAGGGTAAAGATAATCAATGTTATACAGGTGAGAAAGAGATGTTTTAAACTACGAGGTCGTTCAATCGAGGATCATCAACATAAATGCTGAGAAATTTACCTTAATTATATCCATAGCATCAAAAATATAATACCACACGAAAGCCATTACTTTTAATCAATATATCTAGATCTGTTGGGGAAAGAGGGTGAGGTATTAGAGGTAGATTCGAGGGGGCACAAGAAATATAACTTAATTCCATATTTTGTTCATTCTTTGTTGGTATTACTTTATATCAATTCCCAACCTGTGGCAAACTATAGCTGGCATTTGGCCCTCTCTGCTGTGCATTATTACACCTAAAGAATTTTCAGGCATTTTCCTAAAAAATTTTCGTTTACTCTAGAATCGATCATTTAAACTTAAAGGAAAATTCCCAATAGCGTTTCTTCTGATGACTCCTAGCAATTAACGCGAGTTTGGCACTCAATGGCGAGAATGTGGCACCTTATGGCATTTATTATCACACCTAAATCAATTTCAAACATTTCCCTATAAAAATGACCGTTTACTCTAGAATCGATCGTTTAAACTTAAAGGAATATTCCTAGTAGTGTTTCTTCTGATGACTCCTAGTAATTGATACGATTGTGGCACTCAACTGCTGGCATATAGCACCCTCTAGCGTGCACTGTCACACCTAGATCCTTTTCAGACTGTTTTCTACAAAAAAACGTTTACACTAGAATCGATCGTTCAAACTAAAAGGAAAATTCCCAATAGCGTCTCTTTTGACGACTCCTAGCAATTGACGCAAGTGAGGAACTCAATGGCTGGCTTATGGAACACTCTGGCGTATATTATCAAACCTAAAGCATTTTCAGACAATTTCCTGCAAAAATAACTGTTTTCGCTAAAATCGATCATTTAAACTGAAAGGAAAAATTCCCAAAAGCGTTTCTTCTGGTAAATGTGTTTCTCTTAGTTTTGATCAGACGATTTTGAGTAATAAGGGGTGGAGAAAGAGGCCTAGTTGCCCTCCAATTTTTCGGTTACTTAAAAAGGCAATTAGAACTTTTAATTTTTAACGAAAGTTTTTATTAGTAAACAATAAACGTAACTTAAGAATTAACTTACGTAACAAACTTCTATATTCTTATATTAGATCCGAGTTTGAAAAGACATCTCAAGAAAACTAATGCGCTAGGTTTATTTTGACAACACATCGAGGCTTACTCAGCCTTTGGCAATACTGAAATTTAAAAAATCCATTTTAGGGTATATTAAAAGCTGGTTTGTAAAACGATTCAACTGAACATCAACGAACCTAAAAGCCGGACAGAAGCACCGTGACATAAGCCTATCACGATTTATCATTTATAATTCAATACAGAGCTATAATTATGCAAAGTGATTCCACTTCTTGAGAGACCTTATGATTTTATCAGATTTTAATGAGATGATAATTCTATAATTATCCAATCATTCATAGATAGTGCCATTCTGATATAAACGAAGTTAAGAACAACTCTTCAGATCAATGTTTATTTGGCTGTGACCAAATATCTTCCGTTATACAACCTGCGTTTGTACAAACCGGTAGGCTACCAAGGGAAAGTAGACCCAAAACATCCTCAAAAAGCCACTTCCTGGGAAATTATGTTTAAAAAAGAAGAAAATACAAAACCAAGACTGGCAATAGCGTCCTGAAGCGCAATTTTTTAAATAAGATAATCATGGAACAAATTCTGATGCCTCCTACCATCAAAAGCATTTGGCTATATGGTGCAAATGCTCTACCTGACACCACGGAGAAAACTGGAGTAATTCTTCCTGACATTCAGACATTGTAGCCCATCAGCAAGGCTGTATCCAGGGGAGGGGGTGGATTTTATTACTGGATTTAAACCTCCTCCACGGAATTTTTCTCTGACTTTTAAAAAGTAAGAAAAATGCATATATACAGGTTTTGATGTGTTGTGTATAAGTTTTTTTTTGTACCTTCCCCCGAAAGATTAGCCCCTCCTACACAAAATCCAGGATACGTCCTTGCTCATGAGCATACGAAACAGAAAAAGAGCCTAAGGTTATTTACGGGGGTTATTTATATTATAGATATTAGAAAAAGATATAACAAGTTCAAGCTGCAATAAAACTATTGAACCCTAGGTTCAAATAGCTGGGGGGTTTATATTTTAATTTTTGGTAATCGAGCTAAGTGAACGCAGCTTCCAAAGGATTTTCAAAAGTTGATACTTGAACTGGTTCGGGAAAGTCTGATGTATGTGACTCAATTATTTTCCTTAAATTATCGATGAAAGTTTGTCCGGAAAGACATCATATACCCTATAGGTTCAATCACATTCTAGCCTAATCTAGAGCACGAAATTTTTAAGTTGTCTTTTTTATCGCTTTTTCACATCAAAAATAGGATTCTTTCTCTTTTTTAAATAAATGAGGAAGAATTCTTTGTTGTTGTTTTTTGAAGTTCTGTTGTCTAATTTAGGTAAGTGGTAAAGAATACAACAGAAGTGTTTACTCGAAAGTGCAGAAATTGAAATCAGCAAACCGGTTTTCAAACATCGGAAAAAAAAAATATCCGCTAAGCGAACAGAATAAATGTCCGCTAAAATCACCATTTTGAAAGATCTTAATTGTTTTACAATTTGCGTGGATTATTGGAAGCATTCACATTTGGTAAACATTCAATACACTGAACGAAAGTCAGCGTGCTAGTGTTGAGACATCTGTCTTTCTTTTTTTTCGCGACTGCTTCGTATGGGAGGCGTGATCGTATAAACGTAGGAGGAAGCTCATTTGATGAAAGAATTTCTAGTGCCCTTTCAAGGACTAAAAATGGTCGAAGGGTAGCCAGCTCCCCTTCAGTCCCCCTTTTACCCCCAAGAATCCACGTGAACCCAATAGTATCGAATAAAAATTTGAGACAGCCATTTTATTCGGTATTGTCGAAAGATCTGATAAGTATGTCTGTGAGGTGGACATAACCGTCGCTGCCTTAAGGGCAATGGGCTTAAATTATGTCAAATTTTTCGATTGTTCACAGACAGGTTTTAGTAGAAAAGAGGGCATGCTCGGTCTTGGTTGTCTTGTCAGCTTGGTAATCTTGGAGATTATTTTCCAGGCCAAGATTTTCCAGAGCTTCCCAAGGTTGTACCTTTGAAATTACACGCGTGAGCATCAACAGACTTTATCTACGCCTGCGTTTTAAGATATCTTCTCTGCAATATCTTAGCATAGGCCTGTGGGATCATAGTTGAATCTTTACAGGAATTGAGAGGGGTCAAATTGACCTCTAATTTTGGCCAGGGGGAGGGGAAAGCAGTAAATTGAAAGATACTATATCTCTGGGTGGCTGGGGGAAGGTATGGAGTTTGCAACTTTGAGGGAGTCTTTAGGGGTAGACAAGGACCTTCAAGTTTTGAGTTTAGGGGAAGGGGGTTAAAATGTTTCGCTTCCGATCTACTTGAGCAGTTTTGTACTATGGGGCTTCTGATTTTTATGCTTAAAATCTTAATTCTGATTTATAATCAGATTTTATGCTGATTTTAAATATGTAAGTTTCATCAAATTTAGTCTTGCCTTGGGCAGTCGTCTCAATATGTACCATAGTGGTTCGGATTATCTCCTGGCTTTAATCCAGACCATACTGGCTATTTCCTTCTGTTTGGTGGTCATTAGCTGGCTGGTTTCACCAAAATTGGGGTTTAGTGGTCTATCACAACTCTGGTCTCAATCGCTTCTTAATATTGGCACTCCCTTTGAGACCTGGTTAAACCGGCTGTACAAAATTAATCAGGAAATCGATTCGCCCGATGAATTTCTCGACAATGCCATGCGAGAACTGGTCTCTATTTCCTGGGTTTCAGGCATGGAGTGGCAAAACCCGACCGCAAAAGGATCTTATGCTGACAAAAGTAAATATGAGATTCCGATACAAATTAATGATCTGGATGTCACAATTCATTCCCATCTGCCTTCTGGTGGCGCTTTATATCTACATGCCAGATTATTGATACAGCTGATCGAAAATATGTATACAGCAAAAACACACGAGCATAAGCTGGCACAGCAGGCACACCTAAAAACGGTATATGAAACCGGTGCCCGTATTACTCACGACATTAAAAATTTGCTGCAATCGTTAAAGACACTCACTAATATTGTCACTCAATCCAGTTTTGAGAAAGACGATACCAATAACCTACTAAAGAACCAATTACCTAACCTTACCCTTAGACTACAGCTCGCCCTGGATAAGCTACAGTCACCCGAAACCATATCTGATAACTTAACGTCACTTAAAGAATGGATGGATTTGGTTCGTAACCGGCTTGGCAAAAAAGAGATTACTTTAGAAGTGTATATTGAACAAGATACCAAAATTCCTCAGGACCTGTTCGATAGTATCCTCGATAATTTACTTGAAAATGCTTATATCAAACAACAGATGGATAACAACGTAGAAATTATTATTTCTATTATTCAGGACGATAAGGAAACCAGTCTTTCCGTCACAGATACCGGAAAAGCCATACCTTCTGAGATATCAAAAAAATTATTTAAGGAAATCCTGCCATCTAATAACGGTCTTGGTATCGGCTTATTCCAGGCGGCAAAACAAGCCGAACTCAATAATTATCAACTTTCTTTAGATAGTAATCAGGAAGGAAAAGTTAGTTTTAATCTATCAAAATTAAAATAATATTTAATTATGGTAAAGTCCCTGCCTGAATTAGTTTATTTTTCAAAATATGCGGAGAAATCCAGACTACCATATCATCAAAGAAATAGTTATTTGCAGTCTAGGTTTGACGCCACGGGAGGCGGAGATTCTGAATTGGATCGCGCGCGGAAAGTCGAATCCGGAAATCGCGATTATTTTAGGAATCAGCCGACGAACCGTCGACAAACATGTGGAGAATGTGTTTGCTGCTCTCGGGGTGGATAACCGCGGAAATGCGATGCTTATCGCCATCGAAACCCACACCAAAGCCCAGAGCTCAGGGTAGTCCGGCCGTGAGTTCCACCACCGCAGAGACGGGAGTGGCGCCGATGGTGCCAGTCGCATACAGGGTTCTTCCTTGGGACACGGAAACCGGTGATTGATAGACGTCCCAGAGTTCCATTTCGAGATCTCGTGACCAACTATGACGTATCTCGACGTCAGGATAGGCGCACTTGAGCCCGATAGCCACGGCGTCATCAGCGTTTCCGGGTAGCCGTTCCACAGAGAGGAGTTCCGGACGGGATAATTTAACGCCTCGAATCGAGTTACCGAGCCCATCCACCACCAAGATCTGTTCCGGTCCCTTCAACAGGATGTCCGTTAACTCACCTTGAAATTCGTTGCCTCTCGCGGAGCTTTTGTTGAGGAGCTTGCCCACATCAGCGGACCAAATCAGTGCACCGGAGTCGCTCCAGCGGGAAACGGTCTGGGTTCCTGTTCCCAGGAAACTGTTGAGGGTCACGAATTGTTGGTTGGCCACCGGGTGGATGGCCCAAAGAAAAGGTTCTGACTCAAAGAGGGTGCTGGTCTCTCCTTTGGAATCCACTTTGATGACCCTTCCCGTGGTTCGATCGGCGAAGAGCCAGCCTTGTTCGCCGAGCGGAATAAAGTCGGAGATTTGCTGGAGGTTTTGCGGGACGGTTTGGACCAGTTCGACCCACCCATCCTTGTCGAGACTCTTGATGGCCCGGTTCCCGCTATCCAAAATGAGGAGCCTGCCATTCGGGGCCCAACGGAGACGGGTGGGGCGCCGAAATCGGGTGGCTTGCCCGCGCCCGACTCGATCTCCCGGAATCGAACCCGCCAGGGTCTTGACGTCCCCCTGTGGGTCGATCCTTCGGATACGGTTGTTGAACGTATCGATCACGAAGATCTGTCCTTGGTCATCGACCAACACGTCGCTCGGGCCACGAAACTGAGCCGTCTTACCCAAGCCGTCTCGAAATCCGGGTTCGGCGCCGCCGGCAACGATGGAAAGAGAGCCGTCCGGATTGAGGCGTCGAATCCGGTGGTGCGAGTTTTTCACTTGTATGTTTAAAGGTCTAATAATCTTCATTCTATTTGATGGGCAAACGAAGGAATAAGAAATGTGAAACCCGAAATTTTAAGAATATCTACATTTGTCTAGATTCAGCATTAGTAGAACGTGGAGTGAGTCGCTTAGCCTTTCTGGGCTACCTGGTCTCTTTCTAGGGTGGCAGCTAAGATATCAGATGGTGTTCCGTTTCTGTTTATTTGTTTCAAATTGGTGAAACACCATAGGCCAAAATTTATTTGACGATAGATTTCATTGTCAGATCTATTCTACCCACTTCAAGAAGTGCCACCGTATGAATAAAATCCCCAAAATCGATCTGAGCGATCATTTTCTATTAAATCAAGTCTTAAAGCCAATAATCTATACAGGGCGATGATTTTTTTTTAAACTTGTTGTGAGGAAAACTCTGCTTAGCCTACAAGGGTATGTCGCATAAGAGGAGGCTAGATACCCGTTGTCTGGGCTTTTAAAGAGTTCAGTATACTAATCCAACGAAGATCTCTAACGAATATTTTTTAGCTTACGTTCGAAACTTTCTAAAACGCACGTCATAATTGATATGGCAACGGGGTAGTGGGTACGCAACTGTAGCAATCTCATAATGTCAAAAATGATGTTGCTTATGGGGTTTCAAAAGAAGAAATACCGGGGTTTGGTTCTCGGTGGTCTAGCACACGAGGGAATCCGTCTTTTCCTTCATGCGCGCTATCACGAATTTTACTACTTTTTATCTATAATTATTTGTGCAACACCACCTTACTCTTTTTTACGACGTTTTATGTGTACATTGACTTCTCCTTGCTTACGTGAATTCATAACACCTGTTGAGCATCAATGGATTTTCTGGCTCTACATTTCCTTCGATTTACGACAATTACTTTAACCTTAACAGAAACATGTTTATGCTAAATTTCGCACAAATATTTTAACTATTATGTTTTACAGTCGTAAAAATAGTGCATACGTAACAATATTTTTAGAGGAAAGGGGATTATAGGATTTGGGCAAATATCAGAAGAGAAAGATTTTTAACTTTTTCTTTTCTGCAGACATTCGTTACAAGAGTAGAGGAACCGAGTCTGAATCTAGGAAGGTACCTCTGTGACCTAAAATATCTTTAGGGGCTATCCCAATGTGTGTATATTTTTGAATGTTTCCCGATTATTCTCGTCAGTGGATCCTTAGACGATTCCCCATCGTTGCTAGCCTTCCTCTTTCTGAGGCTGAAAACACACACCTCCTGATCTTTGTCTCTTATTGTGCAGAGCAAAAATTCTTACCTGATTACACGCGTGCAGATGCTGTTTCTTCTGCAACAGAGCTCACCCAGACTCTGGACTCACTCGAAACTTCACATCAAGCCCACACCAAATAAAGATCCAGACCAACCGAGTCAGACCGTCCAGCTAAAATGAGCAGACAACACGCTCAGACACAGCCTGCTGGCTTACATATTGCTCATAAAGATAAGACGGATCGGACCGTATAGAATTACAACTCTAAGACAAAAGATACTTCGGGTCTCTCAAAGCTTTCTTCAATGTTATTATCTTTGAGCTCAACTCTTTCAAGTTTAGGGCACTTGTCGAGCCACTGAGGGACAACTCCCAAGCCACAATTGTTAGCCCTAAGGACCCGCAGATTCGGCAATGCGCTAAGGTCAGGAAGCATCACCCCTTTATTTCCGCTAACATCCAACACTTCTAGATGTTCTAGTTGAGGCAACTCTGGAAAAAGGATCACCAGTTGATTGTCACTTAGATCTAACTCTTTTAAGTCTCGAAAAAGCGCAATCTGTGGCGGAAGGTGTTCAAGCCCAATCCCGCTCAAGGAAAGTTCCGTCCGTTTATTGTATTCATTCATGACAACTAAACGGGTAAATTTCTCACACACCTCTAGTGGAGTTCCTTCAATCTTTAATTTCCAACAGTCTGCTATCGAAAGAACTGCTGCTTTATACAATTCTAAGAGATACCTGACATATGCTATCCCCTCATCTACAAACCGGATGGGAACACGACATGTAGGAACTTTTGGAATGCGATTTGCTCCAAAAGCATGTGCATGAAAGCACAGATCTAAATGAGTTTGTGGGAAACAATAGTACCCCCCTTTATAGAATTGGAAATCAACTGCCATCTTCTTATCTCTAAATTATTTACAAATAGGTTAAGAAAATATTGCGAAAATAATTTTTTTGTCACGAGTAAAGATTTTAGTTGATACAAAAAATGCCCAAGAACAGATGTTCTTGGGCATAAAAAAGTGCAGTCCAAGCTGGAGGGAAAACCTCACCCTAAGTGCAGATGAGGAAAAAAGAAACTTGAACTGCACAAAACTGCAAATAAGTTTGCTTAAGAATAAAAGACTTTATTTGAAGGAAAATATGGGAGGGAAAGTTAAAGGTTTTCCTAAGAAGTTTCTGTAAGGTACTTGTCTACATCAATTGCTGCCATGCATCCAAATCCTGCCGCAGTGATTGCTTGTCTATAATTTCTGTCATGTACATCTCCTGCTGCAAATACTCCTTCAATATTTGTATGTGTTTTATTTTTTAAGACAACATATCCTTCATCATCTAAGTCAATTTGGTTTTTGAATAGGCTTGTATTTGGTTCATGTCCTATTGCAACAAAAAGACCTCCTGCATCAATGGTTGTCTCTTCATTGGTTTTCAAATTTTTTAAAACTGCTTGTTGCATTTTTTGGTCTCCTTTGATGTCTATTACTGCTGAATCCCAATGGAATTTTATTTTTTCATTGTTTAATGCTCTCTCTTGCATTACTTTACTTGCTCGTAATTCACTTCTTCTGTGGACTAGGTGCACTGTTGTTGCAAACTTTGTTAGGAATGTGGCCTCTTCTATTGCCGAGTCTCCTCCTCCTACCACTATTAATTCCTGATTTCTAAAAAATGGTCCATCACAAGTGGCACAATATGAAACTCCTTTTCCTCCAAATGTCTGTTCTCCCTCTAATCCTAGTTTTCTTGGATTTGCACCTGTTGCAATGATCACAGCACGTCCTTCGTATTCTTCTGATGCTGTCAAAATCTTAAATGGTTTATGTCTAAAATCTACATTCACTACCTCATCGTCTATTATTGTTGTGCCCATCCTTTGAGATTGTTTTCTCATATCGATCATCAGGTCAGGCCCCATTATCCCATTTTCAAATCCTGGATAATTTTCAACCTCTGTTGTGTTGACTAGTTGTCCACCAGGTAATATTCCAGATAAAATCAATGTGTCATATCCTGCTCTTGAGCAGTAAATCCCTGCAGTATACCCTGATGGGCCTGCACCTATAATTACAATATCGAATTTTGTTTTCTTTTTGTCTGGGGTTTTTGGATTTTCATCATTAGTTTCTAATACTGTTGCTCCTGCATCTGCTGCCATCATATGTTTCATCTGTTATCTTTCAATAATTTAAGTGAATGTCTTTTCTAATTGATCTGTTTTTTGATTTACAGCATCAATTTGTCTTTTTTAATTTTGTTAGAATATCTGAATGTAATTTACATAATTTTCTATTTTCTAATTGTGAAAATATTAGATCTTTTTGCCAATGCGCATTAAACAAACTACAGTCTTTTTGTTTACAAAACGCATTTCCTGTTTCATAATACCATTAAGTGAAGTTAAATTTATACAGAAAAAAGTTTGACCGCTACTGCAGAAAAAGTTGCGTCCATGTTAATTTAATGCCATTCTGGAGTCTCAATCCCCAATTCTCAGGATCAACGACAGGGCTCAGAAGCCCAATCCAATCTTATACTTTAAGATACGCTTGGAAACTGCGGAGTTTCACTGATGCTGAAGTAGGGAGTAGCTCTTTGGGATAGACGGGAGCTATAGATGTTGCTAGTTTCTGCTGAAAGACTCAGTGTTGGTAACTGTCAAGATGGTCAGTAGATTTGACACGTTTAAAGTAAAAAGTACAACCTCTTCTGCTGCTTTAATCTCTTTTTTTTTCGAAGCGTCGATTCAAGAAAAATTTGAAATATATTTCCTAAAATACTCTTTGTCTCTTAATTGGTTAAGTGAATCACTTTGCCAGGTCCACGTAAAAGGGAAGTTGTGTTCAAGCTAAGAATTGCACAATCAAGAGGAAACAGTTTGCAAATTTTCCTTCCCAATCTTCTTAACAATAGCTTTGATGCTCCAAATTTTACCTGAACTGGTTGCCTTAGGCTCAGTTTTCAGGTAGACTGATGGTGCTTAGGATGAAAAAGTAACAGAACCAACAAGCTGGTATCATCACCAATAAATACAGTGTCTATAGTCCCCAAACACTCAACCACTGCAAGTACAATATGCAAGTCAGCATCAGCTTTATCTTGAATGGTTCTCAGGCATTTGCCTCATAAATAATCAGACACTATAGCCTATTCACGAAACAAGCTTTATTCTTTTGGCATGAAATAAATTTTTCTTTTTTGGTGTTCAATGTCATTTCTTGGCTAAACAGTACTTACTGTCAAGTGATACAGCTTTGCTTAAGATGGATCATCTTTTGTCAAGGCAGCTATGTCATAGCTATCAAAGACAATAATGGCGTCCAGATATTTGGATAAATTGTAGTTCAAGCATAACTCTAAGATCTCCAAATATGTTTCTTTCCTTGCCCAGGGCATCCTATGAAGCAAAGAGCCCCTGAGTAAGACTTAAGTGCATGTCAGACTAAATTTTACCCCAATAGCATCAATGTCTGAAAGCTGCTTGATTTTTCGCTGGCTCTGATTGGCTTTTGGAGCATGCCAGAATCATCAAAAACAATGCATGATAGGAGCAAAGTTCATATTTAAGTGAAGATTGTTTGTCCTTATTCAGTCTTTCGGATACTGTGGCGCAACAACTCGGTCGACCTGGTCTCCGGCGTGGCCCAGCCCGGCACCTACCCGATGCCCGACCGCAACTACACGGTGATGGGGCTGATCTCGGCCGGCGGCGGCATCAGCTCGGCCCTCAACAACCCGCAGATCCGCCTGGTGCGCGGCCAGAACATCTATGGCACCTCGGTCGACAATCTGCTGAACAACCCGCGGCTCGACACGCTGCTGCGCGCAACGGCAGCGGCGTTTCCCGGGATGCTGCAACTGTCGCCCGCCGGTCTGGAGATCAAGCAGGAAGCCCGGCCTCTGACCCGGATTATTGCCCGCAGCCTGGACGCCTATGAGCTGAGCAAAACCGGGCACAGTCCTGCGATCTGATCCCGCTGCGGCATCGGGATATCGGAATCGATAGCTGGCACGGCCTTTAAGCCGCCTGCACACTGGCACCGTGCTTCGGGATTCCCCATCGCTGCGCTTACGAAGAGCTTTCCACGTTTGCGGGCTTTGTTCCTCCCGAAGCACCAATGGGGCTGCTGCTTCATTTGAGCTGCGGCCCGCCGCAACGGGTGATTTATGCCCGCCTGGCTCTGGGGGACAGGGCGGCGCTGGCTTAGCAGTGCCGTAGCAATTAAGCGAAGGCCGGGATCTCTATCCCGGCCTGTTTCAGAACTCCAGCAGGCCCGCCTTTACAGCAATGGCGAGCGCTTCCTCCCGTGTTTTCGCGCCCAGTTTCTGACGCGCGGACAACAGGGTTTTGCGCACGGTGACTTCGGCGATGCCCAGCTCGTGCGCTATCCGGGTATTCAGATACCCTGCTGCAAGCAAAGCCAGAACCTGCTTTTCCCGGCCTGAGAGTGTCTTCCCGGCCCCCAGGTCATAAAGATCGAGACACTCCTCACCTTTGCCTGGCGCGCTGATAAATGCGGCGACGGCTGTTCCCGCCTGCCGGATCTTCTCGAACTGATCCTGGGTGAATTCCGAGGCCTTCTCGCGGGCGCAAAATACAACTGTCTTGCTGGTGTCCGGGCTGGCCCCGGCAAACCGCATGGCATACCCCAGCGTGTACCCCATATCCCAGGTTGTCCAATTGAAGTCCAAATGCCGCTGGCTTGGCGCCGCAGCGCGTTCCAATGTGCCGGTTATATGCAGGGACGGGTAGAAAGGCTGGGCAATTTCACAAACAAACTGATCCACCCCATAAAATTTTTGGCTTGCATACTCGGTCAGGAATTATGTATATTCACGCCACCCTCACAATATTTGATTAGCCCACTCTAGCAAGCAATTTGAGGGGGGTTGTCATTAGAGATAAATTTAAACCGTATTAGGAGTTATTTCTGAGAAATCTTAAAGAAAATGCCTCATTTCATTGACTGGATGTTAGATTTCAGTCCTCCGCCGCTGAAGAATTCTGCGATCTTATTACCATGACAATATGTGATTGCCCCCTTGACAACCCTATGATTCGCGTTATCATTCCTAAGATGTTTTCTTTATAAAATTATTAAAGGCCATTGATTGTTTTTTTTTCCAAGCCACCCCTCAATGTGATGCGCCCCACGGCAGTTCACGCCTCCATGCCAATACGTGGCCTGCTCGTGGCATCCCCGTGACACATATTATCATCCCTAAGATATTTTTCAAATATATTCTTTTTAAAAATAAGGTATTATATCCATTGGGTCGTGTTTTCTCAACTCTCCCATGACATACCATGTCATATCACGCCATCATGCCACCCTATGAATGACCTTTTGGCACCCCATCGTCATTGCTAAGACATTTTTTCATTGTTTTAGAATGAATGGACATCCAATTCCGTGTCCCCCGCTTCTGACCCTTAGTTACAACGATTCCACCTCCGAATCTGCTCGTTTCCACCCCGATTCAACCCGTTCCTTATTTGGCTACGGCTGTGTCTGTTCCAGCTCCCCCACTTCCGTCCCCAATTCCAAAATTTCGATTCCGCTCCAAGTTCCTTCAGTTCCATGATTTTATATGCGGTCGTCTTCGCGGTAATCTGTGGCTTGTAATTTTCAATAGTTTATTATACGTTTTCGATCAGTATCATTTTTACATTGGAAGGATAAACACTCACATGGAGGTAGTTGCGTGCTGAGTTTTTGTTCGTGGAACTTGCTGCATGCTCATTGTTTGTTTGTGAAACTTGTTGTATGTTGATTTTTCTCTTCGTGAAACTTGTACATTAATTTTTCATCTCATGAAATCGATTTTGCTCATGTACAGTGTTGTCTGTTTATTTTTGTTCATGGAACTCTTTGCCTAATGGTTTTTGTTCGTGAAACTTATTGTGTGCTTATTTTTGTTCGTGAAACTTGTTGCATGTTAATTTTTCTCTTCGTGAAATTTGTACATCGATTTTTCCGTCGTGAAACTGATTTTGTTCACGGAACTAGTTGTGTGCTAATTTTGTTTGTGGAACTTGTCACGAAATTTGCATTCTTGGAAGAGATTAAGTTGGCATAGCACTGCCTATTATACCGACGGATATTTAGCATGAAAATGCCCGAAAAAATACCATATGTGTGATAATACTTGCCAGAGATCGCCATGTGTCAGCTATTGAGTTTGATAGGCTGGGAATTGCCATAGAACATCAGAATCTAACAATGAAATGGCAAGTTTCTGCTGTTAAAATTAGAACAGTTTTTAGTTTGTTAAGTTATTTTTATGGGAAAAAAGTTGAAAAACCCTTAAGTGTGATAGCGTGCGCCAGAGAGTGTCATCGGGCTGGTACATTGTGCCACGCTGGCCTCAATTGCCAGGAGTCATCAGAAGAAATGCTATTGGGTTTTTTTTCATTAAGTTTAAACGATTGATTCTAGTTTAAACAGATATTTTGAAGGAAAACGGCCAAAAACTGCCATATGTTTGGTAATACTTACCAGAGAGTGCCTTAGGTCAGCCATTGAGAGTCGGAGGCCGAGAATTATCACGGAACCTTGCAATCTAACATTGAAATGGACTCTGGTCTCAATTGCCAGGAGTCATCAAAAGAATCGCTATTGGCGATTCTTCATTAAGCTTAAACGATTCCCCAGATTTTGACAAATAGATTTCCTCCGTTCTCGATATTTCTATAAATTGGTGCGACTGGAAGCATTAGTTTAAAATAGCTTTCTTGAATGCCTTGGCACCGTTGTCCAGGGGTACGGAGACAAGAATAGAGCAAAATTACAACCACAGCTCAATATTTATAGTTATTAACTACGTCTCATATATCTCATTAGAATTATTTCATGAAATAATTAACAATGATAAATTACAACATTCCTTAACGCTCATTCTCAGCATTATGAAAACTAAACATATACACATGTTTTAAGGTCGAAATTGGCTTTTTTCAACTGCGTTCTGGCAAAAAAGAGGTGTTTTTATGAGTTTCATAAAATGATTTTTCTCCCTATAATGGGCAGCCCAAACGGCAGCGCTTTAGCATGCTACTAAGACTGTCATGGAAGGTGGTAAAAAGATCTTTGCAAAGCATACCGTTATGGAGAATAATGGGTAAAAAATTTGGCCATTTATTGACAAAATTTTTAAGAAATTTGTAATCAGCACAAAACAATTGGTGCCAGAATTTGATACTTACAACTGTAGGTTAACAACCAAGTTAGCTGACATGCAAGAGATTTTATCTTCACCTGTTTACAAACTCACTTAACAACTCTCTGAAAATTATACCTAGGCATGGATGATAAATTATAGACACTGTTTAAAAGATAAGAAAAGTTACTGTTTAGGTTAATATCTATATTAGATCTGACTGCCAAAAATAAACAAACTAGAATAAATTACCCATGGGGTTTGGAACCAACTAGCGAAGCCCGCTGCTCTGCCGGAAAAATGAAAGGCTTGATTTTCCTGTGATTCCACATCCATGAACGGTTGGGAAAATATCTTAGCCAGAGGATTATATTAACAGAACAAAAATATATTTAATGAATAGCTAGGGCCAGGATGAAGCAATTAGCTTAAAAAGGGAATAATGTTAAGCTTGAATAAAAGATATATATCTGATAATTAGGGCCAGGTCCCCCAAAATTCTGGGAACACAAAGCTAAACGATTCAAATAAGTCTGCACTTCATCTGGCAGGTTCCTTATCTTCAAGACGTGCTCTATCAGAAACTTTGCATACTCGTGACACCCTGCAACTACAATGAAGAGTAGAATTCAAAGAAGGTAAAAGAATAGCAGACCATACTCCTGTAAGGTGAATAAATGCGAAGCAATAGAATCCTTAGCTCTTTCGCTGAGCCTGCTGTAGTCACGTAAATATGCGAATATCTGAAAACCAAATGTCAGGCATTACACTTTACGTCTAGTCAGTCCTTTGTCGGCTTTAAAATCTATGGCTGTTAGCAGAGCGACGACATTGATTTTCGCGCAATAACGTTGCGTCACTAGGTATTTCTTCCGTAATTTTTTGCTGGGTGCATTAGCGTAGTGCAAAGAGGTTGTCAGAGCCGAAAAAGATTAGGGTTGCCTCAATGTACGTAGTGTAAGGGGTGGCAGGCTTGCAAAATATTTAGTATTGAATGAAGTTTAGCAATTTCAGGCTGATGTGGATAAATTGAAGAGCTCAAAAACCCTTAATACTCGCAAAAACAAATTAAGGCAAGGTAAATGTGAAAAGTAGAAAGGTGACATAATGCTCCCTCTCTACTCTTGTTATCTCTCATTGATAGAATTGGATCTGAAATTGAGAATTCGACTGAAATGAGAAATATTCTGCCATAAAAAGAAAATAAAAAAAAAAATCTCAAGAAAGCTTCCAGAATAAAATTACACCCAATCTTTTTTTATTATTTCAACAAATACGCCCTTTCTGCCTTTAGCGCAAGGAATATTGAATGCGCCACTACTGTACATTCCTTGATTCAAGCTTCTTTCTAGCACGTAGCATCATACATTTTCTTAAGAATTCCAAGTAAA
Source organism: Alatinidae sp. Z8VKAUB7J3 (assembly GCA_010016025.2). Lineage (NCBI taxonomy): Eukaryota > Metazoa > Cnidaria > Cubozoa > Carybdeida > Alatinidae > Alatinidae sp. Z8VKAUB7J3. The sequence goes on from JAAAKM020073195.1 coordinate 104,406,253, forward strand.
AAAAAATCCCCCAAAAATTCCTAAGTCTACAAAGGGGGGGGGGAATATCTTGGGGGAGGGATGTTGGGGGTCCCTTGGAGGTGGGTCATAGATGACCAGAGATTCCCTCTAAAAAAGTGTGATAGTAATTGATTCATTGGGGAACATAAGTTCGCCGGTTTACTTTACCCAAGTGCGTGTCATAAGAAAGAAAAGGGTTAGCTGATTTGTCGCTTTTTTGATTCATTAAAAAAATTTTGTATTATAAAATGCGTCTAGTTTACTTTACCTTGTTAATCATGCCCAGACAGGTTTATGTAAATGAGATGGCGGCTGTATTGTGTTAATGATGTATCTCTTGTACCGTACTCATGTAAGTAGGTCATTCGGATCTAGTTTATTTAGTATTCTTTCGTATTACAGGGATGGTAACCGATTATGCTCTTGAGGTATGCGTCAGAATAATTAGGGGCAATACTACTGAGGAGGCTCATTTAGATTGAAATTTGAAATTCTAACACCTTATTTTCAGTCACAAAAGAGAATTTGTTTGAAACAGTATAGTGCCAACAACATAGGGGCCCAAAAATAGTAAAAAAATGTATTGTCCCTGATACTCTACTCTTGTCAACTTAAAACTTTCAGAGACTGTTTGGTAAGATTGACAAGTGGACTCCGAACTTTGACCAAGGGAGGCAAACAGTAGGGGTCTAAAGATTTGGTCGTTAATATGTCTAAAGTCTTTGTCACATTATGTCCATGTTGGATTAGAATCTATTCCTGTTGAAAAAGGGGTGCATTGCGAAGAAACCCTTACCTGGTTATAAAAAAGTGTATCTGGATTGTCTCAGTAGCAGCTCAGGGGATAAAATCGAAAGTTCTTGAAAACCGTACCCTGGTTATAAAAAAGGGTATCTGGTTTGTCTCACTACTAGCCCAGGGGATAAAATTGAAAGTTTTAGGGTGTATTGGGGTGCCAAGTAAACCTCGAGTTCTGAAATGGGGGAGTTGTAGAGATAAATTGAAAGAAACTATGTGTCCAGGCTAAGACATTGCAATATTTTCAACATTTCAGGAAAGACAGGTGGGAATCAAGCTTCAGCTTTCAAGCTCGATTGCTCGAAAGTGTGGGGCAGGAGAGGGGACATCATATTTTGTAAATTAAAGAAGGTGCTGTCGCAACAAAAAAGAAAATTAAAAACATGACTGGCATGTTACTTTTTACCATGTCAACGCTATTTGATCAAACATCTATTCTTTGCGGTAGCCTATGGTTCAATGTTTTACCAGAACTACAGTTTATGAATTTACTCCTTTAATATTGATCCCAAAGACCTCTCCATCCTAAAAGATATCCAAAGACTTTGCTTGTTGATCCTGATCAAATCGGTAAAAAATATTTATTTTTTTTGTCAGAGAAGTGTCAATTTTCTTTCGATATAATGCTGAATTTGGCCACTTGTTTATTCTTCTGTCCTATAAAGATGTTTGTGTGTGTTGAAGGAGAGAGAAGGGATGGGAGATTGCCTGTCTGCTCTCTGAAGGCACATATTACCAATACTAAATCACTTTCAACGTTGTCAGTAGACTTAAAGCCTTGATATTAACTTTATTTTGATGGCTAAATACATTTGATAAATTGTGGTATGCTTTTTTGTCTGTCTGATGAAATTAGACTTACAAAAAAAATAAAAAAATCTCGCAGAACTTATGATCTAGACTATCACTTTCAAAGCTATCAATAGAATTAAAGCCTTAACATTAAAATTATTTCTTTGGCTAAATACATTTTTAAACTAATTTTGTTTTTCGTTTGGTTGGCAAACATAGATTTACCGACAGAAAAAAGAAAAAATTTTATGAACCCAATTCGTATTTCCAGAATAAAAGGTCTTCCAAATTTCTTTTAAATTTGCTGCCTTGGAGAAGAAGGGAAAGGTTCATTTTCTACTCCCTCCCTCCAAGTATAAATTTTCTAGCGAGTTGGTGTACATGTGTATAAGATTGATTAAACACTTACAGGATTGTTTATCAAATCGTTGTTGAATTGGTATTCCGTGGATTTAAAAGACTTTAGAAGTTTTTGGATTTCTCTATCGCATCCACATTGAAAAAAAACAACAAATGGCTGCATTCCTGGCATCAAGTAATTCTCGAATTCTAATATTAATAGATCTATTTGCTTCTTTGTACTCCTTTAAAGATAATACCATGTTTCTCACGTAGCAATTTTTCTCCTAGGATCAAGTCTAACTAATAACTGATTCGTTTGTAAAGAATATCTCAATTTCTGTGACTCATCTTGTGCGGGGATGTAATACGCTTGGATTTTTTTTTTGCATAATTTATTGAGTTGAACTTAATTAATCAAACTTGAATTGAGAAATATAACTTAGAATGGAATGTCTTCTATGAGGCTATTTAGGTCTTAGAAAACTAAAACGAAGGTATAAAGGGTCCATCACCAGTATCACACCCGTATTTATTCAAATTCCCCCTTAGAGTTAAAAGTAAAAGGGGTTAAATATGAAAACCAACGAAATATCCTATTTTAGTGTGCAAAGAGTCCTTTCTAGGTTTTTTTTATCGTAGATAACAAAAAAGAAAAAGAAAAAAAGACTTAGAACGTAAAAAACAGCCTCAATTGCAGTATTACGGAATATAAGTTATTTGTGTCTCTGTAGAATCGGCTACCTTTTGCTGAAACCTTAAGTGGTGAAAAGGTTTTTTTTTTATAATTGAATCAACGGAACTAAGGCATAGAAAAAAACTTAATCGATTGCCCTGCTCAGACATACGCCCTGCTGCTTCAAGATATACGAAATATGGCTCAATTAATAATGTTGCAACGTCGATATAGATGAGGGAATGAACTAGATAACTTCGGTATTAATTATTTTCACTTTGTCAAACATAAAAAGAGATAACTTTCAAAAATAGTTGGCAACAAAGGCAGTTTCATCGTCTTCAGGCTCCATGGCATTCTGGCAGGAGATCCACCTAAATGATTTGCTAATTATAGAGCAATCCAGACCTAACTTCTTGCATGAGTATCTTTCTGAGTCACAGCTATTCGACGTACAGGAGGACTTTAGAACTATCAGAAGCCGCAATGGAGGAAGAGACACATCAGTCATCATAGAAACCAAGACTATTTCCCTGTACCTGAGTCCCCACTGAAGAGGGCTGAGATTGCTATTTTCACTCCAATTTTGGAGTTGATGGTAGACGCACTGCAAGTAAAAGTTTACAGATACACGTGTGGGAGGCAAGTCTTAAAGATGCACACATTTTGAGGATGTCAGGACCTTCGTTTGGAAGATACAATAGTGAGCCGCGTTTAGACTTTGATCACTCTTGCATCCATAGATGGACAATAAAGCAGGTTATCAAGCACTACTAATCTTCTAATCTTAGCTCATATTTAGGAAAACTTAAGAAACTCTTCAAAACGCCTCGTTTTCCTTAAATATGTCTTTAACCTTTCCTTTCCCAACACCATGTACATGGAAAGTGATATCGCATCCTAGTAATGCATGGCAGGAAAGTATGGAATTATAGGGTCCTATTCCCAAGCTAGTTTTCATTATGTCTATTATTGTACTAGATCCCTAATTTGCAATCTTACGATTGCAAATCCCCTCTAAGAGTAATTAAAAACAGGTGGAACTTAACAATAAGGCATAGGTTTAAAAAAAATTTTTATTAAGATCCTATTGTTGACTTTAAACTCCGTCCTCTTTAAGATTTTCTGAAAAAAAAATTGGAGGAACCTATGACTTCATCGGTTAGTCAAACAGCTATTTCAGGAATCTACCTTGGCGGAATAGTCGCAGTTGCGCCGCCAGCGCTAGCAGTCTTAACTGCTGGAAGCAATGTTTTCAAAGCAATCATTACCGGATTGCTGTTAAAAGCTACCACAGATGGGCAATACAACAGTGCATTTAATGTATTGATCACCTCACCACGGCTTTGGCAAGCTATGCTCTATACAATTCCGATTGGGTGCGCAATCAGTGCAATTTCTGCTTTGGGATTTTTCTTTTCTGAAGGTCGGTGCCCGAACACCCAAGACCTCTTTGGAAGCACCGTAAGAGAGGAAACCTTAACCTGAATTCTGCTGGAGGGAAATGGCTGTCTGTGCTTTGATAATTGGTTATGACAATTGAAGTTGAAACAGCCCCAAAAAAGGTTTGGTCTGTCGGACAGATTGGAACTTTGACCCTCTTTGGGGGGCCCTTTGCTGGAACTTTTCTGCTGAGCAAAAACTATAAGGTTTTTGAGAATCACTCGGCTGCAAAAAAGATCCTACAATTAGGGGCCCTGTCTACCACTCTCCTCTTTACTTTGCTCGGCTTACTTCCAGAAGCCCTCTTTGAAAAACTCCCAAATTATAGCATCCCAGTGGCATACATAGTCATCATGATACAATACGCAAAAAAACACCAAAAAGCCTTGATTGTGGAACATTTAAAAACTGGGAAAAAGCACTCCCATTGGAAAGCGTTTGGGTTTTGCTTAACCTTCATGCCTTTAGCATTCGCATGGGGAATGGGAACCATCTTTATCATCACTTCTATTAAAGATTTAATTTTTGGAGGCTAGAAATGAAAACCATGCGTGCAACTGCTGCTGTCAGCGTTTACTTGGTTCTTAGGAAAGATGATGAGGTCCTCCTCCTTCTCCGGCAGAACACAGGCTTCATGGATGGTCATTATGGACTCGTATCAGGGCATGTTGAAGCAGGCGAGGCTGCAACCGATGGAATGATCCGCGAAGCGTATGAAGAAGCGGGCATTACTCTGCATCCTGATCACTTGCGGGTAGCAGACTTTCGTGGGGGCTTATTTAAGGACATGGGTCCTACAGTCATCAAAATAGCAGATAAAAGGCACATTACAGAACATTATGGAAGAACTGGTGAGTTTACCGAAAGGTTACGGTCAAAATAGGTCCTCTCTGAGTGCTTGACATTAACCCTCAATCCCTCGTTGAATACAGTCATTTGATCAATCAAGAATGGTTATGAGTAACGCATTGTAAAAACAAGGAGCACAAAGAAACACTAAAATAGCCGCAAGTCATTTCTGTTGCGCAATCACATAATATCTCAACAAGTTGTAGTATTGTATGTTTACCTTTTCGCAGGCCTTCTGATACAGAATAAGAAACATCCGAAAACGCAATGTCAACCGCAGATCGTTTTGGCAATGTGTTCAGCAGTACTGTTCTTTGTAGGTTTAATGCCGTGTTGTTCACCTTTTTCAGTCCATTACTAAAAACAAAAGCAATTAATTAATTACGTTAGAATAACCTGACATCGCCACGAATTCTGTGATCAAAAAGGAAACAAAAACGGTACACTGGAGTCAAACCGTTAATGGTAATGGTAGTCACATCCATAAAATAAGCAGAACTTCAGTCGATAATATTTTCAGCAGTTGATTTAGAGTCAAAAGTTTTGAATATCTAACTACAAAAAATTGTTATTAGGATGGCATCATTTGATGCATTCTAAAAAGTTTCGGCACAATACAATGCTATTATGACTTTGCGCGAAATCCTTCGTATTTAGGGTAATTTCTGTTCATTTTAAGTTTTAACGCCACTCCTTATTTTTGTATGAAAAAAACAGTTTTTCTTTCAAATTTTATCACATAGAAATAGTGTGTCCAACTGCGGATATAATATCAGGAACACTAGTTAAATTTATAAGTTTGTAAAATTCTTGATATTTGGGAGCTGGGGAGGTTCAGCTTCACCACCTCGTGATATTCCGAAGGGAAGTTAGACACTTAACAAAGAGCTAGAAAACAAGTTTGTCCACTGTTTTCTCTTTTTTTTTACAACAGACTACCCGAACTCCCGAATTTACAATACTAGTACCTGTTGGTGCATATCAGGTGTGTTTACGCATAAACTTATTATGAAAACTCCTATCTTGCCCATGAGAAACTTTTGGTACAGAGCTCTGAACTTAGCGCCTCCTAGATCCTACTACAACACCATAGGCGGGAACGCAATTTTGTTTGCAAGTGGTATTTAAGGTTTTTAAAATTAATTTATTTATAAGACGTCATGTGATTTATAACTAACAAAGTGAATAAGATTTTTAAAATGATGTGAACTGTGCGCACTATCTTTTCTCCTTAATATTTTCCAAAAATTAGCAACTTAAAATCGGTAGTACCTTCCTAACTGTACACGTGTAATAGGTTAGAATCAAAAGCCTTTCATGAAGTGGTTCGATCTGTTTATATGGCTGCTGATAGAAGGAATCCCTTGGGATGTATTGCCTTGTACGAGGTTTCTGGGAATTTTACCCTTCTCCTCCCTTGTGCACAGTTGCAATAACGATAGCAATACTGTCTAATTTGCCTTATTGTTACCTTTATTTGTAACGAAAATAGGGCGTGGTTCTTGCTATTTACTAGATGTAAAATGTCCTATTTACTATTTCCTTGGTTACTATGTATTTGTAATGCATTCCCGTTTTTTTCTTTCAGACTGGAAAAAGCAAAGGTTATGCGTTTGTTCAATTTAAAGACGATAGAGTTGCAAAAATTGCTGCTGAAGCTATGAATAACTACCTAATGTTCCATAAAATTTTAAAGTGTAAGTTCTTTTCTGGTATTGCCTTAGAGAAGAGTTTTCAGACACAATTTTGTAATGCCAATTTTTTGATGAGATGTGGAGACGTCCATTTACAATGAGGCTATACTAATTCTTAGATTGGGGTAATGCTAATTTTTTAAATCAGTTGAAAAGAAAATCATCTACAATTGAGATTTACGTTGCATCCATAGGTAGATGTAGCCAAAACCGAAGCTCAATTTATCAGAAATTAGTTAAAGTTGGCCAATCAGAAAATTTTAATTAGCTAGAATCATTGAAATTATGAAAATTATGATGGAACATGATCAGTCCATTAGCTGGCTTTAAAATTTTATCAAACAAGCGAAATTCAGTCACAAGTCTTAGTTAATTTTGGGTTTTGCAACGTATGTTTTTATATGGAAATTGGAACTTCATCAGAGGGAGTTAAGACTGAAACTTTTTTGCTGATTGTGTTTGAGGAGCGTTAGCAGATTAGTTAACAAGAGTTTGCTTGGTCCTGTGGTGAGATGCCAGTGGTCTTTCATGGGCTGAAAATGTTTATTTCTTTCATCGGAAATTTTATTTGCATCATATTTTTCTTTCGTAAATTCTAATTTGTCTTTGTGTTTGGCGGCTCTTCTTTCAGTTTTAAAATTAGAGAATGAAGCTGTAAATCTAGGGTAGGAAGAAGTTTGTCGAGAGCTTTGCGGCGATGAGAGATTTTGTTTTTGGTTTCTTCATCAATTTCTGCAAACGTTTTACTGTAGTCGTACTTTTGGAAGAGGGGGTCATATCCAAATCCGCCGCCACCACGAGGTGTCATGAGAAGGGTGCCTTCGCATGTCCCCTTGACTTGCTTTTGGATCCCATCTGGCGAGGCTAGTGCCATTGCGCAGACATAGTAGCCAAGGCGTTCTGAATCATCGACTTTTTCAAGTGCTTTGAGTAGTTTCAAGCGGTTATCTTTATCAGTTGATCCTTCACCTGCATAACGGGCACTATGGACGCCCGGTTCGTTTCCTAAAGCAGGGACGACGAGCCCCGAATCATCTGCTAAGACCCACTCTTTGAGGGCATGTGCAGCATGTGTGGCCTTTAAGAATGCATTTTCTTCGAATGTGCCACCCGTTTCTTCTGGGGGCTCATAGCCTGGGAAATCATGCAGGGTTAAAAAATCGAACTTGTAAAGCGGCTTTAACATCGCGCGAATTTCGCGAATTTTGTGGAGATTGGTGGTTGCTATGACAAGCTTCATCATGGATTGTACCTATTTCGATCCTATCTTAGACGTTGTCGAAATAATTCCGCAAGCTTGCGATTGTAAACTGTTTCCCTTGAATGCTTACTTTATCTCCAACTTTGTTACCAATCATCGATTGAGCCAGCTTAGATTCAAATGAAAGAATGTGCTGATCTGGATCGGCATCCCAAGGACCAAGTAAAGTGTAAGTCACTTTGGAGCCATCTTCTCCTTCGCAATCGATGATCACACCGACATTGACTTTATCGACCTCGACGTCGGCTTTAGTTAAAATGCGTGCGCGGTTGAATTGCGCGGACAAAGTTTTGAGCTCACTTTGCAAACGATCTCGTCTTTCAAGCGCGGCTTTAAACTCGGCATTTTCTCGTAAGTCTCCATGTGAGCGGGCCACTTCAATTTCTTTAGCATTTTCGACAGTTTCGACAGTAGAAATTGTATGAATCCGATTTTTGATTTTTTGGTAGCCTGCTTCTGTTGTCCAAATCGGGGTCTCTTCTTGTTCGGTTTTTTCTTCGTATTTTTTCCCGAGCTTTGCAAGGCTTGGATGGACAAGCTATTTTTAGTTTACATCTGGCCGGTGCTTCTTCTATTTTAGGTGCAATGAATTTTATTACAACTATTCTAAATGCACGGCGCGACCTTGCGATCACCCGCGAATTGCGCAAGCACCACCCGGACCTGCAGGTCGACTGGCTGGCCCAGGATCCGGTGACCCGGTTTCTCGAGGCCAATGCCGAAACCATTCATCCGGCGAGCCGCCTCATGGCCAATGAAAGCGCCCATATCGAAGCGGAATCCGGTGAGCATGATCTGCACGCCTTCCAGGCCATCCGCCGAATGGACGAAATCCTGATCAAGAATTTCATGATCTTCCAGGAGGTGTTGGAGGAACAGAAATACGACCTGGTGATTGCCGACGAGGCCTGGGATGTGGACCATTTCTGGCACGAACATCCCGAACTGAAGCGCGCCCAGATCGCCTGGTTCACCGATTTCGTCGGTTGGGTTCCATTTGCCGAAAACGGCCCGCACGAGGCGTTTCTGACCACCGACTACAACGCCGAGATGATCACCCACGTGGAGAGCCGGCCGGAGGTGCGCGATCGCTCGATTTTCGTGGGCACGGATGCCGATATCGTCGACATGTCGTTTGGCGAGGGTTTACCGCAAATGCGTGAGTGGATCCCCAGGCATTTCGAGTTTGCCGACTACATCATCGGCCTACATTCGTCCGAATTCGGCAGCCGCGACGATTTGCGGGCCGAGTTCGGCTACGATGACGGACAGAAGATCTGCATCGTTTCGGTTGGCGGCTCGGGCGTCGGCGGCAACCTGATCCGGCGCATCCTGCAGGCCTACCCGTTGGCCAAAGCGCGGATCCCCGAATTGCGGTTGATCGTTGTCGCAGGCCCACGGCTTGACCCGGCGCAATTCGACGTGCCCGGAGGGGTCGAGATGCGTGCCTTCGTCCCCAATCTCGACCGCCATCTGGCGGCCTGCGACCTGGCGCTCGTCCAGGGCGGTCTGACCACCTGTATGGAGCTTGCCGCTGCCGGCACGCCCTTCCTCTATTTTCCGCTAAAAAACCATTTCGAGCAGAATTTCCACGTCGCCAGCCGGCTCGATCGTTACAACGCCGGACGACGGATGACCTACGGCCAAAGCGGGCCGGAAGACATCGCCGAGGCCATGCTGGCAGAACTGGAGACCCCACGTATCCCACATCCTGTCGCTGCTGACGGTGCCGCGCGCGCCGCGGGCATGCTGGCAGGGATGCTCTGATTGCGGAGGGACAGACCATGAAACTGAACACCAGCCTCGCACGTGAAGCGATTTCGGCCGCTGCCCGCACCGTCCGCCGCCGGTATCGCATTCCACCAAAACGGTAAGCGGCCGTTCGGGTGCCATGGCCCCTGCAAGGCCCTGCACAGTATGTGCACTGTCCGCAACAACGGAAAGCGAGACCCGGTCGTTCAACGATTTCAGGGCCGAGAGTTTTTCTGGGCCTAGGATGTTGTAAGTAATCAGAATGTCGTTGAAACCGGCATCGGCGAAAACTTCCGCTTCGGAAACCTTCTGGCAGTTGATTCCCGTTGCGCCTGCTGCAAGTTGTTCGCGGGCAAGTTCGGGGATTTTGTGGGTCTTAATGTGTGGACGGAACGCGATACCGTGCTCGTCCATGTACCCCTGCACCCGTGCGATATTCGCCGCTAAAACGGACTCATCGATGATGGGGTGTGGCGTGGAGAGAAGGTCCACACGCTGACCGACATGCATCAATTGATTCCATCCGTTTTGGTTCCGGATTGCGCGTCTGAACCTATGCCATGTGGATCGGCGACGATTGGCCAGATGTCACGCGGTGCCTTTCGATAAATGCTGCTTGCCGGGTCCCTTGGATAAGCATCGCCGGCAGCACAATAGATTATCTTGCCTGCTATCTTCGAGAAGGAGGCATAGAAATGGTTGGTCGACTTAACCACCAAGATTTCTCGACTTAGGGGATCGATTCCGAGCGCGGTAAATAGGCTGGGATCGAAGCCTTGCGCCCTTGTCGAGTTGAGGATCACATCGATCCCTTGAGCGCTAACGGCGACGCTATCGCCCATCGGCACCATGCTCTCGCCGAAGTGCATTTCCGCGTTGGTAACGACGCGCTCAACACGAACGACCGCATCGATCGGATCGCCAATTCCCGGTCCCGATTTTGCGCCAACGCGAAGCGCGATTTCCGCGCCTTCGCCTGCCGCCATGCATGTTTGCACAGCAATCGGATCCCAAATAGTACCGACCGCCGCATTCGATATGTTCCGGCGCAAAAGTTCGGCTAAGAACAGCGTACCGTCGCCTGCTGTTCCGCCACCCGGATTGTCCCACATGTCGGCGATTACCACCGGTTTGTTCTGGCAGGCAATCGCCTCATCGAAGGCTTCCTCGATGCCAATTTGGGGCATAATGAAAGTGCCCCGTTTTTCGAATAACTCCATCCCAAGCTGTTTCGCCAACCCGGCCCCTTTTTCCGGCGCGCCGTCCGTTACGACGATAACCCTCGTTCCCCTCTCGGGGTGCCACAGGGTTCATGTCTTGGTCCACTCCTTTTTCTAATTTATATTAACGATCTCCCTATGTCTCTCCGTAAATGCAATGTGACAATGTATGCTGATGACACAAGTATTTCACATTCTGCGAAAAATATCAACGAGTTGAATGACACACTGAATAGCGATCTCGATCGGCTAAAGGAATGGTTACAAGGGAACGAACTGTCACTAAATGTCGTAAAGACACAGGCGATGGTTGTAGGTTCTCGACCAAACCTAAAAAAGATTGCTGACAATAAAGTAGAGACCCCATCATTTGTTATTGATGGCGCTGAAATTGACATCGTTAAAAATGTAAAATATTTAGGAGTCCACTTGATGATAGCCTCGTTTGGGATCGGAACACGAAATTATTATGTAGCAAACTGTCTCGTGCTCTAGGATTTTTGAAATATGCCAAAAAATTCGTACCTAAGGATACCTTAATCAAAATGTATCATGGCATCGTAGAGCCACATTTCCGTTATTGCTGTTCTGTTTGGGGAGGCTGCAGTGAAACCAGATTGCAAACCATACAAAAATTGCAAAATCGAGCTGCAAGAATTGTCACCAATAGCAGCTATGATGTATCCGCCTCAAATTTGATCAAGGAACTAAATTGGCCAACGGTTACGGAAATGATAAAATGCGAGACAGCTACTATTACATACAAAGCATTGTCAGGTCTTGCACCCGGCTATCTTTCAAACCTTTTCAAGAAAAACTCTGCGCGTGATATCAGTATGAATTTGCGAAATGCCATTGCCGATGTCCTTGTTCCAAGGATGAAAACTTGCAATGGGCAGAAAGCGATATCTTTCCGGGGTGCAAAGACTTGGAATGAATTGCCTTTGGATGTCAAACAAGCACCCTCTCTTAGCATTTTTAAAAGTATGCTGAAAAGTAATTTGCCTCTCTCAGGCTAACTCCATTGTTTTTCATTTATTTTTTTATTTTAGATTGTAAATATAGGTAATTTGTTAGTAATTTTTAGTAATATTGTAAAGTTTGGCACGGCCCCCTGTAAAGCAATCCTCTCGATTGACGGGGCCACCGTGTAAAAATAATGAAAAATGAAATGAAATGAAAAAATGACAAGAAGTCGCGGACTCGATTTAGGCCTGTTTTACTTCTGCGATCCCAGCGTTTGGCGCTAAAAAACCACCACTTCACCTTCACTTCACTTAACGAAATTTTTATAGATCTAGACCATTCCGACCCTGTAAAATTACCCACCGGATAATTCCTCTTAATATTTTCACATATAAAATTGAGTTGGCAAAGAGAAACAAAGGAAACTTAAAATAATTTTGTATAGGAATTCTGGCAAATTCCCGCAGTGTAAAATTTTTCCTAGAAAGTTGACCCCCCGGAAACTTCCCTCACCGCGGAGAATTATCCCCTCGGAAAATCCTTCCAACATAAAATTCACCCCCCCCCCACCCAAAAAAATTGTCTTTGTACTTTCCAATAACAAATACTATACGAAAACAATTGGAAAATTTCACAGCTTACAGATCTTTGCCCAGGGGCTGTGGTGAGCCATGTTATCCCTAAATGCATTGTTACTGGACTTTTCAACTATGTCAAACAAAATGACTATCTCAAAATTTTCATAGGACAACTTTGAAGAAAAACAAGGGTGGGAGGAGGGCTAGTTGCCCTCCAATCTTTTGTTACTTGAGTAGGAAAGTAGAATTTTAATTTTCGTTCAAATGAGCCCTTTCTCGATATTTTAACACATGTGGTTTGACACGATTACCCCTGGGAAAAAAAAAGCAAATAAACATGCATCCGTGATCTTTCTTCTGGCAAAAAAATACAAAATTCCACATTTTTGCAGATACAAGCTTGAAACCTCTACAGTTGGGTTCTCTAATTCACTGAATCTGAGGCTGTGATTTTCATTATGAGTCCATGACTTTTAGAGGGTGTTTCCCGCTTTTTTGAAAATATTCCAAATATTCTCAGGCTCGTAACTTTTGACATCTTGCGACCTAGACATCTCGCAATATTTTAGGACCACTGGGTCGACACGATCACCCCTGGAAAAACACACACACAAAAAAAAAACAAGAAATAAACATGCATTCGTGATCTTTCTTCTAGCAAAAAATACAAAATTCCACATTTTTGCAGATAGAAGCTTGAAACCTCTGCAGTTAGGTTATCTGATACGCTGGATCTGATGGTGTGATTTTGATTAAGATTTTATGGCTTTTAAGGGGTGTTTCCCCATTTTTTCGATCTAAGCCATATATTCTCAGGCTTGTAACTTTTGATTTGTAAAACTAAACTAGATTAAAGTTCTATATTTGAAGTCAGATAACAAATCGACTATTTTGATGTATCTATTGGCATCAAAATTCGAGTTTCGGCTACTATTGAGCCGGATCAATCCTGACTTACAGTTCGTTACCACGGTTAGAAAATTTTCACCCGACCACATCTGGCTGCAGCTGCTGGCAAAAATTCGTTACATCAGAAAACGTAGAGTATAACCCTTGACAGTTTAGCTGGAGAACAGTGAGCTGAGAGTCAGAGCGTTCCTTAGCCACATTACACATCTCTTCATATCGGCTCCTAGGTTACTCTTATCAAACATTAGGGGATCTGATTCATTACTAATTTCAAGATCAAAGACTTTTCCTGA
>JAAAKM020073195.1:104419832-104447389 GCA_010016025.2 Alatinidae sp. Z8VKAUB7J3
CTCTGTTAATCTTGCATTCCTTTGACCTGCTGATGAGTATGCGCCCCCCGGGAGGAAAGAACAGGAATTCATAACTTACCTCGTACTCGAGAGAGAGAATGGCTGTACTTTTTAAAAGAGCAGTAGACCACTTAGAAGTTTTCAAACCAGAACTTTTCTTACCATATTGAAAAAGAAAAAACAAATAAGGACGCACGAAAAGAAAAAAACAACTCTTTGGATGAACAGATAAGAAATACTTCAAGATTAAGCAAACGGCAAGTAAACAATAATATTCTTAGGGGGAGCAGTTATTATACTTTTTAATTACTATGTTTCATTCATTTCTTTTGCCACCATAATTTACCAATATTCTCTCCAAATCTTACCAGAATCAGTACTATAGCTGCCCCAACAACTCACCAAGTGCAAACTGTTTTATAACACTCTATGCTTCCAAATTTGATTCATAGGGATTGTCTGGCCCAACGCGGGGAAGCTTGAGTGGATCGTAGCAGTCATCTTGCAGCCTCATCCATGACGTCTTTGATTTCTTGGTTTCTAACCAAAGTTTGATTCCATTTTGAATCAGACACGTTTCTGACACTTTCTCATTCGTTATTTTTGACGTTCTTAGCTTACAGCCAAGAGATAATAGATATTTCCGTCTTTTACCGAGATCACGAGGTAAGTCCACAGACGCACTCAAACCACTTTCTTACCACACTCTTTCATTATTTCCAACCGGTCAAAATTTTCTAGACCAGCAAAAATCGGATCTGCGGACTTTTTTCGTTGCGCTCTGTTTCTAAGGGTCGGGCCGCTAGGGCCAGACGACTTGGAGTATGATGTTTTCTTTGAAATTATGTATACAAAACTGGTACGTACCTGGTTGGCATTAGCTGTTCCCAGTTTTGGGCCGAATAAGCTATTTACTTTCTGACAAAGCTCTTTGCCTTCTGAAAATTCTACGCCGTCGATAATAAGATGATTTCTTCTCTTATGCAGGCCTTTCATCGCAAGCGCCACCGAATCGTGTGGCTCCTCTTGCCGCCGTTGGCGATTGCCATTGTGGTCATCGCGGTGAGCAAGCGGCCGGTTTGGCCGGTTCAGGAGGCGTTTCCCGCTGAACCCGCGGCCGCAACTGGAAATCCCCAAGCGGAGTAAAACGATGTCGGTTTCTTATCGCGCGGTTGGCTGGAACGATTTCAAGAAGCGGTATGACCGCTTATTGGCGTTGGGCATCGTGCTGTTTCTCGTTGTGTTTGTCGTCGTGGGCTTAAGCGTGTGGCCAGCGGAGACGGCGGAGATTCTGGTGATGCGAGGGGTGGCGACGGCGGCGTTCTTCTTGCTCCACGTGATTCTAGCGATCGGCCCGTTGGCTCGTCTGAGTCCCGTTTGGCTCCCCTTACTTTACAATCGGCGCCACCTTGGGGTGTCGATGTTCTTGCTGGCCTTCATTCATGCTTTGCTTGCGGTGTTGATCTACCATGTCGGGAGTCCTGGGAATCCGATCGTGTCCATCTTTACCACGGATGCCGGTTGGCGAATGACCGCGTTGCCGTTCCAAGCGTTTGGATTTGTGGCTCTGATGATCTTGTTCGTGATGGCGGCCACGAGTCATGATTTTTGGTTGGCCAACCTGACGGCCCCGGTTTGGAAGACGCTCCACATGAGCGTTTATATCGCCTACTTGTTGCTGGTGGCCCACGTGGCGTTTGGGGTGCTCCAGTCTGAGACGTCTTGGATTTATGCCGGACTGATGGGGGCGGGGGCAACCGGTTTGGGCGCGCTCCACATCGTGGCTGGTTTTCGACCGATGGAGAACCCACGGCCACGGCGCCGCTCGGCGGATGGGTTTGTTCCGGTGTGTTCGTTGGGGGATTTGGAGGACGATGTGCCCTATGGCGCCACCTTGGCCGGTGAGCGAATTGCGATCCTGCGCTACGATGGGGATAAGGTGAGCTGTGTTTCCGGGGTATGCCAACATCAGAACGGACCCTTGGCCGAAGGGCGCTATGTGGATGGGTGTCTGACCTGTCCATGGCACGGGTATCAGTATCGGCCCGAAGACGGGCAATCGCCGCCGCCCTTCACGGAAAAAATTCCGACCTTTGAAGTCAAATTGGAGGGGGAACGAGTGTGGGTTCGATCCCGGGCGAATGCGCCGGGAACACGGGTTGAACCTGCACGGATTCCGGCGGGGCCTACGCCCGAGACCCCTTAAGGGTCATATTGGCTATCTTGAATTGTATATAGCCTACATAGTGATATCTCTATAGGTTATGTTGAGTTTGCTGTTACATCAATTTGAAAAGTCATAAATAGAAAATTCATTGCATAGGCATACATATCTAAGGATTAAGGGGAGTGGGGGTAAAGTTTATTGGTTCACCTTAATGAATGATGTTAGTCAAGTAAGTATTTTAGAATGTTTTAAAGTTGTTTTCAGAATTTTGTTATGTTTCCTTCTGTAGAGTATCCTAGAAATGCAGCACTAGTACCAAACATTGCTTAATGCCTTTTCAGGTTATGCTCTTTCCAAATATGATGACAATTTCACTAGTAAATGTATGCACACCTCCTTATGGTCCCATTTATGACACTATGATATAGGTCTGGACAAGACTTAAACAAAAAACATGTAGACAAACAAATTCTTGACTTGTAATAGCCTAGGCTAGCCTGTCTTATGTTTTCAATAATGCTATTATCATACTTACTTTTATTGTTATCTGCATTCATAGTTCATTTTAGAATGATATTCAATTAGGCCTACCAACAGATCTGAAATTCTTTTACAACCAGATATAGGCTTAGGCTAGTCTTAATTATTTTTGATTGGTCTAAAGACACCATTCACAGAGAAAACAAATGATTTTCATATATTTTCTAAACTGGCAGCAGAATACTGAAAGATTTATTAAAAGTTGAGCTTGTTGAGTTTAATCCTTTTTAATTAGTGTGTTTTGGACATATGACTTTACTAGAATTGGTTTCTAGCATGTTTGTTTGATATTTTCTTAACCACTATTCTTAACATGTTTCTTGTGCCAAAAACAAGGAATTAGGTGTCACTTTAGGTAAAGGGCTTTAAATTAGAGTTGTAAGTGAAACAATTATGATTTTAGAAAAGAGTAAAAATAGGTATTGATTAGTGTGTCATCTTGACCTTACCTCAGTTATAGAATCTTTTATGTATTTATGGTAAAATCCCCAGCATTTAGACAGTTCCTAACCCTGAACAAATATCTGGATCAGGATGTGCCTTTTCTACACATGAATGACAGGCTCCTAATCTTGGACATATTGTAAATGGTTTAAGCCAGTTCTAATTGGTTTATAATAAGGACTAAGCTAGTTGAGATTGGTTGACCATAATCTTGGAAAGCTTTTTTTTCAGCATTTATATTTAGAAAAAAATAAATCTAGTCTACCTATCCCTGGTGGATATTGCATCCAGAAGCACTTAGGGATCCAGAAAAGTTGGTTGGCCGTGCCTCTCTCTCAGTAATTTTTACTGGCACCCTCTTTCCCTGTTTTTTTCGTTTTTAAACTCTTTTTTTAAGAATAAATTTGTCAATTTGGTCAATTATTGGCACTTTTGTCACATTGCCCCCTTCTCTCCAAGATTTTGCTCTAGATCTGCCCCTGTTCAGAAGCCTTCGGCTGCTCTATTGTTTGACATGCCTGAATTACATTTATATTTGCAATCTGATGACCCTGGTCAAAAGCAGCTGCTTCATTGCACCTTGAATTGATTGATGAGTCGGTTTCTTAGTCCAACAATATTTGCAGTTGGAACCCCTAAAGAATCCTGCAGGAAATCCTGAAAATTTTGAATGATCTTGCTCTAAAATTAAAACAAATCCTTTAAACCTTGAAAAGCAAAGTGACTTTTTGGAGTTTAAGCTGCGGGGGCAGGTTGTCGTTAATGGAAAAAAGGTGGATGCCACGTCAATTCTCAGGAATTTTGGTGTCGCCTTTTTAAAAGATATCCAGTAGAATGCTTCGTTTCCAGTTAGTATGTACTTCGATTGTTGTCCATATCAGTGTAAAGGTAGCTCTCCAGAACGTCAAACAGGATAACACTGGCACTTTAACCTTCTCTGCCAATATGCAATTCTCCTTAATATTTCCCATTTTAACCCCTTGTTTGCTTAAACAGCCTCAGTGGAGTAGAAGGGTCTGTTTTGTTTTGTTTTTTTTTTTGGGGGGGGGGGGGAAGATTACCAAAGGGATAAAAACAGATAACTAATATACACTCATCCACGACCAAATGTTTCGGGAAAAAATGGATCCTTGGGTGCCACATGCGGCACCCAAGGTATCAAGGAAGAGCCAAGAGATATGCCTAAGGTTTGCTGCAGCCACGATGGCCTCTCACTCTAGTTTGATGTAGGCATTAAAGGTTGGAAGTTCTGCCTAATTGTTGCATCCCGTCTCATTGTTAAGCCTTCTCCTTTGACGGGTGGCAGGTAGGTTAATGACACATTTGGAAGCCTTTGGCTACTCGTTCGTTGGACATGTCCGAAATTCGTGTATCTTTGCACTTTGATGAAACTGGTTACAAGCGGTTCCCTCTTCACATATCGCATTGATTAATTGGTTCCAATTTTCTAAAAATCCTACAAAGAATCCTGCAAAAAAAGAAAAAGACAATATACAAGGTTGGGATGTATGCATCATTCTCTTTTTGAAATGGGGGCACAACTGAAAAAAACTGCCAAAAATAGGCAAATAATGTGAAAAATAAAATATATTGTAGAAAAATAGCAAGATTCTCGAGATTTTTTTTTTAATTTGGTTCAGGCTTACAATTAGACCCCCCCAGTGTTTCTGTATTTTAATATAATTTACTTTCTTTTGGGAAAAAATCTCCTCTTTTTTTTGCAAATATACTTACTGTTCTGGTTCTATTTTATTTCTATCAAAGATAAAATATGTCCTAAAAATATACTTTTTTCATTCTTTTGGCTAAAACTAGAGAGCCTCTTTACACAACACTTATGGTAAAATTCACTTTTTTCAATTTAATTGCCCAATAAAATAATTATTTATTCTTCTTACATAATTTTATATTCTTAGCTACATTTCCATTCAGTAAATAGCATTTGAATCAATGCTTCTCTTTTTGACTGAACATTCCAGAAACATACTTTCTTGTTCTAGTATCATCCTTAGCAAGTTTTGTTCAATCAACATCTAGCTCTTCTAATTTGGTTAATCAATCAAAATATGCTCAGTTACTTGCTGTCATTGAGGAAATGGGAAAAGATGTAAGGCCAACATATGCTGGAAGTAAAACTATTTCAGAGAGGTTAAAAAGAGGCATTGTCCATGCCCGAATACTTGTTCGTGAATGCCTCATGGAGGTTGAAAGAAGTGCAAGAACATAAATTGATTCTTTTCTTTTTAATAGTGCTAAATAGATGTGAAACTTTGAAGACTTATCAAACACCATTAACTGCTGATTGTGTGGAATTTTGCCCAATTGGAGAATATACTGATTTCTTTGTGTGTGGGAATTACCAGTTGGAAAATGGAGAAAAATCTGAACGAATAAGGAAACTATCCCTTCATAATGTGTCAATGGCTCCCTTAGACCCTATTTGCTCTGTGGATAGTGATGCCATTTCAGCAATAAAATTCATGAAGTCACTTGAACAACCAATATTGGCAAGTGTTGAATCGAGTGGTTATTTTCGACTTTGGGCTGTATCAGGTTTGGAAATAAAATATATAGCTTCAAAGCAACTTTGTTATGACATTTTGCTTTCATGCGACTTTTATGCTATGAAGCCTGCTGTTAGTACGTCATCGGGAGCACTAGTGTAGTTAGATTTTTCAACAGAAATTCTTGCAGTTAAAAGCAGTATCCACCCCTTCATTAATTCTCAGAAAACAACATTTGTTTAGTGCCAAACAGAACTCTTTATGAGAACAAAAATTATGAGCCAAATCAAAACCTGTATTAATTCAAAAACGTTGAGAAGTTAAATAATAAAAACAAGTTTTTTAACCAGCATTCTCAAAAATTTCGTTGAAAACATATAGGAGAAAAATTGGAATATAATTAGCAGGATTACTCCGAGAATCACCTTTAGACAGCACTATAACCTTAGCCTTTGAAGAAAGCCACGAGAAAGCCAAAAAAAGTAAAATGAATATACGAATTTTCTTAATATGCAAACTAATATAAATATGTTAAATGGAAAATTAATATGCAAATTAATATGCAAATTTTGCAAAAGAAATCAAAAGAGCAGTTATAATAAACCAAATTATCCCACGGCTGATCAGTCAGACAATAAGTTAGTAGACCCAGCTCAGTATCAACAAAGCGAAAAAGGGAAGATTAGATGGTGATGCTATACGCTGCACTTGATCAGCGTTTAATATCAGAAAAAAAAAACAGAAAAATTATCAGCAATATCCCTAACCAGAACCGAATTATCTAAAACATCTAGTGACGGAAAAGTATTATTAATAAGAGACACATACGTCTCAGTAACTTGGTCTGGTACGCAAACTAAAGGTGGAGTTCCCGAAGAGAGCCAAAGCCATGAATCAGAGTTCCCTAAGAAAGCCTAGAGAGCCAGCTCCGAAGAGAGCCCGAAGGAATCCAGCAGGTTGAGGTTAAAATCCCTATAGTGATTAGTTCACAGGAATGGTTTTGGACTAAGTCCAAAACCTTCTTCCACAATTTTCATAAAAAAGGGAATAGTTCTTCTAGGGGACGGGTAAATTAAAACCACAGTTAAATCCTTATCAGCCTTCTTGATCAGAAAATAACGAAAAAATTATCACGAATATCACTAACCAGCATTGAATTATTTAAGACATCTAGTAACGAGAAAATATGAAAGTAACGACCAAACTAAAGAGCGACCCGGCTCAATAGTAACCAAAACTCCTAAAAATGAAATTTTTATACTAATAGCTGCATCAAAAGAATCACATTTTAATGCTTATTTTAAATATATAAGTTTCATCAAGTTTAGCCTCACCCATCAAAAGTTAGGAGAAAATTTACCTTATTTTAGAAAAAAAGGAGAAACAACCCCTAGAAGTTATAGAACCTTAACGAAAATCAATCGTCAAATCCCCATAGGCCCGTCACCCACCTTGAAAATATTCTAATTTTTTTTCATTTTTTATTTTTTTAGAACGTTAGGGAGCATCCGATTATTTTGGGTATCCTTATAGAGCTCTTGACTTTGGGCTGAATAATTCACTAGTTGAAGATGAATGAAAGCAGTAAACGTAAGTTTTTCAATGTTGACTTTTGTCTTTATCATCTAAATGCCATAATCACATTTTTTAATATTAGAATTTTCAGAATATTCAATGCAAAAAGTTGAGAGATTTTTAAGGTAAGCAATCATTTGTTCTTTAGTCCTTCTAGTTTGTAGAATCTTCTTCAGATATGCTTTATATGACTTAAAAGTGCTTTCTCGTTTTTCATATGTTTTGTGCTATGGATAAACAACAATTTTGAGAAGCTGAATATCTTTTGGAAAATAGAGTGAACCCAACATTGCAGGATAGATGTCAAGGAGCACCTTTACTTTATGCGGCTATATATGACAGACTGGAAATTTGTCGACCACTAGTTTCAAAATTTCAAACTAGTTTTGTTCCACCCACTAGGAATCTGGAAAATATTAGAATTTATTAAGTAAACTTGATATGATAATTGGTGGGATGTGTTGCCAGTTTCTTTTTTTGGTCAAAATATTAAATTGGACTAGATTAAGAGGTACTTTTGAACTGGCTCTTTATTAAATTGGCGTGTATGTGGCAAAATTATGATGATACTAGCTTTATTTGTAGTTTGATTGGGTAAGGTGCTTGTGCTTGAATCAACACAAGCTATGTACTTCTTCCTGGTGCTAGGAGGTGGTAGAGTTAGTAGGTTAGTAGGTGGTAGATGCACCCATTCCATTGGGTGCAGTCAAGGGTCAAAAGAGCATCAATTTCAAACCAGGAGGGGTTCCATCAGCAGCCATGTTGTCTAAACGCACCAATCGGTTCAAGGTCGGATTTCATGATCTAACAGGATTTTGACCTGCCTCCATGCCTTTTTTCCGGCCTGGAAGTGGTTTTTACCAAAGTGCCTTAGAAACATCATGTTATTGGTCCTGCAAAAAACATGGCTGAATCAGGAGGCACTTTTGTTGCAAACGATGGTTTCCAGGTGAAACTTGTGTTCGAAACTTTGTCTTAGTATTCAATTTGGAACTCAGTTGCATGGATTCAGTTCGAGTGTCTGACTGCACCTACGGGCAAACAACTTTAGAAAGAAGATTACCAAACATGAACTTTTAATACACAAAAAAATGTCATAGAAAGGAAACATTTTTCAAATGAAATCAAAGTGCAATTTAAAACAAACAGGAACGATCTTAAATATGAGGGGGGCTACCATCCCTCAGCCTCTCGCTTCTGATGCTACGTGCTTTCCTAAAATATTTTAGAGCGGATAAATATAGCCAGTTGGTAAATAAATGTGCTTTATTTACTGAATGCCTTTCAAAACATTTAAACTTAAAGTTTCTTATTTAAAGCAAATGCAGAAAAATAAACAGACTTTAGAAAGACGACTAGCTTTTCATGTTGACAGCATATTTATTTGATTTTAAACAACCTTTCTCAGCTAGTGAATCAGTTTCTTTAGTCGTCTTATTTGATTAAAATGTTTTACGCTTTTTGACTTGTATTAGATTATATCTTTCATTCAGAAGGAAGCGTACGCAAAAAGCTTTCAAAATTTAATTAGGAAATAAGTAAAAACGTTTGTTTGCTTTTTTACTAAAGAGCGTAGATTCCGTCATTGTATTTGTATTCCTGAACTAAATTAGCACCAGGCCGATGATGAAAATTCAAGATAAAAATGTGAAATATATGAAGTAGACAAGAAGCTTCAGTCTGGTAACCTCGAGCGGTTATCTTTCAGTGTTTTCTAGCATTTAATGTAACAAGCTTGAATTTTTATCGAATATTTATCAAGCGTGATCAGCCACAGTATTATAAAATAATTAAATTGGTTACATGAAGAGCATGATACCCAAACTAACTATCTGCTCATAAACAAGACACATATGGCTATACACTACATAACATAATATAAACATCTTGGGAACAGACGCGAGCGCCTCGCGAAGCATCTTAGATGTTCCATGAGAATATATTTGAATGGTGATTCTCCTTCCTAATCATTCCTGTGGCAAAAATCCCGGGCCTCGTAGTGCAAAGCAGATATGAATCACCTGTGCTACCACAGGTTTTATACCGATCAGCACTATAAAACAATTTTTTCTAGTTTTATATTGAGTTTATTTCACCATATTGGACGTAGATTATACTAAGCAACAAGTGTAGCTTAGCAGATGTTAATTTCTTTCATTGTTTATTCAGCATTTTTTCATCTATTTACATTATTTATATCCCATGAAAATTCTAAGATAGGCAATCGGTTCCTCATTGTCTAAAACTCTAAACATAAGATTTCACCCTCCCCCTGAAAATCTCTCAGTTTTAATTTTTTTTTTTCTTTGAACAAACTACTTTGATAATGCGTTACTTTTATAAACGCTGGGTCTAAAGGCATTAAATATTTTAGTGTTTGATAACCGATACTGTTGATATTGATAAAAATTAATTTAAAAAAAAAGTTTTTCTGAGGGAAGTAAAGAGCGAAGTTGAAGCTAAAAACGGACAAAAATTATTACTTCATAACCTATCTAATATATATCGATAAAACTGGTACAAATAAACCAACTGATTATGTTTCCCTATGTTTCTAGGATTATAGAAAACTAGTGCTTTACTGAAAACACAAAATAATATAGGAATTTAGGTATAGTAAAAGCAAACAAATTAAGGACGCTTTTAACAGAATAAAAAAAAACTCCAAAGTAGAGTTGCTAACCCTAATTACACTAAGGTTTTCGGCATTACTATAAATTTTAACAAGATAACTTCATTAAATGTGATTACTATTGATTTTTGCTGTAAGGTTACTGACCTTCCAACAAGTAAGGTCACTAGCCTTACTTTTAACAAGGTTGGTAACCTTATTTAATGCAGTAATGACTAACATCATAGGGTTAATAGCCCTACTGTTAAAAAGGTTAACTACCTTATAAAAAGCCGTAACAAGCAACATTTTTCACAGTTAAGGTTACTAACCCTGCCTGGGATTAAGTTACTAGTCTTGTTGCATGTAGCATTAATTCGTGTCTTTTTTAACAAGTATGGTTAGTAATCCAATGAAGGGTTTAGTTTTTAGAACGAGTCGCAATTGATGCCAAGGGATAGCGTATATTACCTCTGAACAAGGCCGTATCCAGAAAGGGTATGAGGTTTGACCTCCCCCCTCCCTAGAAATGTTTGTCCAACTCTTAAAATGTACCAAAAATAAATATAACAAATTTTTAATGCGTTTTTAAAGTTTTTTGTACCCCCCCCCTGAAAAAAACCTGGGTACATTCTTGGTCATATCTTATTTTTTTGTGAAACTTGTAGTGTACATGCAAAAACTCTATACATCCTAGCAATCGCTTCAATGCATTTTCCTAAATATTTTTTTTCCTAGATGCTTCGCAAAATTTTGTATTTTTTCCAAAGTATGTCAAAGTCTCTTTTCCTGTCGATAAAAGTATATACAAAATAAAAGTACATACCGTCGATACAAAAATAAATTTTTTTATATGAATATCGTTTTTATCTATAGGTCTATATTTGATGAAATCCTCCTGTAAGTAATTACAGCCAGCCCCAAGTCTTTATAAAGGAAACGGGTTTTTACAGTTATATTCCAACCTAACTTTACACAAATTTATACAAAAAGAGACAAAGTTTTTATTTGTTTGTTTTGATTGCCCAAGCTAATAATGATCCCCAGATTACACAACGTTGATGACATCAGAACGCCCCCGGAGACGAAATATTTTTAACAAACTGCCCCATAAAACTTGGCTATTGGAACGTAAGAAAAGTAACATAACTATCGAAAAGTAGAGATTTTATGAAAGAAATTCATTATTATGGTCTGTATATACTAGTACTCTCTGAAGTTCGTTGGACTGGAGCAGGCTAACAAAAGCTGTATAAGGGGTATACTATCCTGCACAGTGACCTCGAGAATAACAAAGTAGCAGGTGTGACCATAATACTCTCCAAAACAGCCTGAAAGGCTTTGATAAATTAGACATCCATTAACGATAGGATCATCACATCTCGATTTGCGGGTATTGATGCAAAGCTAACCATAGTAGAATGCTACTCACCTACAAATAACGTGGAAAACGCAGTAAAGAATGGCTTTTGTGACACCCTTAAAGTGGTGATAAAAAAAGTTCCCAGTCATGATCTATTTTGCTTTTCTGGTGACTTTAACTCCAAAGTGGGGAATGATAGATCCCATTGCCGATAGGTCCGCTCAAGCAAAGGAATTGGGGAGCTAAATAAAAACAGAACGCTGCTAGTAGACTCTGCTCTGAAGAATGATCTAATAATCGGGGGCACCATGCTTGCATATGAAATAATCCATAAATATTCTTGAAAATCTCCTGACAGGAGAACGCACAATCAAATTGACCGTCTATAGATAAGCGGAAATAGAAGTCCAGTCTATGAGATGCGAAAGCCTTATGAGGTGCTGACGTGATGTCTGATTATGGCTTAATGATAGCGAGGATAGCATTGAAGCTAAACACCACACAGAAGATCAGGCCCAAATTAAACCCAATCTTCGACACCTCAAGGCCTTCCACTGCAGTAGTCAAAATGGGTTCGTCGTTACACTTAGGGCAAATATAAAGCCCTTCTCTTAGATATTGACTATGAGTTAATCTGGAACATCATTTAAGATGTTTTCAATTAGACGGCTACCGCTGCGCTGAGGCACATCAATAGACCAAAAGACCAACGAATATCAAAGAGAACCTGAAACCTGAATGGTGAGACGATGTCCAGTCTGAATTTGTTGGTAGCCGGAGTGATCAGTTGGACCATTGCAGGCATCTTTGCTGTGGCCGCGTCGCATAAAGTCAGTGTCTGGCCACGTTTTTGTGCCTCTCTTGCTGCGTATCGTTTATTACCTGATGTCTTGGTTAAACCGGTTGCGGCTGTGCTCACGGTTGCCGAAATTGCTACGGTTTGCCTGCTGGTGTTTCTTCAGCCTGTGGGTGGTGTATTTGCGGCACTGCTTTTCTTCGTTTATCTCGTTGCCATTGCGGTAAACGTTCTGCGTGGACGCACACATATAGACTGTGGTTGTGGGGACACGCCCACACCCATCTCAAGGTCGCTGCTAATGCGCAATGCGGTGCTTATTGCGCCGTGCTGCTGGCTGTTCCTGGGTGGTCCGGCGCCGTTGTCGTTGCAGCTCAACGCGCAGTTGTTCAATGCCGCACTGGCCGCCTCCGGTTGGATGCTGGCAGCCGCCATCGGTTTGTCTGTGTTGTGGTTACTTTGTTATTTAAGCGTGGATCAGCTGCTCACTAACAAGGGTGTGCACCGCCGCCTGTGGCCGGCAACGGAGCAGGGCTGATGGATATTCTAGTTGCTGCGGTAATTGTGTTGTGGGTGTTGGTGCTGGTGTTGCTGGTTGTAGTGTTTGCGCTGGCCCGCCAGGTTGGCGTGCTGTATGAAAGGGTTGCGCCTGCCGGAGCGTTGATGGTTAATCAACAGGTCAAGGTTGGTGACACTGCGCCGCAGATAGCAGTGGAGACACTGACCGGGAAACGTCTGCACACGGCGTCCGGTGAACGCGGGCTACTGTTGTCTTTTCTAGCCCCTGATTGCCCCATTTGTAAGAGCTTGCTGCCGGTACTGAAAAACATGCAGCGAGCGGAAAAACAGGTAGACATATTGTTGGTCAGCGATGGTGGTGACCTGGCCGAGCACGAAGCCTTTGTGGCGGCCGAGAAGCTGGAGCAGTTTGATTACACCCTCTCAGAAGTTGTTGGCCGTTCGTTTGGGGTTGGCAAGCTGCCCTATGGCGTGTTGATCGACGCTGGTGGTGTGATTGCCTCGCTGGGCATCGTCAATTCCCGGGAGCACCTGGAAAGTTTGTTTGAGGCTGAGCGTCTGGGTATTGCCTCCATACAGGAAGATCTGGATCAGGCCCGACCACCTGGTGTTGGTGTGACTGAAGAAGGGTCGCCGGCAAAAAAAGAATTCAAGTCATTATGCCAAAAGGCATAATACTACTCTTTCCTCACTTCAATCTTTCGAATTGTGTACATCTTATTTTCCATATGTGATCTTGTTTGAGTGGATTTCCTTTAGCGTATTAAATGTTTTATATTTCCACCAACATGATCTATTGATATCTTTACCTCGTAGAGGTCCATTGCGGAACTAAAGTAAATTTAATGACTACACTAGATGCAGTTCTAACTGACAACAAAAGGCCATGAAATGAAACCACAAGCCACTTTACTCGCCATTTTTACTGCTTTTCACATGGCTCAGGTTAATGCTGACTATGATGTCTTTGGGCCTCAGAGACAAATGATTCATCTTGGTGTGCAAGCAGTTCTCACCTGTAACGGCCTATTCACCTCCAACCGCACTATCGAACAGATTAATGCACAAGAACTGCGATATATTCCCGGCAAATTTGCTGTAGAACCATCAAAAATGGTGGAAATCAATCGTGATCTGCGCGCTGTAGCTATCAGTAACCCATCTAATATAACGATTCGCGCGGTTTACCGCGATGGTATTGGGTGTGTCGTGTTGCGCCCGGATCAAGACTTTACCGACCTCGAGTCGCTTCCTTCTATCGATTTAGCGCCAGCACCATCTGAATACGCAAATACTGATTGGCCGATGGGGGACGCAATCAAGCCATATCAATTTAACACTGTTGAGCAAAAACAAGCGATTGAACAAGTCGCCAATTGGGCATTTAATAGGCCCACAGCGGAACAGGATACTTTGAGCCTGATAGTGGTTCACCAAGGTCAAATTATGCTGGAGCGCTACGCCGATGGTATTAACCTGCATACAAAGACCAGAACCTGGAGCACCGCAAAAAGTGTATTTGCCACCCTCGCCGGCATTAAAGTAGACCGCGAAGAAATGTCTGTGAATGGGTCTCTCAACCTGGAGTGGTCGCCAAAAATCGCCGCTTCGGAAACCGATCCTCGGCATAAGATAACACTGGGACACGCACTACAAATGTCATCAGGCCTTTATCCCGTCGACAGTTTTAACATGGAATATGCCAATGGTTCAGGCCTGTCTTATTGGGCCGGAGAAAGCTCTGCCGCTGGCGCCGTTAATAGAGGCCTGGTAAGAGAACCTGGCACCTTTTGGGACTATGAAAATTACGACACATTACTTGCGACGATGTCTTTCAAAAACACCTTTAAATCGGTCGAAGATTATCACGGCCACACCAGGAATTGAACTCTCGCCCTTCAGACCAATGATTTTAAATCCAGCGCGCCATCCACTTGGCTAGAACGAAGTGGGCTTCAGGAAAAATACAATAACATTAAGAGCAAAACGCATTTCACCTATACTGTGACCCTGAAACCTGACTCTTTTTAGATTAACGGCATAGAAATGCTAAAATATCCAAGTAACTTTTAAATAACTTTTTTTTGCCGATAGGTTAGGATAGATTTCTCATATCTACTAAAAATTCGAGTCTGATTCTTTGCGTGTTTTTCTTTGGTTGTGTCCACATTACATACTTGTCCTTGAATCAGCTTATAAGCGTTAGTGATCCCTAGCATCTAGCAGTTTTGTCCACCACAAGGGTCAACAAGTGAACTGAGGCTTATGAATGATATCCAATCATTGGCAAAGTTAAAAAAGACTGGGATAGGAACTACCCCTGCCTGATTCCATAATCCTCAAAATAGTGACGAGAGGCCTCTGTTAACTGGAATTTGAGTCCTAGACTGAGGTTTTGTGGTCGATTGATTATAATTAACTTCTCAGGTACTCTATCATTGGCCATAGTTTTCCATTTTTCCTCACAAAGGTAGGAATTTGGGGATTGGAAGACCCCCCTTATGTTTTTTATGCTTGTAAATTACCTTCCTAAAAATAAGAGCAAATATCACAAAATTGACGAATTCTTTTGTTATTAAATAATATAATATTATGGTTTGGAAGCTGTTTTTATTAATTGAGCTGTAAAATGTACTTAAACATTTCTTCTGTGCTTAAACATATAAGCAAAAACAAAAAACCCCAGAATTTCTTCTAGAAACTCCAATAGCTCTAGATTAGAACTAGATCAGGGATTCCAGTCTTTTTTGGGTTACGGCTCCCTAAAAACATGAGATTTTTATTGCGGCTCTCCTATCCGTGGCTTGTCATAATTTTTGACCTTCTTGAGAAATTAGAAAACCCATCTTTCTAAAAGTGACTATTCATTTGACAGTGAAAATTTAAAATACATACTGTTTTTCTTGGGATCACATAAAATTTGTAATTCCAACTATTTTGGTAATTTTCATATTGAGTTTAGACTGCCTCCATGGTCGTGACTGTTGCGGCTGGTCATGCTGCAAATAAATTCAATAAGGTTTCTACACGCGTTTGAAGTGTACTTTGATTTTGTTTGGTTAGTCAAAAATGAACGAGCAAACTTTACGTTGTATTTCATAATCTTTGGCGTAAGTCTGTTAATCTTATCTGTTAATTTTACGGAAAAATAATTTACCTTTAGTATAGATGAAGTCTACGATGTTGCAAACCATCTCCCTAAATTATGAATACATTTTGTATTGTAGGTCACTGCAAGTAGATCGTAATCTATTTTGTGTTTCCAAGTTAGATGTTACTGGTGACGGTAAAGATGAAATAGTCGCATGTGCATGGGATGGCTATACGTATATTGTGAACACGGAAGGGAAAACCGTGCGTTTCGCCTTTGGCCAATCTGTGAGTTCATTCTGTGCCGGAAATTTCTCGGTTGATCATGGGGGAAACTCAAAAGCCCTTATCTATGCAACTTTTGAAGGAAAGATTTACATTTATTATAATTTGAATGTCGAAAGAATGGATCTTGTGACGTATAAAGAATTATTGAGTGACAACAGTGTATCACTTCTAAGAAGTCTAGACATGGATATAAACAACAGTGAAAAAATGAAAGAGCTTGCTAGTTATTTGTTGTATAAATATAAGTAATAATAATATGAGGTTTTGTTACATTTCGAGTGTTTAATATTATGTCTCAAATATTAATAAACTTCACTTTAGGGAATACGGACGAGTCTCCCTACGGAATTCACCCCAATAGTACTTTGCAAGTTCAAGTTTGCTTATCAGCTGTAGCCTATATGTAAAATAACAAAAAGACACTCCTTCCCTTCCAGTTGGCTCCCTGGTTCGAAAAACAGAAAAACAGGAAAGATATCAAACAATAAGAAAGGAAAAGTGTGACCTGATACTACTTCTCGCTGGTAATCAACTCTGATCAGATGATATTAGGCTCCACAGACTCAGAAAAAAAAATCACAAATAAAAGAAAGAAAGGTAATACCGCTCACTTGCAACCAACTCATAATATAGATGGAAATAGTTTCAAAAAATGAATCTTTCCACGTACAACAAATGAACACTTTTCATATAATACATAAATAAATATAGTAACTGGCGCTGGGTGGCTTCGCTGCCAAGCCCCGGCATGGCTATATTTGATTCTCATTGTCGCTTGTCTTCTAATTGAGGCTGTTGTCCCAGTGAATCAACAGGTTTAAACCGGTAGGGTTTATTTTGCTTATTTTACTGTAATTTGTATCACTGTATCTGGGGGGTTAATCCGCCACTGAAACTGGTTTTTTTTTCAAAATATGGGCTCGGAGTTCTGGGTAGAACCGCCATGATGCCAAACAGGCAGGCGATGCCGATCACCGCATACAGATAAGGTGAATCCACTGAGGGTTCCAGACAAAACATCACCGAACAGACAACCAATGCCACCACAATAGCAGCGTTAACCAGACGTTGGGCGCCAAAGACTACCGCCGCACTGGTCATCACTTCCGACAGTTTACCCCAGGCCAGAATACTGCCCGTGAAGGTCATACCGCCGATAACAATAGACAGGAGGATAGTAATGTCGGTGAACGTGGTGTTACCGGCGCTGTACAGCGCCGCCCAGCCCACCAGTAAACTTGCAATGCCGCCACTGCCGTTAAACAGCGCCACCATCTCCGGCATGCTGGTCATGGCAACTTTTTGCGCGGTGATGGCACCAATAATGCCACCGACCAGCGCCGCTACCAGAATCCAGGTAAACGACAGAATTTCTGCATTGAACAAGGTCACCGCAACAGCAATAAGCATGCCCGTCGACGACAACATATTGCCGCGTACGGCGGTTGCCGGTGAGCCCAGCTGCTTCAAGCCGAATATGAACAGAGCCGCGGCAACGATGTACCAGATGTTGATCAGCTCAATACTCATGACTTACCTCCCGTCTGGTCGGTATCCTTTTTCTTGAACATGCTCAACATGCGGTTGGTGACCAGGTAGCCACCAACCACGTTAATAGTGGCAAACATCACTGCCGCTGCGCCAAGAATTGTGGCCACTGCGTGTAATTCAGAACCCGCAGATATCAGCGCACCCACAATGGTGATGCCGGAAATGGCATTGGCGACGGACATCAGCGGTGTATGCAAGGTGGGGGGCACCTTGGAAATAAGTTCAAAGCCCAAAAAGATGGACAGCATCAAGACTAAACCGAGTAATACAGCTTCCATGAATCAGGCCCCGCTATAGATGTTTTTTATTGTTTCGTTCACCACTGCGCCGTCCCGCGTAATCACACAGTTCTGCACAATGTCATCTTCCGGGTCGAGGGTGAGCGTTTTGCTCTCTTCGTCCCAGAATTCACTAATCAGATTGAACAAGTTATTCGAATACATTTCGCTGGCGTTCCTGGCCACTTCGCTGGGCAGGTTACCCTGACCAACCACATTAACACCGTTGATACTAACAACCTGGTCCAACTGTGATCCTTCAACGTTACCGCCGGTTTCTACCGCCATATCAATCACTACACTACCGGGCTGCATGGCCAAAGCAATTTTAGCTTTCTAAATAAGAAGAACTTTTGCAGAAACATTTACAAAAAATTATAATAGCAGTAAGTGGTATGTTACTCTGCTCCTTCGTGCCTTTTTAAAATTATTAAATTACTGTTTCCTATCATTACAATTGCTCGCAACAGCTTTTTTGTTACGATTTTATTACTTGTTGACAATTATTTGAGTTTTCGGTTATTTGGCAGACAGTAAGTTTTGTTTTCTAGCTCACATTTTTAATTCACTAAAGCAATTTTAGTTTTCTAAATAAGAAGAACTTTTGCAGAAACATTTACAAAAAATTATAATAGCACAGAGGTTGCGTTTCAAATCACATCAAAAAATATATTCGAATTTGTGCGTGTGTGTTTTTGAGTGTCCATTGAATCCTTCGAACTGGCAAATATTCAAACCACAGAATGGACAAAGGCTATAAGAAAAAGAAAAAAAACTCACAAATAAAAAGTTTTTCTTGGTCATAAATATAAATCATTCAACCCACTCTAACAGTCTCAATACGATAGGCATATCTATGTCAACAAATAGTAAGATGGCACTGACGTAGCATCATATCTATCACAATGAATAATAAGATGAAATGAAATATAAAAATTATCCAAATGCATGTACATAAGTCATACATAAAATCAAATGCATGTGTATGTTTTTGTGTAGGCATATGATTGTTCGCCGTTGACAGTAAGCTAAACTTATCAAAAGGAAAGCCTGAAAATTCGAACGAAATAATTTTGAAACAACGAAAATAGACATTAGCCGGAGAAATACAAAAAAAAAACAAACTAAAGCAAATCTGAAGTCAGTAAAAATACAATTACAACTAAGACGTGAATAAATTGGAAAAAAAGGGAGGGGGTATATTTCGTCCATGTAAACTCATGTGAATCATTCGATCCATTCTTTTTTTGATCTTCTTCATCTTCTTGTTTGGAGTCCTGCGGCAGATCTCTGCAGCTGAGATCTAACTCCAGATCCTATATTAACAGGCAAAGATCAATCACATTTCGCCACAGAACAACAAATGTAGGATCTTTTTGCTAAAATCGTTTGACTTTGTTTCAACACTTTGTTTTTCGTTTGACTTTGTTTCAACACTTTGTTTTTCGTTTGACTTTGTTTCAACACCAACTTATCAAATATTGGTAGTGGATGGTGTGGGTATTTGACAGGATTGTTAAGCTATCTTGGGTCTACGCATGCATTAATATGATTATTGGGTAAAATTATTAAAATTTAAACACTTCAAATTATTAGTTAGGTGACTTACCTATAAGCACATCTTAGAAAGACCAATTATGCTGTATTTATCAATTTAGTGCCCTAAAAGCATTTATCCGGGGTTGCCACCCAATGAAAAAAATCACTACATTATTGACTAGAAATCACTAGAATTATAGTACTCTCTATCATTGTAATCAGTAATTTTTTTTTTCTTTACCATGTTCTATACAGGCGTGCCTACAGGAAAGGGGATAAAAATATCCCCCTTAGATGTGAGAAAAACCTTTATATTGATGTTTTGTTTTTTCTCAAGTCGAAATTACCCTTGAAATTTGAAAAATGCTTGTTTGTATCTGTATGCATAGATCAAAATAAAGTCTCTACTTCTTCATTGTTTTTTTTCCGCATTAGTATCCTTGGCCCGATCCAAAACCCTAGTTTTTTTCAAAAATTATAGAGACTATTTTCTTTTTACTCTAGTTGAGCTAGTATAATTATTAAATAAATAAAACAAGTTTTTCAACTGAAAGTAAGGAGCAACATTAAAACTAAAAACGAACAAAAATTGTTACGTATATGGGGGGGTTCGTCCCCTCGTCAATACCTCGCTGTTTACGCTAAACTTCGAATTTTTTTTTCTAATTCTTTAAGAATGGCCCCTTAATCACAAAGGCCGTTTTATTAGAATAAACATCTCTCTCGAAACTACTAAAAACTTCAGCGTTAAGAGTGAGGTATTAACGAGGGGGTGAACCTCCTTATATACGTAGTACTTTCTATTTGATTCAAGTTTTAATATTGCTCTTTACTTTCAATTGACAAAATTTGCTTTTTCAATTCAATTTCTGATCGTTTTTTGGAAAATAATGGGAAATCTGGCACCCCCTGCATGGAAAATTCCCTCTTCCCGTTAAAAACTCCTCCATGGAAAGATCCTCCATCATATCTCCTTCTCCTCGACCCTCCCTCATCAGAAAAAATTCCCCTGAAAACGTCTGTATACTTCCCAATAACCAATACTATGTGTAAACAATGAACAAACTTCATAGCTTGCAGCCCTTCTTCCGAGGACTGTGGGGGATTAAATTATCCTCAAAGACTTAGTTATTAGATTTTTCGACTATGTTGAACAAAATGGCTACCTCAAGAGTTTGATCGTGTGACTTTGGAAAAAAATGAGCGTGGGAGGGAGCCACTTTTAGACAAGCCTGATTATAGGCGCTGGCTGGCACCTGAGACTTTAAGATCTCTTCTACACCCACCCAAATCTGATACTTGGTCTTTTGGTGTTTTACTTTGGGAAATCTTTACGCTTGGTCAGTACTGTTGATTACTTACAAGGTTTATCGAAACTCTTGATTCTTAGGGAATGATATAAGAAAAACTATCCATCCTGTGGAACTGAATATGCTCAATCTAAATTTCTAGTCAAAGTTCAAAGTCGAATTTAGTCAAGTCAAATCTTGAATCCCTACTCAAAGAATCCTCATAAAAGGAACATAAAAGGGTACAAAATGAACATGGTCACCACTCTGTGGCAAGAACCAATTGTTTTGGCCGCAAGAGACCCATGTGCTATTAGGCGCACTTTCTGAGATAGCTAATCAACTTAGAAACTATCAAAAAATTGTTTATTTATTTCCTCAGTCTTGGAAGCCATAATCTTAATTTTAGAACCTGGTAGCGCATTTTTTTTATAAACATACGTCCAAGTCGATGCAAAGTAAACACTTAGTTTTCTACACCTAGTTTTGATCTTCGTTTGGCTGAGTTGCCTCACCTGAAGCGTTCTTAGTTTATGTAGAGTGGTGAATAGCTAGCTAAGCACCAACTAATAGGGAGTGGACTCGGTGAATCTTTCTGTTATTGGAGGTGCCAAAAGCATCGAAATGTGCACTTGTAGGCTCAAATTTCTAATTTCATAAAATCTGGTCCTAAACCAACTTCATGTAGGTACGGAAGAAGGAAAGAGGATAGGAGAAGTCCCCTATAACCGAGGAATATCTTTGAACCAAGTCAGTAATTCGGATTATATTTCCCTCTTGCCTCCGAAATATTTAAGTGTAACATAAAAGATTACATTCATTTGTTTACCTGCACAGAAGGAGGAGGAGCTTTAGGGAGTCCTTCACAAAAAAAAAATTTGAAGAACTTCCCTTGAAAAATGAGAAAGGACCCTAGTTTACATTTTTAGTATTTCAGACAACTCCCCTCTCCTTTCCCGAATGTATTTCAAGGGGTGAATTTTTCAGAGATGACTAAAGCCTTAGAAACATTGTTGTTCGAATATTAAACATGAATGTAAAAAAAACAGATTTGTGGGTGGGGATGCCAGGAACCTTCATCATATTTAAAGGAGCCACTGATTAGACAGTTTGTATTTAAAACTTTAAGTTAAAACTTTGCGCACATATGCTCAGTTGAGGTCAATGATGTAGGGATGTAATACTTTTGGAGACCAAAACTCTTACAAATTGTCATGAGTACTGAGCCACTCCTTATTTATCTGTAAAACCAGGCTCATCGTGGATTTAGATGGCTGCAGCTTGTGTATGACTTGCATTAGTGTATTCCTATCAACTTGTGAACAATCAAGCCACGCAGACTTAAGGGTAGAACCGTTTTGAAGCTAAACTACCAAAAGACCTGAACTGGGGCTGCATATATTTGTCCATTGAATTGTATATACCGTGGAGGATTTTTATACTTATTCGGTACATGCCATCCTATCATATTTCAACGATTAGTTATCTATAAATCAAAATTTTTACAGGACAATTTTCTTACCAAAGGCTAAATCTGGACTGAATTTCAAATTTTTATTTTTGTGCTCCACATTCAAATCAAGATTTAAACATTTGAATTGAATATCTGAAAATTTCTAGATTTAAAAAAAAATGTAATTAAAAATCTGCCACGGGTCGGAACCCTGATATATATCTATCACAACAATATATATCTCAATCACAATATATCACAACAATATGTATCTCAAATACAAAAATAAACACATAATTATTTTTTTAAGGAGTATTTTGAATCCTATGCTTAGTTTGAAGCGCATACCAACATACATCTTTACTAGAGTTCATATATTTTTTTGACGATTTTGGTTTTTATTTGAATACTTTAGGATTAATGGAAGAGGAAATACTAATGAAGAGCTCTAAAATGCGTTGGACTACAATATCACCGCTATTTACTAACCAAATACCATAAAAATAACTATTGACATTTTTGTACCTCTAAGATATTGTATATTCTATTACATGTATATTATAGAATATTTATTACAGAATATCTATTGTATATATATTAAAATAATATCAAAATGTCGAAGCACCTAATTAACTCATTTCCGAATCACCAAATATATGGCTATGGATTGACCCCCTCTCTCTATTCTCAGTGCATTTCACGTACTGAAATTATGTGACTTCTCCTTCTGAGAGTTCTAGTACATGGATAGTAACTAAAGCATTTTTTTCTTTTCCATTTATGCTCAAGACTGTAAGGCGTTTAGGGTCTTTTGACCAGTCTCAGGTGCCAATTGAACTTACCTTTGTATCTGAAGTGACATCTGTCGAAATCCTGCGTAATCGAAAAAAGCTCAAAGGTTCGCTTATTTTTGTATGCGTCTCTGATTTATTTATAATTTTAGACTCAACTATTTTGTACATCTTCAATTACTACGTGCATAAACTTGGCATATGATGCCTTGAAAGTTGGCCATATTTTAAAAAAGATTACAAGGTTTTTCAAATTTCCAATCAATAAATGATACTCCTGCTCAGTTCCTATAACCCCCCCCCCCCTCCAAAAAAAATCCTTCGTCTTTACCAATTAACTCATTAAATTATTTGCAGGAGTACTGATTAAATTAAAAGTTATGCTATAATAGCTTATTCCAAAGAATATTTGAAATTACATAACATAACCTCCTACTATAAAAGCTCTGGGAGATATAATAAAATATCACTACATATACGAATAAAGCACAGCAAATTCAACTAGAATCCCATATTTTGGCTCTTAATAAAAAAAAATCCACTTCGCATTCACACTCACACGCTCTACAGCTAATAAAAAAAGGGTATATCTGTCTATAGCATAAAATTGTTTAACTTCGTAAATCAGAGGCTTCTAACTGACCTTTTAAGGGTTGACGCTAATATTTTGGGAGCAAATTTAAACTGGAAAACATAAACTGTGTATCTAAACATAAATTTTCTATTTTTCACTTTAAGTATTTATGTTTTTTTACAACAGGTACTTCTTAGATAAATAAGTTCTGAAAAAATTTGAAGATATATGGGATGCTTCTATCAATAGTGAACACTTTGGAATGCTTCAAAAGTGCTTTGAAAGCTTCACCATGAATAAAATGGCCGAAGTGCAAAACTTGACTGTAGCTCTTAGGCTTAGCTCTTCTGAGACTCTTGGTTCGACCGAGGCCTACTATTGGCATATTTTTCCTAACGTTTTTCCGCTCAAAAAGTATCAGTTTCAAATTTGCCATTTAAGAATGGTTGATAATCAACCAGGACACATACTTTATACTAATTTGTCGATAAGTCTATTTAAAGGGTTGTTCAGAGGCTGTTATTCCTGCCAAACTGCAAAATACAGATCTGTTTTCATTCTTTAAACTAAAAAAATTAGTCAATTTCATTTTTATTATTGTTTGTCTACTGCTTATATTGCTGTTTATAATGTTTCTTTGTATAATGGAGCTTTTTCTTCAGTAAGACAAGGGAATGCTAAAACTAGTAAAGAGATTAACCCCCCCCCCTAAAAGAGTAAAAACTTGAACGCAAATATATACTATGTTCTTCAAAGTACTAGACCTTTAATTAATCGTTATTGGCTAGTTTAAATGTGGCGTTCCAAAATTAACCAGTTTTTCTTCCTTTCTGCTTCTTTTTTGCTAAGTTTTCTTTTTTCGGTTTGTAAATTGTATCATTACGTTGGTTTCTCCTGAGCTTATTTGATCTATATTTTGTTTTAGTAGTCTGTTACGAGAGGAAACTGACGTTTACCTCTGATAAGTAAATGACCAACACTATCTAGCCCTGTCCAGCCAGGTCATAAAGTTAATTTTAAAAGCCAAGTAGAAATTTTACTTCCAATTATGTTTCATTTCTCATAATTTGTTTTACCCCTACTTTTTACTTTTTGTTTTAATTTTTGCTTTCACTATTGGATTTAGTTCAAATTTTATTTTCAAATAAATGTAATTAAAATATTTTTAAGCTTGTTGTGAGCTTTTCTAACTGCTGGGTAACAATGCACTGTAAAAACAGTTGCTTCAAGAAAAGAGAAATGCTGTTAACGGTTTTTAGTAAGTCTAGTAAAAATAAGTCTGCCCAACTGTTTGTCCGTCCTGTTTCTTCACCGCGTATATTGGCTCTTGTTAAACCCAAATGAGGTGAAAATGGCAAAAATTAATACCCAACAAGTTTTGCTCAGGAAAAAGTGGTTCTATTCAGCATAAAGAAATAAACCACTAATGCGCAAGGATGATCTCACTAACTTAATCCTATCCTTAGTATCTCAGGACTCAAAAGAAAGAAAATTCTCAGCTTCAAATTATTTCTAAGGCGTTTTAATTCGTAGTTACATATAGTGGAAGATAGGGAGATACCCACTGACGACTCGTCTGAGGGACCTCTACTCGTCTGGAGAAACTTTGAATTCTCAGTCTTGTATGTTGTTCGTGTTTTGACTCGTTCTGTTGAAAGAATCTTCACAGTCTTAAACCCGTGGGGCTTAGAGGCTCGAGTTGCAGAAGATTTTTCTAGTGATTAGCTATTTGAAAGTAGGATGAGTATATTATTAAGTCCTTTTTTCGTATTCCTCTTAGAAGTGTTTGGGCCAATTTTAAGAGAGGGGATCCCCTTCTCCCATGTACAAGGGCGGTCCAAAATTACCCAGAATCAATTGCCAAATTTTTTCAAAACTCTCTGACGCCAATTTAACGGGGTGTTATTTTTAAGGAATTTTAGGCCAAGAAGACTTAGGGATATCAACCCTACGAACTCCAAGCCGATGAGGAAACGAGCATCACCACTGCTGTTAGAACCTCCGTGGTCACGCCTCGTGAAGTGGTTCTCAGTCAACCGACTTATAAGAACTGACCATGGGTTATCGCTATTCAGGATTCTAGGAGAGGTTAGCCATAATCATCTGTTGATAAACCTTATTTCTAGTTTTGAGAAGATTTTATGACCTCGGTGCATTTTAAGCAATAAAATATTTTAGGCACTATTTTTGCTCGACAAACCGGCCCATCTTATCCAAGCTGTAAATGTAGATCTGAGCTCTATTTATTTAATTTTTCTAGAGGTAGTTTTCAGTAATATGGTGTTTGTCATTAGAAAATGACGTAAACATGAGTTTTTCATTACGAACATGATGGACACCTGAAAGTAAATCTATAGGGCCACATTCTTCTACGGTAAGCATACTTTAAATTAATCCCAAGGATGGAATCCTAACCCCCTCCTTCCTTTATGCAGGATTAACCACATTATTACAAGCTACTGAAAGATTGAGTTTCTCATTCGTCTCAATGACAAATTTGACATATTACTGTGTAATAAATGACAAAAAAGGGGGGAAAACCCTGAAACATCAAGTGATCTTAATGAAAATAAAATTATCAGATTCAGCATATCAGAGAACCCTACTGTAGTGGTTTCAAGCTCCTATGTACAAAAATATGGTATTTTGCATTTTTGCCGGAAGAAAGATCGCGGATGCGTGTTTATTTGTTGTTGTTTTTTTTCAGGGGTGATCTTACCAAACCAGTGCTCTTGGAAGATCGGGAGAGGGCTCATTTAATAGGAAATCAGCCCCCTCCTACGCTTATTAATTTCTCTAAGTCGCCTGTTAAAAAATTTTAGATAGCCACTTTTCTCAGAATAGTCGAAAAACCTAATAACTATATCCTCGAGGATGACTTGACCCCCCCACGGTGCCTGGGAGAAGGGCTGCAAGTTATGAAATTTGCCCATTGGTTGTTGGGAAGTATACAGATTTTTCTGGTGGGGGGAGTACATGGGAGATCTTTTCATTGGTGAAGGAAATTTTCCATGGAGAAGGAGCCGGGTTTCCCAGAATCATTTAAAATAAGATCAGAAGTTAAATAAAATAAAAAGTTTTATCAACTGAAAATAAAAAGTAATATTAAAACTTAAAAAAGATCAGAAAGTATTACGTATTTGAGGGGGGTCGCCCTCTACTTAATATCTCGGTCTTAACGATAAAGTTTTTTATTAGAACTAGTAACGGATTGTTCTGGGTACCAGACTGACTGACCGAATTTATAACAGTAGGCTATAGAAAAATTGTGTTTCCGTTCCACTTTCAAGGGCTACAATAGGAAGGTTGAGAT
Organism: Alatinidae sp. Z8VKAUB7J3; assembly: GCA_010016025.2. Lineage (NCBI taxonomy): Eukaryota > Metazoa > Cnidaria > Cubozoa > Carybdeida > Alatinidae > Alatinidae sp. Z8VKAUB7J3. Next base: position 104,446,518 of record JAAAKM020073195.1, read on the forward strand.
GACTAGGCCACGTTCTGCCTATGAAGGATGACAGATTGTCAAAGATTGTCCTTTTTGGCCTACCGTCTAGGGTTAAACAAAAAGCAGGTCGTCCACAGCTGGGGTGGGAGGATGTCGTAAAGACAGATTTAAAGGAAACAGGAACTTCCTGGGAGGGTGTAAGGAAAAAGACTTTGAGTAGATTGGGACGGAAGAGGAGCTTGCTTGGGTTTGTTGACCCCGGTGGCTTGGTGCGGTGGTGAGTTGTTAGTAGTAAATATATATAAACAATTTGCAAATATATTCTAGAAGAAGCTCTATGCTCAAGGATTTTTCTATACAGTTAGAGATACTTCAATGAAATTTCAATATTCGAAAATGACTATTTTGTAATATAGTATTATGCATGGACGGATGAATTTTTCATTAAATCGCGTAAAATTTGGATTTTGAGAGTGAAACTAGCCGGCTGAGATTATCGTTACTGAAATAAATGAAAGAAAACAAAAGTATTCACTTTCTTAGGAGGATTGATTTCTACATACTTGGAACTTTATTACCACCCTTGGAATGAGCACCCGATCTACAGAGAATTTGAGGACCCTTCCCCCTTCTCCCCTGTATCCAAGAAAATTGTGCGAAAACTAAGTTAAAGTGTCCAAAAGTTAAGATATCTAGACTTTCAATAATAATTATTAAAATTTCCAGAAATACTCTTTAATCTTGGCTGTTCACCTATTTATTATATACCCTTTAATTTCAGATTGGAAGAAAAGATCTGGAAATGATGTACGCCCACTTATTCCGAGAGCATCAGGAGCTACAGCGTAGTCATGCCGCTACATCTATAATAATTGGTAAATTGCCAACTAAGGAACGACGAAGAAGATCAG
>JAAAKM020073195.1:104447399-104461355 GCA_010016025.2 Alatinidae sp. Z8VKAUB7J3
AGAAAGTCCTAAGTGGGATTACACTGGTGAGGATTTTCAGAAATTTCTTTTATGCTTTGCTTTCATAAGATTTTTGAAACCAAGATCATGCGTGAATTTATTGGTTGGAGCATTTAGCCTCTTTCTCCACCATCCTCTCTCTTTTCTTTTTCTCTATTCCTTTCTCTTGTCAGTCCTCATTAGCATTCTTCTGGTATTTGTCAGTATCAATACATTTTTTTGGCGATCTTTAGGCATCTGTCTCTTGCAAGATGTTGCAGGCTAATGATGTCATGGATTATAAATGCTATTCACTATTACTACTAACTATTACCACTCTTACTAATGCTCTCCGCTATTACTACTTATATATTACTACTGTTGCAGTGGTAAGCCATGTCATCATAATATCTGTGTTCAGCCATTGGAAATTTGAGTTGAGAAGCTGGGAAGGTGTCATGTATTGGAGCTGGTCGGTTGGAGGTCTGTCCTTTATTGAATTTTGGTTTGTATTCCTGTCTTTCCAACAATATCTCGGTATGTTTTTCTAAGGCTGTGGCAATTTTCAGAAATTAGCAGAAGAAAAAAAGACATATTCTGTTGTTATGGTTAGAAACTGCCTTGCCTCGTCTTACGTCACAATTGGGATGATCAATGGGCAACAAGTTTTCACTTTAATTTTGGTAGAGATATGTTTCTGTTTCCATATTTGTGACAGGGACGGGCTTTTGTGCTGGTTCAGCTCATTTGTCGTTTAAGATTATTTAAGGTGATTTCCGGAGGTGATGTGACTTCCAAGTAAAGAAAGTTGTCATTCACTCTGTTTTCTCTGTTAATTTTCATTTGTTGGGATGAAGGTTAATTTCTTTTTGTACCCATTGCGTTTGTTTGGAAGGTTTTGTGCATATTCCCCCATGTTTACCTGTCATTGAGCAGTTCTTATGTAGCAGAATCGTCACAGCTGTTTCTTATGGTTCCGGAAAATGAGATGTTCTGATGCGCTGACTGCAACTTATGAAAGAGATTATCGACTATCTCGTGTTCTACTTTGAGGAGTTCCGTCGCTAGTGTCAAGAGCCTTATGAGGTTTGAAAGCTTTTATTGTCGTCTCTGTTTCAGATCCTAGAGGAGTCTAAACTAGTGATGGTTTACATTTTTGCTGAAACGAGCAGTCCATCTTTGAAAAAGAACAAAGTTGTTTTATAGTTGAATTAACAGCTTTATTTCCATTTCGACCTTGGAGATTATGGGATTTAAATATCAGAATAGTATTTATACCAACTATTGTTACAATGTCATTATTAGGATAATTACTAGCAAGAGATCAATCTCAACTTTGGAAATTATATTGATCTAAACACTGGAACAGGATTTATGCAATGTGTGGTTACCGCGATGTGACGCACCTTTCTAGGTAATTTTTTTAAAGTTTCGAAACAGAAAAAATAAAAAAAAAAAACGAAAAAATTTGTAGACTCTATATCAGCAAGAATACTCTCCTCTACTCTTTACAATTTCTTATATATTGTACCATGCATGCCCAGGGCGTTTTCCACGGCGTGCACCGAGCTCATTTGGTAAGCAACTGGGCAAATACCACAAATGCGCGCTGTTATGTCCGGCGTTTCTTTAAAATCGCGGTCTCTTAAGAACGCTTCGAAAAAGCGAGGCGGTTCAAAAATTTTTAATTTTACGTCTGCAACCGTTCCTTCTTTAATTTTTATATAAAGAGCTCCTTCGCCTTCTACACGGGCAAGGTAATCAACTTTAATAGTTTTGTTTTTATTTTTCATGCGATTCGCTTTCTTTGCGAAAAGGTTCCGCGTAAGCGTTAAAACTTCGAAAGGCAAGCGAGATTTCTTCGCTTGTTTTTCCTAGCCGTTTGAACTCTTGGCTAAGAGCCCCTGTGTTTGGGTTTTCTTTTGGAACGTAGCAGGCAAAGCAACCTCTATCGTAAGATGGGCATAAGGCGTTGCAACCTGAGTGGGTTACCGGTCCTAAACAGGGATCTCCTTTGGAAACCATGACGCAAACAATTCCTTTTCGTTTACAATCCACGCACACACTATGCGCAGGAGTGACGGGTTTTCTTTTGTTTAAAAAAGCGGAGATAACTTCTACCAACTGAGCTTTGTTGATTGGGCAGCCCCGAAGTTCGAAGTCAACTCTGACGTGATCCGCAATGGCCGTAGAATTTTCTAATGTTTCTATATAGCTTGGGATAGCGTAAACGATAGAAATGAAATCGTTTACGTCCTTAAAATTGCGTAGAGCTTGAATGCCACCGGATGTGGCGCAGGCTCCAATTGTTACAAGAAATTTGGAGGATCGTCTGATCTTATGAATTCTTTCTGCGTCGTGTGGTGTAGTGATGGAGCCTTCAACGAGGGATAATTCGTAAGGTCCTTTTACTACAGCGCGTGAGGCTTCGGGAAAATTAGCGATCTCTATTTCCTGGGCAATAGTTAGTAATTCGTCTTCGCAGTCTAAGAGGCTTAGTTGGCAGCCGTCGCAGGAGGCAAACTTCCAAACCGCTAGTTTTGGTTTTTTCTTTGCCATTTTAGATATCTCGTGTTTCAAAAAAAAGTTTTATTTTATTATAAGCAAATACAGGACCGTCCTTGCAGATAAACGTGGGACCGAATTGGCAGTGACCGCAAAAACCAACGGCGCACTTCATATTTCTTTCAAGAGAAGGAGAGAAAATTAAGAAGGGGTTCTATTGAAAACAATTAATTTGGTAGGGGAAAAAAAAAAAAAAAGAAAAAAAAAAAAAAAAAAAAAAAAAACGCTTCGGTTTCTCTGGCACACCACTACTCGAAAGAAAGACGAATTTTAGAGGTATTGTAGATGCGGCAAAAAAAAAATTGGTTTAAAAGGAGCTAATTGTTAACTATTTCTTTGAACGAAGAAAGATGATATAAGCAGATTTTGGAGAAAGACAAAAACTTCTAACCGTCTTGAAAACCAGAGCGGATACAGAAATACAGACTGAACAAAGCGATAGCACTTGATGAGTTTAAGAGTAGAGCTCACGAATCTCATTTGAATAAATAGATGAATGGTTTATTTCAAAACATCGGCTCAAATAAGCCAAATTTACCAAAATAGCCCAAAAAGCCAAATAGCTCCAATAGTTGCCTTCTCATCGGACAAACATAGGGATTCAAAATAGCTAAAACAAAATTCATACTGTACACAAGTCAGTCTAATACTCAGGTAAAATAATTAGGAAAAAAGAAAAAGAGACGTATGATTATTTCTTACCATTCCTCACTTTTATTTCAACTACCTTTCATTATTAATACCTTTTCTACTTTTCTTCTAATGATTATTTCTTACTTCTACAATCTGCGTGTGTGGTGCCGCCGGACGAACGAGGGTACAAATTCCCCAAGGGCAAGTCAGAAAGAGATACCAAATACGCCAGTTTTTGTTACTCGTTGTTGCATTTAGCTCTTGTTACTATGTCTAATTTAGAGCCAGTAAAAAGAACGTAAAACCTGATTGCTTCTTTGTAAGAATTTGTAAGCAAGTAGCACTCCAGTGCTACCGTATTAAAAACTGTACTTCAGATGTATTAGTTTATTTTTGTCATGAACAGCCCCGCTTCTTTTTACCCGTTGCTGAAACACCCTATTCCTTCAGGGCAAGTCAGAAAGAGAAGCCAAATAGCACATTTTTGTAACCCGTTGTTGCATTTACCTCTTGTTACTATGTCTAATTTTTAGCCAGTAAAAAGAACGTAAAACCAGATTGTTTATTTTTTTAAGTGAATTTTTTAAGCAAGTAGCACTCCCGTAATTCCGTACTAAAAACTGTATTTCAGATATATTAGTTTGTTTTTATGATGTAAAAATCCCGCCTTTTTTTTACCCGTTGTTGCATTTATTCCACGTTGCTATGTCAGATTCTTCATGAAACCTATCATTTCAAACATGATGCAAAGCATCTGAAAGGAGAGTCCACCCATGGATGGCTAAACCTTTACCTGTGGTAGCTTATTCAGAAAAACTTAAGGGACCTTTGTGTAAATACTATGTCCTGTTTCCACCCACTCCTCCAACAGTCAAAGAAACTTTAGGCTCTTTAATGGTAAGACTTTTCACCAAATATAGAGGTATGTATGTATATTATAAAAGCTACATGAACTCCTAGTATCTCAAAAGTAGTAGCAGTACAGAGTAGCATCAGTTACTAGTAAAGCATTCCTTTAAACTGTTTCAGTAGACATACTGTTACAAAATTCTTATCAGAAGACAACTGCTGAAAATAGAGCAATAATCAAATCTATTATTTCTGTAATAATTCTCTCTGGTATTTGTGATTTACCCCCAAGAGAAAAGAAATCAAGAGATAGAGTGTTCATTGATTTACTCAGCTTGAGAATAGCACCAGGTACACAAAACTAAAAATCACTTAGGAAAGAGTAAAAATGCTACATATATTTCACTGCAGGTTCAGAATAATCCCTTTATTGAGAAGAAATTGCTCAGGAGGTCAAAAATGCATCTTTTTGTTCTGTATTAGCAGACAAGACAGCAGATATAGCCAGTAAAGATCAACTCTCCATGGGTTCCCAATATTATGATGAAAATCTAAACGTCATTAAAGAAGAATTTGCTGGATTCAGTCTTCTTGAAGCCCAAGATGTGGCCACAATAGCAAAGCAAACTGAAACATTCCCTTATAACAACAGATTGGATCCTTAGAAATATGTTGGCCTGGGACCTGTTTGATGCAGCATAATGATGGACAAGGAAGGTTGCATTGAAGCAATTCTGAGGAAAAAAATTAAGAAAGTGCAGCATTTGTCCACTAAACATTCAGATGAAACTAATTAAGGCCATATCTGACAATTTTTTTCAAAGGCGACTAAATGGGATATTAAAACTTGAAGTGACAAAAAATTTCTAAGAGTGAATAAATCAAACCTGCAGAGATTAGAAATGAAAATAAAAAACTGGTTTAATTTTAAAGATACACATAGTAACAGTAATAAGATTAAATTCACTGTTATTAGCCCCCCCCCAACAACAAAAAAACAACAGCTTCTGGGTTTTTCCTCTTTGGATGCTTAGGTGTGTTTTTAGATACAGGAACCCTTTGGATCTCTTCTTCCTGTGATATTCAGGGCTAGTGTTTAGAGTATCTGAGCTACAGGGGCCTCGAACTCACTCCCAGAAGCAATTAAGAAATCAAAAACCTTAAATAGTTCCAAAAATGGTATGAACCATTTTTAATAAAACGTTTGCACAAATATGACTTTTAAACTTGATTAGGGACAGTGGATATTTCCCTAATTGCACTGAGGGCCCTGCACATGGAAAATTCAGAATGTACGATGTGGAACAAGTAGATCTCAAAAGTTAGTTGGAAGCCTAATCAGCTACTATAGAGTAGGGTCAAGAGTTAATAGTAATTTTTGTTTTTTTATTAGCAGGCCAATAAATTTCCCAAGGTTTTCTTTTAAGTATCCTTTTTCCTTTGTAGTTTTGGACATATATCCAACAGATATGGAATCAAGTAGATCTCAAGAGTCAGTTGGAAGAGCCTACTCAGCTACTGCAGATGAACAACCATTCTCTGTCCCAAGACCTCTGTCACTGCCAAACAATGGAATTACTGTCAATTCAAGTATGATACATTAGCCATTTTAATGATTCAGACACATTGTTATAATGTCTTGTTTATCTAATTCTCAAGTTTAGGTGCATATATTTTATTGCAGTTTAAATTATAAATTTAAAACCAGATTAATTCTTTAGGCCTGCCAACAGTTTGGTCTAATCTTTTACTTTTCTTTTTGGGAAATCTGCTTGTTTTGGAATTTACAAGTTCTTTAGATTCAGTGTATTTTGCTTAACCTTCTATATATGTTTGCGAGGTCTGCAAATCCAATAGCAGGTCCCATTCATCTCTTTGAAATTACAGGAATACTTTAACTGATTATTGGATTATTTTAACTATATTCAAAAAAAATATGTATCAGCCTGTTGATAACAATCAGCGTGCTGTAAGTAATAATGACATCTTTTTAGGATCAATATCATCACCCAATAAATTTTGGGTTCCAAAGCAGGAGAAAGGGAGCTATTAATAAGAGCATCTTAATACAAAATTCTATACCAATTTCAAACGCGCTCTCAATTTATTCTGCTACCGACAGTTTTTGCGTAATAATTTTTACTGTTTCTTTTTACCAAATCTGGTTGTTTTGTGGTTTCTGTACAAAAGTTTCTTATGTTTAGGAACTGTATCTAATGCAAATTTTTATGCTAAATTCAAACAGATCTTCAGACTTATTCTGGTTCTCACCATTTTTTTTTAGATATTTTTTTTTTACCAAATGCTATATATCTTTTATAATAGAAGCAAACTTCACCAACTTCACAATTAAACACATTTTACATAATCAAACATCCTGAATCCTCCGTTTAAGTAACCTTACTTCGGTCAGACTTATTGCGAGAGCAGAAGACCCGGGCGCCTTACGATATTGCTTGAGCAAAGGGCCAACACAGCAGTTCACGCTCCTCCTCCATCCTATTGGACGACTTGCTTATCGTTTGGCTCTAGATATTTGGCCCCAAAGGACCCCTATGTTTTTTTTCTATGATGAGCACAAACGATGGCACCCGGAAGGTTCCAACTGGATGATTGAACTAGGGATATTACACACATAAAGATTCCACCCAATCCAAGTGGAAATCCCAATCCTAAGTGAAATCCAAGATTCCACTTAAAATTTTACGGAGAATAACAGCATCTCTACAATTGCAAACAACGAGATTTTACCAGGAGAAAATTATACCCAGAAGATCGCATCTGGAATATTGTTCTTAAGATAATGGCACCAGCGGAATATGATCAAAATTGGTAATTGGTATAGTTCTAAGGATTTGGATTGAACCCATGGCCCATCTATATAGACCTGCCACACCTCTTTTTGATCAAGGTATGGCTCTGGAATTGTTCCAGACTGGCATGATACCCGCGGAAGATTCTGGCCACCACAAATAGCGCCCGTTGAATGTCGAATAGTCTACAAAGAGAATCAAGAAATCGAGTTCACTAGTTTACTCAGGAGTAAAAATAGGATAGTATTAATGCGTTGAATGAAAATGTAACCAAGAGCCTCTCATGTTATATGGAAGAGTACGAGCTGTATTCAAGCCACTTTATTTTAAAACAATTTGCAGTTCTTGCCCCAGGGTCTGTGGGAGGCAGGTCATCTCTGGAGCCATACCTATTGGACCTTTCGACCATTTTGAACAAAATTACAATCTCAAAACTCAAATCGGGTGTCATTGAGGGTAGAAGGGGAGGGTTGAAAAGAGCGTGGGAGGGGGGCTAGTTGCCTCAGATAGGCTTGTACTTCCATTTTTTGATTCTGCAACAACTCATTCCAAACGAAGTGTTTTTTCTTTTGTGCTCACGACTAAGAGCTAAGCTCTGGGCGCAAAAACTGTAAATTGGTTGCTTATTTATTTGTTTGTTTTTTTTTGTTGTCTTTTTTTTAGAAGTATAGTACGGTATCAGTACGGCAGCCGAAAAAGCAAGCCCTTCTGCCCAAGCGAAGAAGTTTTAAACACAGTTGGGAGCTCTTATGATGACAAACGAAGGTCTCTGAAAGGATCAAATGCTGAAAAGTAGTGTTTTCTGCATTACAGCTTGCCACAGTTCGACTGGACTCATTTAGCCCCGTCCAGACCAAAACTTTATTACATGTTATTGTTTTTCTAAATCTTTTCTAAATAAATCTTTTTTGCATTATTTCGGATCCGAGGTGAATTATTCAAGCTATTATTTGGTTTTTGATAGCCCAGGGAGAAACGTGTGAATATGAATACAGAGGGAAAATGCAGGGTTTAAACTTCGGGTAAGGTTTTTTTTTCTGGAGGGGAATTTGTCGGCAAATTACATCGGTATCGTTTCTATGCGATACCAATATATCGGTATCGGTTTCGGACCCAAAAATCCATATCGGTCGGGCCCCCGTTATGACTGTTGTTTATAATTTACTTGCTGGACAAAAAATTATTAATCCTAAGCATAATTAATCATCTGAAAAATTGACGTCATCATGTCAGCCGAATTTTGACTTAATACGATTTTGTAAACCTACACTTTTACAAACAATTGTAGAATTTAGCGACAATCTCCAACAATTATTGCTCTGAAATTGCTTGCCTCTTGGAAGTCGTCAAAATTGCTGTTTCTTAATCGAGTTTAAGAAATCCTAATCTGTTCGTAGAATTTCAGGGTGGTAAACCTTCTAATTTTTAGTAGTACTACTATGCACGAGGGACAGAGGGAAAGTAATATTGCTTAGCATGTAAGAGACCTTGGCATACTTTAACTGGCTTTTGACATTGTTGATGAATGTTGTTGATGCTTCTTCCCCTTTTGAGGAGACGAAGGAGGAGCAAGAGATCTCTTTTTTTATTCCGAGCAAGTTTGTTTGCAACTGTGTGTTAGTTGGTCCAATGTGTGGGAATGATGATCTGATAAATTTTCTGATTCCAATAAGAAGCTGAAAGGACAGAGAAGAAATGTTTGAAAGGAAAGAATGGCTGAATGTCAAGTGCAGGAAAAAAAAGAAATGATGATAACAACAAAGATTCCTAACACACAAATGACACCCATCTGGTGTTGTCATGTGCTTGATAGTTCAAATCCTGTTATAGGAACCAAAAACAATTTTTTAATGAAATACTTGGTGAAAATTAGCAACTAATGTGGGTGTTTTAATGTTTATTTTTGTTTTGTTACCTTTACCTTAGTTTTAATGTCTCTCCTTACTTTTAGTTAAAAAAAAACTTGTTTTTTTTATTTAATCTTCTGATAAATTAATGAGTTTTTCACTTGCCTTTGTTGACATTCTAGTTGGAAAGTTCTCTTGATATGGGTTACAAATCCAACTCAACGAGTCAAAATTTTTCATCTCTTACCCCAAAATAGTTGTCTTTTTTTGTATCACGGCTACCCATTTATTCACTCTATTTTGTTTTAAATTGGCAGGATTGTAAGGGTGTTGTTTTAATATAATTTAGAATTTCGCAGTTGTATAAATACATTTTTGAAATCATCGAGTAACCTAATGCTTTGGAAACCATTGCTTCTCTATGAAGGTTACACTGTGTCCACGAAGCACACAGACTGTTATAGAACTTCCGTAACGACACTGTATTTTTCCCGCACTTAGCTCAGTGTGTATACAAAAAAGTTCTTCCGCTATAAAGCTTTTTCTTTTATATGGAAATCAATTGTATTGAAAATTACCTCAGCAGTTCGACGACTTTTTGGCTTGTGGAACAACCTAACCATGCACGTCGTTCTGTCATATATAACGCACAAAAACAAGCAGTTGAGATAGATCTTGCATCTCGGTAGACCCATCTAGTTGCACTCCTCCCCTTTTCCTATTTATGCTGTAAACTAAAAGAATATGGCCGTATAAATACTATAAAATAAAGCTTTTTGTTGGATGAGAGGCCAGTCAACTTTGGAAACCACTGCTTTAGACTAATAAATTTCAAAACTTTGATCAGTTTTTTGGAGGGGGGGTTAACGCCAATCCCTTCCATATGAAGTACTCCCAACCCATAAAATTATTGCTTTTCGGTTATTCGCTTTGTGTAATAAAAATTATCTTTTCTTGGTCCATAACGTCAGTTGCATCTTATTATCTCCTTTAAGACTAGAACTAAGAATACAGTAGAAACTTCGGCTGATTTTTTTTTTTCTATTCAGGGATTACAAGCAGAGAAAGAATGTATTTACTAGTTTTAAACATTTTCCTATGTCTTCTTGGATGTAATTATATTCTTACTACACTCATGCACTCCGAGTGGTTAGAACGCGAAACGTGAAATCTCTTGTCCATGAAAACAGAGGTTCGAGTCTGGTGTCACTGGTTGTTTGGCTTAAAACGGGGTCAGTGTTATGACTGTGTAAGCTCAGGGAAAGTCGAACCAGCTCTAAGTGGGTACCAAGAGAAGAAAAATTCTATATATGTTCATAGAAAACAAATTTGAAACTAATAAATTAAAATACAACACAAACAGATGGTCGCAGAGCGTTGTAATTATAGTCTACCGCATTCTTGCAAAGTTTGCACTTAAGCACTTGTCTAAGTAGTTAAAGAAATTTTGTACTTAAATACAATTGTTAGCGATTAGGGAGATTACCTTTTAGGGGGAAAATATTATTTTGGAAAAAATGTGCTTGATGAAAAGTACAGAATAGGAAATGATAGTTTTATAAGAAACAAGGTACTTGATCTGCTGGTTATCTTAATTCCTGCCTTTTCCACTCTAAAACCGTGTCCAAGGAAGTTTGAATTTTGTTACTGATCATCACTGTTAGATTATGTTTATAGAATCAAAATCTTGCTTGGAGGACGCGGCTAGTTATCTCCGTGTTCAATTAAAGGGTCACGTGTGACCCTTATCGAGTTAATTTGACTGTAACCTTTTCAGATAATATTTGGTGTTTTATCTTTGCCAGGTGAGTCTATCACATCAAAATTTTACTCAGTGTGGACAAATTTAAGTGTTGAATCGTTCACTAAGTTAAGGGTGTAATCTCTATATAGTATTGTCCTATAGCAACCAAAGGTGTAAAACAAAAACGAAGCAGGCCTACCCTTTTTTTCAGGTTTTGAATCCCATCTCTTTTCACTGTATAACTTGTTTTCTGAAAAATAATAAAGAAATTATTTAAGTATTTTTTTTTATACTTAAGGTATATACTGCAAAAATCTATCGTATCCAAGCATAACTAATAAAACAACTACTGCTTGCCTCTTTCACGTCCCAACGCATGCCAGTGGTCAGGACGAAACAAAAAATGTCAGTAAATTATATAATTTTTCAAGCTTTTATGAATGTTGTCTTGCTTTCATTTTCATTTGTAATCTTGACAAGATATTTGAAAGTAAAACGGAGCTTTCCTTTCGAAAGTAGAATCACCGCTCGAAGAAACGACAACTTGGCAAGACTACTTTAGAGAGTCGTCTGACATAGACTATTCAGCTCTACTTTAGCTCACACATTATAGGCTCTGGCTTAAGTGTAAGTGAAAACCATCTTCCTTGGCTCCAGGCTAAAATTAAACGAAGCTTTCTGAAATATAGTCTCATACTCGTCAATTTCTTATTCTTCAATCCGGCCAGGGATCAACACTTTCCGTAAAAAACATAAAGGATGAATCCTTAAAATATAAAGCAGGATTTGAAATACATTTTATAATACGCACCGAATTTTAAAGAATCAAAAAGTGATAAGTCTTCTCCCCTTTTTTCCCATGAAACGCCCTTGGGTCAAGTAAACCGGCTAAATGATGTCTCCAATGAATAAATTGCTTTGACATAATTAGTTTTTAGTTGGCCTTAGGCGGCTTGGTGCTGCGGTGAGTTGTTAGGAATAGTAGTAGTAGTAAAAGGTCTTAGTTTAGAGGTCCTTGAGGTTAGTGTTGAGATTTTTTGAGGCGAGTAACTATATTTGACAAGCATTTGCTTGATGAGGCTCATATTATTTGAGGTTAGTTTTGACTTTCGTTGAGGTTGAGGAAATATTTTGGGTTTGCTTTATAAGATAACATTTAGTGGATCTGAAAATCTTATTGAATTTTTATTCGGGTTGGACGAAATAGGTTTACATTTTTATACGAATCCTTATCGGGATTTTAATGTATTATATTAAAAGACACAGAGAATAGAATTGTAATAAGATTGACATATATTTGATTTTAAATTGAACTAATAGAATTTATGATATAGTATTGAACTTTATATGGCTGCATCTATAGCATAGGCATAGTATAACCGCTGGTGTCATCATATTCATGGGAATGCGTGCTTATATATTAACACTTCTTTTAGAGTAGACTTATGGTCATCCATGTCCCACCTCAAAGGGCTACAATGCCGCTCACCCAACGTCTTCCCCCCCAAAAAAAATGAAAAAAAGTTTAAGAACAAAAAATAACAGAACTGAAGACAAATTTTAAACTGAAAGAAATAACAAAAATAAAAACAAATTTCGAAAAAAATTTCTTAGTATTATGGTATGCATAAATCGAAATTAATAAAGTAATATATATTTTAAGCAATGATACGAAAACCCTATGAGTGAAATGATGGAATCAAGCAAAGTATTGCTAAGTATTGGCTATATGTATAAAGTTGAAACTAATAAAGTCATATATATTATAAGCGATGATACGACAGCCCTATAAGGGAAATGATAAAATAAAGCCTTTTGAGAAAAGCATTGCTTAGCATTGGGGATATGCATAAAGTTGAAACTAATGAATTCATATAGCTTTTTAGTGATGATACGACATCCCTGTGAGGTAAACGATACAATAAAGCCTTTTGAAAAGTATTGCGTAGTACTGGGGATATACACGAAGTTGAAGTTAATAAAGTTGCATTAGAAAAGTAAAAAAAAGTATATATAAACTAATTTTTGATGCGTTTTATAACATTTTTTAATCCTCATACAGACAAAATCCAGGATACGCCCTTGTTACGGCTTAGTATAAGACCATTTAATATAGCAAACGTGTTGGCCTATTAAATTCTGTTTTGGCATGAACTGATGAAACTGAAAACGTATTTTAGAGTTTTAAGCCCCATATTGCGAGATAAATTTCTTTCCAAAATATGATTCAATTACTTTTGATCTTTATGTTAGTTTTGCATCAGGGGATATAATTTTCAGCAGCTTCAACACAAAGCTTGGAATGGCCGTTGGGTAGCACTTTTGGCGATGCAAGATACCCTGCCCTCTAAACATAACCGACTGAAGATACTAGAAAAAGGGCATACAACAACATCTTCGGAGTCAAGGCTGTTTAGTTTGGGAAGCACCTTTACTCGGAAACATATTTATGCAGATTCTTCTCATAAGAGAGAACTCTTGGGGCCGGCATATGGGCAACAGTTCATTTGGGAAGTCAATTAAAAAGAATATGGAAACAAGTGACTTGTAGTCAGTGACATTTTAAGAAATTTAAATGATGTGGAAAAAAGACATTTTCTCTTTTTTTTGGGGGGGATGAAGGGGTTTGTGCTTCGAGACCTAGCTTCTCTATACAAACATGTATGTCAAGGAAGGGGAAGGCATGGCATTGAAGTGGATCTTTCACCAACTTAAATAGCCAGAGCTACAACTTCAAATGGGGGCGAAGAGGGACCTTGGGGAGTGATACCCCACGAGGTAATCATGGCTAAGTAAACGATAAAGCACTGCACTTGACTCTAACTATTGCACAATTCTTCATTTTGGTTCAGGTGGTTTGGTCAGGTTCAGTTTGGTCAGGTTTGGAGAGGTTCATTTTGGTTTGGTGCACCATTTTTGGCTGAATAGTCTCTTCCTGGCTGTGTTTCGTAATATGGGTTGTTTCCTCAAAGTAGAATAAAATTTGCAGGAATTATGAAGAAGAGTTGACGTCAAACAAACGACAAATGAGAGATTGATAGTATTTGGCCATCTATCTCGGGCCAAACAGCTAGCAGGCAAAGGACGTCCAGACAAGTAGATAAAGGGTATTCAAATTAGTTTATTTTACAGTTTTTGCTTTATATTCTGCATATAATTCTCTATCTAAGTTTATCTTTCCTCTTTTCCTTTCTCACAGATTTCTTTCTGATCAGCTGCCGCAGCCCGATGGCGGCGCCGGCAAAGATCGCCAGCATGGTGACAGGCGCCGAGACCGCCAGAAGCGAAAACGCGCTGAGGCCCTGGCCGACGGTGCAGCCCATCGCAATCACCGCGCCCGCGCCCATGATCGCGGCGCCGATAATCTGGCGGCGCAGCTCGCGTGGGTCCTCGCAGGCCTCCCAGCGGAAATGGCCCTTGATCAGCGAGCCGAGGAAGGCGCCGGTCCAGACCCCGGCGATGGAGCCGACGGCAAAGGACAGCGGTCGCAGGGAACCGGTCATGGTCCACAGGATCGTCTCGCCCA
>JAAAKM020073195.1:104465064-104652635 GCA_010016025.2 Alatinidae sp. Z8VKAUB7J3
GCTTGAATCGAAAGCGAGGCAACGTTGCTGTTGCCCGTCATCGTGATGATCAAGAAGAACAGCAAGAACATACCGCTGATCACACGTTTTTTTTCGATCCAGCAGAGTACGGTAGAAAAAAAAGAAACTGTCCATACGATTCCAATCGGCATTGCCAGGGCAGTCGCACAGCGAACCACCATGGAAAGTCCTTCGACGAAAAACACGGCTGCCAGCATCAAGGTGATCAGCGAACCGGTGATCACGATCGCAATCGCCCATCGGCGTTTCGGATTCTGCTCGGAAGTCATCTCGCTTTTGTCTGGCACTGGATTGGTCTTCGAAAAAACGTCAGCGATGAATCGGAAATCCACGCGTCTTTGTTGGCAACGTCGCTGGACGACATAGACGACGCGGCAATCTACAGCTCGCTAGATCTCGACGGCAAAACAAACCTCACATTTGTTTCTGGCCAGCTGACGAACCTTCATCTGTTGGGGGTTCCACCGGCCAATGGTATCGGCCCAACGTTGGATCAGATGGGCCTGATCATAATCGCCAATTTTCAACGTGATCAGCAGGCCACGAAAATCGCTGTTGCGATTGTGGATGATGTTGCCAACGGTCACCAGCGTTTTGTCGGGTTTGACATTGGAATCGACCAACAACCACTTGGCGCCTCGAAACTCTTTGCGTGGCAAATCGCCGGCGCGTGCTCGGATATGACGAAAACGAGGGTGACCGACAATGCGCGGGTCCATTTCGGCCGGATCGATTCCGATCACGCGCATGCCCATTTCGAGCAGACGTCCGCATGCTCCCCCGGGCGCGCTGCCGACTTCGACACACAAATCGTTGGGTTGAAAATGAAGCAGCGGCCAGGTTCCGGCGGGCGAGTTCTTCCTGTCGCTGCTGGCCAACGACAACCCGGTCTTCGGGGCGGACTCCATGCCGTTCCTCGCTACCACCTACGAGGACGCCGAACGCCTGTGGGCGGCCCAGAAGGACGTGATCGACGGTCTCCTGGACCAGCAGGGGCTGATGACGCTTTATGCCGTGCCGTGGCCGCCGCAGGGGCTGTTCACCAAGAAAGAGATCACCTCGCTCGAAGATCTCGCCGGCCTGAAGTTCCGCACCTACACCGCCACGCTTGAGAAATTCGCCAACCTCGCGGGCGCCGCGCCGACACAGGTCGAGGTGCCGGATATTCCGCAGGCGTTCAGCACCGGCCGGGTCGAGGCGATGATCACCTCGCCGTCGACCGGGGTGAATTCCAAGGCCTGGGATTTCCTGTCGCATTACACCAACATCCAGGCCTGGAGTCCCAAGAACATCGTGGTGGTGAACAAGCGCGCCTTCCGCCGCCTGGATGAGGCCACCCAGACCGCCATCCTCGACGCCGCCAAAGAGGCCGAGGCCCGGGGCTGGCAGATGAGCCAGGAAGAGACCGACGCCAAGGTCGCGGTGCTGAAGGAAAACGGCATCACCGTGTCCGAGCCGTCGGAGGAGCTGATGGAGGGCCTGCGCGCGATTGGGGCGCAGATGCTGGAGAACTGGAAGGGCGAGGCCGGGGAGGCCGGCGCCACCCTGCTGAACGCCTACCAGCAGTAACGTGACCTTGACCGGACGCCGCGGGCGGCGTCCGGTCTCCTGGGGAGGAGGAGCAGCCATGCGGGTTGTGCTTGATTTCATCTACCGTGCGGCCGGCGGGCTGGCAGCACTGTTCATCGTGGCCATCGTGGCGCTGGTCTTTGCACAGGTGTGCCTGAACCTCGCTGACAAGATCGCGGTGGCGCTGACCGGAAACGGCGTAGGCCTGACGATCCCGTCCTATGCGGATTTCAGCGGCTTTTTCCTGGCGGCTTCGACCTTCCTGGCGCTGGCCTATGCGCTGCGCGCGGGCGGCCATATCCGGGTGACGCTGGTGACCAACCGCTTGCCTGCTGCCGCGCACCGCGCAACGGAGCTGGGAGTGATCCTGCTGGCGCTGGCGATGAGCGGCTATGCGACCTGGTACATGGGGCTGCTGTTGCTGGAATCGCTGGAGTTCGGCGACCGCAGCGCGGGCATGGTATCGGTGCCGCTGTGGCTTTTATTCTTTAAAGTAACTTATATATTCTTTGTTTAATTTTGTAAAGTAAATTGTAAAAATTGTAATTCAATCTTCTATAAAGCGAAAATAACACAAGAGGGAATGAAGGTCCTTTGTGAAATCACAGTGTCAATTATTGTTTGAATTAAAGTCAAAAAGTCGTAACCTGATGATAACTCATCCCCCACATTTGACTAGGTGGCGCTGCCCCAGTGACACCCTTATGCGTTTCATACCATTCTATGTTTTCTATTTCCTTTAATTAATCAGAACATCAAGTACGTAAATCCATTGTAACATAAGATGTATTATCACAACTAAGTTCAAAAGCGAATGAATGTCATACGACAAACTCCATAGGTGTGTACAACACATGGTTCACTGCTTCCGCATGTGATACTAATTACTATAACTATACTTTCTACAGAAATTATGTTTTCAATGTTCTGTTGCTACAAAAGAAGCTGGAAAATAGGACGCACGTGTGAATTGCTCGAATCTCTGCTCCTTGCACCATATACAGAATTCTTGTCAGGTAAAATTTGAGGCATTAGCTGTGATCAACACTTGGGGATAGCCAAGAGATTTGAATTCTCTTCCAGCAAGTATATGTTAAGAGAGCATTCTTTGTGTCTAGGTGTTAAGTTCTTCCGTCATTTAGTGATGTGTTTGTGTCCTTCATTGTCTTCCTGTTGTGACTAATGTTTCCTTTGTTAAGTGTCTCATTGTTGTATCCAAACGTTGATCATACGAGCTGACCTGTAGTTGAGGGAGTTGGCCTGTTGGAGTGTTACCGGTCGGTCGCAAAAGAACGATATTGTAAATCTAAGCAAGAAGTATGGACTGTCGAGTACGAGCTGTCTCATCTCTAATAAAGTTACTCAATGAACGCGCATCACGTTAAACAGGCGCGGTTTAACATATATCATTGAATTCGTAAAGGTTGATTGAAATGGATGTGTGCAAAGATATATTGAAAACAAATCAGTAAGTTCAAATACTTGTTATCAAAAGTAAAACGCCAAATATAGAAACTTTATGGACAACGTTTCGTCTAACAGACTTCGTCGTCAGACGTCTAACAATAGCCAAGAGATTTGAATTCTCTTCCAGCAAGTATATCATTGAATTCGTAAAGATTGATTGAAATGGATGTGTGCAAAGATATATTGAAAACAAATCAGTAAGTTCAAATACTTGTTATCAAAAGTAAAACGCAGGACAACCGCTTTCCCGCCAAAATGTCCAATCAGCCTCATTCTGGCGATCGTCATTGTCTTCGCTGCGGAAGTCTCGCGCATTTTGCAAATTCCAAAGATTTCCCAGCTCGTAATCTGCGGTGCAGCTATTGCAAGAAGCAAGGCCATTTGGCGAAGGTCTGCAATTCAAAACCTCGCCCTGTTCATGCTGTTGAGGATGCCCAAGCTACGGGGGTTCCTGTTTCGCCTACATCAACGTATTCTTTTAATCTCGAAGCAGTTTCTTCTCACCTTCATTGCTCAGTGTTAATTTCCTCGCCTGATTTCACACCTCAGTCGGTTACTTGTTTAGTGGATTCTGATGCAGAGATTTCCATTCTCCCCGCCCGCCCGTTATTTCCTGGAGCAGTCCTTGAGCCCACCACTAATGTTCTCTATGATGTTTTTAAGAATTCACTACCTGTTTTGGGTCAATTTTTTGCAAATGTGACCTATGGTCATTTTTCAACGACTGCCTATTTTCATGTGGTAGATTTGCCTGCCGACTTGATTGCTGCCCTCAAATTGCAAATCATAGATGGCAAATTATTATCCCCCACCAGTGCTCCACCAGAATCCTCTATTGGCAATATTGCAATTTCTACTGTTTCTTCAGCGACTTCCCATCCCAAATTTGGCACAATTCAGAACTTTGTTCACAAAATAAAGCTAAAATCCAATGCTATTCCTGTTCAGCAAAAGCTCCGTCATTTACCCTTGGTCATTCGTGATGAAGTGTCTGATGAGCTTTCTAAGCTAATGCTCCTGTTCCCTCTACTCCACAGTAGCAACAATAATTTTTAGGTCTTGTCAATTGGTATGCCAAGTTTTAGCCCAATCTTGCTACCATTGTGGAACCTATGCATCAACTACTGTGAAAAGACACACCTTTTCTTTGGTCTTCTGCTACCCAAGCAAGTTTCGAACAAGCCAAGCAACTTATTGTTAACAGTCCTGTACTTACACCATTTGATTCTGCCTGTTCCACTATCGTCACGGTCGATGCTTCATCTTATGGGCTTGGAGCACGTTTATCTCAGATTGCTGCTGATGGTATTGGGCACACAAGTGCCTTTGCATCACGCACTCTGTCCTCTGCTGAGCGCAACTATTCAATTGGAGAAAAAGAAGCACTTGCTTGCATCTGGGCCATCGAAAAATGGCATGTTTTCCTGTGGGGCTGGTCCTTCACCCTTGTTGAAAAAATGAAGATATTAGACTATTTTATGATTGCAAATGGTAAAGAATGTGATGAAAGGCTCTTTTCCTATTTCAAAAGTTTTAGTTTTCGAGGGTAATAGCTTTGTCTGGGATGAAGACCATGTAGAGCCCGACCAGCACAAGGCCCGGCAGGAACGCTCCGAGGAACATCTCGCCGGCGCTGGTTGAACCGACGTCGAAAATCGACGGCATGGTCAGCTCGCCGGTCGATTCCTTGAACAGATTCTTACGCGCTGTCCCGGCCTGGTCGGACGCACTCGACAACTGGTCAGCAAGAATGATCAGGACGATCGATGGCGGAATGATCTGGCCCAGTGTGCCGGAGGCCGCGATCGTGCCTGTCGCCAGGGATTGCGAATAGTTGTTGCGCAGCATGGCCGGCAGGGAAATCAGGCCCATGGCCACGACGGTTGCGCCGACGATACCGGTTGTCGCCGCCAGCAACGCCCCCACGAACACAACCGAAATCCCCAGTCCACCGGGAATCGGACCGAACAGCTGCGCCATGGTGATCAGCAGGTCTTCAGCAATTTTCGACCGCTGAAGCATGATGCCCATGAAGATGAATAACGGAATGGCGATGAGCGTATCCCGTTCGGGTTCCCAATAGACCCCGCGTAGGTTGGTCACGCCCGCGCTAAGCCATTGCGATGGCCCGCCCTGGGCAAAGAACGCGTCGGTATCGCCGATAAAGAGGTAACCGCAGCCGGCCGCGATCAGGATTGTTATGATCGAAGAGCCGGGAAGAGCGAAAGCAACAGGATAGCCGGACCCCAAGGCCACGGCCATCAGGAGAATGAGGAGTGCGAGAAAATAGAGTTCCATCGATCAGTGCCCCACCGGCTCTTGCGACGGAACCCTTGATCCCGGTTCGCCGCGATAGTCGGCGACCGCGTCCATCAGGTACGCGACGAATTGGATCATCATGGATATCGCGAAGACGCCGAGGAAACCGGCCATCATGTACTTCACGTACATGCCGAAGCCAGACTGCGTGACTTCAAAGCTGAGCAAGGGACTGTTGATGATCGAGGATTTCTGGCCCATGCCAACAATGAGGATGGTCCAGCAGAAGGTCAAACCCATGACAATGGTGCTGACGGCGTTGACCACGGCTTTCGTCTTGTTGGCAAAGCCGGCATAGAACACGTCGACCCGCACATGCCCTTCCTCCAGCAACGTGTAGGCGCTGGTTGTGCCTTAGCAACAAGACCAGATATTCAATATGCTGTAACCGCAGTTGCCAGATATTGTTGTCAACCAAATCAGCGGCATTTGACAGCAGTCAAAAGAATTTTTGGCTATTTAAGGGAAACAACGACGTTGTCTTTAACGTACAGACCGGACAGCCTCTGATTGTCTACAGCGATTCTGATTTTGCCCACGATCAAGATGATAGGAAATCAACAACTGGACATGTATTTAAGTTAAGCGGAGCATCAGTCTCATGGTATTCTGGCAAACAGAAAACGGTAAGTGTATCAACATCAAATGCGGAATACATTGCACTTGGGGGTACTGTAAGAGAAGCATTGTACTTGGCACAACACTGCGAAGACATGGGTATCACATTTAAACCCATAACAGTCTATGAGGACAATCAAGCAACAATTGCTATGTCAAAGAACCCGGTGTACCACTCAAACCAAAAGCGTATAGATGTGCAGCACCACTTCTTGCGTGATGAAATAAATGCGGGAAATGTTGATTTACAATATTGCTCGACTAAAGATATGCTAGCTGATATATTCACTAAGCCATTACCCCGGACTCAATTTGTTGAATTCAAAGCCGGATTGGGTCTCGAGCATTGCACGATTTAGGGGGAGAATGCATTGCATTGCAATGAATCGAGCATTGCACGATTTAGGGGGAGAATGCTGGAAATATTTGTACGCATCGCGCTATGCCTTTGCCGTTATCACATGATCTTAGCCTGTTTACCCCTGGATATAATGTTTACATTCTTTTGTCGACACTATATGTATGTAGCATGTTGTAGTTTTGTAGTTAGTTGAGCTTGAGTAAGAAACGAGTTTTGAAGTGGTTAATCAAACATGGATTTATCTTTGCGTGCATTCTGATGTGCTACAGAGGGCCAACAATGGACAGATTACTTGGCCAACTTCCCTTTGTTGCAGTATGTTTAGACGATTGCCTTGTTTTTTCCCACAGCCAGGCAGAACATGCTCGGCATGTTAAACAAGTTCTTGACATTTGCCTCGAGGCTGGTATTAATTTGACTGAAGCTAAAGTTTTGTGTGCCAGAGGTTACTTGGCTGGGAAAAACTCTCAGTTCTAAGGGAATAACACCTGAGCTACGTCACGTGCAAGCTATTGTTGATTTACTGCCTCCTGCTGATGTCGCTGGCTCTCAAGCAGACCAGGGGGTAACACATCTCTCACGGGGGAACAACGACTACGACAAGACATGCACCTTAAAACAGCACCCTTGACGAAGTCAACGCCGACTCTCTTTCCACCAACTGGTGGATTCAATTGGTTAGGAGAAGATCAAGTTAGTAACTTTGATATAGACCAAATGCATATTAGTCATGACATAGGCTACATCCTCGAAGTGGACCTGGAGTATCCTCATCACCTCCCATGATCTGCATGCAAACTACCCTCTAGCTTCAGAAATGTTTACCATCACTAAAGACCTCCTCCCTCTTTATCAACAACAATTGCGAGAACAGATGCACCTTAAAGGAGCACCCTGAACCAAATCAACAACGACTCTCTTGTCACGAAGAAGCTACGCGGTCCACTATCGTGCCCTCAAATGCTACCTTCGGGATGGTATTGTCCTCTCTACGATACATTGCATACTCTCTTTTAAACAATCTCCATGGCTAAACCCTACATTGGCTTTAATACTCAAATGCGTGCCCAAGCTACAAACGCCTTTGAGAAGGAATTCTTTAAACTCTTGAATAACTCAATATTTGGTACGTCGATTGAAAACGTTTATCACTCACAAACCTAGCTTCAAATCATTTAAAATCTTTACTTCATCCCTTGTTGCTGTAAATTCGCACAAGACCTCCGTTTTTCTAAATCGTCCTGTTTATCTCGGCTTGGCCATTTTAGGCATTAGCAAAACTCTGATGTACGACTTTCACTACAACTATGTTAAAGTCCTATATCCTGGACCAACAAGCACACTCCTTTTCACTGACAAGGATTCCCTATGTTAAAGCATCCAGACACCCGACATCCACACCGATATGAAACATGATATACTCTCTCCAGTGCAGCAACACGGAAAACAAGACGCCAAAGGTGAGAGGAAATATGTCATTAAACATCAGTTAACACATCAAGATTATAAGAACTCTTTCAACGGCACTTACATAGCTATAAAATTGAAGAACGTAACAAAAACGTTTTTAATAAAAAAATGTTAGTTGATATTGTTATGTTTAAAAACATTAATTCCCTGTTATGTTTTATAGCCCTGCTTCTGGTAAATGCTTTTTCAGCCTTTTGATTTTACTACCAGGCTGCTATTAGGTTCATATTAACAATTCTATATTCTATCTTACATATGAAGATACATATGAAGAAATAGTTCTCGGGCCTCAAGAATTGAAATGGTAAAGATTCTTATGCTTCAGCGTCTGTTAGTGTGTTAAATTTTATTGTGGTTCACACCGACTAAACCGTATCAAAAACGGGTTTAAAACTGTTAGCAATAGTTTATATCATCTATGGAGGTGGTTTCAAAACCGTTTTCAAAAAAGCCTAGGTGTGCAATTGTCAAAATGGGTTTTTGGCGGGTCAGAGCATAACATGAGTTTCTTACCAAATCATACTGATGATGTTGGCTTTTGATTGATAAATAATTTGTAGGCCTAAGTTGAGCCAAAGTTGGACAAGACAACAAATCCCTGATTTCATGGACTTCCACAAACTATAAGACTCGTCGAAGAACAGGATTTGTCCTGGAAGTTCCTATAAATACTTTTTAATTTTGAAAAGAACATTAGAGAAATAGAAAGTATGTCACCACCATGAATCGAACCCGTGACCCACGCTTTCGCGGCGTGCGCTCTACCAACTGAGCTAGGTGACCTCCGATGTTAACATACATCTGTTTCTCTAGTCGCCACATTAGCTCCCAATCATCCACCGGTGGACATCGACATCCAGCTCAATGCAATTGGAGACCAGCCTCTCTGCGCTATCTAAATTGACCAAGGAAGAACTGCTCTCCGGCCCTTCATCGATCCAAAGCCCATTAAAGTTACGTATGAGTATCATCGAGAAGAGTGGATTTGAATATTTTAAAAGTTAATTGTAGCCCTGTAAATCAAAACTAAACGATGGCGCAGCTTTAGATACCTCTTTCCCTACTCTAGGGCCACAACAAATAAGAGCAATTCCCTACTGTAGCTATAATTAGCCACCGTAAAATGAGATTACGATGCATCCTGTTTGAACTGATCTCGAAACATTGTATGTAAACCGGTTTCAAAACCATTATAAGTGCAATCGTTTCGACTATGTTGTTGTGAACACGGCTCAACTTACGTGTCGTTAAAGCAAATGTCAAGTGAGTTTACAATTTCCATCAAAATTTCCTTTAAATGCTGCCGTTTACAAGCATATCCCGGTTTAGAGTTTCCTCTTAGTCAGCGATGATTTATTGGCACCGATGTTTCAATTTTTTTATGTTTCGATGGAAACACACTACAATATACATTTAAATATTTATTAGTAGAACGTCATATTACAATGTGATATTTCTTAAAAATTCATTCCTCCACCAGAATTCCCGAGAAAAAACGCTGACCAGTTGGTATCATAACATTTTTGCGAAAACCTCACCTTCAAAATATTTACTGGCTATCTCATAATAGCTAAGAACAGTTAAAAATCATTATTTCTACCATAAATTACACTTCATCTTAAACAAATAGTATTTACAAATAAGTTTATTTGCCATTAATTTAGGGGTCTGGCTATTTCATAATGGCTAAGTACTGCTAAAAAAAACTTTATTTTTAACATAAAATGCAATTCATTTTTAACAAATCGTACTTACGTAAAATTCTTAAATAAAAATTCTTAATAAAATTCAAAACTTAAATAAAATTCTTTTTATTTGGCTTGCTTTCTCTTTTCCGTCTCAATTTTACACGAGGAGTGGTTAAAAGTAATTGTCCGGGGTATTAAAAGTAATTGTCCGGGGTATTGAATTATCTAGAGGATACTTTCATAGTAAGGGGGCTCCTCCGTGGAGATGGGGTCATATTTTCTGAAATTATTCAAAAAAAGATCAAAAATATAGTAAAAAGACAAGTTTTTTTTTCAACTGAAAGTAAGAAGTGACATTAAAAATTTAAACGAACCAAAATTATTCTGTCTGTGAATGGGGTTGCCACCTCCTCAAAACCTCTCTTTACTCTTAAGTTTGAATTTTGTTGCAATTTTTTAAGAATGACTCCTGAAACACTAGGGTCGTTTAATTAGAACAGCAAGACGCTCTTTCCAAGAACTAAAAAACTTTAGCGTATAGAGCGAGGCGTTGAGGAGGGGACAATCCCCTTCATTTAGGTATTAATTTCTGTTCGTTTTAATTTTTAATGTTGCTTTTTACTTTCAGTTGAAAAAACTTGTCAGTCTGAAAACAAGACGTTTTTAAATGTTGGACCATTATCTTCTGGTTTTTTGTTATTTTTGTAATTTTATTTTATTTTTTAATTTTCAAATACACAAAAAAAATGATTTTTCAGAATAGGACAGGTGTCATAAGACTACTATTGCCCCAAGTCTAGCTAAATTAGCAGCAAACAAGTTTCATCTTCCTCAATGAGATGATTTTGCATATTTGAACTGTTTTGTATTACTTTTCTATTCTAAGTTCGACAGCTAGTTTAAAGATTTTGTCAAAAAACAAATAATTATCTAATAACAATAATATCTAATAAATAATAATATCTACAAATGTAGATAATTTTGTTACTTTGTTATACTTTATAATAAAAATTGTTTTAGTAATAGCATCGATTTTTCTAATTCCCTGCTTTCTTTAGTTTGATTTACGGAAAAAGTAGATGTCACTAATTACTTCATCGTCAACTTGGCTATCGCTGATGTATCTGTTGGCATTGTACCATTGCCATTGTGGATTTACCTAAGAGCTCGTATGTACCACCTTTACTATTAATGAAAATATTAGATGGAGTGTATTTGCTTCGAAAGATGTCATATTGGGGGTAACTTTAAATCAGTCAATAACAAGCTGTCAAAAGATTTAAATCTGTATTCGCAGTACTCTTATATTAGTAAAACATTTTTGAAGTAAAGTTGCAGTACTCAACAGTGCTTTTTTGTGTTCCAGCGACCCTTACACCAAGAAATAAATCTTCCCGATATTTCTTGAAGTCATATTTCACTACTTCCAGGAATTCTCTATCACAGGGATAACATTCAACCTTCCTTAAATTCAAAAGCCTACCAATCTGATATTTCAGACTTTGATAATTTACAATTTTCAAGCTCCTGATGTCTGGCCCTTGAATCTCCTGGCACTTCTGTATACATTCTTTTTGCTTCCCGCTTATCAAGGGTCACTATATCAGGCTTCCTTTCTTTCTTTTACTGTTATTTGTTTATTTACTGATTTACTTCATCTGTTTACTACAATCTTTTGCCGTGTGTTTACCTACAACTCAGGGCAAAAGAAGGATAAAGTGATGTATCAAACAATTTACATAGGCAGTGCTCTTCTTACGATATGCGTGGTAATTGCTAGTGCTATTTTTTGGATTTCATCCTGAGAAGGCTGAGAAAAGGAGATTTATCTATATGTGTTTAATCTAATACCTAATGAGCAGAAATAAGGGCTACCCGGGGTGTTTGGTGGTCTTAGAGGTGGAGTTAAGTGAGAGTGTCCTCTCCGCTTAAGGGTATCGGGGTTTACCATTTATTTTCCTGTAGGTGGCTCCCCCACCTTTTAGATGCTGTTAGACCCTTACCATCATAGGTTCTTGTTATTATTGACGCTTGTCATTACCCTTGTTATATATTGACCCTTTACTCTGTAACGAACGGGAATGAGTGAGTTCCGTCTCTTTCCCCTTTAAGGTGAGAGAGACGGATAACATCATAGCACTCCTCTTCCTTCTTATTTCCTATATACTAGAGCAAGCGGTGCATGAGCCAGTGCATGACACTCAACCCTCCCTTTTTCCCGCATTTGGATTTCACAGAATGTTTGTATAGCAATTGTGGACGCTGTATGCTAAAACCACCGCTCATCTAAGAACCCTTTATAAACAACTTGCCTAGGCTCTTTATTAAGTTTAGAGATTGAATTTATCAGAAAAGTAGACTTCGAAAATAACCCACTTACACTAAAAAGGGATCGTTAAATGAATCTAAAATTTTTAAAATATTCCAGCATTCAAAAGTGATCATCTTGTACAGTTCTTTCCTTAATTTACAGCCCGCAGGGAATGACGTACAACTTCATTTGTTTCAAATTGTTTTTATTTAGCAGTTAGTTCGAACTTCGTCTATAAATTGTAAAAAACCATAGCACAAGCTACATCAATGACTTTCCCGTTTTAGAATTTCTATTCTCACACGTTGATGAACCTTGATTAGGCTGAACAAACATGCATTACAAACTCGCTTTGGTAAAAGACAATAGCTTACAAATAGCTTTGCCTATGAACGGAATAAATGGGTCACGCTAAAGATCGCTGGGATGAATTCTCAGTAATAAAAGATTGTTATATTTAGACCGAGGGACCAGAATTAAATTGCATTTAATTTTGTCGTTCCTTTGAAGTACCATCCAAGGATCCCCCTGCCAGACGGAGTTTATACTTTCTCTTTCAAACCACCTGGACATAGCAAACCTTTCAATGGAGTTTCTATTAGAAGATGAATTGTTTTGTGATAAAGATTTCCAATGGTCTAAAACGTATTTTTCAAACTCAGTGTTGCATTAATTAGTTTGATGCGAAACATGAAACTCACTTGTAAATCACGCAACAACGTCCCTTAAAATTTTCTTCGTTCTGTAGAACCAACATGAGCTTTCAGTGCTGGCGCCATGCAAGGTTCCCACTGGGCCCGGTCTAGCTTTAGGCAGCCCTATGCTTAGCCGTTATTTCGACCAATTTCTCTGGTTGAAAATGAATAGGTATTTTTTGTTTTGTTTTGTTTTGGGGGTTGTTTTCTTATCGGTTTAATGCCTTGTATACCCGTTGTTAGGAGCTAGGGCGGTGCCCATATATACATGGGACCTTCGTTGGAGCTTCGATCACTTTAAGACTGGATGCCCGTCCTGTCATCATCAATGGTTCTTTGGGGAATTGAACCCGTACCCTTTAGCATAGAGAGCAAGTGAACTATCCACTGGACCACGGCGGCTCTGAAGAGTGACTATAGTGTAGTGACTAAAAAATTTTAAAGCAACAGTAGCTGATGTATCTTTTTATCGTAACACCTTGTGAGACAAAACAGCACATTTCACCATTTCTGACTGTACGTGTTTCAGAACTTCCATTTGGGATGAAACTTTGTATGAGGTAAGTGAAAAAACCCTATCAACTGAGCGCAGGGAATTAGTTTTGGTCCGCACAGAGGCTCCAGAGTGTTTTTAAGTTCCCAAGTAACGAAGTCCACTCATACCTGTCGTTTCCGCGGTTCCTGATAGGTCCGGCTCTTTATTGATCTTTATATATGAGCCCCCAATAGACTTGCCAGACTCTTAAAATGGATGACCACAAAAGCATCCATTCTCGTTGATAGCAGATTTCTTTCCATGACCTGTTGGAGGCGGCCCAACTGGACGGTTGAGCCCTTTTCATAGCTGGCTTCTCTGCCCGGTGGCCTAAATTGCGGTGCGTTGCCCTTGGATGCCCCAACTGCCCTTTATTTATTGTTTACCTTGTTTGATGGGTTTACTGTTTACTTAAAGTAGTTTCAAAATGGGACCCACTGCTCATCAGGGATTCATGGTTAAGAAGTTGCCACAAAAGAATGAAATCTGTTCAAAGATAAAACTGCACTATCATTTGATGTTACCTGCGTATGTGAAGAAGACCTTTCATTTGGTTAACGTTTGTAACATTTGTACATGGAGGACCGTAGTAAGTTCAGAAAGTCAAAGTAAAAATGGTACCCGGAATTACCGTCTTCGAAAGTTTATAGGAAATTTTCAAAATATGACAAATGATGAAAGATTGGTGTCTGGTATGAACTGCTGGTGCGATTTAACCGTCCGTACTTACCCATTTATCTTTGGGTAATGCAAGTTATTAAGAAGTTCTAAATTTGACCACTGCTGATGTCAGAATATTGAAATTTATTTGGATAGAATTGAAATATATTGCTTGACATATAGAAGTTCATTTTGCAGTATACAATATCCATGGATTCACTGTTCCCAAGATCCCACTACTGTAATACCGTGTAAACGTGATAATCTCAACACAATCTTCATTGCCTTATTCTTATGCGATACTATGTTTTCTATTCAAAGTTGAACATTGTGTAGCTGTTTTGTGTGATATTAAGACATGATAGAGAAGAAACTGCTGTTGTTTCTAGGCATGGTCCTGCATCGTATACAAATTGATTCCAAACGTACAGCAACTGGAAACAAATCTGAATAACTTCGCAGACGTTATCGATGCCGATGAAGTTATATTATTTGAACGTGCTACATTCTTAGTAAGTAAATAATCATTTGTTTAAGTAATAGATAGTTTTTATTCTTGTTTTACACACTCAAAGTTGGTGGTTCATTTTAGTAGCACACACACTTACGATTGACGAATCGCAGTTTTGGACAATTGGAGTTCAAGAAGGACAATCGTAGCCGAGAACAATTGTTTTAACTCATGTTTGTTGGTACAAGGCTCAAACACTGCTCACTACGGCGAGTGGACGGAGATGTGAACCTAGTTGCTCCTCCCGTCCTGAAATTGAGTTTAACTCTCATACCCAAAATTATTGCGGCTTCCATCGCACTCAGGACAGTGGTATCAATGATTGAAAACAGCTTTTGCATATGGCTGCCATTACGGGACAAATCTTTTTGGTTTCCGTATGTATATTTTAATAAGAAGTTGCCCTATTACTATCTTGCAGGGTTTTTTGCATGAAATTAGTATTTTGCGAATCGTTAGTGCAATTCCTAGCTTCTTACATCCTACATATCCTGTGGAGCTGGTGACACTTAAAAAATCCTTCAGCGCGATTTCTTTTTAAAGGAGGCTAATTTTTATGATTTCTCATGGTTGCAGGGATTATGTAAAGGCCTACATCGACTTTCCGAAGCCATTAATAGCAGCCGTAAATGGACCAGCCATTGGTGTATCAGTTACTGCCCTTGCCCTTTGTGACTTGGTGTACTCGTCAGACACAGCAACCTTCCATACTCCCTTCATGACCTTGGGTCAGAGTCCAGAGGCCTGTTCATCGCTTCTCTTCCCCAGAATCATGGGCTATGCAAAGGTGAGTATCAAAGGTCAAAGTCGTCTATGGTCTATGAATTTAGACAGTACGAGAGTTTGAGTGGTAAACCATCCAGTAAAGTATGCGCCATTATGCGCAAATGTGGAAACTCTACCGACAAAACATGGATATCGTGGTTCGGCTGGAACCTCTCAAAATGTGATCTTATTGAGCCCGTTTCTCGTAAACATTTTTCAGAATCCTTTAAAATCCGTAAACATCCTCTGATTTGTCAACCTCAATTTTGTTGATAAACCTCTATCATGCGCCAGTTGTCACTCTCTTCACTCAACCACCGACGAAAAACCCTATCTGAGACCTAGCTCATTTGGTAGAGAGCAGGACAAGAAAGCGTGGGCCACGGGTTCGATCCGTGATGGTGACATATTTTCTATTTCTCTAGTGTTCTTTTCAAACCTGACATTTCAAATCCTCTCTCCTCGATGTAAATCTATCCTGACTTTTCGACTTTTTTTCTGACTTTTGCCAAATAGCGTACGTGACTTTTTCAGTTATTTGCCCCTCGGTAGGCAAGTATCCCTCCAGCAGTCAACCTCTGATGATCATTTTCAAAACCGTCGTTTCGGAGAGCTACCTTTTAGAGACCCATAATACCCCAAAGAAAGGGTCAGGCACAAAGAAAAATTACAGCAGTAAAAGCGTCTGTCATGTGCCAACTGTTGCAATGCAGCATTACTCTTTTATTTCATTTTTATTTCATAACTCTCAACTCTTCTAGGTAGCGCTGTAACTTTAGGATGAATAATTACGAATAAGTTATAACAACGTAAGAAAGATTATAACAAAGAAAAATTCCGACTGAAAGTACACGAAGTCAAGGTTGTCCTACCATTGGCAAACTTAAGTAGACTTAATAGCTACAAAGCTATGTGTCCCCATAGGGAGTGACTGGTCATAATGTCGCCCTATTGAGCACTGATAAGTACTTGTGCAATTCGAAGCAAGCCTCTGAGCACGCATTGAACTGCAAACTGATTAACATGCTAGGCAGTGTCAACGACAGGGGCAACACCTTCGTGCAGTAGCTGAATGCAACTAAACTATCTCTGTGAACCTAACTCATACCAATATATGAATTACTATGTAATTTCCTTACATAAGAACCGCATACAAGTAATTATGATGAACAAGGATAACAGTACAGATTAGGCATTTGTCTACTAGCTTTCTAACTTTTCTTTTTGGGGGAATAGACTGTGGTATGTTTTAATATGCCCCGTTTTCTAATCTGATCAACAGCATGGATCCTGCGGCACTGGGGAAAAGTGTACTCTTTCAAGTGTCTCCATGGAAGTGGCCAAATGCCAGAAAAGCGGGTGCATACAGTTTAATAAGAAGGAGCACCATTTCCTTTGAGTGCATGCTCATAAGATGGCAAGTGTTAAAGTTAGCAATATTTAGGAACGGCCAGGCTACACTAACAGTGCTTAGTACGTTCTATAGCTTGTAGTGAAATAACTTGGTGTGTGAGCGTCAGCCTGGACGTTTTTCCCTTTTTCTATCTTTCAGTTTTTTACTTTTTCAATTTTTTATCTGGATAATAAATTTGAAACTATCACACTAAGAATACGTAGGATTTAAATCTTTTAGAGTTCAAGTGTCTCCATGGAAGTGGCCAAAGGGCAATAAATCAGATGCATAAAGTTTGATAACATACATTCATGTGGTATTGGGTTGGGGTTGGGGTAGATAAACTTTCGAAAATCAATTACAGAAGGGACAACAATTAAGCACCCAAAAATATTATGCATTAATGTTCTTAAAGAATAGTGAGAAGTGACAAAGTGACAGTGTCGTGTTACGTATGATATTCTAAGAAAAAACGCTACATTCTGGACATTTCGAGATAATTGAATACTAAATATATCTAATAAATAGGTAAGGAGTAGCTCATCGATAAACTTATTCCATCTACAATAAATTCTCAGCAGACACATTGCAGTTATATATAATTCTCAAAGAGTGGAGCCTTACCACAATAACTTGCAATTTTAGGGAGCTGAGGGGATTCGAACCCACGACCTCATGATTTGGGGACAAACCAACCAACCATATAGCCCAAAAATTAAGGTGAAGATTATTAAAGTCAATCTTTGCCGCTCTCCTCCACTCATTGGGTACGGTAATTAACATTTAGTGTGCTTCGACCTACAATCCAATAAAACACTAAGCATTTAATAATACCAAATAAAGTACCTCAAAAGTAAAAGAGAGCCTGTCCTTATGTCCTTGGCATATACGTTTCTGGACTTTAAAAAAAGTTTGATATCTACTAGTAACTTTGAAGAATAACTGGTGCATGCCCATAATTCCCTTTGTTCTGATTGTTCTCAATAGCAAAGCAATAGACCCCCTCAGTCTTCTTCAGTGATCTACTACACATTTACAGTACACTACTCGATGCTACGCCCTACATATAGGCCTACTTATTTAGAGGATATTAGTTCAAAGATCACTTACGTGTTTTAACATATCACCTATACTGACAGGTTTTTCTTCTTCCACTGGCAAAAATTTCTTTTCGTTTGAAAGCTATATAACAGATATTTAAAATACATATCATACACTCGACAATAATTACGAAAACCCCATGAGAAAAAAAAGGAACAAAGGAAAAGAAACGAAAAACAGGGAAAAGGATAAAGCAGGGCATAATCGACTCATTTAGCTTTCGGTTCTCGAGTGGTGCGGGGCATCATGATAAACTTTTGGCTCCCTTCCACAATAACAATAACTGCTAATTAAGTTTCGTCAAAATATTAATTGGCCTGTTGCTACCTCTTTGCTCTACGGCCCCTGAAATGGTTCAGCTTGCCCCCCCCCCCCCCCCCCCCCCCCCCCCCCCCCCCCCCCCTCCCCTCTCTTCCCCCCATATAGAAAGTCATAGAAAATCTAGAAAATCTAGAAAATAGAGAAAATCATAGAAAATCTAAAAAATCTAGAAAGTTAGAAAATCTAAAAAATCTAGAAAGTCAGAAAATTTAGAAAGTCATCCTTTTTCCAAGAATATGATCATAAACAATGACTTCCTAGAATGGGACCTTAATGTGTTTTATTTTAAAACTATTTCTTCAACATATAATTAGCTGCTTCGTTGAGTGATGTAGCAGTGATTCTTATAGGAAATATGATGCCAGCTGTAGTAGCTTTGCGCGTCTGAGGGTATCGTTAGTGACCATTTTCATGCACCATTGAAGTCTACGTTCATTAACATTGCCTTGTAATCGTGAGAATATGTATAGAAAAAACCCCAAGGGTACACGTCAGACAGAGCTTATCCATCTATTGTGTTGAGATGATGGGTCTGCACCTAACATGACATTGATTTGACAAAGTTGTGAACTACGTCCGTCCTTCTTAATTAAAAAAGCAAATTGGTTTCTATATTAAAGCACAAATCAGGATACATATAACATGAGCAATGGTAAAATGTATCTAAAGTACAGAGAGGCTTAGTCTCCATCGTGTTGAGTTGGATGTCGACATCCACTTGTTGATGAATGGGAGCTAACGTGTCGACTTGAGAAATATGAGCATGTTAATATCAGGGACACCTAGCTGAATCGTTTGGAAAGTTATAGCCTGAAATACAGGGGAAGGGCATATTTCCTATTTCTCTTGTGTTCCTTCAAAAATTGTTTTAATCGTGGAATTCCTTGAAAATATCATTGCTATGATGGTTTAGTAAGATAAAAGAGAACCATTTCAAGGACAAACTTTTCAGCACACATTAAATGCTGAAGTATGAATGAGATTTCTCTTTAAGAGACTACTATCCTTTCATCTTTTCTTTTACTCGCGCATTGCAAGGGCCTGTACCTTTTGCTCGCAGTTTTCTTCTCAACCTTAAGTTTTAGTTTTTATAACCAAGTGTTGTTTTCGCGCTGAAAGCTTTACTAAATAAAGATTGAACCCTGATGTTCCTACTGCTGCGAATTTATTTTTAATTAAAATTTGCAATTTATTTGAGTACAAAGGGAGAATTGTCATCGATTTCATTAGGGATTTTCTATTCAGGCTTTGACTGGGTTGCATTCTCTGATTCCATGTAAACACATCTGGAAATGAATTAGGGCAATAAACGTACGAGGCTGCCTAGAAGATCATCATAATTGGGTGTGCAGACAAGTCTATGCGATACATGTCCCAGTGAAAGCATCTCTTTACGCCCATCTTCCGTATGGACTGATACTAAGTCCTGCAAGAAAAAAATAAGCAGAAATAACAGTCAAAACTAACTACGGTAGACTCTCAATATAACGAACGCCGAGGGAAGCTCGAAAACAGCTCCTTATACCGAGAGTCCGTTGCCTTAAAGGTTAGTTGGATATTGTAGAGCAGTGGCCTTTTAACTTTTTATGTGCTCTTGCTCCTTGAGTTGTAATAAGCATGCCCCGTACTCCCTGGTTAAAATGATTTGCGGCAGTAAAATCAATGCACAAAAGGTTCAATCTGTCTGGATGTATGTTTGTTTGTGTGTTGCTCTTCTTCTTTCACACTGCTTGACCAAATCCAACTAAACTTTATAGACTTGCTGCTAGAACCCATGAGTAGTTGTAAGCCGGTCGGTATCCCTCCCCCCCCCCTTTAGAGTGAGTCCGGGGGCGTCAGAAACCGTGCAACTTACTTTCAAGCAAAGGGAGGAGAAATTAGAGGTCAATGCGTAAAACAACAACTTTTAGCAATCCTGAATCAGGGGGTACGCAGGGCGGCTATTTCCTTTAAACTGATCTTCCATTTGACTTCAAACGGGTTCAGCCTTATTAATTCTTCCTCAGAATAAGTTTGTGTTCCTTACTCAATCAATACCCGGGCAACGCCGGACGTTTCTTCTCGTGAATT
Organism: Alatinidae sp. Z8VKAUB7J3; assembly: GCA_010016025.2. NCBI lineage: Eukaryota > Metazoa > Cnidaria > Cubozoa > Carybdeida > Alatinidae > Alatinidae sp. Z8VKAUB7J3. Next base: position 104,484,940 of record JAAAKM020073195.1, read on the forward strand.
AATAATAATTTATATGAAATACAATGCAATGAGCCTAATAATACAATGTCTTAAATATATACAAGTATACTTACTGAATAGTACAATTGTCTTTAAGGAATAGTCGTGGTTACACATTATACCAACAATCAGAGGCATCGCTGAAGGCTCTTTCGTTGTTGTGTAATGTGTTACCTGGAGCAGAAACCTTGTAGAGTTAATCCCCCCCAAATGCGGACCAAAGTCCCTTCTGGAAGGGCAGATTGTCCTATCACTTGGATCTCCACTGTGATCCTATACATGTTGCGGATTCGATAACTATAACACACCACTTGTTATCATCGAGAAGAGAGGATTTGATACTTTCTAACTTAACGGGCTTTGGAGTGATGATGGGCTGGATGGCACTTCTTCCTTGGTCAAGTCACATGGCGCAGAGAGGCTGGTCTCCAATTGCGTTGAGCTGAATGTCGATGTCCACCGGTTGTACAAGGACTGCTAACCAGATTAATACAATGGAATGAAAATACTGGAGAAGGTACCTAACCATATACAGTGAATAACAACATTTAGAGGAAAGTGAGAAGAGATACTATATATCCATTCTTCGCCAAAAGGCTGAGAAGCAGCTTCTTTTGTCTCCCCCCTCCCCCCTCCCTCCACATTAAATGAGAGTATGTTCTGAATCTCTCCATTGCATTATCTGAAGACTAGGTTGCATAGTGCAATGATGCAAGAGTTTCAGCCACAATCTTCTCTAATGCTTGTGGAGCAAAACCTATGCAGTAAAGTAGTCAAAATGTTAAATTGAGGAAATCTTTCATGACAAACGTTCAATTTGTGGGCGGTCTTTTAAATGCCAAGTGTCTTTTATGGGTTCCTTAAATCTCTCTGGAAAATGCATCAACAAGCCGCCAAACCATATTTAAAATACTCCACCTGTGACCCTTTGCATTTGGCCTATGACCCTTTGTATTTGGCCTATGACCCTGGATATAAAACTGTTTACTCTATTACAATTTATGGACAGGGGTGTGACTGTACTACCAATGGCGCCTCAAAAGTCGGCTTTTAAGACAAGGGCAGTCGCTGCCTGTAGAGAATATGTACACAGAATGGTATTTACTGGCGATCGTTCAACTTCTATTCTGCATGCATAACGTAGCCTACCTACCTTAAGCGTTCTCATTATCATGGTCCTCGAAGCGAAAGGACACGCGTAGCTAATGTAAAGATGATAGCGATCCTTTTCAGCTTTGAAGCCACTCGATCCATCGGCCGTGATCCAGTTTCGAAACACAGTTTCTGCTCGTTTAAACTCTCCTTTGCTGTCGGTGATACTCGACTTCGACATGGTGGGCGAGGTCACGAAGCTTACACAGGGTTGATAAACTACTTTGCTAGACCTGGATGAACACCTTCCTACATTGAAAATAAACGTATAGGAAATACTTTTACTCCTTTGAAATGATGCCACGGATAACCTAGATGACCTTGATAGTCTTAGAGCTGACCAGAACATCGGGGATGAGAGCAGGACCACACTTGTTTTGGTTCAATTTTCATGTTTGTAATTTTAAACTTAAAAATGGAAACGAGGATGAGAGATTGGCCTTGTAAACAGCGGGGCTAACGAGCAGCATAGAACCTTTTCAACCATATGAAAATTTATGACATCATATCATGATATGTAAAATATATGTTTGAGTTGCTTAGCTTGTTGCTTAGATTCTGGACCAAATTGAGGCCTCACACCTAAGCAACTGAGTTGCTTATAAATTAAACCCCGTGTAAGTAAGGTTGCAGCAAACTTGTCAATTTACAACACTCTCCCTCACTGTATACCCCAGTACGCTTTAACATTACATTTGAGTACTTACAAATTATAAAGACTGATTATTCAGCTGTACTTTCAAGGTACTATACAAAACTTTTATTAACCCTTTACGCAAGTCATTTTGGGGCCTGGGCTAAATATTTTGAGATGTGAACTGTAGGCAAATGAGTCTGAGCAAAGTAGATATATGTATACACAGTGGCAAAATTTAAGCCAAATAGAAAAAACCTTATTTCTAAAATTTCTATTCCAGTGAATCTTGAATTGTTACCTCTTCATGTAGATTTTTACCATTTAAGGCATGACAAAATCTGGATATGCCAAAGTTGATTCTCAACCTCCACCATTGGGTCATGGGTCAAATGACCTAACTACTATGCTATGGTGGCTCTATTACACAATTTAAAATGTAAAATGGAGAGAGAGAGTGTGTGTATTAGGCCTCTTCTTTGAAAAGGTAGAAGGGATGTGACCAATTCATCCACCACTGATGGGCAAAGATGCCCAGAAGCATAACAAAACACCAACATACTATTAATGTATTGGAAATGTTACTTCCACAATTGAATTAATTTCACAGATCTTTAAGTTGTATGCCTCCATATCAATTAACAAAAAATTTATCTGTTAACACAGTATACACTGTTAAACAATACACTAAAATACTGACACTAAACTTTGCAAAAGCAGAGAGAGAACAAGTCTACAACCACAGAGGAAAAAAACATTGTATTAACTTTTCCAAATACTTTAATATTTAAAAATTTGAGAGTATTTGTACACAAATATTCTTTGCTGCCAAGGTATTTATACAGTCTTAGTCCATGAGTCCCCAAGTATGTCGTCCCTGAAATGAAAATAAAGTAAATCACATTAGGTATCTGTGTGTAAAATTTAATAGCAAAAGATACCGCCACTGAGTTACATATAATCTATCTTGCAAAATGCAATGAAGTTTTATGGTAAATACCGTTGGAAAACTATTTTACAAGAGAACAGTAACAATATTCTACTGTTACAATTCCTTCATCATAAGATCTCTTAAAAGTAGTTTTCCCAGAAAATCATTGCAAAATGGGTATAACTTTTGGGGAGATTGAGCCCTGGTTTCTTATAGAAAAGTAAGTGTATCTTGAAAGAAAATATGAAATAGACATCTACTTGTATATTTTGTTCAAGGTCAAAGAAATATAACCTTCAGTTCATTTCCATGATTCTTTTAACCTAAAAGTCTGTCTGTTGTGTTCTAGGTTGAAGAACAGTTCAATGGGTTAGCTAAATTTGAACTAGATTTTCCTCCCCTGAGAATAGACACAATTGGATGCAAAAAATTTCAGGTAGGTTATATTTTATCAACTTGTATTGAAAGTATTAGAATTTTTGTTATTACAACAAGGTAACTTTGAACTCGTGTCTGTTGTAGAAGTTAACTGTTGTTTTTTACTCTATATTTTTTATTGTACTTATATCATTTTATTAATTAAAGTTGAAATGTGGTAGGCACAAAAACCCCGAACTCAAATATTTTTGCCGAAGTTTAGCACCTTAAATGTTGTAAACAGAGATCGTCTCTCTACAAGAACTTAAATCAACAAGTTCAAACTGTTTTACATATGCAATAGAAGCAGGATATATAATATACCTATTTCAGTATGCCTTATTGTAGGCGACTTTACGGGTTTTTGAGGATTTATTTAGGGATTTTATATTAGCAAATTGAATTTCACAAGATGTTTCCTAGGCCAATATTTGATTTGAATTTCGTACAGCGTTTTTCCCTCTTCATAATCAAACGCTTTAACTGAAACCAAGGCCAATACCTAGCGTTAGAAATTTAGAGGGGGTGTTCAACACTTTGAGGCGGCGGGCTAGATTAAATTTAAGGGTACTGACTGATAATTTCTCGTTCATACTTTCGGGCAAAATTTTCATTGTTTAAAGGTTATGATTGAAAATCGTATATTAGGCAATTAACCGAAATCGTGGCCTCTTCACCCGCACACTTCAAACTTTTTATTATATTTTATATATTGCTCGGGCTGGCTTGATCTTTTAAGCGGCCTTGTTGATATCTTATACATAAGGATTTCATTTATTTTATCCAAGGTTGGGCAATACACAGGGGAACTTTATCAAAAGCTGTTCGAATATACTGGAACGATGTCAGACGTAACACAAAGCATTCGGAAAAGATCTGTAGCATCAACAATCCACACAGATAATGCTGTATTAAGTGGAAAGTTTAAGGCAGTGCTAGTTACATTCAGACGTTTGGTAAGTACGTGAAATAACCGTAGATAATATTATGACTTCATAAGGTATGACACCCATTGACTATGGCCTCATAAGGTATGAGACCCATCAATTATGACTTCATAAGTTATGACACCCATCAATTATGATCTCGTAAGATATAACACCCATTGACTATGGCCTCATAAGGTATGACACCCATCAATTATGACTTCATAAAGTATGACACCCATAAGTTATGACTTCATAAGGTATGACATCCATCAACAATGACCTCACAAAGTATGACACCCATCAACTATGACCTCGTAAGTTATGACCCCCATCTATTATGACCTCATAAGGTATGACACCCATTGACTATGGCATCATAAGATATGACACCCATCAACTATGACTTCATAAGGTATGTCACCCATCAGTTATGACTTCATAAGGTATGACACCCATCAGTTATGACTTCATAAGGTATGACACCCATCAACTATGACCTCATAAGGTATAACACCCATCAACTATGACTTCGTAAGTTATAACCCCCATCTATTATGATCTCATAATGTATGACACCGATGAACTATGACCTCATAAGGTATGATACCCATCAACTATGACCTCATGGTGTATGATGCCCATCAACTATGACTTCATAAAGTATAACTCCCATTAACTTTGACCTGATGAAGTATAACCTCCATAAATGATCAGGTCGGCCGGCGTATTTGCTCCTTTTAAAAACATTTTATTTTGTGACCGGGAACTTCCATTACGATGCAATGATGAATCATATTTCTTGTCTTTCAACAGCTACTTGTGCTGATGTTAATGGTAAGTGTCCATTGCTTCTTGAATTATGTTTCCCTGTAGTGGACGTCTGACTATGGGTTGTTAAGGAATTAACATAATTAACTAACTCAGATGATTAAGTCACTAATTTATGTACCAATTCAAACTACCAGTCCATATTTTACCAAACCAGGAAGCTGAAGCAGTTTCTTTATTTATCTGAAACACGACAGAGAAAGTTGATCACTCCTTAATCCGGAGGCAGAATCGCTACTCATTTGATACATTAATATGAGTGAGAAGAGTTGCAACTATTTAAGGATTCCTAGTTTCACATTAAATCTATGATAGGAATGGCTAAGGATGCTTTTAGAAAACTTCAGAAGATTCTCGTGAACGGAAAAATGAAAATGGAGGTGAAGAAAAGGATCTTGAAGTCGTATGTTTTCTCCATTCTTACATATGCCAGTGAATGTTGGACACAATTCCTTTTAGTTGTAGACTACTAGACGAGTTGTAGTGATGTTATTGTTATTTTGTAATAAAATAGGGCCATTACGTCTAGCCTCTTTATCAGCTTTCCTAATGGAGGCTGCTTGTAAAAAAGGCAGGAATCTGACGTGAGCAGATTCATTGTGGGTGAATATGGCAACGTAAGAGCACGAAAGTACTACGCCTTATTTATTTGCTTGATCTAAATGCGACAGCCCCCAACATTAGCGAAAGCTCCTGTCGATATGATTGCTTCTGCAGCTCCTCTCAAACTTATTTCACTTGATTTTCTTCATCTCCATCTGGTGGTTTTAAATACAAACTCACCATTATTGATCCTGTTACCCTTTATCTCCAGCTTACCTTACTCAAGATAAAAGTGCTCACACTGCTGTTCATAATTTGTTGAATGACTGCAATCCTCATCTTGGTAACCCTCTGAAGTTGCTTCATAATCAAGGGTGCAAATTCAAAAATAAGTTGTTTCCTGAATGCAATCATCTCCATGGTGTCATGATGCACGATCATTCTACAAAAGCTTGAAGACTTAGCAGCTACAAAACTGCAATATAGATCCAGAACTGAGAACCGGGATCAACTCAAGAGCTTCACAAGTACATTTATTCTCCTGTCAGTGTCTGATAAGGAGGAAGATGTTATACTTCAGGGATTTGATCCATCAGAACTTCAGACACTTAATATCACTGAAGTTGAGCCATTTAACAAATCTTTACAGTAAGCACTTACTGGAAACACTGGAGCTACATCGGCAATTACAGGCTCAAATTAGATACATCTGATCAAGAAGTCAAACACCTCATACTCCTACTAACTCAACGACCCAAAGGAGGACAGTGTCTCATCCAAACAGGCAAGCTCATCACAATCATGCCCAAGTCCAAATCCAACACAAGTTACCCCATAATGGCAAAAAATCCTAAGCAAAAATGTAGGGATTGTGGAGACCCATATTCCCTCCAGATGACCGAACTGCTTGTTCAGTTCAGTTTGTGTCACAACTTCACAAAGGTAAGCCATTTTGCAAAGCACTACATGTCAAAAGTGAAAGTGTGAACCCACAAACTAGGCCAAACACCACAAATCCAGGAAATCACCCTCCACGAGCATCTTTCCTCTGAAAGCAGTGATGAGGAATTCAGCTCCATTTTGCAAAACAACAGCAAACATCCCAATACCACTATAAACAGTGATGTTTAACCTATATAGACTTCGAAGCGCAATAGTAGCGGCAAGGCTGTTTAATCCTCGGCAGCGAAACTAGTAGTAACAAAAATCACAACCAACAGCTTTGTAGTTGAAGTCAACGAGAAAGTGTGTATTAAGGATTTACAAGATCGAGTTTTTATATACGTTGACATGAAATCGAATTACATCATTGTTAAAAATAGAGAGAGAGGAGGAAAATCCCTATCGTGCAGTCTTTACATCATATTGCTATGGATGATGTAAGATTCACGACAGAGCTCCCCTCCTAGAGAGTGACGCGAGGAGCGAATGATTAAAAGAATAAAGTATTTACAAAGTTGATGTTATTATGATGAAAACTGTTTATTTGAAATTGTATTTGAAGTATTCGATTTAAGTTCCGTACGTTATAATTCTTGAGTCAGATGAGTCAGATGTGTGTAATGATGAGTAATCATTGTAGTCATACTTATGCTGCTATCAGCTGACTTCCTTGTTAAGTTTCGTATCAGCAATCTGCTGTTCCGTGTTAGTAGCACAACGACTGAAACGGATATCAGCCCACTGTAATGATGTAATCTTGTACTTAGTCATCAAGCATGATATTCCTTGTAAATACGAAATAGATTTAGTTGCATTGTTGCTTACTCGAAATACAGTCGTTCTGTCTTACTGTCGTCTCTATACACAACATCACAATGTGTTCGAATAAATATGCAGTCTGTGAAAATTTAAACTAATCTGTCCGGAAAGTGAACGTGACGTCCAGAGCGAGTTTTGCGAATTGTAGCGGATGAGTCTGTTAAAATTGTGCTAGAGTTCGAATGAAATTGATCGTCATTGTAATTAATAGTGTCCAAGATAGCAGGTTTTAATCGATTTAAACTGACATTGTCCCTTTTCCCATTAATGTCTTAAGTATGATATTTACCTTGATAGGCGAGCACTCGATATAGTCTACGGCAAGGGCGCTGTAATGGCGCTTTTACAGAATCACAAGACGGTTTCTGCAGAAATATCTGAAATAGGGATAGCAGTAGGCCAGCGAGTGAAACGATCAATGCATGTTAGAAGAAAGCGATTGCCGTTAGATGGAGGAAGAGGTCCAACGATGTCTATATGAATATCGTCAAAACGAGCGACAGGTGCATTGAAAGTTGCAAGAGGAGTGACAGTATGGCGAGTGACTTTAGATTTCTGACAGGAAAGGCATGGTCGTAGTCTGAAATCGTAATTGGCATCGAGAAGAGAGGATATAAAACGATATGAAACGATATGAAAGGGACAAGAGACAAAGAACATAATGTCACCATCGGGAATCGGTGATGACACATTTTCTATTTCTCTGGTTTCTACTCTCGCGTCCGGAATAAATAGGGGGCTGGAATAAACGGGGTGGGTGGAATAAACAGGGTGGGTGGACGTCTTGCTCAAAATAAATAAACGGAGTGGATGGAATAAACGGGGCGAGTAGAAATTCTGCTTGAAATAAATAAACGAGGTGTGTGGAAAAATTTATCTCGAAATTTTTATCAAGTACGTGGAACTCCATGTAACAGTAGTGTTTCTAAGGGCTTTTATGTTAAGGGCTCGTGTATAAACGAATCAAACATAGGTAAAAGGTATAAAACTGCATCTAAAGTAATATACAAGAAGTCTTTAAAGTCTGTCATTAAAGAGAAGTTTTTTATGTCTTCATGATTTTATGTTCCGGAAGAGAAAAAAAGCGTCCGAAATAAACGGGGTGGGTGAAAAACTTTCAAAATAAATAAACGGGGTGACTGGAATAAGCATGTCTTGGGTGAAAATTTTCTTGTGAATTAATAAACGTCCCGGGATGCTAAACAAGAGGTTCGCCTGAAGTTATCAGTGCTATAATTTCAACCAATTGCAAGTATATTGTAGGTTGACAAAACTTCCCGTACGAAACACACCCCGTAGTATATTTGTGACTTTCTATTAAAGTTATCGAAAACAGCGGCCCTAGTGGCCCGGGAAAACAGTAGTAAACAGCTGTTGGCATTGCAGTAAACATTTAAGATATCTTGGGTCTCCTTGTGTATGATGGTACTCAGCATGTTGCATTCAAGCGAACGAAGCTGGGGCAGCGTTTTAGTCGACAAACCGCACTCACATAAGAAGTTGCGAAAAAAATGCCCACTCGTGTTAAAAAGTTGCTATGCCAGATTTTATAGACTTCATGCCCAACAGGAATTCGAAAACAACGAAAGTAAGAATCAAACCCAGTAGTAGGGGCCGTTGAAAAAACAGATTTACAAGGGAGGGGAACATTGTGCAGAAGAAGGGGGTAGCATATCTACCGTAAAACTATATTGCGATACTGTTGTGCCAAATCACACCCATCATGCCGTACGCCGCGGATAAAATTCCACTTTCCAGACACTGCACTACAAATCTTGACGCCATCCAACAATATCAAATCTACACTTAAAAGAAGCCTTGTCTAGGGATGAGAAGAGAAACATAGTAAGTGTTCCTGATATTCAAATAATTCAACCATTTTAAGATTTAGATAAAGCTTCATATTTCCCCTGACGTTTGCATATGCTTATTGCAATGAACATTAGGGTTTCCATACGCAAATGTGCTAATGTTGAGCTATTCCACAAGTTGGTAAATTTTGATTATTCATGCTGTTGTCACTCCTAGCACTGTAATGAACTGCTAGAAATTAAAAGCATTTCATTGCAGTTTGAAGTTCCTGTCTTGATTTTCTATTTCAAGTGAATGTTACAAGATTTTGTTGTACTAAAAGTGCTATGCTCAATCAGTTGGTAAAAAAGTTATGTGATAAACCAGTTGTTGGAATATAGTGCTCTATATTGCATAATACATCAGCAAAATAGAAGCAACAATTGCTTGACCACAAGGGTTGCTTTGGTATTCTCTAAAACTTAAGAGTAAAGGATACTGTAAAAGCTATTCACAAGAATGTTATGTTTGAAAGTGTTTATAAGCTAGGGAATTATACCCAGTTAATAAAATGCGAGGACCTGTATACTCCTACAATGAAACATGGATATGTGGATGATAGTTTGCATTACTGTATTGTTAGAAAAAGAAAAAGAGTTTTTTTACAGCTTTAGCCAAAATGCTTATATATGTGCGTTTATGGTTATTTTTTATGAATGTTAAGGTAACATGATATTATGAATATAGGACAGGAATGAGAAATACTAAACTTAACACCTGTATTGAAGTTGGCAAGTATTCAACTGAGAACCTCATAAGGTCAAGGAATTTAGGGATCATTGTAAAAAGTAAATTTTGAATAAGGCATTGAAGGGACTTGCCATTAATAGTATGATAGCTATCTAGTTGTGATTTGTTGTGGTGGTCATGAGGTTTATATTTGCTTCAATGTGGGTTTCCTGTAATGTATCTGTTTGCTTTTAATATGACTGTATTTACAAAACAGGATAGGCAGAACAATTTTGTGTCACTGAACAGCATGACTTCAATTATTGTTGCCATCTCCTTCAGTGGCATTCAGAGTAGGAATCATACTTCTTTTACTGGGATTCCACACTCTTTCCCTGGGGTCACTTCTGCAATCAATTTTGAGCATATTGTATGATTTTTTATAATTCTACAATATGAAGCCAATAGTTTAACATGAGGTGCACATGGATTACTGTATAATTGTGAGTCGTGGACTATCAACTCGCGAATGGAATCTGAAAGCAACGGAGGTGTGGTTCCTCAGACTCATGCTTCGTATTGCATGGATAAGCCGAACACCAAACGATCAAATTTTTCAACGAGCCAATTGTGAGCCAGAGTTATTCAAGACTTTTTCGGGCACATTGTAAGAGCAAATGGATTGGAAATATTGACGTAATCGGGAAACGTACCAGGAAGAACACAGCGAGGGAGGTAGAGAGAGACGTACCTGGTCAGGTTGGGGAACCAGCTTGGCGTGAGACCAGTAGAGATGTTCCATCTGAGTGAAGATCGGAAGGTATGGTGCAACATGGTAGCCAACGCCATCTGGCATGGTAAGGCACCCTTCGACGACGACGACGACGTCACCATCACCAAGACCATGTTCCTTTTTTATGAAATACCGTCATTACATACATTTCAGTCGTTGCCTTCGTTACCTAAGATTAGTAATAAGAAAAAGGAAATGCCGACATTACTTAGCCCTGTTTTTGTAGCTGTCTTCGTTTTTAAATGTTTCTAAATTGGTACCAAGACTTCGAGACTCGCGAGAAAAATTACGGTGTGCATTCGGTAAATGTAATTTATATGGATTCTTTATTTTTTACTATGAACAGGGTATGAGAATAATTAAACCAACATAAACTTGAGATAACAAAATACAAGCTGTTCTGTCATTTTGACATCATATTTTATCATAGTAACTAGAATATAACTAGAATTGAACCATTTATTGTCATTTTACATGACAACTCATGGTTGCACTACCATCTCAGTTTTTGCGCCCCATTATAAATGTACCCAATGTTAATGAAAATGTGAAGTTGAACTTGTCACTGATCTAGATATAATAACTCAATGCTTTAAATTATGGAAATGTTTATGCTACAGTAATGCACTGGAGGGCTAGAGGCATTGATCCCTTCAATTTTTTGTTTCACATAGATTACTAAGAAAATCATTGAAATAATCACTTAGAGTAAGAAACAGCAACCTTTGATTAAATCGCAATTAATTCTGATGCAAAAAACAAAGAAAAGAGATTCATTATTGCTACTTATCCGTCTAAGAGAAGGGTACCCTACTGTAATACTTTATTATCTTAAAGAATAGATACCCAAAAGTGCCACAAACATTTGACATACCTTTGTAGACGCTGACTTAGCAGAAAATGTAAAAGCTGATTGGGTTGGACATTTCCTGTGAAAGACTTCACGATTTTCCAAATATTGAATTGAATGCAGAGGGTAAGTTTGGAACCAATGTCAGTTATTCAAAGTTCAGAAGTTCTCCATCACCTAGATGTTCTGACGTTTGAGTCTGGTCGTGTCACCAATCACTATATTAAGCATAGTGTTTTACGAGCGCAGTGTTACCTAAGCAAAGTATCCACGCCGTTTATTTTTGTTCATTTTCAATTTCGCGCACCACCCCACAGCGAATTCAAATACGGGTAAAACAGATAAATTCGTAGCACTGTTACTCACTTCAGATGAAAAACGTTTAGGCCCTACATAGCCAAAAGTATTGTAAGAATTCAACAAGTCAAGTATTCTAGAGACGTACCCTATCTTCTATACAACTCAGTATGCTACAAAGGGAATATGAAGCTGCTGAGTGCTCTTGTCCGCAGCTGCCTGGACGGTATTGTTAGTGAGACAACCAACAGAAAGCCGCTTTTGTTAATTTCCGACAGTTTTATTCAATTGATGTACCATTCAAATATCAAGGCTATCTAACATATCTTTTGATAAATTTAATCACAATCTGCAGCAGGGTCGCTGAGGTACCAGAAAAGCTTGTTTCCAGTTGCCAGAAATTGACGAGGTGCCCTGTTGAGAGCCCCTGAGGTTTTCGAATAAAGTACCAACCAACCCAATCAAAAATGAAAGAAGTCCACAAGAACTATGTTTTCAAACTCTTGCGCACTTCTTTTGTTTACCATTCAATACAATGTAGAGGCCCCACAGTAAATGAGTCGACCGATTAAATTTCGTACATATAATAGATTGTGAATATCCTATGGGCAAAATATCAGAGTTCATACCAGTTGCTGACAAAATAAGACAAAAAAACTTTATAAAAAAGTAGTTTAAGTTCTCTTTCTTATGTGCTTTTTTATGTTTTGACATATTTCCTTGTAGCTACAAATATTGCCATGATTTTTCCTATGTAATATTCTCTACTTATAATATCCGCTCCGTTATCCTTATCCAGTGTCAAGGCTACAAGAGAAGCATCTTCCTGTAGTTCTGTCAAACATGGACGTCCCTTATTAGATAAAGGTGATGTGGCTTTTTTGAAACTCTGTAGACTTGTAAGAGCGACACTGTGCGCGGGATGACGAAAACATATCTATGGGCTTTTGTTGTCAGATACGACAGGAATGTCTTAAATAGCAACAGAAACCTACCTGTAGAATATCAAATCAATAAGAATACTCCTACCAGAGAACCACACCCAAAATACCCCAAGTATAATGGAAAACGTTTTGTCTTTTCAAAGACTATAGGTCAAATGGTTATGGGCTAAATTGAACGCGAGTTTGTAGCTTGCGAGGCAAACTGTGCACTAGACTTTGGAATGTGTAATACTTGTACTTCGTTAACAGACTGGCTTGTTGAATTTTCTATGCATTTGGCTCTCGTGGGTTGCTTTTCTGCAACCTTGTTCTTCATTAGTCTCCACAGGTTCTCAATACGAGTGAGTTTGGAACAGTTGCATAATAAATCAAAAGTATTGACTTTTTTCTCTGATATCACAAACTATCTTTAAACGTTGTCAGGGAATACCTTCCTACAAACACAGATTGCAACAACGAATGAATAAGACTCTAGGGGGCCCTTTAGTAAACATAGGCTCTCCCACTATCCTCACATAAAAACTACGACACTTAAAGAACGTTTTAATGTAGCCATAGAACTTCGACCTACGTCAAAGATCCCGGATGTAGCTACAGTGTAGCACTGGTTGTATAAATTTTATTATGTGGCAACAGCCCTACAAATCTACCATGATTGCCAGACAAATTGCTACAACCATCGACTTTTCTAATGTACACATTTATTAAATCTTGGTGGAAATGACAGGAATCAGGGTAAGCCCTTTCCTGGTATTATTTGTTAGAAAGTTTACTCATTTGAGGCATAGACCGTATCCTATTTCCTTTGTCACACTTCTCGTATTTCTTAACCTATGCTAACCGCTTGTCTATAAATTGATTCACTGAACCATTTAGGTACTTTTGGTCAATACCTGGGCAAAAAAATTCGGTACTTTTGGTCTTGAGGAAAAATTTGACCAGAAGGACGACCACCTCCAGAAACTTGATCAAAAGTACCCATGGTACTTTTGGTTTTGTGGTAAAATTAGTAACCTTCACCCCCCACCCCCTCTATTGGATCACCGTACTCAGTTGAACCACGCCTTAAATCCACATTTAACTTTACCTTACCCGGGATTTTGAAAGTGATCCATGTCCAGGGACTGGATTCTCCCCTCTTTTATAGCTAAGAAACTAGTCAAATAGCTCTGTGATTTATCACACGCACCCTAGATCAAACAAATTTGGTTGCCAAAATACAGACCGGTTGGTGCAGTGGTCGAGTTTTAATCATGTGATCATCCAGCATCGCAACTCAACTCAAACTTCACTGGAGTCGGGTTAGCTAACAGAGACAGCACAACAATCGAGCCTCATGCATTCACCCCTAGCAGGGGGGCTGTGTAGTGACGTCAACCGAAACAAATGACATCCCAAATTTCTATGTATGAATGGTATGGGACCATGGTGTAATGGCTAGCACATCACGTTCCAATGCTGAAGGACGGGGTTCAATTCCTCGTGGTCCTACGTTTTCATCATTGAGCTTTTCATCCTATGTCATCATCCAAACACGTCAAAGCGAAGCAGGAAACCATTGTCGACAATGTCAATTTCTAGCTGAGTTACCCATATAATTATGGCCGAACTTCTTCAAAATAAACGTGAAATAGGTCTATAAATGTCTATAGTGCCATCAGTAGCCGTTAATATGGTTTTATTTTATAAGAATACCATCTTACGTATTGAACAGATATAGCTGCTGTCAACAATTAGATCGGAGACAAGTGCCATACCGGGATATTTACTCTAATGGCACAGTGAGTATTTTACTGCAGAAGTACACTATTATTTGCAGTTGCCAATTATATTTAGTCGTTCGACATACCTCTTTCCATAAGTCTTTTGTGGTTGCTTAACTCTATACTCTAGGTCAATAAAACGTTTGTTTCGTAGAACGATTCCCTGAACAACGTCAGTACAACTTTGATTTTTGTTGTATCTAAAGTATTGAAGACTGTGATAGGTTTGAAATAACTAGTTAGTTCAATCTTTCAGGAACTTCTCATTTTCCAGCTCTCTTTGTCGTGGTTTTGCAAACTGTATGATGAATGAGGAATTTGATGGGGTCTGCCGTAGACCTACAGACCAATTGTATGACAGGTTGCATGTTCTTTATGTTTACAATTTTCTGTTGCCCTTTAAGATATATGAATTCTGTATCGATATAACTAACCTTGCCGATCAAATAGACTGAATGGTTGTAGTTCGGTAACTCTAAAGAAGTATGACCTCGTGCTTTATTTGACAACCAGAAAATTGATGAAACTTAAAGCTAAGGGAACGTAAAATTTAAATTCTGTGTTTTCCTCTTTCCTTATTGATAACGATACTCAGGTAAGGGGTTCTCAATCTTCCCTTTGCTCATCTTTCTAAGCATCCCTATAGCATTGATTATGCTGAAACCCATTAACTAAATCGCTATGCAGACACGGCTACATAAATTCAATAACAAAGTTAGAAGCAAGCCATGAAGCAGGCTCAACAGCCCAGTAGGACCGCCTCTCGCGGATTATGGAAAGCATCTGTCGTTAATGAGAACAGATACTACATCCATTCCTTGCCAAAAGGCCAAGAAGCACCAGGGTACATTAACAAAAGCCTCTGGGTTGTAGATCAACTTACTATTGCATTGAAAACAAGGTAAAACGACATTTTAGTAATAATGATAATTTAATAAACTGTTCCCACAAGTAACATATTAAAAGTATACGGAAGGTCTCACAATTTCAATGGAAGTGGAGAATGGATCTCCTTGGTTGCAGTAGGTGGTTGTACACTTCTTCAGCTGATATCTACCCCAAGTTTGGCTTGTGCACCATACTGAATATTTAATATGATGTATAAGAGGTCCAAGGTGCCTTTAAATTCTAATATGGCGGAGATCAATTTGTCAAATTGATCATCAAAAGGGCAAGATTATGTCATCGCGATTAAATTGCATGAAGACCCTGGCTTCCCTTTTATGAATCGGCAAGGGTGCTTCTAAAAAGTTAGGACGTTCAATTTAAAGTCCTTTATCGCCACCGTTTATATGGTTTTTTAATAAAACACAGTCAGAAGAAATTGTGTGGTTTTCCTATGTTATTAATTCTGAAGATATTTGCTCTTAGGGATGCCAGAAGAAACAAGTTTTTAAATCAAAATGATTTCGCTGTTTTTTATTAGAAACCTTGATAGTGACGTTAGTATTGAGTAAGTTTCAATAATTGAGATTATTCAAAAGGTACCATCAAAAAGAGAGGATCGACAGATGTTAAGGGCATACCAAAGTTGTGTCAATTAGATGTACGAGACTGATCCTTAACAGTTTACAAAGACCATGTCAGCTAAGGAAAAGGTGTATGTGTCTAAAGGCAGCCTTAACTATTCAAGAGACATGAACAGAATCTATTAAGATTTTGATTCTCTTTCACTTAAAGAAAGATACTTTGAGAACTTCCTTAACAATCTACTCATTAAATTTATCAGTAAATTATAATTAACTTCAAAGTAGAAGTATACTTGTATCTCAATAACAGATGGATTTCATTCAATATTCTCCCTGGTCTCTCGGAGCCTTGGAAATGTAGGCCCGAAAAGTTTCAGGTGGATCCAGATACTCCGTCAAATATTCAGATGAAATGGAACAAAGCTCCTGTGATGTGTTAAAATGGCATTTTATTTATATAGATTTGGGCTAAATTTTTCGTTCCATATCTCTCTCTAACCTCGACCTCACTAACAGGACCATCCTACTAACGCGACCATCACCGTCATGTCCCTTGCGTGCTCGCATAGCCGCTGTATAACGTAAGCTTGGGATTTCATTTGCGCTAATTGAACTCACTTAAAAAAGTAGAAGTGAAAGCACGAGGCTAGATTGTTATGTTGCGTCTGTTACCTAACCTGACTCTAATGAAGTCTGGGTTGAGTAGCTGCTGGTGTCGTAGGTTAGAGGCAGTTTGTGTGTTTGTTACTGAGCCAATGCTGGGCGCTGAGAGTAAAGTAGCGTGTTACTGTTTCGGGTCACCATTTGGCCTGTGTTGATGGCGATATACGATAAAAAGCTCAATGGTGAATACGTAGGACCAAGTGGAATCGAACTCCATCATTCCTTGTTGCATCTCCGATGTGCTAGCCATTACAAAATGCTCCCCTGCAATTAATATAGACAAATTGGGATGTAATTTGTTTTGATTGACGTCACTACAGCAACGCCCTTTCCCAAAAATTCAGAATAGCCCTTCATAGTTTGAAATGGCCCCACCTAATTTTTAACCTCTTGGCCTGTCTCACTGGCTTAGACAGAGATGGTTTGAATTCAGAATAGCCCTCCAAAATTTGAAAAGGCCCTTCCAAGTTTTTAACCTCTTGGCCTGTCTCACTGGCTTAGGCAGAGATGGTTTGAATTCAGAATAGCCCTCCAAAGTTTGAAATGGCCTCTCCAAATTTTTAACCTCTTGGCCTGTCTCACTGGCTTAGGTAGAGATGGTTTGAATTCAGAATAGCCCTCCAAAATTTGAAAAGGCCCCTCCAAATTTTTAACCTCTTGGCCTGTCTCACTGGCTTCGAGAAAGATGGTTTGAATTCAGAATAGCCCTCCAAAGTTTGAAATGGCCTCTCCAAATTTTTAACCTCTTTGCCTGTCTCACTGGCTTCGAGAGAGATGGTTTGAATTCAGAAGAGCCCTCCAAAGTTTAATATGGCCTCTCCAAATTTTTAACCTCTTTGCCTGCCTAACTGGCTTAGACAGATATTGTTAATGTAAGTTGAATTTCTCTTGTTGAATTTGAATTAGTTTGAAAATGAATTCGGTTGAATTTCTCTGGTTTAGATTTCGTGTCAATACTAGACCCGTAAATCATTTTACCACACAGTTGTTAGAAGAACAATAGAGAAAAAGAAAATATGCCAAGGGACAGACTTGCTACCGCAATACGTGAGAATCTCCCAACACTGCCAACTGGTACTAGCGAGGAACAGTGGGGCGCCTGAAGAGTGCAGTCTATAGTGCTGCATCAGATGTCCTAGGCAAACATACTCGAAAACACGCAGATTGGTTTGATGAATCGAATGAAGAAATCATGGTACCTTGTCAAGGAAAAGAATTCGTTGTTCCACAGGACACTAGCTGACAGATGTACTAGAGCAACAAAAGAAAGTATATGAGACTAATTTGAACTTCAAAAGAAACTGCGGAAAATGAAAAAATGACTGGTGGTCCAAGAAAGCGGCCGAAATCCAGAGTCTGGCAGACCGAAACGACTCCAAAGCGTTTTTTGCAATACTGAAAGAAGTATATGGTCCAGAGGGTGCCTACATCGACCCGGTGAAGAGTATTGACGCCAGCGTGTTTTACACGGACAAACACAAGATTATGGAGAGATGGAGGTAACACTTCAGTTTTCTGCTGAACCCGGAGAGCAGTTTCGCAGATGGTGCCGACAGCAACATCCCACGACTACCTATCAGGTACCAAATGGACGAGCCACCAACCATAGAGGAACTTGACATGGCCATCAAGAGAACAAAGTGTGGAAAAGCCGTAGGATCAGACGGCATACCCCCGGAGGTGGAAATATGCTGGACGAGCGCAGAGAAGCCAAATGTTGCAGCTACTTTTCAACATCTGGTCAACAACAGCAGACGTGCTTCAGGATTTTAAAGATGTGACTATTTTTACCATCTACAAAAGAAAGGGAGACATGGCAAAATGTAAAAATCGTAGAGAAATATCACTGCTGTCTGTCGAAGGAAAAATACTGGCCAAAATTCTGCAATTCCGACTGCAGACCCTAGCCAACAGACCCACTCAGGATATGATATTCACGTTGCGGCAACTGCAAGAAAAATGTGCTGAACAGCGCCAACCGCTCATTGTCACCTTTGTGGATTTCAGCAAGGCCTTTGACACAGTTCATAGAGAAACGCTATGGAAGAGTCGCTACGGTTTCCCACAAACCTTCATCAGAGTGTTACACAGTTTCCACGATTGCATGACTGCCAACGTCTGGTGTAGTGGTGAATGTTCAGACTCATTTAGTGTTGGACACGGCGTCAAATAAGGGTGTGTTCTTGCGCCAACATTATTCACTGTCTTTATTGCTGCAGTGCGAAAAAGCATGCCGGAAGTATTCTTACATAATAAAACATTGCAGATGGCAGGCGGCCGAAATCCGAGAGGTGCGTAAAGTTATCAAATACTGAAGCGTAAACCGACCAGGTCACGCAATTGTTTGCATGACCGTCGATGACTATAGCGCAGTGTTTCTTAACTTGGGCGATATTACCCCCCTGGGAGCACAAACGGTGAAGAGCAACAAAGTGGATTGATAATAAATTAATCCCTACAGCAATCTCAATAACGATCCCCCCCAGGGGAGCCCCTTTTCTTTTTGGAAAGAACGGACCCTGGGGAAAGGCCCCACTGCTTATCAGGGGGCTGCACTGAGAGATTGCAACAAAGTTCTATTGCTTGTTTCCATGAAATTTGAGAGTGGGGTTAAAAATGCAGTCTGTTGGTTATTAAGGGTGCAGCAAGGTGAAAGGCCTTGGAAAATCAGCTCTAGGGGACTGTTATAAATTTCCTTGCTCAGTCCAGGGTTGATATATGCCCTGATCCACCCACTCGAATGCCCAAAACATTTTAAATATAGGTGTAAAACCCGTCAATAGTAAAAAGTTCATTAGCTCAATGACTTGCAGTTCAACTAAGAGTAAAATAGAACCACCATAGGTTCTCTCGTCTGATGTAACAATGAATAAGACCGAAGAACAGTCAGTGCCGCAGCAAGACTATCTCTGTAGGATATGCTAATTATCTATGAGCATATCTTAGGGCAAGCTTCATAAATTTAAGGCGTACGGGCCGGCCTGTTTACCAATCAACAAAATTTTTGCAAACCCCTCTGGAAAATCGGTGAACTTTTTTGAAAAGCGGGGCAGGGGCACTCGTAGAAACCAGGTGTCTGTAGTTAACTGCACTTCAAAAGTTTCAAATTTATGGGTGCAGATTTGATATCTTGAAAAAGATATATGAAGCAGGGTATTCAACAAGTCTGAGAAATCGTCTGACACATTTCAAAACTCTAGGACAGACAACCATGAACTAGGGGATGCTATTTTACCATAAAGTCCACTTCTAGAGGATTTTGAGCATACCAAACATGTTAAACTGCGCCTGTTTAACGTGATACGCGTTCGTTGAGTAACTTCAGTAGAGATGAGACAGCTCGTACTCGACAGTCCATGCTTCTTGATTTAGATTGACATTTCATTCTTTTGCGACCGACCTGTAACACTCCAACAGGCCAACTCCCTAAACTACAGGTCAGCTCGTATGATCAACGTGCTTTTAAGTACACAATGTTTTCGCTATTTCGTGCAATATTCTTATTTTGTACCACAAACAAACTATTTAAAAAGATCTATGTAGTGAATTCTTGCTTATCCAAATCCTGATTAAACGAAACTTAATTTGTACTATAGCTGGAAATTCTTCATAAGAGTGTTAACGGAACAAATTATCAATTACCCAAACTACCTAGAATCTAGAATCAAATTATTTATACATAATAGAGTATTAATGAGAAAGAAAAAGAAGAAGAACAGAGTACTAAAGTGATGACGTCACAAACACTTTTCTCGAGGAATCGTAATTATAACTATATCACAGTGTTAACCCTCACATCAAATGCCCGTATACAAAATGTCGCATTCAAATCTCATATCAGCTGTGAGAAACGGCTGTTTTAATATAAAAAAGGCCTTAGAGAAACACTGTTAATTTTGCTCGGTTCATAAAATTATGAACTGTGTTCATTTTAACAAGGTTTTGATAAGTATGATTCAAAGTTTAAAAGGTCGTATCTTGACGATTGCTCACAAATTTGGACAGGTTTTCTATTTCAACAAGAAGAAAACAATGAGTCCAAAATATTATCAAATTTCTGATATTCATTATATCGTGACGTCATACTTTAGTACTCTATGAAAAACAACAAGAGACCATTAATGTTGTTCATTTTACGCAGTTAATCAGGAATGGATCCTAAAACGATGCGCCACCGCATGATTAACTCAAATTCAAGACATACGGCACTGGTAACAATATGACATCCTTGGTTAACTGGCATCTTGGCACATGCAAACCAAATCTGAAAATTCGGTCCAAAGGTGTTTGGATCATCGAGGATGTAATGTATTCTCATTTCTTACATTATGTACCTATAATATCGTATAACACATACCACCTATCATATGTGATACATTACTTACTTACTTACTTACCCGCATAATAACGCCAATGGGTACCAGGAGATTACACAATTTTTATCTATCTTTGGCATCGATTACTGCACTTTACCATGACAGCTCTAGCTTTTCCAGGTCTTTTATACTATCCTTCGTCTCTCTCCAACTTACTTTCTGGAAACCAGTTCGTGCCCATTTTGGAATGTTTTGGTCTGGAATCTTGAGAGTGTGACCCAACTATCTCAACTCAATTCATTTATGTATGTATGTATGTATGTATGTATGTATGTATGTATGTATGTATGTATGTATGTAGCGGGCTTTGGCCCTGAATTTCCACCCCCCCCTGGCTGTAGCCGCCTCCAGCTGTAGATATTTTATTAACGCAAGTTCCGTTCCTCCCTTTTCAAAATGCTAAAACTCTTGAAATCTTGGTATTGATGCAGGGAGAACATAAAAAATCACTCTTCTCATTTTCACTAAATTAAAGCAAAAGTTACCTAATTATGGTATACAGTCTCTTAAATTCTTGCAATACACATTGAATAACCGTATTTGCATTTATATGCACTATGCTTGATCCCGTTCGCGAGATCCCTGTAAGATAAAGGAAACATACCATTAACGCCTTCCATGTTGTTAGTATATATAGTCAAGTTTATATACTCTTAGTTTCCTCAGGACAATGTACAGTAGTCGTTTTCCATCACGTTCATCTTCTCAGTGTTTAACACATAATGATCTTAGTATTATGTTACTTTGTCTGTCGGACTTTGCGTTGCCCATACTTTTCCGTACTACTCTTTCACTAAAGGGAAAGGAATTGCAATCACCCTACGGGTGGCGATGTAGTTGAAAACCAATGCGCGGAAAATATTGAAAGGGTATTATTCCCATTTTTGGACTTGAACCCCCCAAAATTGTCAATCGTTTACTGTCAGATTCACTTATATAAAAATATCATTGAAAATATCCGAAGACTAGACTAACGCTATCCAACCTATCCTATTCTATTCTATCTTATCCTATCCTATCCTAACCTATCTTTAACCATAACTACACATAACTTATCAACACTATGCGAAAGTATAGGATTTAAAAAGTTCACATGTTCCCTAACTACACGTTCCCTTTGTGAAACGCAAACTGCTTGTGCCGATATTCTAAAAGGTATCAATAGCGCTTGAATACGTATGTATCGAATATATATAGACCATGGCCAAATCAAATTGGATGAAAAACATTACTGTTAAATGGAATGCCTTGTGAATGTTTGCTTTCGAAATGAAATTTTTAGGACCAAGGTTTTTAACTTTGTATATGCAGGCCTATATAGCTGTAGCTGGTTGCATAATATCACCGAATGGACAAACCTGTCAGTGGTCGATGCTACAAGGAGAGCAGCGGACAGACAGTCATGGAAACATGAAAGTGCCGAATGGCTACGGAACAGGCTGATGATGATAGCTATAAAAGACTTCTGCCGAAGATAGTTGGTTAGAATATCGCAGACACAAAATTTCGTTTTCCATCCTATTGTTTATATTTCAACCGTTGCCACATATTACAGCTCGTGTTACAATCCAGCAAACCGTTGATTTGCTAAGTGGGTTAGCATGCAGAGTTCTGGATCTAAATGGATCTGATTCCCTTTCTAGGGATCGATTTGGATCTGTACCAGTTTGGATCCGTACCAGTTTGGATCGGTACCCGTGTAAACAGGGTCTAAATCAAATACAGGACTGTAGCAACATGATATATTTTTCTGACTTTTTACTAGCATGAGAATGGGCCTCAGATATTTAAGTGCTATGGACCCAGCACTCACTTAATCTGAGAATAAGTACATAAAAGATGTGATCAAATATCGGGGTATTTGGATACTATTTAAAGGGACACAAAAATGAGATGGTAGTTGTAGGCAAAGATACATTGTAATGTAGGTGATAGAACTCCTGACCCCTACACTTTTCAAAAGATCGGTGAACCTGCCCCTCCTTTTTCCCCTACCCAACAAGAAATGACAGTCATTGTTATTGATAAAGACAATATTCATACAGTATGTGTGATACAGTTTGTCTATTCGTATGCGTCTTGCGATCTTTTTACTTGTCATATTCGTTTTTGTATAAAGAAACATTTTGAATCGAGCGATAGAACCTATTGATTTGTTCTATCACTTATGAAACAGAACTGCTTTCAATGGGCACGAAAGATAGAAATTCTATCGTTTTAAAAGAGTTCTATTGAAGCGATGGCTTCCAATCCAAGAGAGCAAAAGGAATGGAAAGGCCTTTATTCTATTTTCACGAGATTTAAGTTCTATTGCTATGATAAAAAATTTCCATATGCACGGACAATTCACGAGTCAATGACATGTCATTCGCGTATGTGAAATGACTTGTTGAAGTTTCCAAGTAAATTATAAAGCAAGGTGACTCAGATAATCAAACATATATGTTTCTAATAGACATATACCAGGGAGAGGGGTGCATCTTGTACACCAACCCAGGGTCCAGAAAACATAACTGAAATAAGATTTTATATTTTACAGTCTTCCTTAATCAAACAAGTGTTAAATCATAGATCTTTGCTAGCTAGAGTAGATTTTGCTTACAGAAACTGCTTTCGTTCCTTGTCTGTTTTCTGTGTAATGGGCTTCGCTGCTCAACATATTCAATTATCCTCCGCATCGTCTAAGGATTTCCAAGAAGAAACCTTGTGAGTAGGCCGAGCTCGAGATTGGCGCTTATGACAGCATACAGTAAGTTAGAGTTTAATAACTGACATGGTTTAATTAAATGTTGTTGATTACTTCAATGTTGAAATGTAGTGGCTTATGGGCATATATAATCATTGTTGCTGTAGGATGATGTGGTACAGCAAAGGATGGGGGAGCGGGAGAGGGGGCAGAAGTTAATGTGATCACAGTGTGGCACATTATGGAGTGTTTATGTAAAATGGTACCAGACTCTATTGAAAGGCTGGTGTATTCTATGTGTCTTTGTGAATGTGTAATCAAGTATGTATTAGTAACATTGCTATTGTTCGTTCTTTTAATCTTGACTATTGTTTGGTTTCTTTTAGCTGAAATAGAGTACAAGCCAGATTGTAAGTAAAACTAAACCTGCAACTTCCTTTTGTCTTCCTGCGATTGATCTTCTATGTGTTGCCATAATAATACCTCTGTCCCTTCTGATCTCTTTACCTTGTTTTTACCTCTTTGCTAGGCCATTTGTCCCATTTGCCTATAGCATTTTCCGTCGGCCATGTACCCATCTCGTCTGCCTTTTCTTTGCTGTATGTTCCCTTCACTGCTATAATATGGCTTTTTCCTGTTCCTAATACCAACTATTATTGCCCTATTCCCAGATATATTTTTATATTTTGGATATTTGTTTGTTGTATGCCCATTTTCTAGGTGTTTCCCATTGTATACTTTTTATCTATATGCTTGCTGTTGCCTTGTACTAATTTTTGCCTTGTTGCCGTGCTCTTTATTATATAGTCTTCGTAATGCCCTGTAATAAATTCTAGGAATCCAAACTGATACGAGCGAAAATCTTGTAAACGAAAAAGTAGCGTCATACTTCTCTCGTATTTATTTGATGATCTATTTCCCATATTTCTGGTCCATTTTTGCCCAAATTGGAGAATTTTTGGAACTTTTAGCCCGTGGGCTTAAATCCAGATCACTTTTTGGAAGACAAAAAATGGCTCAACGTTAAAAATCCGCTTTTAGGCCCATGAGTTTAAAAACGGGATAATAGGGTAAGTAATTATTCTTTTTGTAAATGTAGGCTATATATGTCTTTAGTTGCTGCAATGTACCCATCGTTTAATCATTTACATACGGAATTTTTAATTTTTAGATCCTGGAACATGCCCGTCGGGTTGGCTTAAGAGAAACAAGTATTGTTACTTAATTCGAAGTTCCTTCTACTACAGATCACTATGGGCAGCTGCTAGGTCAAACGTAAAATCTAACAACTGTAAAACGAATTAAAACCCTACATTCGAAAACTACACAATTCACTTAGATTCACGACCCTCAAAAAGTATGGTACGGAAAGGACATGAAAGATAATCAAGAGGATTGTCTGAATAATACCCAGGTTTTAAGGAAGAAAGGTAGTATAAAGTATCATCGATCCCCGGTGGTGACATATTTTCTATTTTCTAGTGTTCTTTTCAAAACTAAAGGTAGTATAGGAATGAAACTGAAGCCGTATTAGAATACTGATTGCTGAAAGCGGTAGGTTGTTGTAAGAAAACCCAAGTGGTATAATAATGGTATGGAGTTGGCAGCTTGGTTAATTGTACTGTCGGACAAATGGCCATATTGTGACTATATCGGAGTTAAGCCTACAGAAATCCATAGTACTGCCCAATCGATAAACTAACTGTGGTTGAAGTCTTACTGAATCTGATATAGGAATTCTAATATGTTCACATCTTGAGTACACCGAGTTACAATGTTTTTAGTTAATAAGCTAATTCTGCTTTTTACGCTGTCTATCTACCATTGCTCTTAAACAACAGTGAATATCAAACAATAACAAGAAAACCTTACCTGACCACCACCGGTAGCTCCCATTTTCCTGTGAGTTTTTGAAACCCCATGGGATGCCGGCTGCCCTTTCATTCCCCACCTTTTCATGACTCCTTGAAACCCCTTCGTTTGACTAAAATAAACGATACAAGTTTTACATTTCTTCTATTCATGTTTACTTAACAGCTTCGTTTAAGTGGTTGACGTTAGAATTAACATGGGAGACTATTAAATTTCTCAGCGACTACAAAAGCGACAATTTAGATTCAGTGCCTACTTCAGTACAAGAATATTTCCCAAATTAGAGCAAGTGTTAACAAAATGTTGTCCTCCACTATAACATCGGACCGTAACTGTATCCTGTTAACAATAGCTCTTCTTTCATGACATCGTGCTAATTCTCGATTTAAGGATTGATAATGTTTACAGCGCATAAAAGCAACTTTAAACTAAGAGTTAAATAACAAGCATAAACTATTATTACTATCATTATTATCATCATCGGTCTATTGTTGGTGAATTTACCGTTCTATTCTTTGTTCAGCGGATAGTAACTTCATGATCAACGGCAAAAATACTTCATTCTTCTTTGAATTCCCAAAACTTTCAAAGAAGTTCCCAATATGACAGGATATCATGAGCTGAAGACAATGATGCTGGATCGAGATCTATGGAAAGGCATGGCAACATCGGAAGTATCGGTAAAAGGAAGTAAGTAAGTATAAGATATTCATCTGTGCAATAACCCTCATTTTGAGAATTCAGATCCAAATATGGATTGTTTAATAACAAAGTATTAGCTGAAGGCCTTATTTCAGCATTTTGCATGGGTATATTCGGTGCAGTCTTTGTACCAATGTTTTCCTCTTACCTTATTGCCTACGTATCTTTAAATGTTTATATTACCACTTCCTCGTAAGCTCCTAACCCCAATACTGGTCAATAATTTTAAGACATTGCGCACTGATAATGTAAAAGATTGATTTTCGGTTCTGCAAAAATCTAAGTTACCAATTGTAGGTACCAAAGGTACCCACGCCCTCAATTTAAGTCTGTAATTGTAAGTTAAAACAGTTTAAAGTTAAAAAATTAAAAGTCGAACAATCCTAGGTTAACAACTTAAAATCAAAACTATGTTAAGGTCAAAAAATTCAAAGTCGAATTCTAAGTGGTAACAATTTACAGTTAACAATTACAATGACAAACTTAAGGAAATAACGATCTTTTTAGTTTGACTGATACATGCTTTGCCACATTACGTAATTTTTAAAACTCAAGTTTTATTTCCCCATCACCAATACACGATTTGACACTCTCTTACAAAAAGCATATCAAAACTGTTGCGATATACAATCCTAGCAACAAGAAATACATTGAATCATCGAGAGAGAAAAAACCCCAAACAAACCTGAAACATCAACAACAAAAATAAAAACAACGAAACTACTAATAATAAGGCTAACGTTAATATTTTTTTTAAACTTCGGAAGCATTTTTTCCTTCTCTTTGGTATACAATTTAGATAAACACTTTACAGGCATATCTAAATTATCTTAATACACACAATATTCATCGTAAAATAATTAAATTAACTACTAAAGCAAACCAAATAATAATAATAATTATAATGATAATAACAATATCACTGCAATAGTATTTTAAGAGTAGCAGCAAACGTTGTAAAAAAGATGCTTGGCATTAAGGAAGAATCTTTGAGAATATAAAAAACAGAATCCTGGTGGAAGAAAAGGTTACGTTATCAAATTAAGGACATTGGGAAACTAGAATCTTTGAATAATAAATTGCTCAGAAATGAATTTACAAAGAAAAGATTAGAGAAAAATTTAATTGTAATAGGAAGGCAAGTTTGGGGTCATTTCCAAATGAACTCTCTTCTATTAAGTTTTGTAAATATAAACTCTCACTTTTGCATTCAGCATAATCTGCTGCGCGTGCTTCTAATCGTGGAAAACATTGCTACTTAAAGTCTTTTCTACAAGTACAGTTTGTTTTCTCGTCATATGTCAATGTCGCTATCCCATTGTACTTTTGGATGAGCAACACGCCAACTCCGTCTAGTTAGTTTCCATTATATTTGTAATAACTATCTTTGTTGCATTGCTCATTATACAATTCGTTTCGAATGGATACGGCTTGTTATTTGTCCTTGGGATGATGAAAAATATTTACTTTCTTAGCCAGCATTATGAGCCATCACATGTGTCTAAAGGACGTGTGGATTTTGGATGGCTTTTCCCTTCAGATGTGGAAAAAATAGACAAGATGGTTCAGTAGGTTGTTTGCAATGTAACTTGATTCAAGATTAATCTGCATTAGAGAGTGGTTCAAAGATCTGGCTTTGACCAAATTACACTGCCAAGTATATCATGAAATTTGACATAGATTCTTTGACACTGACACAAGATACACTGGTTTATTATTGATGATGTGCGACTTGGCATAATAAATAGCATGAGTATGAATCAAATATATTTACTCTGGCCTTAACCACTGCCATCGGTTTAGTTGGATTTAGTTACAGGAAAGTGACGTCGGCTTATCTTGACCAAGAGAATAACGTTTTCAGGAACAGCACAGTGCCTCCGACGCAGTTTGGAAGTGGAAGATAGATTTGAGACGGAAGTGGGGGGTTGGGGGTGGGGACCAAGACTGAGAGGAAAAGTATAATTATACTCTCAGTTGCTCATTCCCACTCTACGTTGGGTTACACCACCACTGCACCCATTCCTACCTTTACCTTTACAAAAATTACGATTTACATAAATGATAGATTTGCAGAGACTACGTTACTGAATAATACTTTAATATTGAAGCGCTTACAAAGAGAGCTCCCATGTTACCTTCTGGAGTTGCTGCAGCATCTGCCCATCATTAAACTACTACCTAAGTTCACCTACCTACACAATGAGCAACTTTGCTTAAAGTTTAAATTTGATATGCAGCAATGAAAAGTAAAATTACAGCAGACAGGACCAATTTACCCAAATATATCAATAAAGAAATAACAAATAAATTAAAATATCCCGATTGATTGCAGACAAAAGTAGGTGTATTTTATATAAGGCTAATTACATCATAGTAAACTTGCTTAGTTTGCTATTTGTACGTGGCTCAGGAACATTCTAGATGCTGAGTCACTATATCACAATGATGATAATAGTAAATAGAAATGAATGGGAAATAATGTAAATTTTATTTCTATTAATTGTATAATAATAATTCAGACAATGCACAGTTTCAGGGCACCCAAGAGTGGATAAAGGTATTTTTTGGTTGTAACTTGTATACATTCTCTCGTAGAAGTGACCTGTTGATACTGTAATTCATAATTATATCACAGTAATTTGATGCCTTTTTGTCCCTTTTCGTAGGTGCCGCATGCATATATTAGCTGTGTGGAAAACTTCTCGGGAAAAATGTTCTTCCATTCTATACTTAGTCAACTGCACCATCAGTTAGATGCACCAGGAGTACCATTATATCGTGTGGATAATATGAATGACTTCTTGAGAAGTTTAAGAAACTTGTCAGAACAGAGTGACAAGAAAACCATGTATATCATCATTGATAAAGCAGAGCGATTACGTCAAATGGAGTTCCACCTCCTACCTGCATTATTGAAACTTAGTGACCTTATTGGAAAGCCCTGTGTTGTTGTATTCATCTCACATATAACATGGGAAAAATTTCTCACTGGTACAGGTTTACATAATCCAACCATGGTATTTTTTCCAGAATACAGTCAACAAGAACTAGTGGAAATTATGGCCTTAGACTGCCCACCAGACAATTTTAAGTCATTCTACAAAGCTTACTGCAACCTAGTGCTACACGTATTCTTACTAGCTTGTCGAGACATCAATGAGTTGAGGCACATGGTATGTCCCTTTTCATTTTGCAATTTCTGGTATATACTTCATAGAAAATTAGCATTGAAATGATAAAAATATTTCTTATTGTAGTACAAATGGATCATTGAATTTTTCCTTAACTGTTATTACCATCATTATCATTATCATCAATCATCATGTTGTTTTGTTTGCTTGTGAGCTTTAGTATTGTTGTTGTTGTCATTGTTTCTGTTATTTAAATTATTGTTGATCGTTTTTTATTATTTTTACGAGTTTGGTTATGGTTCTTTTATTTCTTTTTAACATACTTGATTGATTTATTGTTTGATTGATTGATTGATTGATTGAGTAATTGATTGATTGATTGAACTATTTTGATTTGAGGTGTTGCAGTATTTGTCTCATGGTTTTATTCTTGTAGGCTACGTATGATGATGTAAGAGAACATTAATATTGTAAGTTTGGTTTACTATAACCGACGTCATTAAGGCATTTAACCTGAAAAGTTCTTTAACAATATCTTAACAGGAGGCAAAATTTATCGAGTGGGCGTGGCCCAATAATACCTCTCTCCCCCCTCCCCTCCCCGAGCCTGACCATGTCTTCAAACCTGACTTCGCCACCTGATAGTCAAAATCGAGGGGCGTTACCTTGGCTGCAACAACCTTCCTTTATTTATTAGTCTGCCGCTTGGTTGTTTACTGTTTATTTAAGGTAGTGTCAATATCGGGTCCACTGCTTATCAGGGTTATATAAATGAGAGACTGCTACTTAACCTCGTTTTCAGTCAGTTTGATGTATTTTTGTAAAGTTGCAGTACTTGGGTCCAGGCATAGTTGGTGTAAGTGATGCAATTTGAACAGGAATAGGAAAAGCGTCCACCCTAGTAACAAATATGATGGTAGCTGACGAAAGAGTGGCATTCCGTTGTCTCTGATCTTGGTCGAGCATACTTCCCGTTTATTTTGCTTGTTTCAGTATTGGACACGATGCACCAAAGAGACCTTTTTTGGAGAGAAGTACACAACGTACTCCAGTACTAGCCCAATATTATGGTAGCATTCTAGGAGAACTAGCGTCACCATTGGAAAATAACTACAAGGAATGTCATAAGGATATGAGATAGGTTTGAGGTGCTCACGAAGAAGGTAGGGGAGATGGGAAGTGCTCTATTTTTCCCAAGCAAAATAAACTGAACTTTTTTGTTTAATGGATTGAAAATAGTCGGATGTCTAAAATTGTCGAATTTTACTAAAGGTCATGAAGTTATGGCTTTTAATAGTACTCATTAAGTACAGTTCATATTTTTAGTATTGTTCGTAGGACATTTTTACCGTCATGAAGCCATGCACAAGGCAATTTGCTTGGGCCTTATTTACAGAACTCTCTGGAGAAGGTTGTTCGCAAATGCTTATTATTTACATTTATTAATGCGACTCGAAAGTTGATAGTTATTTTCGACATCGACGTTTGCTCTTTTTATTGCGCACATTCTTTAACCTGTATAGGTATATAACTCTAGCGAGCTGGATTGAAATGCACTTATTAACAAGCTGGCCTTAATATGAGAATTTTGAATTCTCATCTCAACTCTTATTATTGAATGCGTTTGTGTTTTTTTATGTAATTTTGGTCCTTGCACACTGAACACAGATCCTTTGTGCTGCACAAATACCCTATTTGCCTGGTCTTGAACTGCCTCCTGTCCACCATCACCTCCCTCGTCACCCATATCAAGGTCCTCCACTCCTACAATGATACAAAAATGGGCAGCATTGTCAGTACTTCTGCCTTCATTGAGTTAGTCATCAGCTAGGTATGACTGTTCTGGCTGTCACTGCTCCTTTCTGTATGATCCACCTCCTTGCTACTTCTAAGTAATGTATTTCTACCAACTCTTTCTACCTTGATCTCCTGCTACCTATGCAAGTCTGGCTTGGTGCTACCCTACATGAGATGTTCAACTGCCACTACAATCACAAGAACAAACTTCAATATTAAAAAGACACTAGAGAAGTAGAAAATGTGTCACTACTGGGTATTGAACACGTGACTCATGCTTTGGTGAAAGCGCTCTACCAACTAGCTAGGTGACCTCCGATGTTAACATACTCTATTTGTCTAGTCACCACATTAGCTCCCAATCATCCACAGGTGACCATCGACATCCAGCTCAATGCAATTAATTTTAATTTGTGACATGATCCTCCTAAAATACTTAAATGATTATTCTAGATAACAGCATTGAATTGCCCTGCGACCCATGCTTTTGTGATACGTGCTCTACCAAGTGACCTAGGCGACTGAGCTAGTTGAACTTTATTTCTTTAGTTATCACACACCTTTCTTATACTTCCTAGCATTTCCAACCCTGTCTTCTTGATGATAAAGGGAACTTCATCCCTAAACCCATAACAAAGACAACTGCTCCAGAGCCCATTATCTGAACAAGACCAAGTCACGAAGACTGTGTGTAACAGCATATGCAAGTGAATTTGCATTCTATAATTCAAGTAACTTCTTATCATAGCACATCTGCGAAACACAAATCTACTTGTGTGCATGCCCCACAAAGGGGACTAGTGCTGGGAAGAATGAAACTGGGGAGTAGGGGGGGTCTACAAAAGTGGTGAATGCACATGAATACTGCTAGTTAACAAGTACATATTTGTTTGCAGAGTACAGAAACCTATTTTTAAGGGGCCATGCATTTATGATATTCTCAAGAAATGCCCAGTTTCAAATTTCTCTATTCTCCTTGTCGACAAGGAGTGCGATTGACTGCTAACCCCCTCCAATTATCCTGATATCATAAATGTATAGTCTCTTAAAACAACATAAGAAATTGGGCTAAAAATACATTAAAGAACAACCCCCTTAAAGGAATTCCAATAACATCACGTACGCCGTTCTTTCATCACATGTTTCAGTTTCGATTCTTTATGATCGAGATGATGTCATCCACCGACTTTACTATGATCCCTGACATTTCAAAACAAAAAGAAAAACAAAATTACTCCAATATACAGTAGTTCTTGAATTTTAAAGCCAAATAAAACCAGACATCCATCCAACCAAATATTTATGGCTGAGGGTTGGGTGTGGTCTTGGAATGGACCGTACTCTGAGTAACCAAAATAACCAAACAGATTCTATAGATATTTGAAATAAGCTAAAAACTAAGATTGTGTATGGCGTTAACGAAACCTAGCAAATACCATACTCCCAAATTTAACTAAGGAGGCAATGGGGGCACACTCATTCATCAAGGGCAGCGTACACCCGTACCCTCTTGGCTTGATGTTTGAAATAAGCATAAAACGTAGCATAATGCCTTGTATTGTACTTATTCATTAAAAACATTTTCGTGTTCTCTTGAGACCCTTCATAGCTCGAACAGCTGCTAGTTGGACTAGGTTGCTCCGAGTGATCGGAAGAGATGATTACTTGTCAGGTTGCCAAAGAAAGGAAATTTGAAGGACTATAGATGAGGAAGCTTACCAAGAATACGAACAAAAAGACCTAATGAAGTAATTGACATGGTTCTCGAGTAGGAAGTTCGTGTATAGAAAATAATTACACCAACTAACACTATTGAAAAAAGTTTTCAAATTTCAAAACAACTGGCACTTGACGTTGTTTGTCTTCTAGAAAACATTTTATTTGTTCATTGCGAATGTTCATGGAAAGTACGAAAAATATACTGTATTCCGTACCAGTTCATAAATGTATCCGAAAACACCTCCTTACGTTGGTGCATAAAAACTAATCATTGAAACAACAATTTTTCTATTTAGGACTGGTGTCAAGCAAGGATGCGTCCTTTCAGCTTTACTCTTCATAGTTATTATTTGTTGGGCTTTTTTGGACGAGGAGTAAATTGTCACACTGAATATTTGCACCCATTGGGGCAGGGAAGCAAACCTAAATCGATATTAACAGATGACATAACATGAATAAATTCAGAATCGGTAGAACAGTTGTCCAAGACCTGTCTTTTCAACCAGATCTTCTCCTATTTAAGAAATATTATTTGCGGGGTCCTTAGGGACCTTTTCTAAAGAAACGTTTACAATAGCTTGCAATTTATGGGCGCTGACCGGGCTCGAACCCACGACCTCATGGTTACTAAACCAACGCCTTAACCACTGAGCCATCAAGGCTCAAAAGCTAAGGTGAAGATTTTAGTGTCAATCTTTCGCGAATTCTCCTCCAGTCAGTATATATATCCATAAACTTAGGGAGGTGCACAACCAAAGTTAATACAGTTATAAGTATTAAAATTGCAAGTGGAAACATAAACAAAAGTAAAGAACAAAGTGAGAACTTAAGGAGCAGTTTCAATTTTAAATATTTAATTTTTGATAAAAATTTTTAATACATTATTTACATCCCGGTTAAAAACATTAACTGTAAAAATCATAAATAATCTTCCAACTAGCTTAGCTCATTAGGGAAAGTTTCATTTTGTTGTCGCACTTGATGCATGTTGCTCCTCTTGCACATTCATCATGTTCGAAAATTCTTCTTGCTGTTTAAAAAATGCTTCTTCCCTTCTTTCTCTGCTCTCTTTTTTAATCTCTATCTCCTCCCTTCTTAACTCAGTTCCACTTTAGCCTTCTCCCGAAGACACACCATGATTTCATTTGCTGGTGAGCTCCTTTCTTTCCTTCGGTTTCAATTCTGAGCACTCCCCAGCTTCCGTCTTCCTTGATTCGCTACATGTTTTCATGGATTGTTAGCGTACCATATATACTGTCTGCTGATCCTTCAAGTTCTTTGCTGCTTGCTCTGTAGTCTTTTTCTTAAAAGTTTCAGTTGCAGCTTTAGTCTTCTCCACTATTTCCTAAATAGATATATCCAGCGCACTTCTCTCGGGATTAATACCGAAAGCCCTCACCTTAGACGCCATCTTTTGTTCAAACTTTTTCTCAAGTTTTGTCACCCTATCTCGCACTGTCCTTCGATCAACTCGCAAGCGAGGGTTTTCAACTATGTTACGGGCATCTGCAATTCTATCAAAGCAGCTGCCACGTTCTTTGGTACCTGGTTTCTTAAGATATGGCTAATGGAGCAATACCGCACGACATAAGAGAGCATCATGGTCATATGACCAGTCCATTTTGGGCCAGAGGGAAGAAAAAGAGAGAAATATAAATTACCCAAATGAAAAGAATAATATAACACAAGAAACACAATTTAAGTAAAGTGTGTAGTAAATCATTATCCAATTGTTATACATACATATTATTTTGTGAATATAAAATTGAACAAATGTATATCATGTGTCCAGCAAAAAAAAAAACAAAAAGAAAGGGGGGGGGGGGGGGGGGGGGGGGGGGGGGGGGGGGCTGGAATAGCAATGTCCAGGTTGGAAAATTTTTGAAAAATTAATTAGCGGGGTAGGACGACTATTAGGCACCCTAGAGTAGGTGGCACAAGGAATAATGGTTACGGTTTAAGGGACATGGGAAAGTAAAAGGATACTTGGAGATAACAAAAGTTCAAAAGTGTGTGGAAAAAAATGGACTGGTATTTTGATAAATAAGAAACATTGACCTAGACTTACACTCATCGTCAAAAGACCCTGAAGAGAATCTGAAGAAGTACCAACACATACAAATCTACGAAAGCACCAAAACTCTTCATCTGGAGTTCACATTTTTTTAATAAGCAACTCCATTTTCAGGGTCAGGGCTAAGGTTGCTAAGGGTATGATACACTTTCAGGGCTAAAGTTGCTGAACAGGTTGCTAAGGTAATTTTTTGCTCTGTGATACTGCATCATATAAATATATACAATATCTATCTTTTGTTCTTTCTACATACAGTTATACATGTAAATTGTTCGTTATGTGTTTGTTTCAAATCAGAAAAGAATTCTTCTGTCTTTCTTTTTTAACAAAATTTGTAATTTTGTTCTGCGAAAAAAACTGTCAGGGCTGAGGGTTGCTAAGCAAGTTGCTTAATATTTTGGCTAATTTGAGGGCTGAAGCCTTAGCAAGTGGGTTGCTTATATGAAAAATTGTGTAGTAAGGTCCTTGGCTTATACGTGACAGGATTTGAAAGAGCATAAAATGGTTCGATCAGGTGCTCAACAACGCATTCAAATCGAGGCAGGGCAAGAACGACAGAGGATACTTTTTACTACAGAGAACAGGGATCTGCGCTAATACTTCTGATAAACGCCCAGAGCGTACCATAAAATTTTCCAAGATTTCGAAGTTTCCCATCCTTAAGCTGACTTACATGAAGACGGATGTTTACTGGAAATTTCTTGAATTTTATAAAACAGTGTTTCCCGACGTGGATAAACCACCTCCCTGGATCAAACACGCTCTTACAGGGGGCGACAATTTTGTTAAGGGGCAACAGAATCTTATTGTTTGTGTCTATTAAATGTGAGGGTTGGGGGATCATGAAGCCATGTAAGTAGTAAGGGGGCGGCAAAACAAATAGGTTGATTCATGCTAATATAGAATACTTTCACCATATTAAGGTAAACACGGCGTTGATTAACAAGGCTGTATAATGCACGCAATTTGCCCAAAAGGCATAATACTGCCTCAAGTGCCATAAAGGCCAATACCTTGACAACATGTGGATCAAATTAGGCTGGATCCAAATGGATTCTAGCTTCTTGCTCGGGCGATTATATGGGATCGGATCCATTGGATCAAAAAGTCTCCATGCAATTTCAATTAGCCAAAGCAAGAGTTTGTCCTAGTGTAATACGAGCTGCAATGAATAGAACGTTGCACCACGAAGAAAAGGTATTTTGGCGTTACTTGTAACCAAACAGAGCGTACCAGTTGGGATTCGATCCTTAGTGTTTAGACGAACATTCTTACGATTGGAACCAAACTGGCCCAATAAAATATGCTGCCTCAAACTGGCAGGGATGGGAGGTGCAAATGGAATTGAAATTTCCAGATTCTGTGTAAACGCAAAGCTGATCGTTACTAACCGATCCATTTCCACCAGTTCCCTTGTAAACAAGGTCTGAGATATTAGGTTTTACTTTGCTGAAAGTAAACAAGGACAACATTGTTTTAACAAGAGGAACGTCTCTGTTTTTTCACAATTCAATTCAACGTCACAAGACAAGAGCGTCTTGTTTCTGTATTAAAGGCTCAAATTTATCCTGTTGGAAATATATCCTTCAAGTTAAATCTATTAAACAGAATCTTGGCACAGGTACTATATGTTATATATACGACGTTAGAAAACCAGAACAATGATTTCAAGCTCAACACCTCTTAAATTCCAGCTTTTTATATTATAAGAACATTGGGCTACTGGGAAATTTAAACGGATTCTCCTTTTGTTCCAAAGTAATTTGGCGCCTGATACCTTTGGCCTCTTTAAAATAAGTAAATACTACATTGACGAACAAAGAATCCCATTGCCAAGTTTACAAATTACCTCTGATATCAAATGAACATATTATAGAGTTTGCATTAACAAAACAGCAGATTCTTTGCCCTTAACAGTCCAAATGCATTTCATATATCGAAGGAACTGTACTGCTGTCTAGACGATAATGAAGAGAAGGGGTAATTTCATTAACGATACAAGTAACATTCAACATAACCCGCCCGTTATGTTCGATTTTAAATCAATCCCGTGACATACTGAGAAGACAAAATGAACTCAAAACGTCTTGTTATTCTCTTTAATATTAGACAAATCTAATATATTTATCACTTAATATGGTTAAATACAGGTAGATCATACACATGCCATGTTAGTTTAGGGTGGTTTAGTTATATATTAGAAATGTAGCCCAGTTTATCGTTCGATTTGTTGTAATAGATAGTCTAACAGATTTGATATAAAGCAGTAAAAATGCTATCATGTAGACTGTTCTTTGCGTACAAACTGCTATTTTTATGGTTAAGTCGAAACGTAAGATTCCAAGAGGCAGTTTGCAAATGACCCTAAGGGTTGGCATACCGATCGAGTCTCCACTACTTATCAAGGAGACTGGTGTGAAACAACGGCATACCCATCGTCAAGGGTACCCACTAGACGATATTGCCAACCTAAACATTGACACGTTGATGGCAGATTCTTTCCATGGTCCGTCAGAGGCGGTCCTACTGGGTGGTGGAGCCTGCTTCATGGCTTGCTTTTCTGCACGGTAGCCTAAATGAAGGGGTGTTACCCTTGGACGCCCCAGCTGCCCTTTATTTTTAGTTAGCCTGTTTGGTGGTTTTTCTGTTTATTTAGGGTGGTTTCAATGTCGGACCCACTGCTCATCAGGGAGAGATTGCCCCTGGACGCCCCAGCTGCCCTTTATTTTTAGTTAGCCTGTTTGGTGTTTTTCTGTTTATTTAGGGTGGTTTCAATGTCGGACCCACTGCTCATCAGGGAGAGATTGCCCCTGGACACCCCAGCTGCCCTTTTTTTTAGTTAGCCTGTTTGGTGTATTTCTGTTTATTTAGGGTGGTTTCAATGTCGGACCCACTGCCTACACAAACAAACGTCATCGTTAGGGTCTTCGAGTCAGGCAGCAGATAGTCGTCCAGACTTTCACAGTCACAGTGCCGTCAAGTGACTTTGTTTACAACTTTGCCTCGTTGAGCCCGTTGCGAATGACGGGCATAAGAAAGGATGACACCTATCTAGTGTGGCATGCTTGAAAGTGACAACAAATTGATGGACTGGCTCTGCTGCTTTCCTGTTTAGTGACTTCTGATTAGTATAACCTGCGCGCGCACTTCACAAAAATTTTTTGAAGCCTGGACTAATTTTCGATATCTTATTCGCCGACTCAAACCAAAAGTTGCTGGTTTCGCCTTAGCGTAATCTACGCTCCTAGACATGTGTTTTTTAATAGGAAGATCGAAGGTTTTCTTGGGTGGTGGCTTGGAGTTGCTTCCTGTTTTTAAAAGTTCTGTGTAACATGGTCTTGAATTGTTTTCTACAGGGCTGCCACTGGTGTCATCATCATTTTCTTCATCATCATCATTGTCATCACCATCATCATCTCCATGATTATCATCATTATTATCATCATCATCATTATCAGTATCCTCGTCATCATCGTCATCATTATCTTCACGATCATCGTCATCATCATCATCATAATAATAACAATCATCATCATTATCATCATCATCATCATCACCATCATCACCATCATCATTATCATTCAGTTTAATTATTTTCAGATTTGCTTGTATTCATGTTAGTATGGGCTGTGAGGTCACAAATAGTGTTTATACCTTGACGTAGTTTATGCAATTTGGAAACGAAATGATTGATGGGTTATCAATGATTACCGTGTGATGTTACTACGTAGGAAAATACCCAATAGGTAATGAATAATTCGGCTTCACGTAATCACTGTTTAATGCCAGTTTATCTTACTTGTACCGTAGGCTTCCAGTGACAAGTTACTTGCTCGTGTAGAGAGGGTATGTACTTCTTAGACGTTTACTACCGCGTTGGCTTTCTCATTCTGGTTTAAAATGTGAACATACCGCAGGAAGAGGCATTTTATTGTTAGGTCACAAGACAAAACCTCGGAATTCGATTGATGTCAAATGACATTACAATATGAAATTCAGGAATCGGCAATGGCAAAAATGACACTTTTTGGGGGTGATTTGTTTGGAGATGTATTTGTTTATTTGTACTTTTTTTGGTGCAGGTAGCACGATCGTTAAGTGCACCAATACGTTAGGATCTCACTTATGCAATACAGATTTAAAGAAACTTGCCCCAAAACTAAAGTATTGCAGATTTAAAGAAACTTGCCTTGCACGTAAAAGCAAATTTTATCCAAAGCCTAACTGTAATAGTTTAGTGCCTCAGTTTATTTACGCTGAAACTGAAGCGACCATCTTCAAAGCTCATTTCCAGAATGTGAGTTTATTCATCCTCTGAACCTACACGGCATGGATAGACATGCCGACAAATCTGAAAGACGATTGACGTGCAAGGAAAGACTGGTGACAGCTAAGAAAGACTGCTGACAACTGGAAAGTTAGTTGGCACTCAGAAGGAGCGGGACCCAATGGAATTGCAATCCAGGGTCTGGAAATCAATCGCAACAATGATAACTGAAGGTTTGCACACTGGCTGGAGGCCTCTTCTGGGGGCGCCTCTCGCTTCCGTGAGTGTAGTAGCTTAGGTAGGCGAAACACTGTGATGGACAACCTGAAAAGCAAAAGTTAGTATTATGATACAACTACAAGACCTACGATTAAAAGGGAGGGAGTGAAGGGGTAGCAGGAGAAATTACTTAAACCTATGCGCAAGACTACAAAACTACATACCCTATATTACTCATACGCGCAAGGGACAACCTGAAAAGCAATAGTTAGTATTATGATACAACTACAAGACCTACGATTAAAAGGGAGGGGGGGAAGGGTTAGAAGAAAAAATTACTTAAACCTACGCGGAAAACTACAAAACTACAAACCCTATATTACTCATACGCACAAGGGACAACCTGAAAAGCAAAAGTTAGTATCATGATACAACTACAGGACCTACGATTAAAAGGAAGGGAGGGAAGGGGTGGAAGGAGAATTTACATATACATACGCGCAAGACTACAAAACTACAAACCCTATATTACACAAACGCGCAAGGGACAACCTGAAAACCATAAGTTAGTTTTATGATACAACTACGAAACCTACGATTAAAAGGGAGGCAGGGAAGGGTTAGAAGTAAAAATTATTTAAACCTACGCGCAAAAATACAAAACTACAAACCCTATATTACTCATACGCGCAACGTACAACCTGAAAAGCAAAAGTTAGTATTATGATACAACTACAAAACCTACGATTAAAAGGGAGGGAGTGAAGGAGTGGAAGGAGAAATTACCTATACATACGTGCAAGACTACAAAACTACATACCCTATATTACTCATACGCGCAAGGGACAACAAGAAAAGCAAAAGTTAGTATTATGATACAACTACAAGACCTACGATTAAAAGGGAGGGAGTGAAGGGGTAGCAGGAGAAATTACTTAAACCTATGCGCAAAACTACAAAACTACAAACCCTATATAACTCGCACGCGCAAGGGACAACCTGAAAAGCAAAAGTTAGTTTTATGATACAACTACGAAACCTACGATAAAAAGGGAGGGAGGGAAGGGTTAGAAGGAAAAAGTACTTAAACCTACGCGCAAAACTACAAAACTACAAACCCTATATTACTCATACGCGCAAGGGACAACCTTAAAAGCAAAAGTTAGTTTTATGATACAACTACGAAACCTACGATTAAAAGGGAGGGAGGGAAGGGGTGGAAGGAAAAATTACCTATACATACGCGCGCGACTACAAAACTACAATCGCTATATTACACAAACGCGCAAGGGACAACCTGAAAACCATAAGTTAGTTTTGCAATACATTAGAAGTGCCATGTCTTCTTTTGACTATCAACTAATAAGGGAAGTTCAAGTGAGCTATGGCAAACAATTGCATCATTACTATACTATAAAACACAAATAACATAAAACCGTATCAATAGTCTGTTTGTGATACAAAGCCAGAATATTGCACGAAATAGAGAGAAAAATACTTATTTAAAACTTGACTGAGGAGTGTCAGACGAAAAAAGCTTTTAAGTTCATAATGTTTTCCCTATTTCGTGCAATGAAACAGTATCACCTATTCTGTTCACATACGCAAAATTGTTAAATGATGTTTTTTGTTCTCCGTTGTGTAAGATATAAATACTTCTTGTGCTGATTGTTGCATTTTAGGTCTCTTCTGCTCAAATATCATAAACTTCAAAAACTCTCTTAAAGAAGTCATTTCATTGATTGGAATAAAATGTGACAGCCCTCCTTCTGGAGGAATGTGGAATAAATCATATCACCCATCGTATAGCTCAGTTTTAAACATATGCGAAGGTTACAAAGCCATTCCAAAGCATGTTCCGTGTTCTGGAGGGAGCGTACCGAATTCAGTACAAAGGATCTGCAATTGTACAATACAAAGTAAGTAATACTCGGATGCTAAACAGTTAGACGTTGTAAAGAGCATAAAGAGAATTGAAGATTCCAATAAAATAAATCACTCTGTAGTTTGATTGTTTATTCCATTTAAATGCTCATTGGTCATATCAATTAAGACGATGTTTTTCTTTCTTCTTGTAAGGTATTAACATAATTTACATTCAGAAGAGTTTCTGGTTTTTAGTTTACAGACACGTTGATGTTTAAGTTTATTGTTTATATAAATATATTTATATATATATGTATGTACATACATTTTTTGAAGGATTGCTCATCGTAGAGATATACAGTAACAATACATATAATCATTTGTCTCGCAATATTGTCCCTGTCATTCAGGAACGGTACGTTTCAACTGCATAATGCTAGTCTTAGTCAGACGATGTGTAAACGTTTTGTGTGTTACAATTTATTCTCGACGCTAATATTCAGTGATTGGTTCATCTTCGATCCTCATATTTTGGTGGGAAGCTGATTTTGCCAACATTGGTCTCCTGCTTTGTTTCTTGTTGTGCTTCTATATTATTACAGAAGGAATTCTATGCTATTGTCCCTATTGATCTAACTAATCTTGTCTGATTTACATTAAAAAGAATTTCTTATATGTAAACTACAAGAATGTTGCTTCTCGGTGGATTGTAATTATAGGTATTTTTGCTTTTAAGTAAAACAGGGTAATCATGCATTTCTTACTAAATTCCGAACATGAAATGCAAGTTATAAAATTGTTCCAAAACTGCACTAACCGGGCTACTGCCT
Source organism: Alatinidae sp. Z8VKAUB7J3 (assembly GCA_010016025.2). Lineage (NCBI taxonomy): Eukaryota > Metazoa > Cnidaria > Cubozoa > Carybdeida > Alatinidae > Alatinidae sp. Z8VKAUB7J3. The sequence continues at coordinate 104,526,976 of JAAAKM020073195.1, forward strand.
ACTAAACTACGATAGAGATTCAGGTAAACTAAACTACTAATTTGCCAGTGATAGCATTGTCCCAAAACGCTCAAAAAGAGCTAGTCTAAGGGTAAATCTAGGGCCCCAGAGATAAATCTGGAGACCATCCCCTTGGAAGAGTCCCATGGGGCTACACGTGTTACGACAACTTTAAGGCCTGCTTTTGACTGGAGGATGAAGTTGGCAATGGGATGGCTAACGTTGCCTTAGGAGTTGCCATGACTAGTCACCTGTAATCTTCACCTATGGCTGAAGATCACTTCAAAATCTTACAAAGATCACAGTTGTTACATTAATATAAAGCATTGAATTTATCAATGTTTCTGTGTTTTAAAGGGGGCCATCCTTCCCTCAGAAAACCGTGTTGTCTTGTCACTGGCCGAGGTTACAAATTTATCTAACAATTATTAACGCTGCCCTAGGATAAAAATAGGTTCATCATCTTTTGAAAGTGTGTCATCCTATGCTATATTGCCGTGAAAATGAGTAAAACGATCACAAGTAAACTGTCGAATCTGAAAAATGACTAAAGGAACGAAGGGTGTCTACATCGGGATACCAGCCGCGATACACATGATTTCGTATTGACTTGCCCTGACTTACCCGCGTCCCAGGCATCCTTGCAAACTACATATATGATATTACATAAGGTCTGAACAGGTGTGACAGTACCATTTCGTTCATAATGATAGAATAAATTTGTAAAACATTCCAAAAAACATCCTTAATCTTTTCATTGTTTGGTATTTGAAAACCGTTAAGGATGCTACTATTCGGCCTGAATATTTTATATACTTTCTTCTGTTGCCAGACACAACATCTACAAATACCCTCCACTGACTCATTGAATGGAGGGGCTATGTTAGGCCAATTTTTATCGATTTCAATATATTACTACCTCTCAAACTGCCATTTTCCCGTAGGTGATGTGGCGCTCCAGACAATCTCTATCTCTTACTGATCGTTAACAAACAATAGAAGTACGTCGAAAGAATAAGGAGAAGCATGTAAGAGACTCCAATAAATGTCATTGCTGTTGTTTGCATGTGACAACTCAGAATGTTTCCACATGAAAGTGAACTGTAACAAAACAGGAAGAGTCTGTTGAAAGGATACTTGATGATATGTTATAAATCTACAGATCATAATAGTGGTGTAATATTTATTTGCATATAATTTTTTAAAAGATATCAATGTAATACACTAAACAAACACACCTTAACTTGTATGCAGAATGCATCAGACATATAACCTATGAACATCTGTATACAAAAAGTAACTGAATAATACATAAACAATCTATTACTGTGTGGACCTTCTTCCTGGAATCTAAACATAAACTATCTATTACTGTGTGGACCTCCTTCCTGGAATCTATCCTATCTTTGGCAGTTAAAAAAAAATTATCAAAAGAAAGTTCTCAATTCTAAGAACATTCAAATACTAACCTTTCCAGTAGATTGGAGCACATGTCCTATTCTTTATGTCAACTTCATACAATCGACCCCTAACAGTAGGATGGTATGATGCCCAATCTTCATTATCAGAAAATTCTGAAAAGCTCATTCTTGCCTGAGGTGTCACCATTCCACTACGGAATCTGTAGACACGTTCAATGTCCATGGAATCTGATCCATTAAAGGGAACCCATTTCTTATCCTCTTTGTAAAACCATCTCACCTTTAAAAATAATGACGTTGAGAACTCATGTGGCACATTTAGGACAAAGGAACAAACCATTGATATGTTGGTTTATTTTAAAGTACATGGAAGTCTATATCACAATTTGTTTTCACTAGCTTTATTGTTTCACTGTGTTAAGAAAACTCTTCAACATTTGGATGCACAATGGCTGATGTTGTAGGCACGTTCTAATTTCTCAGTACTGCCTTACACACAGGATAAGCATCAACCAAAACCTCTAAGATATGATTTAATACATATAACAAATAATATACCATATGATTTCTATACATTAAAATGAGAAAGGGGAATGAATTAATTAGATGGCAAGTTTATGGAAGACATTATCTTTATTCTCTCAGAATATATTCAGGAAAATTAGGTCGACTGAACTAGCTATTTATATTACTGGTATTGCTTCCTCCAAAAACTTTCATAGGCACACAATCTCAAAACTTACATTGGGTCATGACAATGATATCCCACTAGAGATAAGTGAAGAGTTCATTTGCAAAAACCGATAAACGCCATCTCGATCAAAATTGATTTACCACTGCCATGTTGTTCGTTTATCGATGGGCCGGCCCATTAGCACAATAAAATACGTACCTTCCTCTTGAGGTTGCTCTATCACAAGTTCCCTCTCTGGCATGCCAAGGCTGATCTGTAGACTCGAAGCTTCTTCACAAAAGCAGTCAATGGCTTCGCATAACAATTGATAACTACAAAGCAGACACATCTATTATCAGATTGGGCTTACAATGGGAGATGATGTGGTCAAATAGAAAAGACTGCCGAATTTTCTTGCACATGCAACGGCAAAGACTTGTGGTAGAACGTATCGGTAACAGCAAAACAGGAGGGACAGACTTTCTAAAGAATCTCTTCGAATTATGAATAAAAATACTCACAGGATGATGAGAGGCTCGAACAATTGTCTAACAATAAACAAAGAATTGTGGGAAACAATAGGACGTAAGGTATCGTTAATAGTCAACCAGGAATTATGGGAAACAATAGCACCCAAGGTATCCTACATAGCGAGCGTACAAGCCAATCAGCCTGTTAGTTTGTGCCGTAATCCTGATTTAATTTTTTGGGGAACTGGATATGACATAGCATACTATGTGCCTATGCCGTAACAACAAAAAACGCAACGACAGAAACAAATACAATTATAGTTTACAACCTTGTAAACAATGAAAGTTTTAAAAGCTACATGAAAAATGCAATTGTCACCATCTTCGTTCGTACCTGGGACCTCCGGTTTCACAGCGTCTAGCTCTACCGGAAGAAATATGGCCACCCCTGATGATAACATACTCCATTTGCGCAAGTCGTCTTATCCAGCTCTGGGCAATTTTGAAGGTCAGCACCTTTGCGGCAGGTCAGTTGACCATGGAAGGCATACAACCTGCTTATCAACCTCTCCAAAATCCCAATAAAAGTTGAGAGTATTTCTTGACAAGAGAGGACATTGGAAGTTAAGATAGAAAATATTCCCGAAATCGAACTTTCCGTCTTTGAATCCTTATGTTGCACAGACCATTAAAAAAAGGTGGCTATGCTCTATTTAGGAGTGGAGTCAGACCTGTTTCATACCTGGTAGAGTAGGCCAATCTATCTGCAGCCATAACCCTTTGCTTGGACATTTTCTCGAGAATAGAGTTAAAGACCTCGAAAGTGGCTTCCATTTGTTCCTCGTCTTCCATCGACTTAATTGCCTAGCAACAAAAGGAGTGTGAAAAACATTGAAACGGTGTGATTTTATTATGCTTGCAAAACGGACAGGCCTTTCTTCAAGGAATGGATGTAGTTTCTATTCTCGTTGATGACAGATTCTTTCAGTCATCCGCGAGAGGCGGTCATACTGGGCGATTGAGCCTGCCTCATTGCTTGTTTCTCTGCCTGGCAGCCTAAATTGAAGGGTGTCCTTGGACACGCCAAGCTGCATTGCATTTATTAGTTAGCCTGGTTTGGTGGGGTTTTTTGTTGTTTAGGGTAGTTTTAATGTCGGGCCTACTGCTCATCAGGGGTCTCTGGTTCAGAGACTGCGAGGGATATCGAAAATCCCTGTCCTAAACTTTTAAAAGCCTAGTGAACTGTAGTTGACAGTTTTACGTACAATCATCTGACAAAAGCTAGGGGGATGGGAGTCTTTGTGGTAGATTACTCATTAGTTTTTTAATGGCAATGTAAAAGTCCCATCAACCATAATTTTGTTCATAAACTTTTGTCTTTGAGCCACCCATTTACAGAATGATTGAATCTTACCTTTTTTTAGACATATTTAAATGCCAAAATGCTAGTCTACAGTAAGCAATTATGTGGTAAACGATCGTACATGGCATCAACGACACATTTAATCCTTGTCATTAATTCCTCAAATCATCTTAAGCATACCTACACGTTCCATGTTGCCAGCTTTATAAAACAAGAATTCTGTGGATTGTATTGTTAACTGGTTCAAGGTGCCGAGGGAATTTCTTAAAGGACCATAGTTACAAACGCGTGGATGTTTATAGCAGCTTGTCGATACAATCAATTAACTCGGTATAGTTCGGAGTAGCAAATCGTCACAGCAAATATGATAATTCAGTGGAACTCAGACAGTGAAGATGATATGAGGCCACCAGCTTTTTACCATTAGCGAGAAATATCACAAATATTACGGTAAAAGGAAAAAATACAGAAAAGGTGGGATGAAAGGCTTACAGGCAAACCAACTCAATCCGAACACAACCGGATACATATCACGTGATGAGCAGTGGGCCCGACTTTAAAAGTACCCTCAAAAAGCAAAAAAACCATCAAACAGGCTAACTAATAAATAAAGGACAGATGGGGCATCCAAGGCCACGCCCCTCAATTTAAGCTACCGGGCAGAGAAGCAAGCCATGAAGCTGGCTCAACCGCCCAGTAAGACCGCCTCTCACGGACCATGGAAAGAACCTACCATTAATGTGTCAGCAATGAAAACAGATACAACACATGATTCTAGAAAAATGCGCTGTCATACTTATCAACGTTTTCGTATATATAGGTATATTATCAGCAGACACATTGCAATTATATATAATTTTCAAAGAATGAAGCATTACCACTATAGCTTGCAATTTATCGGCGCTGACCGGATTCGAACCCACGACCGCAAGATTACTAAACCAACGCCAACGCCAGATGGCTCAATGGTTATATATAGATATACAGTCATTCTACAGTCATGTAGTGAAATTAGGAATTGTGCGTAATGACTCACTCAAAAAAAGGTTTTTTTTATAGGACCAAGAGAGACCGTTCTTATTATATTATGTATGGTTAATGCAGTATTGAGCTAAATAGTTTTTGTTTCACCTTTACGACATTTAAAAAAAATTCCAAGCCGAGAATACCGATCGAATATGTAAAAATTGATTTTACACGCAAAGTAGATATAAAATGCTAAGATTGTCCAATGTTGTTTCCTTCGGTAAACCTAGAACTCTAAACAACATCAAAGAAATCCTACTTTTTCTCTACGTTTCTCATAGTTTATATCACAGTTGAGTTGATTCTGAATCCTTCTTTGCATGATAGTTTGTAAACATAACTGATGTTTATTTTCAAGAATTCAGTTATTAAATCCGATATAGATCAGTAATGCAAATCTTGCAAACACCTACAGAGCAAAATCTAACTTATCATTATTTTATATCGAAAGGGGCCCATGAGTAACTAAATTGTCTCCGCTCACCCTTATTCATAACACTAAAAATAGCAAACAATGAGAGCGCTTTTCTACATATAAACAAGATTATTTTCATGTAAATAGCTTTTCAAATTAAAGTTGCAAGCTCAGGTTTAGCAAAACAACATGAAACGTGATGATTGTGGCTCAAAAGTGTTTTGAGCACCTCCGGTGAATTTGTTTTTGTGCTGATTAGTAATGTTCATAAATTAAAGTTTTGTGCTATGTATTTATTGAACATATGTGATATAAAAAGTAACATTGACGACATGCAGATACCAAAATTGAAAGATTTTCAAAGAGTAATAGCAAAGTTTACAAAACAAGTTTGTGTCTTACAATTGACATAAACTGCAGATCATTCATTTAATTTCCGTAGTCGTACTAGTTAATATTGTCTTTGTTGTACGTCGCAAGTTGTACTTAGTTGCATTTTCCTTTCGGCAGAGTCTCTGTTTAGTTTCTTTCATGTTAGCAATGCTATTCCCAAGTCTCTTCGCTCCTTCGGAGCCTTTGCAGCTCAAAATGTCGTACTACCTTGAATTTTAAAGTATAGCTTTTAATCTAAAAAGTTCTAGAAATCGTCTAAACAATAATTAAAATCAAACCGCTTTTTAAAATTGTTATTCGTCATTTTAAACTTGTTATTATTTCTGTAAGAAGACAGCTTGTGATAGATGTGGGTGCTTTTAAATCCATGAAAAGGAAACATTTGTGCAGACATCAGAAGGCAGTCATCACTCGCCCTATACCTCTCAAAGGTACAAAAGCGATGTTATACTAATTGGTATTTGTGTCGTCTAGTAAGAGTTTTGTTTGAACCTTTGTTACTCCAAAGCTTCCATTATCTTACAAAAAGTTTCCTAAACGCGTTAATCACTCATCTGTTCTTTAAGCTGTAGTATATGTATATAAAGAGTTGTATTTTATTGTATTGCACCGTAGTAAATTGTATTTTATGGTACGGTATGGGATACTAATTTTTATATTTGTACGTTCTGCTACATTTTACTGTATTGCATCATGTTGTACTGAGATGTTTTCTGCTGTACTATACTGTTCGGCATTCTTTGGTACGTTTTGTATTGTATTTCATTATCATGTTATTGTAAAGTGTTTTATCGTACATTGTTGTTATGTATTCTTTTGTATTGAATTCTATTTTATTGTGTTGCATTTTAGTATGTTTCATTATACAGTTCTCTTTGGAATGTTTTATTGTATTTTGTTATAGTGCTTTTGTAGAGTGCCTTATCATGGTTTCATCCCCCCCCCCATGACTCTGGGGGGACCTAACTTTTTGAAATGTCTTATTTTATGGGGGGACCTATGATTTTGGGAAAAAGTGGGGGGACCTGAACTTCCGGGGGGAACTGAATGATGTCACCCAATTCTAGGGGGGATCTGACACAAAGAGTTGATAATTTCCACAAGCACAGTGTTTTGTTTAAAAGTCCACTTGAACTGACCTTTCATGGTTCTGTGGAGCTTGCTGCACCCAACAGAATATCAACACATTTCTTAATGTTGCACAACCAAGAATTCATGCACACTTTTGTGACAGATTGGGTCACTGAGGAACGTGATTCCTTTTCTTTAAACTGCATGGGCCGTCACAATCAAACACAGTCCAAAGTCAGCATGCACTGCAGAGGAATTCATCTCTGAATTTGACAGGTTGTGGCCTGTCTTCAATCGAAGTTGGGGACAATTCAAAGCCACCAAATTTTGTAGGATAAAGCTTTTTAGCTGATTTTTTTTGCAAATGTTCAGAAATATCCCAAATTTTATAATGATCCCTGCCATAAGTGTTTTCTCAATATGTCGAAAAATAATTTTTTTCCACCCCTGGGCCCACTGTGCGGAGATAGGAATAGCGTCACTTCGACAACAAAAATTGGATAGGAGTTACTAAAATAAGAATGCCAATCCTTCCCTCATCGGCGGTCGACCGCCGTCTTCTAGTTTGATAATTTTGATGATGGTGATGATGGTAGTGCTGGTGCAGATTATGTTTATGATGGTCGTGCTAATGTTGACGGTGCGGTTGTTGGGGATGCAGATGTTGGTGGTGATCATAGTAGTGGTATCACTTGTGATGCTGGTCGTAATGATGGACCTGGTGGTTATGGAGGTGATGGCGGTGATGGCGATGGTGTTAATGTTAAAGGGTGATAGATGTGTTTATAATGGTGATAGTGATGAGAATTGTGAGACTCTTGTATATTGAAAAGCCTTCGGAGTTGTCTGTCTGTGAGGGGAAAACCATATAATTCTTACTTTCGGACTAGTACTCCTCGTCTTGCGGAGGCATGATCTAGGACCAATTAAGACTCCTGCAAATTCGGCATACAAACTTGAGATTCCAGAGATCACGTATTACATATGTAAAGCATTATACCTTTAGTGTGAATTATTAAAGGAACAAGAATTCTTCCCTGCAAAGTGCAGTTATTTAAAATCAATATCCTCGATCGGACATGTCGGGTAGGTTTTCATGGAGACATTTGGTTACTCGCAAGCACTATCGTAACATGATAGTAAAGCATAAGATTGCCTGTGCATTACAACGTCGTAAAACTGAGTTTTTAATACTAGGATTCATTGTAAATCTCATTTATTTATGTAATATAAGTTGTTTGTCTAATGAGATCTTCAAACGTTGCAACAATTTTGTTCGGAAGACAATTTATCAGTTAGCCTCCCTTCCCAGTCTCGTGTTGTGCGAAGTATATCGCATGCTTTAAACATGACATTGCAGGCTCCGGGCTTCCCAGTTTACTCTTAGGTTCAATAATTTACCTCGCCTTATTTAATTTCATATTTTCTGTTTTATTCTCTTTATATAGCTGATATTCCCATTCAGTTGGCAGTGTCCTTACATACCACTGTGTCCTTTGGCTCTCTCTGATATGTTGTCAGCTCCAGTACCATTAATCAAAAAATTGGAAGGCAACTAGGCCTCCTCCACCGCTTCTTTTCTTCTCTAAATCTTCGAATTAAAACTACGAGAAAAATAGAAATCGTCAATTCTCCTAGTTCAAATAAAATATTTTGACGCCAAGGGCCTTAATCAAACTGATCCCTTACTGTTAAATAAATACCGTGATCCCATTATCTGCTATAGTTAGAGAAAAATCCAAAGGCATACACTACCCGCTACTTGAAATTTACCATTACATGCAATTCCTAAATGACCCAGAATCAAAAGAATATGAAATCAAAGGGAGTGAGTTATTCCTGAGGCGTAAAAAAACGCACCAAAGAAAAAGAGACACCTATAAAATTAAAATGACTACTTTCCACCAGCACTAATATTTTACACTTAACTTAAATTGCCAAGTCAACCCATCTCAATCCCCCTTGAACTTCTAGCATCCCAAGCAAGAAGTTATTGTTGCAGTAAAATCATAATTGTGTTCCCCAAAATGTAACATCGATGAAAATCAAAATCACGCCTTTACAGATGCTTAAGCAGTCACCAACTACTGGCCCTGCGCAATATAAAGATGTAATTTGGATTGAGTAAGCTACTAGCCTAGCTAAAAAAAAAATACTGACTTGTTAACTTTGGAAAAATAATAAAGTAATAACTTTTGTACATACTATTGAAATTAACAATAATAAGATATCATAGCTACAAGCAGCTAAATAAGCGAAACACAATAATTTGCATTGAGTAAGCTGCTAACCTAGATAAAAAATGTTCAGTTATTAACTTTGTAAAAGTAATAAATAATAACTTTTGTTCATAATATAAAAAAAAAAATGTTAAGATACCGTAGCTACCCACAGCTAAATAAGCTAAACCCGACACCTGAAGCCTGATGATATCTGTTCCTGGCCTAAAGGGCTTTTAATTCTTTCATTCATCTAATTTCAACCAAATTAGCTATATAATTAAAATAAATAGATAGATAGATTTAATCACACGGAAGCCCTTTTGGGCCATTCACTATTTAATTAGTCACAAAACTAAAATTAATAATTTTTTGAGGGTGGAGGGGGTTTATTATTAGTCAAAACTTACCTTTCGATTTCCGGGTATTTTCGGATATTTTACCAAAATATCCGGAAATATCCTTCGATCCCCTTGCACATTCAGCCATCAGTCTTCGTCTCTTATCCATTCTATGCTCGTGTCCAGATTTTTGCCAGCAGGAGAATGGGAACGAATATTATCAAGATCCAATATCTGACGTCAAAGAGTCCAAAAAGCTGTGGGTGAAATAGAACAGAATTGCAATGTTAGGCAACATTTAAACTAATTGAGGGAGAGATGCTGGAAAAGCAACAAAGAATGTTATTGCTTAAAACAGAGTGTGAATATTTGCATGATAACTAGCGAGTCAATATGTTAAATTCCTAGCCGTAACCGTCACTGGTGAAAGTGGTAAAACTGCTTGTTGCAAGGAAAGTGTGATTTCATGTGCCGTAAACGAATGAACGAAGAAGAGTGAGAAAAAGTAGTGCATTAAAATTCTTAAAATCTTTTTAAAATTGCACTAAATCTACATCGTGTAGGACGTACGGAAGCATCAGGGAAGAACCGATTAAGACAACCTTATGTCGAGATTTTCTACAAGACTTGAAATAAGTAAGTCAGTAAGTAAGAATGAACAAGGAGCACCAAACTGAGCGTATGCCATTATATCTTACCAGAAAGGTTAAAATGCTAATTCATTTGTTGCATAAGAACAAAAAAATTAGCTTAATTCAACTAAGCAACTAAAATCTTATCGCATCCCTTTCTAGTATTCCTGAATTGATGGACTTTTTTCCACTCTTATTCTTTTAAAGACCTGGTCTATATAGCCTTGACGGCATTTATAAGGACTCCAAGATATTGATTTTGTAAATTATTTTCCCGGTAACGATGTCAATCCTTAACTGTTTGGTCGCCATTTGCGAATAATAGAGTTTACAAAGAAAAGTATAATGAAGAATTTAACACGTGGCTGTGTATTGTGTGTCTAATACATCATTTCCATGATTATGAAGATAAGAAGAAGTATACTGTCAGTTAAAATCCTATAGAGTGGTTAAAGATTAAACGTACGTAAAATTTTAAAGTTTAGACATTGATATAGTAGTATCAAATTAGTAGTTAAGTAGCAATTGCAAAAGAAACTGCTAAACTTCAATTCTAAAATATCAGTTTATATTTTTAAATATTTAGTTAAAAAGCATAACTTATGCTTCGTTCTGTGTTCTACTTTAACAAATCTATGCTTCTATTATTATCAAGTGGTCTATAATCCTGCTATTCTACTGCGACTGCAGAGATAGAAATAAAATCTCGGCATCATTTCACATAAACTTGCTTAGGCCTTACCTGATGCAGATTCTCTGCCACAAATAAGAAGTAGACGTGACACACTCGCTCCCGACAAGCTCAGCTGACACGTCCAAACTTGGCAATGCAAACCGTAAGTTCACCTAAGTTATGAAAGTTGAAATTAATCCACTTCCGTTAATAAATATTACAAGGTTGCGTCAAAAGTAATTACTAAAAAATTCAGAACTTTAGAGACCCATTTTTCTGATTCGGATTCTTGTTCCATCAATTTCAGGAATTTTCCAGGATTTTTCTTTGAAAACAGTAAATCCATACAAAAACTTAAAAAAAATATGATTTTTTTGAAAAGGTAATCAATATTGGCTCCGCCGTAAGAGCAAAATCAAAGTCCACACAAACAAATTTTCTACATTAGTTAAAGCCAATAATTAACTATGTGAAGAGTTATTAACTTATAAATACTTGCATTTCTCACTATTGGCCTAAAGCTCCAACTACCGTTTAAAAGCTTATAAATGCAAGTTATTTCAGCAGCTATGGCTACTTTGAAATAAAAAATGTCTAGTTAACGTCAAATCTCTATTTCTCTACCCACGACAAGTTTTTATCGAACTTAGCACTTAAATTTGATACACCGACCATTTAACATATCATGATTAAAACGGCAGTAGTGCACTAACGACAACTTAAAACGGAAAATGGAAAATGGAAAAACAAGACCATATTATTGCAGATATAGTAGCGTCTTCTTCACGACAAAGTTTCTTAGAGCGACAAAGGCAGATCAAATAATCTTCCGAAGCCATCGCAACATTGGGCATTAGGTATGTTCTAGTGCCATTTTAATAACTCATGTTGTTTACAAGAGCAGGATTAGTAGGACAAGTAACTACAAAGTAACAAGTAACTGACTTACCATGATTCCAAAGGTATTCAACTCCAATAACGAGGGACTGCTTAGACCCGGAATGTCTTGAGGCGAAAACACTAAAACAAGGAAATAAGTTACTGGTCATATTCGTTAGTACGCAGAGCTGGATACAAAAACTTGAGCTCCATGCTTTTTTGGCCCTAATAACACTTTACCAGTACATAGAAGGTTATGATGGAAATTTGAAATAGGTACCGAAACAAAATGGTAGTTAAGCTATGTATGTTTCTGTAACCAAGGAAGCATCTAATTCAAGCAGCTACCCTGTGCAAGACGTTTCCTTAGTAGATCTGTCTAAAGAATTTCAAATAAGAGTGACTATTAAGCCAAATGGCCTTATTAAAGGCAGGACGAAGTGTGGCGCATATAATATAGGAACATTTAAACCCCTTATTACATAGAAGGCTGTAGAATGACCCAACAAACGTGAATACGCTGACGATTGCCAAAGGTCCTGCGAAATCCTGGCACTGGATTTGTTTATCTTTTTTTGAAAAAGACTTCAAAATTCCTGGACTTTAACACAACGTTTGCGGTATGAATTTTCTCCTTCAGATATTTTGAAATCAACAATCAATAAATTTTGATATGTTGCCGTTTCAGATATTAAAGAAGTTGATTCCTTATTTATTTATTTTTTTATTTATTTTTATTTATTTATTATTTTTTTAAAAAAATTTGTTTGTTTATTTATTAATTTTTTAACATTTATTTATTTATTTATTTATTTATGTATTTATTAATTTATTTGTAGGTTTAAATTGTAGGAAATTCTGTCATTTGGAACATAACGTAGTATTGCATTCTGTTCATCTTGAAAATTAGTTTCTTGGGTTTTCTAAAAGTAAACAACCGTCTTAAATTATATAAAACTTAGTTCCTCTGGAGGTTGACATTATTGATATGTCTGAGCCAATTTTAATTCCCCTTTAAGAAAAGTCCTGGAAAATTCTATGATATATGTACATGTAAAATACATTTTGGACAATACTGGATGATTCTCGAAAACCTAGGGATTGAAGGGAGCAAATGTCTTGGAGAAATGAAAATAGTTCTGTAAAGTCATAGACTTTCAATTAATTATTTCTGTGACAGCTCTGTGTTGAGGGCTAGAAATTGCAAGAAGTATGTAAATAATCAACGCTTAAAGTTCAAAATAACTAGGTATTTCCAAGGGCAGCGGTACCGTGGCTGGTTGTGCTGTTGTGACGTAATGGTGATTGCAGTGGTTTGACTGACTATGGATGTAGTTTTTGTGGTTATTCTGACGACGACGACGACGACGACGATGATGATGATAATGGTGATGATGATGATGATGATGATGATGATGTAGGCAAAGACGAAGAAGAAGAAGAAGAAGAAGAAGAAGAAGAAGAAGGAAAAGGTGGTGGTGACAATGATGACGATGGCAATTTTAATAGTGATGGTTGTGATGGAAGCGGTGAAGATGATGATGATGATGATGATGCTGATGATGATGATGATGATTATGATAAAGATGATGATGCTAATTACAATGATGGCGATGATACTGCTAATTACAATGATGGCGATGATACTGCTAATTACAATGACTTAATGGCACTGCTATTATGCGCAAACGTATTTACGTTTCTAAGCACCCTCCCTATCTATGACAGTCCTAAGAAAATTTTAGTCTGAAATCTTGAAATGCAAAAAAAATTAAAATAGTATGGCAATTCAAAATTTTCTTATTAAAAACGAGTGTATTGGTAAAAGATACATGACATGAGTTACATTATTGCAGAGACTTTTCAATATTTTACAAACAACATATATTGGCAAATATTTTAGAGGTATATATTATTTGCCACAGAATATAATAAACTTTGAAATATTTAAAATTAACACAAGAAATTCTGAGTGAGGATTTCTAACTGCTCTTAAAAACATTTGTAAGATCAGTGTGTTACATCTGTTCTCGTTTTGCATCTGTTGAAGAGCAGCAGAACCAAAAGTGCACTCTAATTCTATCGAAGGATCGATCTATTTGAATATTTCTTTAAATGACTGCTAACGTTTACAACCTGTACTTAACATTACATAAGAAAGCTAGACAAGGAAATGGCACAAGATTGTGTGGTAAAACGTTTTAATATTTCCACAAAAGATTTGATCGTAATAAAGAGTATTGGCATATGTTGCATAATGCATCTGAAATGATACCGAAATTGTCCATACGTTGGAATTGTCCAAATCCGCGACTGAACACTTTTCGGACTTAGACATCTTCCATAGAGTTATATCCTAAGGACAATTCTTAACCCGAACAGTTTTGCCAACACGGGACACTTTCCCGAATGGGATGTCCCTAACTATTTTTGCACCACCAACTGTCAGACTCTTTAACTAACTTATGGGCAACTTATTTCACTTAGTAGTTTCAAGAAACACCAAAGGCTTACATTTCTGTGAGATTTTGCAACCAAGTCATTTTTGTTACTCGTAACCCCAGGTTGTTTGGTGTAAGACCGATTAGTGGCAATCTTTTTCTTATAGTAAAAGTAGTTGAAAATATGTCTGATAGTTAGAATTAAGAAAAATTACGAGAAAAGCTAGGGAAAGGGTCTATCAGTGAACTGTCTATTAGGGCATCTGTTCATATTGTAAATTGTCCTTCAGGAACTTGTCCGTCCAGACAGCATGATTTGGGAATGTCTTCACGCAAGAACTGTCAGGGGTAGGTGTCCAGTTTAGAAATGCTCCTGATGCAAGAGTTTCAAGGCACACAAATTTCAGAACTCGTTCGCGAAAATAATTTTGAAAAGGAGAGAAAATGGTCAGTGATGCTTACCAGGAAAATAGAAGTCGCTTCTCGGCCTTTATGCAAGGAATGGATGTAGTATCTGTTCTCATTGATGACAGATGCTTGCCATAATCCGCGAGAGGCGGTCCTACTGGGCAGTTGAGCCTGCTCCATGGCTTGCTTCTCTGCCCAGTAGCACAAATTGAGGGGGGTCCCCATTGGATGCCCCAGCTGTCCCTTATTTATTAGTTAGCCTGTTTGTTGGTTTTTCTGTTTATTTAGGGTAGTTTCAATGTCGGGCCCACTGCTACCCTTTATTAGTTAGTTAGCCTGTTTTGTGGTTTTTCTGTTTATTTCGGGTAGTCAGACCCACTGCTTATCAGGGGTCTTTGATTCAGAGACTGCTAAATCGAAACGTGCCGACCCTTTTAAAAGCGTTCACTCTGCTAATTTGAACCGGCCAGGACCTGGCACGGTTCCTGTCACGATTCAAAAGTGATAGTGTAACAAGAGAGTTGACAGTGAATGATCCGCTACGAAAAAGTATTCTCACGCCTTTTTTCTTACAGAAATTGTGACAGAAATTGCAAAAATTGCGTCACCTCATCGGCAAAATGTTTGAAAATCAATCTTTCCATTTCAGAACCAATCTGCTTATTAAAGATATCCGATATATCAATAAACCCCACAGCTTAAACTTTGTGACAACCACTCTTTTCTCATTTTCAAATATAATTGAATTCTATTGGATAGCATTTCTTAAGTTTTCATAGCTAATCAGCTAAGTTACCAGACGATATTAAATCTTCGCTGCTTCCGTATACTAGGCTCGTTTACGGCCAGCTGTCAGCCTGCTAGTTCATATTAAAAATTTGCGGTTCGTTTCTAAGGAGTCATCAAAGCTTGAGACAATCGATATCAGGAAATAGAACTTTTATCATTTCCTTGTGTTTACAGGCTTAAAGATCTATTCATTGGATAACCTTTAAGCTCTTAAAATCTACATTTGTGTTCAAGCGTAACTCAGCCTCTATTGTAACAGCTACGATTTTTCAGTAGTTTCACTTGCTGATCGTTGATTCTGTTTTTCTCTGATCATTTGTGCATTCTGCAATACTGTAAATTACCAATTGAGCACCCAAAACTCAAACAAGCACCCCAAATAAGCGCCCAGTTTGGGAAAAATATTTCTCACAAGCGCCCAGGTCCGAGTAAGCGCCCAAGTCTGAATAAGCTCCCAGTACTATTATGATTGCATTCATTTTGATTTCAATGATTTCATAAATCTTGTTTTAATGTTTGGTGGAGAAATATCTACTCTAACACTTTTAGTTTTACTTTTTTCTACTTCAATGATTATTAATATTGGTCCTTTTATTTTTTTGATTTTAGTAACAATTTCTATTATTTGCTTTTTACTAGAAATTTTAAAAGTTTTAAATTTTGCAGCTTGTGCTATTTTTTTTAATTCAATTATACTTGAATTAGTTGGTTGACCTCCTGTTGATTCATGTGATTTGTTATCAAAAACATAATGAACAAAATTTTTTGGTTGTAGTGAACCAATAGTTACAAGAGAACCTAAATTCATTAGTATGTTGCCATCTCCATCAAAAACATGAATTCGTTTTTTAGGATTTTTTAGTGCAACTCCTAGTCCTATGGATGAAGCTAATCCCATAGAGCCAATCATGTAGAAATTACTTTCTTTTTCATTTGTCTCATATAGATCTCTACTCATGAATCCATTTGCTGAAATAATTGGTTCGTTACCAATTTTATTTGCAATAATTTTTACAGCTTCTTTTCTAATCAAGAAAATCCCTCTTAATTATCAAACCAACATTATTTCCTTTTTTTAATTCCGTTATAGCCCAATAACAATTTTTTTCAAAATTTTTATCGTCTATTATCCTTGATTTTAATCCAATAATTTTAATTAAATCTGGCTGAACTTTTCCAATTTTTTCGTGTTCTGGTGCATCATTTTTTAGAAAACCTCTCCAACCAATTAAAAACATCATTGGAATTTGATAAAGTTGAATAAGTGAAGTAATAGTACTAAGTGAATTTGCAAATCCTGCGTTTTGCATAAACACCAATGATTTTTCATTTGACATACTCATTCCTGCTGCAATACCTATTGCTTCTTCTTCTCTAGTTGTTATCAAAATTTCTTTTTTCTTCAGTCCTTCATCAATAAAATATTTCATTGTGGAATCTGGAACACCTACAAAATTCTTTATACCTTTTTTCTTTAACATACTAAAAATTTTTCTTTGTGATGTTTCTTTCAATTGATATAACCCATTTTCTTTAAATTATTTTCAATTATTTTATCTTGATCATTAATTTTGTACATTTCTTGAAGTTTAAAGATTTCATTCATACTGGATAATTCAATATTTACATCATCCAGACTTTCTTTTTCAAGAATATCTTTTAATGTTTTTAACATAATATCAAGAAAAAAAGTACAAGCCACTTAAAATTTCATTGAACAATTTAAAGTTGTACTGTTTAAAAAATACCAACTTTTGTCTACCATCTGCCCCCTTCCCCCACCAACGTGAAGGTTTCATTGGTGTATTCACATCTCCACCCTGGAAGTCAGAGTCTCCTAAAATCATCTCCACTCTCCAGATCTGCCTCATTTCCTCCCTTAATGCAAGTTTCAACCCTGCATATTGGCCGCCGTCATTCCTTAGCTTGACAGAATTTGAATGCAGAACATCCACTCTTTCCAATTGCGGCTCCAGAGCCCCTGCAGCTGCTCTGTAGGGTAGGTCACCACCTCTCCACCCCTCAGCGTACAGCTCATCCACCCCTCGGCATACAGCTCATCCACTCCCATCTCCTCTCCTCATCGCTACATAGTCTTGTATTTGGTTATGACAGGAAAGCTTTCTTGATTGTAATCTATTTGATACAGGGACCTGTTCCAGTACCCACTTGAGGGGGGCATCATCAGGGAGCTCCTTTATTCTTCTGAACATTCTCGGTGTAGCCTCCTCTCTTCTTATGTGAGGTGGAGCAATGTTACACATTACCAGAAGCCAAGCTTGGGGTCGACAACAGTGCTCCAGATATCGTTCTAATTGCTGATCACAGTTGCCCATCTATTTTGTTGGTTTGTCTGCTCCTTGCCCAGACCGGCCAAATAGTACTCTGCCATACTGTAGTTTGTGCTGTAGTAGCTAATGCTGTCCCTCTAAGAGAGGGGGGCGGTTGGGATTTCCAAAATATGAAAGGGGGCGGTCATAAGTTGCATCATTCTCCGGAAATAATCCTAACAACAGCATCCATTCAAATTTTATATGACATTTCGTTACATCGATACAATATGTCAGAGGTGGGTAAATTCAACTGAAAGTGGCATTGCATAGTCTGAATTCTAGCAGGGACAAGCTAAGCCATTGGTTGAAAGTCGTGAAAAAAGCTTGCTCATTAAGGCCAAAAGACACAATTTTTGTGTAGTTCTGAAGTTATATCTCATGGAAGGCATTTTCAAGGAACTTTCAACGCAGCTACCCATGGACATAGGGGATAGAGTCACCCCACAGTCGTCCCATAGGTCCGACATTTTTATTTCCGATCCATTATGATATACTAAAGTGAAAAATATATGCGCCGATCAGAATGTCAGGGGGGGGGGGGCGGAGTCCGCCAGGAAGGCCTCGTTTATTTAAAGCAGTGTGTTAAAGTAAACATTTAATGAGGGCCATAATAGCCAATCGAGGAATTTACGTTGAAATATTGCTTTAGGAGAGCTTGGTGTTGCAATCGGCGAGTGTCTCCTGTTGAATGAACACTTTGCAACGTTATTTTGTTCATTGAAAATGCATTACCAATTTCATCAAGTATGGCCGAAAGACAACAAAATTTCTTGTTCAACCTATTGTAACTATCAATGTCAATTTAAGTGAAGGCTTCCTACACTGAATGTAATGTAGCAATTTAATAAGAACTTTCTAGTAGGATGATGAAATAGGATGATGTAGTAAATGGGCTTTTTGTGTACTTTAAGTTACAAATTATGTAATGCTAGCAATATGCAAGAGGGTGAATGCTAGGGGTAGATGAGATCAGCGCTAGCTATCTAGTTAAACATGTGGAACTCTACACCGTAGGACGGAGAGTTTTATTATTTAAAATTATTATAATATCATATGTTGATGCTTTTCGTTCTTTTTGTTGTTCTGTCATTAACTACACGTCATGCCATTTGGGCCATTCTACCACACTGTATTTAATTGCGCCCTTTTTTGGTGGCTGGCAATGTAAATTCAAAGGCGATTTACAAATGCCATTTACCCCGCAGCCCAGGCCTGTACAAATAATTTTTTCTAATCTACTCCCTTACAAAAACAAACACATGTGTGAAGGAACATAAATCGTATTCGTTGTCTTGGTAGATTGTTAGAGATCACTGCAAAAATACGTAGATAATAAATTGTTTTGCTACTAATCATGACGTAATCTGTTATCAATCGCATAGAAAAGAAAGCCAACTTTTTTTTAGATGAAAACAGAAGGCATTGAAGCGTGAAGAACAGTCCAGATTTGTCTTGAAACGTCAAATTGAGTACTAAAGTGTGACGTCACAATTTTATGAATATCTGAAATTTGATAATATTTTGGACTCATTGCATTCTTCTTGTTGACATAGATAACCTGTCCACATCTGTGAACCATACCGTGAGCAATCGTCGAGATACTCCCTTTCAAACTTGAAATCATGCCTATTTAAACATTGTTAAATTAACTCAGTTCATAATTTCATGAGCTGAGCAAAATAAACAGTGTTTCCCTGAGGCCTTTTCCAAATTCAAACAGCCATTTCTTAATATTGATACGAGATTTAAAAGCGATATTTTGTATACGGATATTTGGTGGCGCCTCGAGTTGCTTAGCTTGTTGCTTAGATTTTGGGCCAAATCGAGGCCTCACACCTAAGCAACTGAGTTGCTTATAAAAAAAAGTATATGTGTTAATACTGTTTCATTTCATAAAGAAACAAACGTGTATTACAGAAAGCTCGTTTCGAGCGGGGAGTAAAGTATTCCATTTTATAGAACACTTACTAGAAAATCCACATTTTCTATCAGAGTACAGTGACCAACAGTTTAAGGTACTGGGGAGAGCACGTTCTAAACTTCATCATTCTGTCTTAGAGGTTGTAAATATAGCTTTACATAAGCCTTTTCTGTGTAAACAAAAGGAATTTGTATTTAGGTTAGCTGTCTTTCGTTAATGTTATCCCAAGCGCTAAAAGCATTTACCTGTTTTTCGTGACGTCCGCGATTTTCTACCAATCATGTCTCACCTATTGCAAGTTTTGATCCTTTCAATGTCTCTAAATTGTGTTGTAACTATGTATTATATACCGATGTATTTAGTCTCAAGAGAATCGGCGAAAAGCATCACTAACACTACGAGAGGTTTTTTTCGGAGTATTTTCAAATTCTGTACCACTAAAGCCTGGTTCACATACGAGTAAAATCCGTCGCTAGGTCTGAGAGGAGGAGTAAGCAAAGAGATCGTTTTACTTTACTTCTGCTGATTTCACATGCCCGATCAAGTCATTACAAGCGCGAATAACCAAACGGAGCATTTCACGTCAGCATTTCATTGGCGGGGGTTTACATCCATCTAGTTTATTGTGACACTTTTGTCTACAGACTTCAAAAGAAGAATTATCACGCCCAGGATACAACCCCCCTACTTGCTAAGGAACCTGATCTCCCTTTGGTATCAAAAAACTGTCAAAATTTGCACCTGTCATCATCATGATAGAATTCCGGTCACAACAAAAGAGGCGCCAGCAATTCAAGCGATGGTCGGAAACCAACAGAGATAACTCGTAGGAAAAGAATAACTTTTGCTTTGGCATTCGTCAACCAAATTTTAACTTTCACAGCCAAGTAGTAGCGTTCGCATGCAAGTAAACCTGCATTTAACATGCCAGACGCTTGTCTGGCGACGGGTTTTACTTGTATGTGAACCAGGCTTAATAACGTATTGGAGTTTCCTCTGCGATATGCCATCTCAGTCAAATCCACATTATAATTGCCGATATTCAGAATCCTTCAACCAGTATTCAGAATCACAAATTGACATCCAATGTTAACATACTCTATTTCTATAGTCGTCAAATCAGCCTCAAGTCATCCATCAGTGGACATCCATAACTAAGTCTATGCAATTGAAAGCCAGCCTCTGCGCACCTTGTGGCTTGAACAAGGAAGGAATGCCATCTGCCCTGTCTATCTGTCCGAAGCCAAAAGGAAGTAAACAGTATCATCAGGATGAGGGGATTTGAAATTTAACTATCTTACACGGGGGAGGTGGGGGGCTAGTAGGCCCGCAGCTACACATTTCAGCTCATAAGTTTTTAAAGCCTGGCCCGATTGTCACGAAATTTGGTGACTTTTGATAAAATTTACTGCGAAGTCTTAAAATGAATAAATTGGCGTTTTGTTGACCTATAGTGGAGTTTTTTGCCTTTCTGTTTTGTTACTTTATTATATCTTTAAACTTAGGTTTTCTTTCCAGAATTTGCACTGACGATTTCGTAGTATCAAAATTTGAAGTGAAAAATGCAAAATTTTTTGAGATTCGGCAAAAAATGAAAAAAATATGTTGTGCAATAACGTGAAGTTCGCTAGAGAATCTTATATAACAACATATGCAAAAGGATTATAAGAAAATCACATCTTTAGATGAATATTGTACCAACAGTAAATTAAGAGTCATATTTTTGATGTTTGGAGGATATCTTTTAGTCATAATGCTCAAAATAATTAAAAGCCGGTTGATTATAAGTGAGCAACCATTTCGATCGTTTCGAATCTCATACATTTTAGAAAATAATTTTCTGAAAATCTAAAATATCTTGCCTAAATATAACGTATACATGTAGAAATACTTTAGAGATACTAAGAGCCCTTAAAAAATCAAAATGTAATTCAAAAAGTATGTTTTAAGGCCTTATTACAAAATTTTTGAAATTTTTGAATATTGCGCAACATTTCATAGCCATAGATGACGTTATTCACACCAAATCAAAAATGAATTAAACTATAAACGTGCCAAATATCTTTGTAATAGCAGTGGTCGATATAAAGTTATAGTGTGTCAAAGTGCCGCGGGCCTACCACCCCCCACCCCCCCTTATGTATGAGAAGAGCCAAAAAGCCCATGTAAGGTAGGGTTAAGGTTTGAAGGAAAACTAGGGAAATAGAAAACATTTCAGTTTACTTTACTTGCTCCTTGGCTAAAATTAAACCAGAAAAAAGGGCGTCTATTAGGAGAGAGATTAAAAATCTCTGACATTAAAAGACGTATGGATTGGTATTCTCAGATGTGCGTAGCTGCGTTGAATGCAAAAATGCAGTAACTTTCGACGGATCAGATGATAAAAAGTTCGTTTCAAGCTTACTCCAACGTCGATTACTATTACTAAGTGAAGATTTCAACTTTATTACAAATTCATAGTTTTTGTTATTTATATAGTTTTCTAATTTCATTATGAAATTTCACAACGAACTATAATTATCTCATCCACAGTAAGTATTCGAAGATCTCAACTTTACTTCCGTATTCATCTATATATTTATTAACGTATATTGCATTTACTTCACATTCTTCAAATTCGCTCGTGGTGCATTATCTACCGTAAAAGGACCGATCAGACTTTGAATGGTCACCAGAAAACAATGTACTGAAGAAATCGGTGCAAATGTATCAATATCTTATGCTAGTGACGTTGGAAAGACAACAGTGGAAAAATAAACTTTAAAGTAGTTATGAAAGAATTCGAATCCCTTCAACAGTCTCTCAATCAAAGACCTTTGATGAAAAGTGGGTCCGACATTGAAACTACCCTAAATAGACAGAAAAACCACCAACACAAGCTAACTAACAACTATAGGGAAGCTGGGGGCGTCCAAGGTGAAGCCGTCTTAATTTAGGCTACCGTAGAGAAGCAATCCATGAAGTAGGCTAAACCGTACAGTAGGACCGTCTATCGCGGATTATGCGGATCAGCACTGCGTAATACTGTTACTGCTCGCTCTGTGTGGAGCTGGCGACACTATTGATCAAAGAATTCTTTTGCAAGAACTTGCCTTGAAATTTCAAATCAAGGGAAATGCTCTGGTATGATTGCAATCTGAAAGATCGTACAGTCTATACAGCCTGACAATGTCTCGTCTACTAATTGGTCACTTGATTGCGGGATACCTCAAAGCTCCGTATTAGGTCCATCATTGTACCTACTATACAATTATCCTCTGGGCGATATCATTCGTGCACATGGTTTGTCATTTCATGTATATGCTGACGACACACAAATGTACACTACTTTCACATACAATGTCGTCTGCAAATTAAACGCTGCTAAGTGCCGTATTGAAAGATGCCTTGTCGATATTTGGATAACTACTAACACACTAAAACTCAATAAAGTTAAAATTGAACTGCTTCTGTTACTTTCGAAATACAATTGGCCTTCATCGTTAACCTGTATCACCATTGGAAGTGAGGTGATCATTATCATCACAATCATCATCATTATCATCATCATGTTCATCATCATCATCATCATCAACAACAACAACACTATCATCATCACCATCATTATCATCTCATCATCATCATTATTATCATGCTCATCATCATTAACATTATCATGCTCATCATCATTAACATTATCATGCTCAACATCATTAACATTATAATAATAGCTATTGTCAATATCATCATTACGTCATCACAATCGTCATCACCATCATCATAACCATTATCATCATCATCATCATTTATATCTTATCATCTTTATCATTATCATTCTTACTATTATCATCATCATAATTCTCCTTCTACTAACCAAAGGTGTTAGTATTATCTGATTATTCTATACAATCATATTGGCATAAAGTCTTTCAATATATTAATTTATTTACTGAGTGTCAAACGTCGGCTTCCCTGAATCATATCGACGTCCTCTCAACCTTTCCCAAGCTTTCCTTGTATTTCGTGTTACATCAGGTCAGCTGACAAAGATATGTTGTTAAAAGTGAAAGTGGTGTTTAATTTGCTTCCTTGGCCATAATGAGAAATCCCTTAGCAGCAGTCAACCTAAACCTGTCTTGAAGTAGACCAGCAAAGCTTAGGTTTCAAGCAGGGATCTTCTGAACGATCTGTGACAATTGGAAACCTCTAAGTCAAGAATCATTACAAGAGAAATTAAATCTCTTATATCAAAATTGCATACAGCATTTTAAGGCCAGGAAAACCATCGTTAACAAACTTCAATCAGTATTCAGGTACAATCGCTTTTTCAATTAAATCATTTTTACTTTTTTCTTTCCTTGTGCCCCTTTTCTAGCGCCATCTGTCTTCATGTACTTACTTCAAAAAATCTTCCACTTTCTCCTAGGTGCTTCTCTCATGAAATCACTGCAGCCTATTTTCCAATGCAAACGTTCTTTCCTTTGATCACTGTGACTTTTCAGCCTGCTCTCAGCTTGGCTTCTAACCCTTTTACTATCGTTATTCTATATAGGTCCGTATTTCCTATTTTACCCTTCGGATCACCCACACTAGAACCGCAATAACTTTAATTTCACCTCTTCTATAATCTCTACTTCGCTGTTTGCTACAAGTACGGTCTCCGCCCGATCTTTGTACTCTTGCGTGCACTCTATAGAAACTCTTTACGAATGAATCAGATGTCTCTGTACCTTCTCGTTTGAGAAATCTTCCTACTAACAGCAGAGTGACTACATGGCACTCTTGTGTTTGAAATATCTGGCCTTGTCTTTGCACTGACACTTAATTGGTATGTCAATCAAGGCAGAGCAATCTAATAAGTGAACTTGAGTCAAGTAGCAGTTTCAAATTCTACTTCATCCTTCATAATATGCATTGAACCCCCGCTAATTTCTGCCCCCTCCTCGTATTCCACTTCCTTCTATTTGGTACCAGAGAATAAGAAACTAATAAGATACTTTGAGGGCTCAAAAGGTCAATATTTTAAGAAACTTCTAGAGCTGGACGCTGAGGTAGTTTCTTATAAAAAAGAGGCAAATACAAATATCTACATATCATTTTAACATTGAATCATGAAGCTGGGTTTTGGTGTAGTCTTCTTGGTGAAGCCTTTGCGAAGGTTTTTCACACGGTACGTCTTAGAAAAACACGGTCGAAAATTGCGTGTTCTCTGCTTACGCAAAATTATCAGCATAATTAGAATGGAAATTTGCATACGAAGATAAATATTACGCATACTTAATGCTAACCAGGGGGTCACTAGTATCGAGATGCGCAATTCGCAAATTTTGTATGCGTCAGTGATTTTTGTCAAAGTTGGGGCAGTTGTTTAACAACTTGGGGCACTGTCAATTTTCGACTCTCTGGATGTCTTTAAGACTACCATTTTAGATCGTCTTTTCTAGTAAATCAAGCAAATATTTAGTCACTCTTCAATGTCTATGTTTTACTGCATTTTGTATGCTTTATGGTGGTATTCTACACTAAAACCAAAATAAATTTCTCAAGAAAACCGCTAAATCTGTTGATAATTTCGGCATAAAATCAGCCTATTTTACCAGCAATGCCTCCCCATTTGTGCAAAAATATATTTAGAATGATTTTCTTTTGAACAAAATTCCACATAAATAGTATTCATTGTCATCATGTATGCTCCAAAGATTCAAATTCGCGCAGTCAGGCCTTTCCAATTTACTCCACTTTTCAATGATCACCATCCTTTACTTTTACGACTTATCAGTTACTATTTTTGCTGGGGCCAACCACTCTCATTCCTTTGATTTCAGGTTTGAATATTCTTTTTTAAGTCGCTCGTTTCTTACATTGTCTCTCAATCTTCACAGAGGCCATGCTCATGGAGATATTAAATTGTAGATTTCTTTTCGCACCAGAAATTGTTGATTACTTCTAGAATACGGGCATTACGTACTTATGTTCAGTGATTGCTTATGAATCTCGTGATGTGGCTCTGGACTTAAAAAGCCTCTGCTTTACCTTCTTTTGACTATAGGACCCTAATAACGATAGTTTTGGACACAAAATAGATCATGGTTCCTTCGTCAACAAATTTATCGTACAAGGAACAGGTCACTCTTCAATATTTTAAAGTAATATTAATTATAAAGACCTCCTTAAATGACAATTATAAGACTGTAGTTGCATGTTCTGTCAAATATGTTATTATGATAACAGACATATACATATTAAATCTCGCTAAAGAGTAATTTTCGAAATTACTACGCAATGGCACGTAAATAAATTTATTAAGACGTTGTCACTGCAGTAAAAGTATTTTCTTTTATTTGAAGAAATCTTCAAGCGGATAAATTAGGAAACTAGCTACCCGGCAACTAAAATACGTGCTGTCTTTATTAGAGCAGTGGCTATTAATTATAAGCACTTTTCTACTTTATAAGAAACAAGCCACTTTCAATTTAACTCAAGGAAATTCAATCTGCAATCGATTAGAAGAAAATGGTCACCAAGGTTTCCGTAGATAGAAATTTACACAGAAATATTGTCTAGTTTTTAATGATTATAGTTCCACTATTGCTGAACCTTAAGATAAATAAGATGCTTACATGAGTAAGGCTCTCGTCGCTTAGTTCTCTGATAGTCGTGAACAAAAATAAGTGGTTTTATTAGGTAATTACGTGAACAACTATTAACTATCAGCACTTTTTCTGAGCCTTGAAGTAATCAGTTATTTGAACTTAACCTTCAGCAAGTTGAAATTGCAATTAAAAGCAGAAACGTGGTCGGAGAAAGTTAGAAATTTATTACAGAATATGCTATCTGTTTTAAAATGATAATAGTTGTGTAATTTTTGTATTTTAAAATGTAAGCTTGTATAACCGATAGCCTCACTAAACAGTATGGAAGTGCCCTAGTACAACGAATTGGCTCCGATATTCGTGGTATTAGTGTTGGAACATAGTATTGGAACAAGCACTATTAAATGATTAACGAATCTCTTCGGATTAATTGCATCAAAAGTGTGACATTATAGTAATGAAATTACGTTGGAGTCTAATCATGGTTTCTAGTTAATTGCACTATAAGGTAGAATCCAAATAATAATGAAAAAGCTCAGTAAAACATTGTTCCGCATTACATTTAGACATTTAAGGTCACTTAATGTGACACAATGTTGTCCGAGCCAAAGTTTAAGATTGCCATTTTGTTTAGCATAGTTGAAAGGTCCCAAAACTATACCCTTAGATTTAGCATGACCAGCGCAGCCCCGATGATAGGTCTGGGGATGAATGTATGCTAAGAATAACTTGCTAAGGATAACAAGAGCTGTGTTATCCTTAGCAAGTTATCATAGCCATATCATAGCCATATCATAGCCATAGCTGGCTATGAGAGCCGGCTTCATTGCCACAAAGACAAATAATGGGTGACAGAATGCATTGGACTTATATAGTTTGGGCTATATATTTGCGCATTAGGAGGGTGGGGATGAGGTTAGGCTAAGTTACTTTACCCCTTCACTCCCCTAATGCGCAAATATATAGCCCAAATTATATTATTATAAAAACTAAAGTATTACATTTTCATCATATTTTGGCATATATCATTAGGATTAACATAAATTTACTTCTTGGATGTGTTTCGTATAATTAACGAGAACTTTTTTTTAATTAAAAAAGCAATAAGACCGATACTTATCGAAATTTGTGAAGAGTGGGACACATATTTTCCATTGAAATATAAAACTGCCATTTTTAAAAGGCAAAATATAAAAAGGTAAAATTGTCGCTGGTGTCCCAGTAATTATCCTAGAACAACTAGAATAAAAAGAAAATAGTTTCTATATTTTTTTGGCAGAAAGCTGGAGTTTTGGATCGACAAGGAAAAAATATTAAAAGGAAAAGCAAATATTTCGATTCGACCACAAATAAACAATTTTCAGTAATTGGGGTATAAGCTAATGGAAAAATTTGGGAAAAATACAGGGTGGAAGCCTGGATTTTGCTCTATCCGCTGCATAAGGACAGAAAAAGGCATTTTTAATTTCAAGGGTAATTTTTCCCTTGAGAAAAGCAAAAGATTAATCTAAAGTTATTTTTCTACGAATGGGGCGTAAGTTTACCCCCTTCCTCTAGGTGCGCTTGCATTGAACTTGGTAAAGAAACAAACCTATTATTAATTACAATGATAGAGTATTATGATTCTAGTGATTTATAGTCAATAATCTAGTGATTTATGCGCTGATCTAGTGATTTTTTTCACTTGGTGGCAATCCTGCTTCACAGCCTTCATAAGGCTTTCTGCCTTTTTGCGATCCGATCCCAAGCGAAATGCTAGTGAAACATGTTAAGCTTCTTGGTGTCACAATTTCTAATGATCTTAAGTGGGACACTGGACATCGACACCCAGCTTAACGCAATTGGAGACCAGCCTCTCTGCGACATGTGACTTGACCCTGGAAGGACTGCCCTCCGGCCTGTCATCAATCCAAAGCTCATTGAAGTTAGAAAGTATCATTGAGACGAGAGGATTCGATCCCTGGTGGTGAGACATTTTCTAATTCTTTAGTGTTCTTTTCCAATCTAATATTTTAAATCCTGTCTCCTTGGCAATACTTAAAATGTTTCTCAAAACTCTCGTTTGTCTTCTTCAACTTCGAAGAGGTTTCTGGTAATACCACTTTTGCGAACTGACGACTCATTCGAAGAACACATGAAAAACAAAGTACTGTAACAATATTGAAACTACACACACCGACATATACGAGTTAAGTTCTGCTGACTATTTCCCAATTTGGCCTAGAAAATGTATCCGATACCCCCAACACAGACATACGGAAGCCGTCCTCCCAAGAAACAGAAAGAAATTATCCGGTTAATAGAATCGGATATATCCCATTATATATCAGAAGTTAAGATTTATGTTGTTACGCTTTGCCAAGGGTATCAGGCGCCCTAAAGCTCTTTAACACTAGTTCATTAAACAACTGAAGCCTTTATTGCTTCTGTCATCTGAGCAAAGGTTTCAGGGCATTTTGTTGACTTGTTAACAAGCTCGGACAAACAGGCATACAAGTATGTTTGAATACAAGCTGTGCATTAAATCTTGTCATATGACAGCGTTCTTTGACTACTTTAAAGGAGGAAACAGTCGCGGGAAAAAACTGTCGCGATCTTGCGACTTTCGCGACAGTTTCTTCCTGCGACAGTTTGTTTTTGGCCCCTTCGCTTCAGTTAATTCCCGCGACTTTTAAGTTTTGTCAGAAAAAATTCAACACAGTTATTAATTTTTTAAAAATTGCCTTTTTTATTGTTAATTTTCCCATTTGAAGTATCAGTGACATGACATACTTTTAATTTTCGAAAAATTATTATTTGGTTTGTTTAAGGTTCAGCATTTGCGGAGAGAAGAGACCAAAAAACACTCGCCTAGCAATTCGCGACAGTTAATTCCCGCGACAGTTGACACACAAAAAAATCAGAGCATTTGTGACTTTTCGCGACAGTTTCTTCCCGCGACAGTTTCTTCATTTAAAGTAATCTGTAAGTGGACATTGAATCGTCTCAGTCTTCGACACAATCGGCTGACTTACGTACAAGATCGCACAAACTTTCAGTACTCGCTCATTAGATGTGCTAAGGTACTTTTCAAGGCTGTCAACTTCTATTGTCACACAATCTTCCACTCCAATGAGACCCCTCCAACCATCGGCTCTCTTCATATACAGTCTTTCGACATCAGCTTTTGGGTGATGCGCACCAAACATGGTCAGCAATTTTCTCGTTTTCCTGTCTAACTCCTTTAGATCCAACTTCGTCCATCTGATGATTCCCCCACCGTATCGTAAAACTGCAACTGCTTTAGATTTTATTGCAGAAACTGTTTGCTCCGTTGAGTTTTGACTTGAGTATATCCTAATACTTCGGAGGTATTCTTTCCTAATTTGTCACTTCATTTCATCATGTTTAACATCATCAGCCTCTAAAATACCAAGGTATTTTTACCCATTCTCCTCAATATTCATCACTATTGTACCATCTGGCATAGGTATTACTTCACTCTTTGCTACCTTTCCAAGTTTCGTCTTAAGTACCCCACACTTTGACATGCCAAACTCCATTTTAATATTATCGGAAAATATTCTGATTCATTAAACTGTCGATTTAAATTTCATTTTTCGCAAACAATTTTAAATCATCCATTAACATTAGTGGATGACTTTTACCCCTCCTTTTTTGACGTCATAAGCTATCTTTGTTTTTCTCAGGAACAATGTTAACGGGAGTGTGTCAATATCGGAAGGTCGCCTAACCAGGTTGTAGAGCGTACGCCGCGAAAGAGTGGGTCACGGGTTTGATCCCCGGTTGGGACATATTTTCTATTTCTCTAGTATTCTTTTCTAAAGAGATATTTATTTATGGTGCTTACACCAGTATATTTACAGAAAATGTTGGTTTTCGTCTACCGATCATGACACTCTGAGCTCTACTTTTTATTTGCACTGCCAATTGTTAATTAATAAAAGACAAATCGTCAAAGGATCTGTTGTAATTAACATAGAAATTGAATTGTGTCAGAGCTGTAATCTATGAAAGACACATTCTTCTTAGTTCTTTTTTAATATATATTCTGATCAAAGCACAGAAAAATTCCAACGTAAAGTCTATACTCAAAGATTCTAAAACTCCATAATATTCTGCTCCTCAGGTCTTTCTCTACTCAACTCTGACCCTCAGGTCAAATGCGATACAAATTTGTACTAACATGTCCGTGACTTACCCTACATCACTCATGCCCAGACTACTTCCAGAATAGGATCATCCAAGTATTACCGATAGAATAAACTACATACCCTATAAATTTTATTTAAATACGAATACATTATCGATGATTTTGGAGGGGGGTACGAAACTGCAGTAGCGCCGATAATATCAATAACTTCCACGCCCCACTGGGGATTGAATCAAGAGTAGGCCATATTTATAGAGCTGTGTACTTGGAATTAAACGTACAACTAATTAATTTTCATTAAGCTGACAATATAAAGTATATAAAGTACCTTTACCTACTTTTTCAATGTAAAAATTCAGCTTTCGACTAGCCACTCGAGCACGAGACATGAATTACAAATAACAACGATGATGTCAATACACAAGGGGGGTCATTGTGATAACTTGCACGGGGTATACACACTTGCTCAAGCGATTTCATGTCCATGCACAGCGAGGGCAGAAAAATAGGTCCCTATTGTTACATCATACAAAATGTTGCAAAAGTTATGATTTATTGTGCAGAAATAATTAAATTGCAAAGATGACTGATGCCAGATAGAACCAAAATACGAACCAAAGTCCCAACTGATATCATTCGCCCTCTTCAGATAAAATCGCCTGCTGAATTCCGGAAATGCATGCATCATAATGCCTGGTGGCATCATGTTATTGGATATGGTGTTCAGGTCTCAACTACGAAGGGAGTAGAATTTCCGTAGACTAAAAAGACGGGGCCAGTCTTCTTCCTCTATGAGAATTTTCAACAACCTGTCGATGTCTTAACATCAGAGCCTCCACCAAGCGGTTTGGCACTCCATCACCCGAAGGGGGTCGTATTTTTAACGGAGCTACGAACTTTTAATGACAGAGTTTAACATTTCGGACACACAGCGTAGGCTGTCACCATTTTAACCGCGATGTTAGCGTTCAATGTTTCCTGAACCTGTTCAGCAGTTTGATGGAAGTAATGCAGTTGTTGAAATCAACAGATCTCACTTCGCCTGAGCAGTGGGATCTTGGAGGATACGAGCCTCAACCGAAAATGGAATTCTTTGTTATTATCGTCCCCGCATAGTAATATGATTATCCTTAAAAATACCCTCAAAAGATTTCCCAAAGTCATAGGTCGTAAACCCTTATTATTGCAGTGGCCCCCTTTGTTTTGTCAAACTTGCCATGATACCGAAACGTTTAACATTAATAAGTGGGGGTTCTAATAAGCTCCAAGGGGTTGGAAAAATTCCAAAAAGTAATAAACATCCCCTCCCCCCCGTTAGGACAGAAAGATGAAGTTTTGAACTCGCGTTCCACACAATCTCATCTTGTAAGGGAATGTTTTAATACGTTGTGAAGAAAAGGGGTCGGGGACCGTATTTGTTTCTCAGTCTTTTGGCAAGGAATGGATGTAGTATCTGTTCTCATTGATGGCTGATTCTTTCCATGATCTATGAGACACCGTCCTACTAGGTGGTTGAGCCTGCCTCGTGGCTTGCTGCTCTACTTGTAGTCTAAATTTAGAGGCGTTTTGGCAAAGAATGGAATTTGTATCTGCTCTCATTGATGACAGATTCTTTTTTTTGTTATCCGCGAGAGGTGGTCCTACTGAGCGGTCGGGCGTGCCTCATGGCTTGCTTCTTTGCCTGGTAGCCTAAATTGAGAGGCGTTGCCCTTGAACGCCCTTGCTTCCTTTATTTATTAGTTATCCTGCTTTATGGTTTTTCTGTTTATTAGGGTAGTTTCAAAATCGGGCCCACTGTTCATCAGGGGTCTTTGTTTGACGGACTGTTATAGACCGTATATTCTTTTCACTGTTTGGAGATCGGCTAAAGTCAGACTTGACCGTATCTATCTTCAGCAGACGAACACGCTTTGTTGACAGAAATATATACTATAAACTGTACAATTAAACTTTGCACACTGGATCCCAGTTCTGAAATTGCATGAAATTTCCTGTATTTTCAGTTAAGCTGTTAATAAAGCAGCTGTTAATAAAAATATCTTGTATTGACGTTGAAATGGTAACATAAAATGTTACGTTATGAGTCGGATGTGTTTTACCGTAAATTATTTCGTTTTGAATTGAAGTGCCCTTGTGTCAGGATGTTTTATGAACAAGAATTCGACGTAGTTCACAGACACGAGTTACACTGTTTGCCCTATCACAAGGTGGTATGTATGTTTCGAAATTGACTGATAGACATTTCTTGACGCCTGCAATCATACGGATTCATACCGAATTTTCCATGATTGATCTAGTTAGATTTGTCATAACTCTTCTTGATACATATATGTGCATGACGCTATGACACAGTGTGGGGGGCTCAACAACCTCCCAGATCAAAACACGTCGCCCACTTGATGTAAACACAATATGAATAAAAACCGCCTCTACTTTCCCAGGTCGAGAGACGTCGTGAAGAACGACGCGAAAAGCTGTGGGAGTTGGCTCGAAAGGCGAAAGAAGCGGAACGGCTTGAGGCTGAAAGAGAACAGTAGTATACAGTAGTTTATAGCAGTTCCTAATCATTTAATAAATTACATCAATTAATGCAGTGTGTTCATTGATAATGGCTGTCCATTTACTTTATCTTATTACGGTATAAAATCAACTCACTTTTAATTCTAAATATTTCTACACTTTTATATAGTGAATCTACATAATACGATATTTTGGACGGTAGGCCTACCATTAGACACTCCACTTTAAACATGCTGGAAAATATAATACTTGTTATGTATCGTAGTCCTTGGCAAATCATATAATGATAGACGTAAATTCATAGATGTTATGTGTGAAAAGTATTTGCAGCATGTATGTGACCTTATCTGTGTGAAAATTGCATCATCAAGTATGTATGCCCTTTAGACATTTTTACAATGTATTCTTGATTCAACTAAATATGACACACAGCCTTTTAGGTCGACGGAGTAAGCGAATCTATCTTTGTTGCTTTTGTTGTTTGTTCATTGGCTCCACATATTTTGTTCCATGACACTTTAAGTAAATTATTAATAAACGAAGATTTCCAAAATTTTTATGTAACAAAAATGAAAAAAAAGGTAATACCGTGGGGTAGGAGTCTGTACTTACGGTACGAATTTTTGACTAATGAAATATACTGCCTATGGTTTTCACTTCTGCTTGTTAGTGAATTTTATTACAATTCCGCTGAAATAACAGGGGAAAAATGTGACAATACCCAAGGCAACGTACACTGATGTTATGGTCGTTGGTCACCAAATACGTTAAGGTGGAGGGCAATAACAACACGTTGGCACAAAAGGTAAATAATGGTAGTCCACACACATCATTCACATAAGAAAGATAAATTGCTACACATTATCGTCTGTCCTTCTTAGGTATAATCTTTATCATCATTTGATATACAGAACTCTTGAAAATTTGAAAATTATGGAGATAGAATTAGCAATAAAGCACTTTATGAGTTTCTGGTGATTTACTACCTTATGATAGTCGAGATTTTTGAGCCAGCTATCTGCTTGGAATTGCAAGGCCGTGGCGTCGTAACAGCAAGGCTATAGCACCGTGGCAAAATGATATTGCTGTATCACAGTCCTTACACAGTTGTAGCCACTCCTCCATCTTGTTTTAAACACACTTTAACGGCTGGAGCTGCCTTGGAATATACATTCTCTTAGCCAAGCGTTAATCATTTACTTATAATGGATTCGTGTATACTTAGTGTATATCGTAACATATCTTAGCAATGGATATACCTGAGCAGTACATGAAAAGTACGTCAAGAAGAGTAACGACACGCTAATCGATCGAAAAGTGATTAGAAGTGAACTAAAAACAACGTGACTGTAGAATGATGATATTTCGGTTAGTTGTTTTCCCAAATTTTTTGATTATTGTCTTCAAGTAAGACATCAAATTGGCAACTCAGTATTTAGTGTTGTGTGGGATCCAGCGTGTAGAAAGCCCTTGAGGCCAGTCGTGGTTTGTTACGAGCCAAACGAGGAACCTATTTAGCATTTTTGTGGTGGGACATTGTGGGAACGGGGGTCTTGATATCTGAAGGTCGATCGTTGGAAGTAATTTAATTTTTATCGTGCATTTACTTAATGTGAAATTAGAGCAAAGAGAAATGGCTGCAGGAGTAGTGTAAGATTGCGTAGAAGTAAAAGGTTGAACTGTTAAAACGTTAAATTCCGCAAAAGATATTAGCTAATTAAGCACACGTGTGAGAAAGCCATCAAGTCGGTAATGGAATTACATTTCAGAATCCTGATTCTTAAGTATGTGCACCCAACAAATCGACACGCATTTCAATAAGCCACAGTCTTATTTACGGAAGTTACAAAGCAGTGATAAATTAATTTGCTTTCTGTTTTAGTGGTATTAGGTTAAGGGGTGGCTGAAAAGTGGGATCTTCACTATGATCCTGCATGTTTTTACCATATTACTAATTAGGAAACTCGTCTCGTAGCTCGTTAACAATGTTACATCAAATGATTAGACGGGGGTAATGTCTAATAGAAAGACGTTTGGATGGAGTGTGTATCTTTGTAGGAAGGGCATATATTGGGTGGTATTTATAAGAAATGATGCTGGTTCAAACTGTTTGGGTATCAGAATATGATATTTCAGCCACTTAAAAAGGAAGTAAGAGGCGAAGGTATGGTAAAGAGTGTAGTAATCAAAGGGAACAGCGCATTAAAACCGGGTGAAGATTACTTGTATTATGACGTACAATCATGTAAGGATTGTCATTGAGATTTGTGTCTAATTTGTGATTTTAGGACCTTTATGTTAGTGGAGGTTGGATGGGCCCATTTGCAACATCAGCGAAGCCAACAAAGCCACCAACCACTTCCGGAGGCACAATTGCTGGAGCTGTTGTAGCTGTACTGCTTATAGTATTCTTAATTTGTGCAGCACTTTATTATGCAAGGTAATGTGTGGACAATGTGCGTTCAGTCAGAATATTATTCTTCCAATTTACAACATGCTGCTGATCTTCTATTTGAGATTAGCTTAGTAAATGCTCTCAGTAATTATTTGTAAAGCTTGGAAAAGACAGAAAGAACCTTTAGCCGCAACAGCAGTATCTGGCGAGCTTACGGTACACCGAATTCCCATTTAACATAAGAATTTACGGTGTCGGGTGAGTTGGAAAACGATTGATCTTGTTACATGACAAAGAAGAAGAAGAAGAACAGCAACAATGGCTTTGTCGCAAAAGATGTCAGCAGCTGTTATCTCATCCCATATTATTTAATTTCTGTTTCAGTAAAAAACTAAATACACGCCAAATAAAAGAACGTCCACCAATATGCTTTTCAGAAGAGAGGGGTAGGTACTTCAGAGCAGAGTATATAGATCAAATAAACCCACATATCCCCAAACCATAGATAAATTGTGTTTTCTTTCCTCTCTAGAGAGCCTTGGGTTCTTTTTCAATTTAGCTTTAAATTTGATGCGAAAACTGCGGCAAATTTTATTTGCCTGTGATTTTCGAATTTCCCTCGTAAGATCTAATGTCTTTTGGTCCCTTCATATGCCACTTTGAATATATGCGTGTTACTTGAAAAATCCAAAATCAAATCATTAAGATAATATGACGTTTATTTTCACAAGATGCTCTATTTTGAGATCGTTACAGTAAGCAACTTATACAATTTACTTCACAGATTCAACTTAAAATATTCCAGAACTCCTTGTTCCACTATACTCCAAACATCGTTAGAATTACAGTGAGAAAATCGGGATAATTTACATTTATCTAGGGCAGAATGTACGGAACGAAAACGGCTTAATTATTCTTCTATCCAATGGCGTTAACTGGGGGAGAGAGCAGGAGGAAGTATGTGCCTCAATATTTTTGGCCCTCTTACCCCAGATTTGGAAGAACGCCTTATTTTGGGGGAGGGGATTTCACTGACAAATAACATTCCTTTGGCATTTTAAAAGAAAAAGTTGAAAACACAACAAATTTACCATCGCTCCTAAATTTCGAAGAACACATTTCCCCCTCCCCTCCCGTAAATCTCCCTGAATTTACGCCACTGGTGCATCGATCATGATCCCAAAGTCTTCTTCTGAGTACTTAACTGATAAACCGTTGCAGAAAAAAACGAACTCTTACCTTAACCTTGTCAAGCTCCATTTGATGTATTTGAAAAACAAAACGTGTAATACCCTGTGAAATGAAAACCTTTGCCAAATGTTTATTTTACCAAATAAGTATTTATAATTCAGCAGGATTATTTTCTACCATGGGATTGTAAAACCTAAGCATAGTCTTTTTTATTAAATTCACAGAAAGAAAATAAATAGCAGGTGCAATACACTTTTTTTATTTTTGAAAATTTTTTATAGGCCCCACCCCGATAAAATAAAACAACAATACAAAACAAATAAAACTGTAGAGTGGTTTCCGATATGTAAGTGAATTTTTGTTTGGTTTTCTTAATCGCGGATCAACTTAAATATATACGTGTTCAAATTTTTGTCACAGGGAAACTCCATGAAAATTTACTGTTATTTTCAGCCACTTTTAGGTTAAAATTGAAATCGAGCAAAAAAAAAAGAAAGTAAAATTTAAATTCAGGAAAATTAGCTGAAATAGTATCTTTCCCTTGGATCAAAAACTTTGTCTCGAAACATTTCATTGTCTCAAAACATTTGTCTTGACATTCCAGTGGTCAAACTTGTGCTCGGATTACGTTTTTTTTTTTAATGCGTCAAAAACCAGTGCATTTTTTCAAATAGATTTCAACTCTTTTTAACTAGGTTTTAACTTGTTTTATTTCAATCCGTACATTATGAAAAAAAAGAAGAAAAATAGCAAAACACATAAACATTAGAGTTCAGCCCACAAATAATTATTAAAAGATTTTCGGAACACACTTTAAAAGTTCTTTGCCTCATTTCTTCCATTTCTAATTTACAGTAGGTGTGTATTTCAGGATATGTTCCAGAACTTGATTAGCATTAATGGCTATTGTTTATTCATAATTATATTCATTCCAGCAATGGATAGCAGAAATGAATGGGTAATCTGCATTAACACAGGTCCAGAACAGATTGTAATGTTAGCTTGTTTTATGTATTAATGAAGAAACATAGAGAAGTTCTTTTTCAGCTGAAAGTAAGGGGCAACCTTAAAACTAAAAGAACCAAAAATTATTCCGTACATGAGGAGAGCTGCTTCTTCCTCAAATCTCGTTATTTATACCAAAGTCGTAAAGATCTTCTCATTCAAATTCAATTCAGATTCAACGGCTCATTCAAATTCAACGGCTTTTGTCTCTGAACAGTTCTTTCTTAAGGATCGGTGACAAAAAGTTGTACTTTAGTATAAAGAGCGAGGGTTGAGGAAGAAGTTGCTCACCCCTGGCTGAAACGCCGCTGATGGATACCAAAAAAGTTGGTACTTCTACGAACTTGAATACGGAAGAACTCGAATTGATTCCTTCCTCCCGGGATCCCTGGGCGGTATTGGATACCATTCCTGCCATTCAAAGTGACCGCATCAATGTTGGCGGTAACGAGAGTGGTCAGCAGTCCACCTTCGTCGGCAAAGGCGACGATGGTGACAACGCTGCTTGGGTTATTGACGGTGTTGAATTCACCGACTTTGCGGCTGAAGGTGCTTCCTCCAGTTATCTGGATTTCGGTAGCTTCGACCAAATCGGTTTCACCACCGGTGGTGCTGACGTCAGCACCGGCTCCGGCGGCACGGTTTTGAACTTCGTGACCAAGCAAGGTTCCAACGAACACACCGGTAGCATGCGTCTGCTCTTCGCTGACGAAGATTATTCTTCTAAAAACGTTGATCCAGATCCTGTTGACGGCGTTATTCGTCAGAACTCCGTTGTTGAAACCTTCGAAAAAGGTTTTGAAATCGGTGGTCCGATTATTAAAGATCGTTTGTGGTACTGGGGTGCTTTCAACCAGAACTCCATCGACAACTTGACCCGTTCCGGTCAGCGCGACAAAACCATCCTGGAGAACACCAGTATCAAGATTCACGGCGACATCACGCCGACGACTCGTGGTACGTTCTTCTACACCAATGGTGCCAAGATCAAAGACGGTCGTGGTGCTGGTCCTACTCGTGCTCCCG
Organism: Alatinidae sp. Z8VKAUB7J3; assembly: GCA_010016025.2. NCBI lineage: Eukaryota > Metazoa > Cnidaria > Cubozoa > Carybdeida > Alatinidae > Alatinidae sp. Z8VKAUB7J3. Next base: position 104,565,306 of record JAAAKM020073195.1, read on the forward strand.
AAACCACTTGGGACCAAGACGGTCCTACTCCCATTTATAAGTATGAAATCAGCCAACTTATCGGTCAGAACACTGAACTGCAGTTCATCTATGGCCGTGTAGACGGTGGTTTCAACTTGACTCCGAAGGGGGATCCCAACACTAACCAAGCCGTATACGATGAAGCCGCAGGTACCTGGCGTAATACTTATTACACCTTCTCCTCCCTGCGTCCTCAAAAGTCTTACACGGCTAAAGGTACGACCTTCTTAGGTCTGGGCTCCACCGATAACGAATTCAACTACGGTTTTGAATTTAAAGAAGCCAACGCAACCACCGCTGGTGGTTGGGGTACGGAACAGAACATTTGGTTGGACGACTATGAATCATTGGGCGGCCAATCTTATTTCTTTGCCTACCGTGACGGCGTAACTGGTCGCGAAATTGAAACTACTTCAATTTGGCTGCAAGACACCATCACTTCCGGTAACTTGACCATCAAAGCCGCTTTAATTGCTCATTGAAATAGTTTAAGGCATTCGGAACATGTTTCATTATTTCGTTTAAAGCTGAAACCCTTTGGAGGATCAAAAATAAATAAGATGTACTTAGACTCCCAAATATCTTCCAACTCCTGAAAAGGCCACTAGATCTCGTAATGTCTGGTCTATAAAGCCTCCTTCTAATATCCTGTTACTTATGACTCAGTTTCACCATTCCTTGCTATTGTAATTTTAGAGTCATAGGTGCTCAAAATCCGTCAATCATGCATAACTACATCTGCTCTTTCAAAATTGGCTATACTCGTCAAAATGTTACAGTATGGTGAAGTTTCTTCCAAAGTTCAATAATTAGTTTTTTGACACAGAGCATAGTTTGCATAATTTTTCATTTGCGTTAAGAAGGGAAGGAATGCTTAATATCCTTTTTTGTATTATTTTTTGTGTGTGTAAAATTCTATGTCTTACAAACAATCTAGAATACTCTTGGAAAATAACAAGTAAGATCGTTATTTCAAAATATTTAACAAGGCTAGGTTTATTCGGAAATAATCCTACCAAAAATGAGCAACTCTTCATAACTTTGGGCCCTTGCCCCGGTTAATGGGCCTCCTTTTCGATTAAAACGGCTGCTTAAAAATTCTGACATAGCTGTCTGTTCGTTCGGCACTGATAAACCCGTGGGTCAAAAAGGAGATTAATTAGACCATGCGAGAGCATTTGGGTGAACCGTTCCATGTCAAGTTTTCTCTATGTTAGGCTACAGTGATTTCTTTTTCTTTTTTTTTTTTGAGAAAGATGTATTTCTTGTATCAGTCTCATGATGTAATATTGTGCTGATAAGCTTTAACTTGTCTTAATTATCTTATTAGGCTAGAGTCTTAGCCTAAGAAGCTTAAACTTAGTTATATGTACGGTAGATATGGTTATATTTTGTTCAAGCTTTATGAGCGTTAGAGATATATTCTTAATCTTCACCAAATGATGAGAAACTAGAGGCTGTTGCTGATTCCTGATTATTTCTAGGATCCAATTACTGGCTTACGTTTACCATTCATCACAAATAGTAAGGGCTTATGTAACTCAACTAATTATGAACATCTCTTTCCCCAGTTCTGAAAATATCCAGGTGAAGTTGCAGTTGTGAACTGTAGCTAAAACCCTAGGGATGATCCAAAATCAATAATAATGACTTCGATATGTCCCATTTATATTGGAAAATATGAACCTAGTTTATAATCCATCTGTACCAATTAACTAACTAAATTAATAATTATTCCCCTATTATAATAGGTATGCATTTAATCCATTAACTTGATGGATGTACTCGCTACCCAATGGGGATGAAAGATGTCACAAGAAAAGATTGAAAGAAAACTGGAACTTGATTGGGGGGGGGGTGAATCTTTAAACAGATCAAAGCGAATAAGAAGCGTGTAGAGCTATACGCCACTTGATACTGCACAGAGTTGTTAGTAGTAACAAGGACAAATTCGAGACAAATGTTCCTTGCAAATGAAAGATTTTTTTTCCTTTCTTGATTACCGATATCAACTTTGATGAGAGTTTAGTGAATAAATCCCATATCAGAGTTGGTTCAATTCATTCCATTGGAAGTTCTAAGCATGGACGTAAGTAGAGAGAAGGGACTTGCACCCGTCTCCAACTCCATATCTCGACATTTCTGAAGTTGTTCCTAAATTGCCGTGCATTTTTCTTATAACTAACGAATTTTTACGTTCCTTTCGAATTTGCGGCTCCTCCCTTGTTACGGGAAATAACGCCAAACAATCCTTCTATCGTAAAAAAAACGACACTCGAAGCCTTTACATATAATTGTCCAAATTTATAGGCTACATGTCAGCGACCCTCCCCCTGAAAATATTATTGATTCATGGCGGAATAGTTTTGTAAGAAAGGGCCAAAGTCAAGCCTTAAATATAACTTTCAAGTTCAGTAGCTTCAAAGCTGACATATTTTGGCTATAGAGCTCCTTCAACTAGTTAGTTCTTTCCTGTCATCTTGCACTGTTCGCAATTAGAACAATAGAAACACAAATCTTCTTGAAACACAAATCTATCAAAAAGGCTTTCCAACAAACTTATAGGATGTTCCAAAATACCTGATCTTAAACTGTCAAATAGCTCCTATCCCCCCTGGAAGGTCAATTGAGCGATGGCATGGCTTTAGCAGTCCTTTATTAACGGATAATTTTATAGATATAGCCTATGCCTTGTTCAAAATCTTTTACTCTTCGTCAATCCTCTCCAAAAGAAAACAGTAATAAATGGTCAGAAGAAAAATCAATATTTTGCTTTCGTTTCCAATTCTTACTAAAGTAGAGAAGCTTTATCGTTCAGCATTTTAAAATACTTACCAATATATTACAAGCGACTATCAAAAATTAAAAATAGTACGAATACTGTGGATCTTGTAATTTTGCAGCCGACGGACACGCCGCGCGCGTGGCCGAGCGATCCGTACGACACGCGCGACGCCCACTACGGCGTGCTGCGCCGCTACCTCGAGGACCGCGACGCCGCTCGCGGGCTGCCCGAGAAGATCGAGGCGAGCGGTCTGCGCGGCATGGGTGGCGCGGGCTTCCCCACCGGCATGAAGTGGCGCTTCGTCCGCGAGACCGAGAGCGACGTGAAGTACGTCGTCTGCAACGCCGACGAGAGCGAGCCCTTCGCGTTCAAGGATCGCGTGATCCTCGAAGAGCTCCCCCACCTGGTGATCGAGGGCATGCTGCTCGCGGCGCTGGCCGCCGGCGGGACGCACGCGATCGTCTACATCCGCCACGAGTACGTGCGCGAAGGCAAGGCGATCCAGCGCGAGATCGAGCGCGTCGCGGAGCTCGGCCTCACGGACGCCGTCGGCGTCGAGCTCTCGATGTTCGTCTCGCCCGGGGGCTACATCCTGGGCGAGGAGACCGCCCTCATCGAGGCGCTCGAAGGCAAGCGCGGCGAGCCGCGCAACAAGCCGCCGTTCCCCACCACGCACGGCGTGCACGGCAAGCCGACGCTGATGAACAACGTCGAGAGCTTCAGCCACGTGCCGCTGATCGTGGAGGAGGGCGCGGACGCGTGGAACGCGCACGGCACGAACGGCGGGCAGGGGTGGAAGTTCGTCTCCATCTGCGGCCACGTCGCGAAGCCCGGCGTGTACTGCATCCCGATGGGCACGACCGTCCAGACGCTCGTCGACGAGTACGCCGGCGGGATGGCGGACGGCCTCCCCATGAAGGCCTACTGCCCGGGCGGCGCGAGCGCGCCGTTCCTGCCAGCCTCGAAGGCCGACACGCCGCTCGACTGGTCGGCCATGGAGGCGGCGGGCAGCATGCTCGGCTCCGGCTCCGTGTTCGTCGTCGGCGAGGGCGCCGACATGCTCGATCTGGCCGCGAACCTCGTGCGCTTCTTCCGCAACGAGTCGTGCGGCAAGTGCGTCCCGTGCCGCGTCGGCAGCGAGAAGGCCGTGACGATGCTCGACCGCGTCCTCGCGGGCGAGGGCGACGGCACCGAGTTCGACCTGTTCCCGGAGCTCGACGAGGCGCTGCGCCTCACGTCGATCTGCGGTCTCGGCCAGGTGGTCCTGAACCCCGCGACGAGCGTCATCGAGAACTTCCCCGAGGACGTGGCGAAGCACACCGGGGCATGACGTTGTGAATGTGGACAACGACCCTCCGGTGGCGGTGAATGATCGTTTCGATGTGCCGGAAGGCGCAGTTGACGTTCGGTTGGCCGTCTTGGATACGCCGGAACCGGGGACGGACTTCGATCCCGAGGGGGAACTGTTGACGGTGATCCGCGTGTCGGAGGGCAGTCTGGGGGGAGAGACGCGGATTGATGCGGAGGGTCGGGCGGTGATCTACACGCCGCGGCCTGATTTTACTGGGCAGGAGTTTTTTGAGTATGAGATTAGCGATGGGGAGCTGACCGCCGTGGGACGCTCTTTGGTGGTGGTGGCGAATGAGGATGAAGACTTACCTGTGGCTCGCGATGATCTGGTGGTGGCACAGGAAGACGAGCCGGATCAGCTCATTGACGTCTTGGCGGACAATGGCAATGGGGCGGATTTTGATCCGGATGGAGACGCTTTGCGTCTAGTCGGCGTGGAAGCACTCGAGGGAGCTCGTGGCAGTCTGGTGGTGGCCCCTGCGGGGGATGCCTTGGTTTATAATCCGCTGCCGGACTTTAGCGGACGGGAACAATTCCGCTACACGGTCAGCGATGGGACCGGCGAGGCGAGCGCTGTGGTTACGATCGAGACAAGGAACGTGGACAATGATCCTCCCCTGGCTCGTAGCGACCAGTTCTTGGCGTTGGAAGACGACCAAACGTTGGTGCTGCGAGTGTTGGCCGATAATGGAATGGGGCCGGATATTGATCCGGAAGGGCAGCCTCTGCGGCTGCTGCGAGTGGATGAAAGCAGTCCGGGGTCGAGTCGGTTGGAATTGAACGAGGATGCCTCCGCCGTTCTCTACGAGTCTCTGGACGGCTTTTTTGGGATCGATCGCTTCACCTATACCATCTCGGATGGTACGCATGAAGTCGATGGGACGGTGGTGGTGGTGGTGACGCGCCGCGACAATGCGGTTCCGGAGGCGCTCCCGGATCAGTTTACGGTAGCCGAGGATATGGATGGCGTGCGGTTGGATCTGCTAGCTGACAATGGCGGTGGGCCGGACCGAGACCCGGATGGGGATCCGATCCGCCTTCTTGCCGTTCAAGGAACGGGAAGCCGTGGCGGCCGAATGACGCTTCTGGACGGCGGGCGTGAGGTGCGTTACTTCTCGGCTCCCGATTTCCATGGCGAGGAGGTGTTTACCTACACGCTTACGGATGGGATTCTGACGGCCACCGGAACGGTGACTGTCACGGGAATAGTACAGCGACGCCGTTGCTTTCAAACGCAGCTTCTCCGTCAGTTGCGACTCCCACAACGCGCTGAGGTTGAATTCCGTATCCGGCGAGCGTTCCAGCGGTTCGCCTTCCTGGTTTTCCGTGCCGTCCGCGTCACAGTCCGCATTCGCCGGTAGTCCGGCCGAGTTCACCACACACTGGGCGCCAACAAAGTCGTCGTATTCAGCATCGATAAAGGATACCGAGCTATGAATGCGCAGGTTTTCCGTTGCCTGCCAGGCAAATTCCACTTCCAGGCCGTCCACGGTGGCGCTGCCGGCGTTGCCGATAATAAAGCGCGTGCCGTCGTAGTTGGATGTCTGCAGATTTTTGAATTCAGTGGTGAATAACGCCACAGCGAGCGACGCGCGATTGTCCAGCAGCGAGGTTTTCATGCCCAGCTCCCAGCTCTCCGCCTCTTCATCTTCAAAATCAAAAATGCCGTTGCCTTGCGCGAGTTCCAGGCCGGCAATCATATCCGCGTCGGTGACGGTGGGCATGCCGGTGAAGCGCTGGGCAAAGGTCGGGTCAGCCGCCACACGACCATTCAGCTGGTCACCGAGCGTGGCATCGTTGGCTTTCATGCCACCGGCTTTGGAGCCTTCCGCATACACCGCATACACCATCATCGCTTCGTTGACGTCATACTGTACGCGCAACGACGGGTCCAGGCTGTCGTCATCCCGGTCCTGGAAGAACAGATATTCTCTGTTGTGACCAAATGTACTCTGCGGTACACGCTCAGGCGCAAAGGTGCCGCCGGTGAACAGAATGGGCCACGACTGTCCCACCCCTTCCTGTTCTTCATCGGTGTAGCGTACGTTACGAACAGCGCGCCACCGGTCTGAGATATTCCAGGTCAGTTGCCCGTATATAGAGTAAGTATCACTCTCGCGGGAGAAATTACGGTCCATGCCGGAAGCCAGTGTGCCGATACCGGGTTGCAGAAAAGCAGGCAGCACGGCGCGGAAGAAGGACGGATAAAAAGGTGAATACTGCCGGGTGGTCAGGTCCGACTGCTGATACCAGGCGCCAACAATATACTCAAAGGTATTGTTGGTGGGTGACAGCAGTCGAATTTCCGCTGTGGTCTGGTCGTACTCATCTGCCAGAAAGGTATTCAAAATGGCTTCCGGGTGGCCATCTACGTCCAGAAACCACTCGTTGTCGTATTCCCAGTAACCCAGCACCGCTTTTGTCAGCATGGGCGAAGCGACCAGTGGAACCTCATGGGCTTCGGCAATTTTACGAATATGCAGTGCCAATTCATCTCCACCTTTTGCTACTACGTAAGGCGCTCTGTTACCAGCTTCGTCATAGCGAATAGCAACAGAATAATGGGTTGGGTTGGTGACAACTACGTCTGCTTTGGGTACTTCCTGCATCATTCTTCTGGCTGCAGCTTGAAACTGAAGCCTTCGGATACGGCCTTTAACCTGAGGATCACCTTCAGCATTTTTGTGTTCGTCTTTAACCTGCTGTTTGGTCATCTTCATTTCTTCTTTGTGCTTGTGACTTTGATAAGGCACATCAAAAATTGCTATGGGGATTAAAGAGCAGCAAACAATAATAAAGGTCCAACTGATTAATTCTAGGGCGTGAAAGATGTTATTTGGATATAGCTCCATATCCAAACCCAGCGCTTCGTCCATGAAATAGACCAACATGAAATAAGAGGCAGATCCCACCACCAGAAACTTTGATATTGCTTTTAGAAGTTCCACTAAGCCGTTAATGCCAAACATGCGCTTAAGGCCAGCAACAGGGCTTAACTTATTACCCTGGAATTTAGCTGAATACCAGGTGAAATTGTATCCCCCAACGGCAATACTGCCGTAAATTCCGGCAATGGTGACAACGATTAAAAAGGTTAAAATGGGTGTGGTTATCTCTGCGAAAACCATACCGAAAATAAGGAACATGTGAGCAGGGTCGAAGGTCTGATCTCGAGTAAGCTCAAACGTATTTTGCATAATTCGCATTAAAGCCAACCCGATATCTTTGCCCAGAATTGTGAGAGCAACCGCTGCGAAGATCAAAACTAATGTTGTGGACAACTCGCGTGAACGCGCAATTTGTCCTTTATTTCGTGCTTCCTGCGTCCGTTTGGCCGTGGGGTCTTCTGTCTTTTCACTAGTATCATCAGCCATTGGATAATGCCTCCTATACTATGGGCAAATGCGCAATAGGCTGCACATTAACACCTGTGCGCGATCCCACTGCATCCCGAAGTGTTTAACAAAATTATCCAGTGTGAGCCAGATAATGATTAAGCCCCCAATTTGGGCAAATGAAAAACCGATACTGAAAATGTTTAATTGCGGTGCCGCTTTTGTCATGACCCCAAAAGATAAGTTAATAATGAGCAGCGATACAATAGGTGCTAGCGAAAGTGTGACTGCTGCGATAAACATAAATATTCTGTTTATGATTGCAACGTCTTCTTTTATATAGCAAAATAATTCAAGAAACTTGTCTTCTATAAACTTAAATTAAGGAGAATAAAATAACCTGTAGATGTTTATAATTAGAAAAAGACGCAAATTTTGTTCACAACGTTCAAATGTTCTAATCATGATCACAACAACTGGTTCTATAAGGAAAATAAAACTTGCCTTTTATGGAAAAAGTTTAAATTAGTGAAAACCAAATAATCGGCAGAGATTATAAATCAACAAGAGAGTAAACTTTGTTGCCGACACTCAAATGTTCGAATTGTGGTTACAGCCTGTGGTCACATACGACAAAAAATATTAAGAAAACTTATGTTTTTTTTTCAACTGAAAGTAAGGAGCACCATTAAAACTTAAAATGAACAGAAATTATTACGTACATGAAGGGGGTTCCCCATTCCTCAACACCCCACTCTTTACGCTAAAGTTTTTTAGTACTTTTAAAAAAGCGTTTTAAAGAATTAAAGAATTGGGACAAAATTAAAACTTTAGCTTAAAGAATGAAGTGTTGAGAAGGGGGCAAACCTCTTCATATACGCAATAATTTCTGTTCGCTTTAAGTCTTAATGTTGCTCCTTAGTTTCAGTTGAAAAAACTTACTTTTTTCATTTAATTTCTGATAGTTTTTTAAAAAATGCCAGGAAATCTGACCTCATCTTCATCAAGAAACCCCCTCACCATGGAAATATCCTCTAGACTACCCCGAAAAATGACTCTTAACCACTCCGCGCGTGAAATTGACACGGAAAAGAGAAAACAAGACATATAAAAAATTTGTATAACGAAATTTACACATTTGAAATCAGCCTAAAAAGCCAATTCTTTTAATATACCTATTGGTATCAACATCCTTTTATTAAACGTTTTTAAGAGTTTCGGTTACTATTGAGCCAGGTCGCTTCTTACTTACAGTTCGTTACCACGAACGTTTTGACCTGCAGTTTTCTCATATTTTTTTTTTGGTTGTTATTACGTAAGTGAGGGATTTGCCCCCTCCTCAGTATCTAACTCTTTAAAGTAAAGTGTTTGTGAATTTGTAAAAAGATTATTATTCTAATAGAAAGGTCCTTGTGTGTCAGAGTCATTCTTAAATAATTGGAAAAAAAGTCAAACATTAGCGTAAAAAGTGAGGTACTGAGAAGGGGGCAACCCCTTCATATCTGTAACAATTTCTGTTCGATTGTGGTTACAAATAACAAAAAACTCTATGAAAAATTACAGATGATTCGAAACCATGGAATGGTAAAAGGATATGATTCAAAAATATTTGGATTAAATCTAAGACTGCCTGAAATTAATGCTGCAATAGCCAAAATTCAAATTAAAAAATTACCAAAGTTTATTCAGTTAAGAAGACGTAATGCAAAACTATTATCAGACTTGTTGTCTGATTTAAAAATACAAATTCCTTTTGAAGGTAAAAATGAAAAATTCAATTGGTCATTATACACTATTACAACAAAAAATCGAAATTCAATTTTAAAGAAATTAAATGTAAAAGGAATTGGAGCTGCTGTCTATTATCCTATACCCGTTCATAAAATCCCTATTTACAAAACCAAATCAAAATTAACAAATACTGATTGGGCATCAAAACATGTTTTATCTTTGCCAATTCATCCAAATGTGTCTGTCAAAAACATTGAATATATCGCAAAAACTGTGCGTGATTTGGTAAATGAATAGCCTTGGAAACATAATTGGAGACATTTGCAAAGTAGTTCTACCTATAAAGCAGGAATTTTACACAGGTAATCCTAATTCACAAATTGCAATATGTACACTTGCAAGCATATCATTACTTGATGATTTGAAGAATTCTGAAATATTATCTAATGTGGCAATTGTTGGCAGGCTACTCTCAGAAAACAAAGGTATTGATAATATGATACAATATATTTATGAAAACAGGAACATAAAAGAAATAATTCTTTGTGGAAAAGAAGTTTGGGGTCATAAATCTGGTCATTCATTATTACAATTACATAAGAATGGAATTGATGAAAATTACAGAATAATAAATTCCATTAGTCCGGATCCTTACCTTACAGTTTCTAAGGATATGGTTGAATATTTTCAAAAAAATATCCTAATAGTAAATTTGATTGATGAAACTAATATTGAAATAATTTCTAAAAAAATTAAAATTTCTTAATAGCCGTTTCTCTGTCTTTCTCTGTTGATTTCATTTTTCTTTTTGTATTCAGCTACAATATCATCAGGTGTGAGATCTAATTCAAGTGATGCCTGAACTACAAAATGCCAAATATCGATTAATTCTTCTCTTGCTTCAGCCTCATTGAATTTTGTTGGTGTTTTCCACCATTTCCAGTTAGTGGTTCTTTGCAATTCTACTGCTTCATGCATTATTGCAGTAGATAATGCAGATACTCGTCCAAGAAATCGACCCACTTAATAAGTTCAGATACGGTTAGTGTAAAGTCTGCATCCTGTTTAGCAGCCAGCTGATCTTTAGGAATGTCATCATTCTCTTCTTTGATCATGTCGGTGAACTTGATGCGTTTCAGCGACAGGTCTTCTTCGATAGTGCCTGTGAAGGCTTCGCCAAATTGAATACCCAACTTGACTACCTGTTTGCCCGCTTCGAGGTGATTGGCGATTTCAGGGGCACTTAAATCCTGGTTTTTACAGCGGATAACACACTCGTTTTCACCACTAGTGTCTTTCAGTTCGGCTTCTTCTAGGACTTCTATAGCGGCAGGTGCTGTGTCGTTGGCAACCCAGTCAGTTAGCAAGTTTGCTTCTGATTGCTTTGCAATCGGTAAAACTGGCAGAGATTCTAAGGCTTTTCTCAACATGGCTAAGAATGTTTCGGCTTTACCATCAGCGGAAGCATCAACCAAAACTAATTTCTCTTCTAGACAAAGTACGCCTTCAATATAGCTATTTTTGGTAAATGCTTGGGGCAACAGTTTGTGCATGATTTCTTGTTTGATATCAGACTGTTGCTTTTTACTGACGGGATAACCTGTTTCTTTCTCGATTTGCTCTACTTTTTCCGCTAGTTCGGCATTGATTGCGCTCAGTTCATTTGTATTTTCAATGTATGCTAAATGCAACCCTGTAAATGCCCCGGCAGAGTAACCACCTGCAAAAATATATTCTGGGTGGACGCCGTAAGGGTTGTTATCCTGCTCAGTTCTTCTAAAAAAGCGAACTGCTGCTTTCATGTCATGGACCGCATCAATGACGCCTCGCGATAGCGATTCAGGACTTAGTTCAATGTCTACCAGGCGGTATTTTATTGAGGCCACAACATAGCCTGAGCGAACAAGGATAGGGGTAAGGAGTTCCGCCATATCAGACTTGTCGCCTCTGGAAAAACCGCCACCGTGTGCAAGTATGACCAATGGTCTAACGAATTCAGAGTCATTTCTCGGTCTATATAGGTCTAATGTTAAGTCAATACTTTCCCCAGACTGAGTTGTGCTGCTTCCATAAGTAATGTCATATTCAACATCAAAATACTCAAATACCTCTTGTTTGTAGCGATTTTCAATCGATGATGTGATTGGCGTTGGCGTTGGCGTTGGCGTTGGCGTTGGCGTTGGCGTTGGCGTTGGCGTTGGCGTTGGCGTTGGCGTTGGCGTTGGCTCGGGAATGAGTGAAGAAATACATAAGATGATTTAGAAATTGGAAATTCCAAGATACATGGAGGAGTAAATGTTTTTAGGATCCCGAAGGTTTTTTTAAACATAATAATAAAACAAATGCTGATTTGACGGGGTCTCATGGTTTCTTTTTTAAAAGTCAAAGCCTATTACATAACAGCCAAGGGAAATCTTAATTTGGTGGGGCCCCCTGAAGGTTTTTCTCCTACATCCTTAGGTTTTTTAAAAAGAAAAACACTATTATGTAACAAGCAAATCCTGTTACTTAGGTGTACTGTACACATGTGCTCTAGTATAGCGTCAGACCCAGGTGTGCATAATAACGTCTTGTGGGGCTAGTAGCTCCAATAGTTTACCTCATATGTGTGTCACGGAAACCATGGAGGCATCACTACTCTTAACCCCATTTTCCCCTTTCACATAATTCTTAAATACAGATTCGCCCTTTATCTCCGACAAAGCCATGACAAAGATCTCTATCGACAAAGCCATGAAGCTACGCCAAAGGCCTGAGACTTTTGATTCTGCCTTGGCTCATAACGTCTATGACAACCCGTGCCATTTCATTTTGTTTGATAGCACCTCCATTATTGCCCCTGTTAAAGGTCTCGTGCGAGTTTTCAAGGAGGCAGTTGAAATCAAAAAGTATATCCACTAAAGGACTGCCCTTAATGATGATACTCAAGAAATTCATCTAAGCACCATTTATAATGAACTTATTAATTCCGATCTTTTTTTATACCTATTCATAAAATCAAATTTTGCAACCTAATAGGATCTCTGATAATACCATGCCTAATAAGCGATTAAAAAGCGGGGATAAAAAAGCTTTGCAAAAAATGAAAGTTTCAATCACCCTTCACTGTCGGCTTTTTTATTCGGTTACCCTTTCATCATAACTTGGAAAGGGTCCAAATAAAGGGTACCCTTTAAATGTTAACTTACTTTAGTGTTTGTTTCAAGATTATTTTTTTCGTATTGTCCTGTGGGCTCTTTATCTGTATTTTTTATTATTTTAAGCTGTGTTGTTAATGGGGATTAATAATTGCTTCTTTTCTTCTTGTTTCAGGTTTGGGGGGTCTTGCATCTGCCCTTGGATATGGAGCATATATGTATAAGAACCGAGGTCAGATGTCGACATCCGTATATTTGATGCAACTTCGAGTAACAGCACAAAGTGCTGTGGTTATTGCTCTGCTTGCAAAATCTTGGAGGGGGACAAAGTTAGAGTCAATTTTCCCAAACCAAGTGAAAATGACAGTGAAAACTGAAAAATGAGTCATATATTACCATAAAGGCAAAGATGTACTAAAGAAAACTGACCTGTTTCTCTGGATACTTTAATTCTTCCGGCTTATCTTAATTTTGACCAGATTTTTTGTAGAAACTAAATTTCAACCGGGGGGGGGCAAAATTGGGTCTGGAGGGGGTTGTAGCCCCCTCCTGTCCCATAGCAAATTAAACTCCTGATATCAGACAATGACCAGTGCAGCAAATATGGCTGGATCCCTCTCTATGGCTATCATTAAAGAAAGGCTTTGTCTAGAAAGATTAAACTTTCGACAGTCATTATTAAAAAATTTAGGGCTATAGTGAAAGAATTGAAATGCTTTTGGAGGGTATTAGGCTGCCAAAATTTTGCTTATTCATAGTAGGACTGGGACCAAACTAAAAAAAAAAGGACGGTTTCCAATGGGGTGGGGAAAGAGGCCATAAGAAAAGATTTGGAAGGTGAAGAAATATCATGGGTTGAACTAAAAGAGTAAAGTTTGAATAGTCTGGGGTGGAGAAGAGGCATGAGTGACTATGTTGGCCTCAACTGGCCTGGTTCCGCGATGAGTTTTCTGTAGTTGATGTTAAATTGCAAGTTGTTGTTTGTTTTTTACAGTCACTTCAGAAAATGAGCCTGCCCATCCGGGTCCTATGAGTTTTGTAGAAATGGCCAAACAAAGAGATGCCAAAATCCAAAAGCTGCAAGAAAAAAAAGAAAGAGAAGCAAAATTGCAGGAGCTCGAACAGGCAATCAAGAATCCAAGCACTGACGAAGAGATTGTCAGAGAATATTATCTGCTATTAATTTCTCAATTCATTCAGACTGCCTTGGAAGAATTACGTGCTATTGCTATGGAGAAACCTGTTGTTGAATATATGAAAAAGATGAAAGCTGGAAATGCCCCAGAGGTGCGTTAAATAGTTACACTGGAAAAACAGTCTTTCATGCAAAAAAAATTCTCTGGTACTCTAAATGCCAGTTTTACAATGTGTATTAGACATAACTTCAATTTTTGAGTTTTTTTATATACTTTTTTCAGCAATGTCTCTTAACACCGTTGTTATTCTAAATTTGAAAACAAAATCAGGTATTTCCTACCATCTGGAATTTTTTTCTAAGAATGTTTTGAAATCTTTTGTTGAATTTGAGTCCACCGGTTTGATCATCAAATGGACATCAATCGGTGCGGAGATGCCATAGTTCCGGAGGGCCTTGACCACTACAGGGCCGAAGGTCAGGTTGGGGACGTAATGATTGTCCATGACATCGAAATGCACATAGTCGGCACCGGCATCTAGCACGGCCTGGGTATCCTCACCCAAACGTGCCATGTCGGCGGAGAGAATCGATGGTGCAATGACAAAATCCGGCATTTTCAGAACCAGTTGGAAAAAAAGCGCAACTTTACCTTATCATCCTCCTCATAGCTATATAATCACGGGGTTTTTTCGGGACGATATGAAGGACAAGATAATGATTTTAGGCCGAATTTTCACCTTCCTTTTTCTTTTCATTGTGGGCCATTGTTTTGCTGCCAGCAGCTCTGATCTGGAACGTGAAAAGTTTATTGCTGAGAGGCTTACCGAACGGGTTAAAGTGGGACAAGCCCATTGGATTAAATCCGGTAAGGTCGATGTCTTCAGCCTTTACACTGAGCAAAATAATCTGCCTGAGGCAAAGGGTGCCGTGGTGTTACTACATGGAATGGGGGCACACCCGGATTGGCCCGATGTCATTCGCTTTTTAAGGAAAAGCCTGCCTCAACAAGGGTGGTCAACCTTGTCGATTCAATTACCCGTTTTAGCCCCGGAGGATCCTATAGAAGGTTATGGGGAAACCTGCATTGAAGGTGGTCAGCGGATTAAATCGGCAGTGGAATTTTTAAAGGATAAGGAATACCAAAACATTGTGGTGATTGGATACAGTTTTGGGGCCGCTACCGCCGTACAATATCTGGCCGCAGAAAATCCAAGTGTGAAAGGTCTGGTGGGGATAAGTATGATGGCGCAGCCATTTCTGAATCCAAGACTTTTATTACTAGAAGAATTGGCGAAATTGAAACTACCCACATTGGATATCTATGGCAGTTTGGATCGATCATCCATCATCGAACAGGCAGCAGACCGTCGTTTATCTGCACGTAAAGCAGAAAATACCTATTACAAACAAATCCAAATCGATGGGGCAGATCATTCCTACTCCGGCCTTGAGGATGTGTTGATCAAACGTATTCGAGGTTGGTTGGACAAGTTGATTGTGGAAATGCAGATAAGTAACGATAATAACTAACTCAGATGTAAGACGGGATTGTGGTCTTTATTTTTGTTTTTTTGACCCCATATATGTACATAACCTTGGCTCCTCAGAAGATGTCAAAAGCGGATTAGCTATTGAGCTGGGTGCTTTTTATCACAGAGAAAAAAGTTTAGAAGAATAGAAAGATTTGTCTGAAAAGCAAGATCAGTTAGTTGGGAGCCAACGTAACGACAGTTGCCAAATATATAGAGCTAAAGGATATCAATCATCTGACCGTTTATCAATCAAAAATGTGCACAAAAAATGTGGCTTAAAACCACTTCCTTGGTTTAAAATGAAAGGAATGATAAGATGGCTAGGCCATAATTTTACGGTCGATGGATGCTAAATTGTCAACATAGTGCTTTTTGCTGTCCATCCGGGGCCAAGCAAAAAATAGATTGTCCCTGAAGTAGTTGGAGAGAAGTTAAAGTAAGGATCTAAAGGAGACTAAGCTTCACAGGAAGGGTAAGGAGTGGAGCTTTTAATATGTCGTATTAGAGGGAGAGTGAGTTGCCCGCCTTAGGCGGCAGGTTATTGTAATAAGTTGTTAGCAGGTTCAATTCTCCTCTTTTTTCTTTCCTGTATCCTGTAGTTTATTAATTTTATGTACCACACTGCCTTTCGAAACTGCTTTTATTGGTTTCAAGTTAGATCGGGAGACAAGAGAGGTTTATTTTCTGAATCAGTTAATGCAAAAATTGCAATTAGCAGATGGCTAGTAATTTTTTAGAGTAAATTTGAACGACATACTGTTGTCAAACAGACGTGCAAACTCTGTGACTCCAGAATAACAGACTTTAATGATCCATGCTCTACGGCAAAAATAATCCTGTAATATTGACAATTTTTCAGATAGAAACTAAATTAATCTTGAAAATTAAATCACATAAACTTATACATTGTAGGGGCTGAACCTTAAACAGGAAGTGGTCAACCACAAAGGCGATTATATTAAAGACAAAAGTAGTCAAAGAATTTCCTTAGACGGCTTTCTAGTCATTTTAGAGGGATTAATAATTCCGTATGGGTAGAAATACGAAACAAATCTTCGGATTTATTTCATGAATTTCGAACTTCCTAGCATCTTCGAGTATCTAGCATTCATTCAATGCAGTCGCATTTCGCTAGCTCTGACACTTAGTGACGTGTGATTATTGGCACGAGTATTTCGCACCTAGCATTCATTCAATGCAGTCGCATTTCATATCTAGCATTCATTCAGTGCAGTCGCATTTTGCTATCTCTGATAATTAGTGATGTGTGATTATTGGCACGAGTATTTTGAACGGCATGCGGTCTGGCAATATGGTGCAGGTCGCCCATGCTTCCGGCGAAAGCTGCTCCGCATCGCTGGCGCTTGCCGAGACGATCCAGCCGCTGGCAACCGGCCAGGTTGCGGCCATGGCCTCGGCGACGGATGTGACGCCGCTGCAGTCGCTGGCCTTCGCTGGGCCTGAAGGCGAGGCGATGACGCGGGGCGACATGTCCGGCAAGACCGTTCTGGTCAATCTTTGGGCCACATGGTGCGCGCCGTGCCGTGAGGAAATGCCCGCTCTCGATGAATTGCAGGCCGAACTCGGCGGTGACGATTTCGAAGTGGTGGCCATCAACATCGATGGTGGCGACGACACCAAACCGAAGAAGTTCCTCAACGACATCAGCGTTTCGAACCTCGGTTACTATCGCGACAACACGATGGGCGTTTTCAACACGCTGAAAAAGGATGGGCTCGCCTTCGGCCTGCCGGTCACGCTGCTGGTGGATGACAAGGGGTGTCTGCTTTCCAGCATGAACGGCCCGGCCCACTGGTCGAGCGAGGATGCGAAAACCTACATCCGCGGCGCGTTGAAGCGCGAAAGCTAGCCCGCAACGGCGCCAAACCGGTCGATCACCCAGCCGGCAAAAGCCCGGTTTGCCGGAGTTGTCGCATGCTCCGGCACGTTGAGCAGGTAGTAGGCCTCTTCCATCGCAATGCTCTGCGGATAGGGTCGCACCAGGCGACCGTCCCCGATCAGGGATGCTGCAAGGGTATCGTGCGCCATCGCCAGCCCGGCACCGCCGAGGGCGGCGGTGATCGAAACGCTGTAGGTGGTCGCCAGATGCACGATTTTCCCGCGTGGCATCGATTCTCCACGGGTGCCGGCCCAGGCTTCCCAATTGGCCAGCACTCCGGTGCAATCAAACAGGTTTGCGGTTCGCCAGTCCTCCATCTGGTCGGCGATCTCGGGCGTGCAGACCGGAAAGGTGGTCTCATGCGCCAGGCGTTGTGCGTCGAACCGGTCCTGGAGGCGGCGGCCGAAGCGGATTTCCACATCCGAGGGCGACGGCGTGTGATCCGGATCCCAGGTGTGGGTGGTGATGTTGAGGCGCAGCCAGGGATGGGCGGCAAACAGGTCGCCCAGGCGCGGCGCCAGCCAGAACACCGAAAACGCCATGTTGACGTGCACTGTCAGGACCTTTCCGCGATCGCCGCCGGTCATCATTCGGGTGCCTGACGACAACACCCCTGTCATCCCCCTCTATATGGTGGCAAACTTTCGAGATAGTTACGATCCAGATCGTTGAAAGTGAGCATCTGAAATGTCTTGAGAAATGTTTGGGGTTAGAAGTTAGAACTTGAAGGTACAGACGTGGTAAATGAAGGAAAATTATGGGGCAAGAACACTTCAAATTTAAATTTGAGGGAATGGCGAAGGGGCTAAAAATTTTTGTCGCTTATCCACCAAAAGATTGTTGCACAATAAGCTTCTGTAGGACTTATTATCTCTTAAAATCCAAATAGCGAAGCGCACAGAAAGACAGAATCCTAAGCCTTTCCAGCTTGGAAAATGATTTATCTGCTATATATTGTGAACGGTTTGGGTATCGAACTAAAGATTTCAGCGATGGTTTAAAGAGCGGAGAGAGGCAAGTTGATGGTGGGCTGAGTTCTTAGAGAGAGGGTGCAGTTAAATCAAAAGACACCGTGTGCAAAAGCTATCAAAATATAAGCTGCACAAACGTTAGAATAGCCAAAAGGATTGAGTAGAAACTCTCCAACACTTTTCGGTACTGTAGGAATGAAAGGGAAGGGTGACATAAGAAGACAAGGCCGTGTCAAGGGAATTAGAGTAGTGACAGCATTATGCTTTTAAGGGCAGCCCTATCTTATCGTGGGCAGCCCTATCTTATCGAATCCCAGTCCCAAAACTTTTTTTTAAACTTTTTCGAGATACAGGAATATGTTATGTAATAGGGTTTTACGTAATACGAACGATTGTAAATACAGCCGTAGGAAGTTTTTAAAGGCAACCATAGGAAGGTTTTTATAAAAACATTTAGGAAGGTTTTTAAAGAAGTCCATAAGAAGCTTTTAAAGGCAGCTATAGGGAGGTTTTTAAAGACACATAGAAAGTTTTTAAAGGCAGCCATAACAAGGCTTTTAAAAATACACATAAGAGGTTTTTAAAGGCAGCCATAGGAAGGTTTTTAGAGACACACATAGGTAGGTTTTTAAAGACACGCATAGGAAGGTTTTTAAACCACCCTTAGGAAGTTTTTAAAGGCAGGCATAGAAAGGTTTTTAAGGATACACATAGGGAGGTTTTTAGAAAAACACATTGGAAGGTTTTTTAAACCAACCCATAGGAAGTTTCTAAAGGAAGTCATAGGAAGGCTTTTAAAGACACACACATATTAAGTTTTTAAAGGCAGCCATAGTAAGGTTTTTACCGACTCACAAAAACAATTCTTTGTGTAATCAAACAGCCCTTGGGTTTCAGTAGTCGTTCTTAAAAAATTATGACAAAAAGTCAAACTTTAGCGTAAAGAGCAATGTTTTGAGAATGGGCCAACCCTCCTCATATACGGAATAATTCATGTTCAAGCTTTATTCTGCTCCTTAGCTTCAGTTGAAAAGCTTGTCCTCTTTTGTTTAATTTCTGACCGTTTTTCAAATAAAAGTAGTATTCCCCCAATACCTTTACTATCCTCTAAATCTGGGTCCCGAAACTTTTTTTTGAACTTCTTCGAGACGCAGATGTTAATTACGTAATAGGGAATGTTCACCTCAGGAGGCGAGTGTCTGTTACGTAATTTGGAGGGTGCTCTAAACGATGCATGTGTCAATTACTTAATTGTCAATTCCAACGGAGGCAATAGTAGTCAATTCCGACGGGGGACCCTAGCAGTCAATTACACTGGCCCTGTATCCGATTTCACCATCCCCCAAACCAAAACAACCGAGGCCCACACCATCCAATTTGACTTCGAGCCATAGCATCCAATTCCACCCAGGGGGCCCCTGGAATGTAATTCTAAAGATGGGCCCTAGCAGTCAATTCCAACGGGGGCCCCTAGCAACCAATTGCAACGGGGGGCCATAGCAGTCAATTCCAACGGAGGCCCAAGCAACCAATTCCAACTGGGGCCCTGTTATAAAATTCCATAGGGGGAGGGCCTAGCAACCAATTTCACCGACAAGACGTATTTTCAAGACATTTCTAGACATTTTTCAAGATTTCATTGGTTGTTATGCAATAGGGAAATGTTCACTTATGTTAAGGATGACGCAATCTCGCGTGACATGCTAGACTTCAGGGTCCCTTGGGAAGTCCCGTTTGACATGGGGTGTTAAGAAATGGAAATGTAGACGGGGACTGTTACATAATACTTTAAGAGATTTAATTTTCTTTCAAGGCGTTTTTTCCGGGAGTCCTTTATAATCTAAAGAATTGTTGTCCACATTAGGATTCGAAAGGGATAGGGCTGCCATGGAATGGAGCGCTAGATAAGTGGACAATGAAAGCATTTGTAATGTTATTATTCGACTAATACTTTCTACGTGATAACCTATTGCACGCAAGAAAAATCTGCTGTCCCGCTTACTGGAACGATTCAATGGTCCGCATGTTTCCAAACTTTTCCACATGAGAGCGGAAGCATCCCAATGCTACTGATCGGCGGCGTTGGCCACGGCCTCGACCTCCTCGGTCACGCGGGCGTCCCAGGGGCCGCGACCCCAGGTCTCGCTCGCCTCCTCGGAAATATCGTCGCCGCCCCTGGCGAACCAGGTCGCGCGCTCCCACCCGGCGCGGGCGCCGAATTGCGCGCCCTTCTCGGCCAGCCGGTCCTTGAGCGGCGAGACCCGCTTGTCGCGCGCCGCCGGCCATTCGTGATGCGGAAAATGCATCGCGTATTCGTGGGAATAGACCTCGATCGCCTTTTGCAGCGCATAATCGGCGTCGCAGAACCCGGTGAAGCGGCGGGGATCGACGCCCCACATGTCCCATTCGGTCTCGCCATGCATGACCCATTCGGCCGCGACCTTGCCCGCGCCGCCGCCCTGGACGATGCCGAAGGTGAACACGGCGGCCTCATAGGCGTTCGAGACGCCCGGCATGGGACCGATGAGCGGATTGCCGTCGGGGGCGTAGGGGATCGGGCCGTTGACCACCCGCTTCACGCCGACCGTACCAAGCAGGGGCACGCGGGCGCAGGCGTCCTCGATATACCATTCCAGCCGTTCAAGATCGTCCGGATAAAGCTGGAACGAGAAATCGGCGGGCATCGGGTCGGACGGATCGATCCAGTGGGCCTTGCAGTTGACCTCATAGGGACCAAGCAGCAGCCCATCCTTTTCCTGACGCAGGTAATAGGAGCTGTCGGGATCGCGCAGAAGCGGCAACAGGCCGCCGCGCGCGGTCAGTTCGGGGATTTCCTCGGTGACAAGGTATTGATGCGCAAGGCTGACGCACGGCATGTGCCGGTCGGGAAACGCGGAATGGGGGCGGAACATCTCCCAGATTTCATGGGCGCGATACCCGCCGGCATTGACGACCTTCTCACAGCGGATCTCGCCCTTTCCGGTCTCGACGACCCATTCGTCGCCCTCCCGACGCACGCCGGTGACGGGCGTGAAACGCACCACCTTGGCGCCCAGATCCCGCGCGCCCTTGGCGAAGGCCTGCGCAAGCTGGGCGGGGTCGATATCGCCGTCGGTTTCATCCCAGCACCCGCCGAGGATGTCATGGGTCTCAAGATAGGGATAGACCGCCTTCATCTCGTCGGTGGTCATCATGCGGAAATGATCGATGCCCTGATGGTTGGCCATCGCCACCACCCGCTCGAATTCGCGCAACCGTTCGGGGGTGTGGGCCAGCCGGATCGCGCCGGTCTTGACCCAGCACTCGCAACTCAGGTCATTGCCGTAATCGAGTGACTCGCGCCCGGTAACCTGGAAGCTCAATGCCTGAAGTTCAAAATTGCCGGTCGTTTTAGGACTCAGTTGTTGCAGTTCGAAGTGGCTGCCGACCGGAAGCGGCATAAGAGACGCTAAGGCCGGCGAGAACCCGGTGGCATCGACCGCTCCTACATTGGATCCTGTAATGCGGGTGGCTTCGCCGCCTTCCAGCGGGATGCGAAGCGAATCATAGGCCGCGGCGTCAGCTCGTTGCACCAGATACTCAAAGCCCCAGGCGAAATACGGACCAGCGGCGTACTCTCGACGCAGCGTTTCAGCATCTAGTATGGCCTGCGCGACGATGGTGCCATTGGCCATGGCAATGACGTCGACGACGCTGATTTTTTGCTTACCGCTGTCGTGATAGCTGTGCACCAGGCTGGTAAAGCGGCCATCTCGCGCCGACTGACTGGTGTACTGGGCTTCGTAGCCATTGAATGGCGGCATGTTGATGACTGGGGTTGTGCTTTCAGCATCGGCTGCGTGGGCCAATACCCACAGAGCCAGAGTTTTCCAAAGTAGCATTGGCGAAACCTCTTTTCGTCAAGGGAGAAAAGAGCACATCAGATGGCGATGCCGAAGTCTTGAATGAACCCTGGGGTAAAGCTGGTGTGATTGTGAAGACCGCGCGATGGTGCGGTCAGCGTGCGGCGTGGACCTGGCCCAGGCTGTTTTCCGGGTGCCGGGTGAGAAAACGCAGCATGGCCCAGTAAGCGCCGACCTCAAGCAAGCCCCACTTTGCCAGGCATTCGAGCCAGGCGCCGCTGATATTCACTGGCTCCACTGCCGATTCTGGTAAGAACAGCCAATAGCTGGTGGCGTGCAGGGCCGTATGCATCAACATAAAAGTGACGCTTGCGACCAGGTGGAAACGCCGCGCCTGGGCCGTAGCGTTGGCGCCAAAGGCTGGCAACAAGGGTGCAAGAATGGCCAGGGCTGGGGCCAGCAGCAGCCAGGGTGCAAATACAAACAGCGACTGCGCCAAGCGTGCCGGCACCAGCGCCGGGTCGTTGTTAAAGCGCCACATGGCGGCCATGTCCACGGCCGCAAAGGTCACAAAGAACAAGGTGATCCAAAGCAACGGTGAGGTGCGCCAGGTGGTGCGCTCAATGTCATCGGCGGTGGCATTGTCCGATGCCGCGCTATGCACGATCAACTGCGCGACCACATCTGCATGGTGCGCGGGTTCATATCATCAGGTGGCCCGGGTTCCGAGTTTGTATGCTCCGCTACCGCCGGGGCAGACACTGCCTCAGGCGTGTTTTCCAGTGGCGCGTTGTCGGTGCAACCCGGCAGCGCGCATAGTGCGCCCGCCAACAACCAAATTATTTTCTGCTTCCCCACCTGCGAATGAATTCCCCTTATGGACGAAAGGTCACCTCCACGCCAAACGAACGCGGTGCACCCAGCATCTCTTCATTAAAACCAAAAAAGGACAGATCGAAAGCATACACCATATACTCTTCGTCACCCAGATTACGGCCGAACGCCGCCACCTCCCATTTGTCATCCGCCGACGCCCAGCTGACCCGCGCGTTAACCAGCCAATAGTCATCCTCACGCAACAGCGGATTATTCAGGGCATCAAAGAATACTTCGTCCTGGTAATTGAAGTCGGTTTGCAAGGTCACCCTGCCGGAGTCGCCCATGAGAATGTCGTACTGCACCAGCCCGTTAAAGGTCACCTCCGGAGACATGGTTATTTCGTTGCCGCTGAAATCACCCGTAGCGGTAACAAAGTCTTCGTACTCCGTACTCAGTAATCCAACCCCGAAGTTCATGAACAGGTTGTCGACCGGCAGCCACTGCAGCTCAAACTCTGCACCGTAAATCTCGGCATCCGCCGCATTGGAGATGGTCGAAAAGCCAATGCCGTTGACAATGACAAAGGCAAATACCTGCAGGTCTTCGTAGTCGTAGTAGAACGCGGAGCCGTTAAAACGCACACGGCCATTGGCCAACGTTGCTTTGTATCCCACTTCATAGCTGAGCAGCTTTTCCTCATCGTACAGAGATACGCCATCGCTGGTGGTCTGAATGCCGCCACCCTTGAAGCCGCTGGTAACACCGCCGTACAACAACAGGTTATCGTTCACCTGTGCGTCCAACACCACCCGCCCGGACACATTACTGAAGTCAGTGTCATTCTGCGATGGAAAACCTGGTTGCGCTGGGTTACCTGCCTCCGGCTCGTCAAAGAAAAAGAAGCTGTCGTGGTCAATTTCTTCGTCCGTATAGCGAAGCCCAACAGAAAGTTTCAGCATATCTGACAGGTTGAACGACGCGTCCGCAAACACCGCAAAGCTGGTAATTTCCTGGTCGGTGCCAGATTTGGATTTAAAGACAAACTGTTCGGGGCAAAACCCTCCCGGATAATGTCTTGAAAAAAACAATATTTATTTACTATATATTTTTTTAGTTTACTCTTAATTATAGGAAATTCTGACTATTTATTTCATCCGTGTTGCAACAAAATCAATGATTAAAACTAAAATGAAGCCCGCCAGACCAAACAGGATCGATTGCCATACCAAATCATTCCACTGTGATGGTAAATATGGTGTTGAATTGATCAAATATTCTTTGCCTCGAAGGCTTTCATAGACTCGTTCTTGAAAGGGCCAAATAACCCACAAGGATGCTAATAAAATCCCTACGATAAATAATAATGTCGTTTTATAAAATCGGTTTAACAAATAAGATAAAAGACGACTGAATAACATCAATCCTAATGCGGCACCTAAAGCAAAAGGTATGATCACGTTAAACTGAAAGTGCCCTATGGCATTTAATACATAGGCATACTTTTTTAACATCAATAAAATAAAAGAACCGGAAATGCCAGGCAGAATCATGGCACAGATGGCTATGCCACCACTTAAGAAAATAAACCAGCTTGCATCCGGTGTATTGTTTGGCACCAGATTAAATATAAATAAACCCACGGCAACACCGGCAAAGATGGATAAATAGCAACTCAGGGAATAACCTTTGATTTCTTGTAATAAAACAATAATAGAAGCCAGGATCAAACCAAAAAATAAACCATTAACCTGCTCAGGATGCGTTTTTATCAATACAGGTAAGGGTACCACCCGCGTAAAAAACAGGATTGCAGAAAATATCCCGATTAGCAGCGGGATTAAAAAAGCAAAATGCGGCCTGGAGATCACTGTTTTCAAATCAAAGGTAAATACCGCCTTGAACCACAGCAGATCAAAAGATTTGATGGCATTGATTAGGCGCTGATAGATACCAAGTATCAAAGCCATGGTACCGCCACTGACACCAGGCACGACATCGGCCGCACCCATGCACATGCCTTTAAGAACCAACAATAGATTACTGATCATGCGTGATAGGGTTTGCTCAATTCATGGACTGACTCAACCAAAACCGCCATGTTATCCGGGTCAACACCGGGATGAATACCATGCCCCAGATTAAACACATGTCCCTCACCAGGTCCAAAACTTTCCAATATTCGAGCTACTTCTTTTCGAATCACATCGGGCGATGCATAAAGTACCCCCGGATCCATATTACCTTGCAAAGCTACCTTCTCACCTACCTGTTTACGTACCTGACCTGTCATTTGTCTCTCCAGAAATAAGAAATAATATTATTGGCAAAAATACATCACAAGTGTAAGCCACTTAGAATAAAGCACATTTTCTACTGGGCAATTATAGGAAAGTAATCTCTCTTATTCTCTTTTGGCCTTTCATATTCAAGAAGTAACTATTGTATGGTTCGTGCATAACATTGGAAAGATATCTTTTTCCAGAAAAGAATACTAAATTTCTTATATATTTCTTGAGAAAATTAATTAAAATCATGCAATACCTTAAAGGCTCGTCTTATCTGAATAAAAAGCATAAAACTAAAAGCCAGTGCCTACTTTTCCAGAAATCTTAGAAAAACATTTGACTTCCCCCGTTTTGTACCGGAAATAAATATATTCAGTTTTAATGAAATTTAATTTATCAGAAAGTGTGAAATTTGTCGTTTCGATTAAAAGAAGTAGGTTTACTTTTTAAAGTTCAGGGAAGGGAAACCCCAAAAACATTCTAGCATACTTGCTTGAAAAACTCTAAAAATTCGTTTAAATGAATTATCATCCGAATAATTTTGCCGCTTTGGGAATTCCCTGTGGCCTTATTCCCATTCATTGACAATCAAGGGAAGTAAAATCTAATTGTCTTTCTGTCGGAATTCACGGTCTAACCACAAATTCTTGACAGCTTTAGATTACAGCTAGTCCTCTCGGAGAATTTGCTAATGGTCCTTTTGTCTTTGAGACGGTTCGCTGACACTGGGATTCGCAAAATAACTTTTAATGGAATCGTATCGCCTTAATGCTTATTATAATTGATTTTAAAAAAATTATATCTAATACTTGTATTTCAGGCAAGTTTCACCATTGTTTCTTCAAATGTGGCATACTCTTGCATTACAAGACAAATCTCCCCAATCAGAGAGATTCAAGATCAGTCAAAATCAACTAGCCGATTAGATCAAACAGCAGTAGAAAAAGTTATTTCAAAGGAAACTGATCAAAGCAAAGAATCACAGTCGTCTTCTGTGAAGCCTCCAAATTATGATCAACTTGTCAGATTGGAATTTGCTTCAACTGCTGACAAGTTTATAAGTAGTCTAAAGCAAAAATCTAAAGGAGTGAAGGATCCTCGTAATTCAAAATACACTAAGATCCATCAGAAAACTCCAGAAAAAGAAGTGAATATTCAAACAGACTTAAGCCAGCAGATTCCTAGCCAATGGTCTCCAGATCAAAATCAGGTAATGGATGATTCCACTACACTTTATCCACGACACCCCTTAATGGTACAAAACTGTTATGCCCACTCTATTCTCCAACAGTATTCCACCTTCCTTCGGTCTAATTAGTCTCGAAGCACTACCGCTGTCCCTGTCGACTCATGGTGATCTAGCCCTTCTGGCCTCTCAGCCAGAAAACCCTGTCGCCTATTTTCTGGCTGCTACTTTTTCATCGGACAGTTCTTTGCAAAGCGTGACTTGTCTCCTGCTTGGTGACTCTCACACGAGCTTCCTTCCTTGAGTCTAATTTCGTTTGGTGACTGTTCTTCCTTCCTTCAAAACTCCTCTGTTTCCTTCCTTCCTTGCCTGAACGCTGGTCTTGGTTAGAGCCACCTGTCTTCAGACAAATCTTTCGTTGTTTTACCAGCTAGGGCACTAAATTCCACAAAAAATAGCTTTACTAAGAGCTTTAAACTGTCTTTCTTGAAGGCCTACCTGCAGGTGGTACGGTACTGCCGTCGTACACTGCTCCACCCGTAAAAGCTCAAAATAATTTTCCACCTGTTTCGCTGCCGGTGCTCTCAAAGAGGTCAGACTGAGTCATCTATTGAAGTTGGTTGCCAGCTTCCTTCTGAATTCTCCATAGGAATCCTGTCCTTCCTTTCCTCCACTTCGGAAACGTATGCGGTTCATTTGTGACAGAATAATTCTCAAATATTATTTTTTTAAGCGCATTATAATCAGCAAATGTAGCTTATTACACTGAGAGTGTCTCTTGACTTATTTCAACATACTTTTAAAATTCTAACATAATACCATACCTGCTCTAGGGTTTATTAGATACGCCCTTTTGAAAAAATGGACGCATATAGTGTATTTTGATTTAGTTCAACATCCCCCTCAATATAACTTAAAACTGGAAGATTCAAATTAATATCCTTACTTGTTCAAAAACTGAATCCAAAGAGTGTGTTCGAATTTAGTTTAACGCCTATCTCAACCTTTGAGTTGAAACTTTCATGAAGTGCGTGCTGAGGATGGGTTAGGTAGACCTTAATTTTGAATTTTGGAAGGCAATGGGGCAGGCTAAAGGCTATGAGTACATTCCAAAAAGCTAGTAAGGCTTGGTGGAAAGGCTAAGAACAGGAAAATAGGGCCAGGAATGGCCAGGAGACTTCAAGTTTTCCTTCGTGGGGTGGTAAAATGTTTTTAATTGTATCTAGCTAAGCCTATTGTAGTGTTTGTTTAGTAGACTGGATTAGTTTACGAGCTGCTTGTGAAAAAGCAGGTTTTTAGATTATATATTTGCCTCTTGTACTTGAGTCTTAACTGTTACAGTGACTAGTATCATATAGATAAATTGTCTGTCCAAAAAACAACTTTCTGGAGATCTTGTTGTCCTTGAATTAAAGACAAATATGTCCTGGTGGATTGAATCTAAGTTGTTAAATTAAAGTAAATTGACAAGGCTGCTGTAAATGCGCTTAGTTATTCCTTTAGTTCTTGGCGACTTACGGTCCAGATACAGTGAAAATGCGATCTAAACTATAAACCGCACTAAGGCCCTCGCAAACTCGTGGTTTCTTTTGTGGTTTTTCGCTTTCAGTGCGTCTAGCTCAAATACTTTGTGGAACTCGATGAAGGTAGTGTTTTTGCCTTAGTTTCATTTTGTGAGAATATTCACACTTTTTTCTACTAGCCCTTTAAATGACGGGGCTATTTTTTTCACCATACAAAATCTTTACAAGGTTATTATCCAATGAATTTGGATCATTCTTCTTGCCCTGCTGCAATGATTTTTCTGAACTGCAGTTCAGAAAGTTTTTCGGTGTTTTTAACAGTTTCCTAATACGCCTATAGCATGCCATAACGTTTAAATGGAAAGATAAAACGTTACACCGTTTCACCGTCTACAATACAATCGCACTAATTGACTGTATTAGCATTTTATGAATGCACCTTAAGGAATTAAGTTTGTTTGATTATAAACGGTAATTATTTCCACTATTGAGTCAAGAGATAATGAAGACTCAGTGTGTGATGATAATTTGTTGATGCAGCGTGGCCAACGTCGCCGCGTGGTGAGAATCCAGGGGAACAAGCTAGAGGGTCGGGGACAGTCATTTCAAGCATAATCTTCAGATCTGAAAAAAATAATGTGACGGTAGCGATTACTTTATTTGGTAAAAACGGGAAACCCTTTGTTATATTTATTTTTTAGCTTGCAAGTTTCCGTGTTACTCTAAGAATTTATCTCCGTTTCATGAATTCGTAAGGGCAATTTATGGTCAATTTATACGAGATACCATAACTGACATAGGAACAAGGTGAACAAACAAACCGAATCTCTTTTTTATGCTCTTTCCAAATATAATAATCAATTCAATTACAGCCCTCCCCCCGGCCATCTGATGGTAAATATTTCGCTGTTCATATAATTGACTTACCAATAAAGTGAACATACCATATTATGAATCCTAAAGTTTTTGTTGGTGTTGGAGTGGCGGCTTTTGCTGTAGTTTTAGGTGGAATTCTTTTGATAGGACCTAATATTGTTATTACCGATGAAGATACTGGTACTACAAACATTCCTCAGGCAAAACCTTTGCAAATTGAATTAGAGGATATCTCAATTGCCAAAATATCTGAGCGTTCTGTAACTATTGATTTAGCATTCAAGCTGTCTAATCCAAATCCACGTGCAATGATTGTTCAAACTATGGATTATCAGTTATTTGAAACAAATTATTCTGAAACTGAACAAATCACAGGTGGTGAAATCGGTAGCAGACCACAGGGTATGGTAGAATTTGGATCAAATTACTATACGTTACTTGGTGAAAATTCAATTATTCTTAGAGATTCTAAGACACTAAAGAACACTGGCACTACTGCTGATCTGTGGCAATCTTTTGAAGATGACACTGCATCATGGAGAGTCTCCGGAGACGTATATTACAATTTAAGTTCTATGACTAGTGGTCAAGAAAACGAATTACACTTTGAATTTGAAAAATAACCTTATAGTATCATAAAATTCTGAAATTATGAGAATATGTTTTTACATGAAAAAGATTGGCAAAGTTATAAAAGCACGTTTCAAGATTTTTGATCAAATGGCAGAAGCAGGTATGGCCGCATTTGGCGCAGCAGCAGGAGTCGCAATTGCACTCGCAGTAGTGTGTTTCGCTCTTCGTGGTAAAGGACATCCAGAACCACTCGATTAAACAAAGGAATTTTTCCTTTTCAACATTTTTCTAATTTTTCGCTAGTCTTTCTTGTTGCCTAATCCTAACATTTCTGCAAGGGTTAGTTGTTTGGCATTCCTCTTTTTTGTAAAGCACCTTTCATAATATTGACATTCTGTACATTCAGTAGATGGCTCCAAAATAGGTGTTTTTTGTTCCTTGAGAAGATCGTTTAGAACTCTGACCCTACGTATTACTTCTTCAAACATTTTTTTATTTCGTGAGATTGAAAATGTCGTCTCTTTTCTGTCTCCAGTAATGTACACAATAATTCCATCTGGCTTATCATAAATCCACATACATGCATTAAGGTAGAGAATATCATTGGCAAAGGGCTCTTCTATTTCATTTGTTGCCCCTCTGAATAAGAAAATAGAGTCATCAACAAGCATGTCTACTTGGCCTCTCAATTTGATATCGTCAATAGCAAATTCCAAACGAGGATGTTAGGACTGGCAATAATTGTTGTGCAAAAACGCTAATTCTCAGGTGGCGATAGTATTGCCTCGATATGTCTTTGAACTAAAGGGTGAGTGGCCTCTTCTAACTCTTTCGGCAGTATAAAACCCGTTTGCTGTGCTTCATTTTGCAATAAATTACTGAAGATTTTGGTTTGAGATAGCTCATCTAGTTTCAGTGTGAAGTCTCGTGCACGCCAAGTCTTGTTGCTGGGCAGACAGCAGTGATTGAGCTTTTCAAGCACCGATTCTAGTGACGAGCCATTTTCCCTTAATCTAAGGTCCGCTAAATAATAAAAAGCAACACCTCCCCAATATAGGTGCATGATTTGTTTGGCATTACGCAATTTCGTCGTACCTGCAACTTTGCGGCCTCGATTAAATCCCTGTACTAGTTTTTCAAACGCTTGTTGCTCGGTTAACAAACCTGCACGGCTGCGCAATACATTCTGATAATAACTTGCTATACCTTCGGAAAGCCATCTGTCTTGGTATGCGATCTTTGGAACAAAGAGATGGCTTAATTCATGACTGGTTGTCCAGTCTGCATAAAACTCAGCGATTGGACGAGTTTCATTAATAAACAAGTGCACCGATGGGTGTCCCGCTCGTTGGACTTCTCCCCATGGCACCGGACCGCGACCTTTGCCTGTGGGGACAACCAAAATATTAGCATTGTCAATCGGGAAGCGACCAAAGGCAGTCATCATGGCTTTTGATTTGTCATATAAAAACGCAGCAAGCTGGGCTTCTTTGTTGCCTAAATCAGACACTAAAATCACATTGACATTGCGATTGCCTAATTGCAGTTGTTTGCGTTTTACCTTGCCGATAACGCTTCGGCTCGTCCACTCTAGAGTAGACTTCGCAATAGTGTATAAATCATCGATTTGTTTAAAGGGCACGTGAAAATTTAATGGTCGATTTTGTTCATCTGTCACTCGCAGAGTCATTTTCTCGATGTGTTTTGAATGCCAAAACCACACATTAGTATCTAATACTAAGGTATCGTTATTAACAAAACGCAATTGTCTGTTAGTTAACTGATTAAGGTTGGTAAAGAATGAAAAGCAAGGGGACTCCTGAACATTCTTTATCTCAATGTATCTGTGATTGTAACGAGCGTTCATTATGTTAAAGGGACTGGCTTTTCTACTGCCCATGACTCTGGAATTTATAAATCGGTGCTTGAGCTGGTAGGCGTGTCAGAGACCTGCATAAATTGACTTTATAAAGTCGTTTTCCCCGATTCGACAATCTGGGGGGCTGAAGGGAGAGGAAAATTCAGAAAAAATGAGATATTTTAACTTACGAGTAGGTGATAGGATCTTGATGAATTTTGATATTTAGAAGGATCTCTTGACTCAGAGCTCTTATTTTAAATCCCAACTGGCATTAAGCCTCTGACTTTCATTTTAAATCAATCTTTTGTTTCTTAGAATATTGCTTGAGCTCATGCCATATAAGTTCTTGGCTCTTTCGACCTCGTCACAAGCGTCATATTAGTTCTTAGCTCTTCTTTATGTCGTACATAGCGACATAAGGATATTTTTGTTTATGTCGTACATAGCGACATAGGATATTCAATAGGACAGTAGTTTTTATTCCTTGATCCGGTTTTCTTCTTGTCCATCTTAATTATTCTCCATCTTTCATGTGGTTCTGTCAAATCTATTTATTGTTTATGTATATTATCCGTTGTATAACCTTTGCTGTGAAAAATTTAAGTTAGTTTGTTACTCTGTCATTAAAAAAAGATTTTGGTTTTTATAATTGTCATATGTGAAATAAGAGTGTAAATTTAATTTGGAACATATTTATAATTATAGCAGGACTTTGATTTAGGAAGGTGTCAACCCATCTGGAGATGGTTCCTACTATGGAAAACGAACTTATATCGTCAACTTAAACGTTATGACTATATTTATCGTCAAATTTAATCATTATATATGAATAGTCATTAGAAA
Organism: Alatinidae sp. Z8VKAUB7J3; assembly: GCA_010016025.2. NCBI lineage: Eukaryota > Metazoa > Cnidaria > Cubozoa > Carybdeida > Alatinidae > Alatinidae sp. Z8VKAUB7J3. The sequence continues at coordinate 104,597,014 of JAAAKM020073195.1, forward strand.
TAGATATGTTAATCAACTACGTTTTGAACATGATTAATCATTATCTTAATGAGCCCTGGATCCAAAGTGAAATTATATAACATTTAATAGTAGATTATTTTTAATACTTTATTTTAAAACGAAACATTTGCTGTCAAATTTGGGCTTGGAAGATAATTAGAAATATTTTAAGCTGTAAAATCCAAATATCTATAAAAGCTATGAAAAATATACGAGAAAGAGATAAAACCAATAGTAAAACTATTCCCAACTTATCCTTTCAATTTGTATTTGAGTTTTGGTAGAGGGGATTAAACGTTTTACAACCCTTTTTTGAGGCTGTGGGGGAGTCGTCTCTAAAGTTGTTGCTATTGAACCTTCAATTATGCTTGAACGTTTTTTTCTTTAATTTTAATCATTATTGAGAAGTATATAGTACGTGTTATTCTCCAATATCTCTTTACTTTCTTTGTTGTTGTTTTCTGAGCATTGAAATTGGCTATCAGTATCCTTGGTTTTAAATACCTTTTTAATCTTTTAAAAATTAGCAAGCTGTCGCCCTGACTTTTTAGCCAAATTGATGAAACCCAGGGCTAAAGAGTTTTTGTTTCACGGGTAATAGCTTGAATATTGACCTATCGATCACCCTTGAGATGATTGTTCATACTTTCTTCCTTTTCGTTGATTATTGAACCTAAAATCAAAATTTTGAACTGAGGATCATTACCAAAATGGCCTGTAAAACTGTGCAGAATTTTAAGAAAAATGCACTTGAAACTGACTTTTCAAATTGTGAAAACGTACATTGTGATTAGAATAAGCAGTGTATCCTTATTTCTATCTCATTGACGCTTTTGTTTTCATGTAGTTGCAGACTGTGCCCCAAGAGCTGCTATGAATTCAATGCCTATGATGGTCCCATGTTCTGCTCCAAGAACTGCAAGAATGGAGAAGAGGAGCACAGGAATTCAAAGTGAGGAAGATGGAGGGTAGGTGAAATTGTTCTACTATTGCTAAAAAAAAAAAAGAGTGAAGTGTCATGGTTTAGTTAAGCTGTTGACGGATTGCAGCTCAAAAGAAGATGAGGTCAAAAGAACTAATAAGGGAGAAACTTGACTTTCTCTGTGTGGGAAAAGCAACCAACATCTCATAGCGTCCCCCAAACATTAAAATCAAAATTCTACTTTTGTTCCTTTTTTTTTAATGGTATCGCAGACAAAATGATCTTTTTTGGCAAAAGGGCAAATTTAGTACGGTTTTTTATAAAGGGTATATGTTTCATATACTCTTTTTTAAGCATGTTTTTTTTAAGTACGCACATTTTTATAAGACAGTCTATGCTCAACCTACCAGTCCAGCACTCCAATTGATTTATAACTATTGGAAAATAGTTTAAAAACAAATTAGTGTGGATGAACTTATTAATTTATTTCAGCATTAATTATTACAACGTAAAGCACTGAAATTGCCAAAAGGAGAGCAAAGCTTAAACTTTGGCCCTATAATTACCATAACTATCATCAGGGGCCTAGCTCCATCATTCTTATTGGGAGGGGGGCAAAAGGGATCCATATCTGGATAGTCAAGGGGCATAGTTTTTACCAAATTTCCGAGGGGGAGGACAACTGCCCCTCCCCTAAAAACGACGCTCCGTTAGCAGAGACCCATTAGCGACATCCTCGCAACGCCAACATCGCAAACCCCGGCCTGTTCTCGTTTCCGCCATTTGTTGATCCGCTCGGCAATCTTGTCTACGACACGAAGCAAGACACCAGTGGCAGCAGTACGTTTGACGTGCGGGTGATCGACAATGGCGGCGTAGCGAATGGCGGCGAGGATGTGTCGGTCTTTCAGACCTTTAATATTGTGGTGCAGCCGGTGAACGACGCGCCGACGTTCCTGGCCAGTGACCCACCGCCAATCTTGGTCGATGCAGAGCCACAAACCGTCAGCGGCTGGGCGAGGTTTGATGCGGGCGCCGAGGACGAGTCGGGTCAGCAGGTCTCCCTAACGGTGACGACGATTGATGACCCGTCGTTCTTTGAACTGGCACCGAGTATCGACGCGGTGGGCAACCTCAGCTATGCCGTCGCGCCAGGTACCACCGGGAGCGCTACCTTTTCCGTTCAGGCCATGGACGACGGTGGCACGGCCAACGGCGGTGTGGATCGGTCACCCGCGCAGCCGTTCGTTGTGGTAGTTCGCCCTGACGAGGTGTTTGTCAGCGGCTTCGAACCCTTGTGAAAAGGCAGTTCAGTCATTGGGCCACAATGCCGCGAAGAAGCGACCGCAGCTGGTCCTCGAAACTGTCACGCGTTTCGGCCATGAGCGTGTCGCCGAAGATCATGGTTAAGGTTGGTTGCGATACCGCAAAGTAGTGCGCGGCGCCCAAGAGTTGGTACACCGTTGCCAGGGCTTGCGCGCGGGTCATCGTCCTGCCCCGATCGGTGCTCAAAAGCTCGTGGACTAAAGTTTCGAGGTAAGGCTTAAGGAACCACTGCCCGGCGTTTTTCGCGCGCGGCTCATTGTCCAGCAGCTCGCGCATAATGAGTTGTGCTGAGGGTGGGTCGCCGGCTTGCAACCGGTATTGAGCCAGTATCATGTTCTCCAGTTTCTCGGCCGGTGCGCAGGATTCGCTTTCGAGCGTCTCAAGGTGCGCAAGCAAGCGGCCAGCAATACGCTCCAACACTTCGCCATAGAGTTTTTCCTTACTGCCAAAATGGTGCAGCAAGGCCTGTTTGGTCAGGCCCAGTTCCTTGGCAATGGTGGCGATGCTCGCACCGTAAAAGCCCTTTGCTGCAAACAGTTTTTCTGCCGCCCGCAAAAACTGCTCTCGAGTGACCGACATACAAATCCTGTTGGTGGGGGTTCACAACCTATTCTAAGGGGCGGCTTGACGCCTTAGTGTTTCGCACACCATTTCATTATATTTACGCAGATCATCACGGATTTTCACGCAAAGATCTTCACGTACATAGGCTGCAAGACCCCAGTGCTGACTTAGCTCTCGGTTCAATGTAAATAAAATGTATCCCGGAGTATCCAGAAGAGCAGAGTTAAGGTCACCTAGCCAAGTCTCCGTTAAAGCGAGAGAATGGAAGAAAAGTCCAGCAGGACAATATTTCAGCTGCAAAGGTAATCTTCTGATTGATTCACTTATGGTTTTTTTTTGTCAATGTAAAAGCAAACAGATATTTAAAAAACTGCAATATGTAACTATAAAAGATTTAAAAGTTTCATATTAAAATTTTCTTCTGCTGATAGCAATGCCCAACTTGTTTGATTTTAAGAACTGGTCATTGGTTCAACCCAGTGTCAAGCATATAGATTAGATATATAGTAGTTTTAAAACATAAAAGATTCTAGTTTGCCATTTTTATTGATATGCTCCAGTTCCAAAAATTGTATGGGGCGTAAACACACTTCTCCACAATTCCAAATTATTATTTAAAACACTCTTTCGTAAATTTGTGATTCCCGAACATTTCTTTCTCGTGTCATTAAAATACAGTCGAAAGAGAAGAAAAATAAGTAGGAAAAGAAACAGGACAAAGTATCAATTACAAAAAACAGAAACAGGACAAAGTAGCAATTACAAAAACGGAACAGAGCAGGTAAATATTAAACAGGTCATTGGTTTCTCTTCTTGTTTCTGTTTTTGTGTATGAACAAAACAGGGACTTTGAAAATGGAACGGATAGCAGTGCCCATGTTTAGTCCAGAATCGCTGCGAAAAATTCTCCGTTATTAAAAAATTCAAGATAAACATGTAATTTTTTATTATTGCCCTCTGTGAAAACATTGATTGCCACGTCCGGACTCACGAAGGAAATACAGGTTATTCTCTTGAAATATAAAATAAAAAAAAACAAGTTTTTTTTTTAATTTGAAAGTAAGAAGCAACATTAAAACGAAAAGAAATTTTTCTTTTCTTGAAAGTTTTTTTTTAAATACTTGAAAAACCTTCTTATTCACATTTAGCCAGCCTTTTCTTTCAGAAGTCGTTCTTAAAGAGTTTCGACAAAAGTCCAACTTAAAAGCAAAGAGCGAGGGATTTAAGGAGGGTACAGCCTCCCCTCATATACGGGATAATTTATGTTAATTTTAAGTTTTAATGTCACGAAGTCATATTTGATACTTTCAAAAATAAAAGAAATCACTCACCATGTCAAAATTAACATTAGAATGTGGAAGGGCATGTAATTTTCATGTTTTTGTGCTCTCTTTAGTTCTGTAATATTGATTAACGGCGTGGATTTTTGGGTGTTGTTTGATGAATGGTTACTTGATATGCTGCAAAAACACGGACTATCTCGTAATAGAACCTTGTGATTATAGCAGAGAAGAATACTTACTCTTTTTTCGCCCCCTTTTCTCAATTATCATCCGATATTGACAAGTAACAGATGATATTTTATTCTTTACTTGGTTTTCTTATTATGAGTTAGTGTATTTCTAGATTATAGTTTTGTACTTTTTTTGTTTCATTTAGTACATATTGCGCATTCTGGAATACCGTACTCGCTACTCATCCAATCGGATAAGAAAGTACTATTCATAACTACAGCTAAACTCGAATTGAGGGGTTTGTAGGGGATTCCCTATTGACAAAAGTGACTGGGAATGATCTTGAAAGTTTTCTCATCCCTTTTATGGAAGGGTTGATTAAATTGATTACTACTACTACAACAATCGATAATATTCAAGACTTATTTCGCTATCTTGATTGACTTAGGTTCCAGAAACATTCCTTCTAGAATAATTCTTTTCCGACGCACGCTCCCATGACGACGTCTCCCCAAAGAATTTATAGAAAAAAGCAATTGCGATGAAAACTGTGCCTTTTGTTAATCCTCCTTCCCCCTAAACATCATATTAGGCTACTCTCCCTGATTTTTATTTTGCTTAAGTTTACTTAAGCAAGTTAACTTGCTTAAGTTTACTGTTTACTCTTAAGTTTGCTTAAGTTTATGCTTACCCTTAAGTTTACTCGTTCTGATTTTAATTTTGCCGTTTTGACCAATTTGGGCTCCAGAAGCACTGTCAAATAATTTTCTGCTGATGCTCCTACGAATTGAAAAAACAACAACGAGAAACAAATACTGACCTCTGCTGTAAAACCTTAGCCTACGGGTTGGACTTGACAGACAAGTTATATCAAATAATTTATTTTTGTTTGTTTGTTTTCCCAAGAGTGATCATATCGAACCAATAGTTTTAGATTATCTGGAAGGACCATTCGAATGGAAATTAAAAGTTCTAGCTCCCTTTTTAAGTAACCAAAATGATTGGACGGCAACTAACCCCTAACCCACTCGTCCTTTTCCCCAAAATCATCCGTCGGCGGCATTCATGATGCCTTTGATTACAATCTTGCCCTGCCAACGATCACGCACCCAGGCGACGTCGTCCCAGGTCAGGGATGGATCAATCTGGCTGCTCACCCAGGCGGCGAAATCTGCTGGCAGCGCCGCATCGGGGACGTATTTGATCAAGTTACCAAAGACCCGCGGCCGTCCACGCAGGCCTACGTCATAAAGCCAGCGAGGGTGGGTGAGGTAAGACAGCAGCCCCGACCGAAGACGACCCCAAAGGTTAGCCTCACCACTCAAGCCGTTGCGGATGTCCCGGTAACGTTCACCGAGCATGGGTAGGTCTACGGTCAGCAGGAGGTTGGTCACGCCGGCGTTGCTGGCGCGCGTCAATAGATCTTCAACCGCGTCGCGCTGGCGCAGCATATAGAGCTGAAACCAAAACGGCGTCGAAGAAACCGCCGCCACCTCTTCGAGGGAGCAGATCGATACCGAGGACAAACAAAAAGGCAGACCGGCGGCGTCCGCGGCGCGTTTGGCCTGGGCCTCGCCGCGGCGTGCCATAAAGCCGGCCATACCCACCGGCGCCAGCGCCAGTGGCATCGCCGCGCTGTAGCCGAAAATTTTCGTTGCGGTGCTTATCGAGGAGACGTCGCGCAATACCCGTTGGTTGAGCGCAATGGCCTCGAAATCGGCCACGTTTTGCTGAAGAGTTTGTTCCTGGTAGGCGCCGCCATCTACATAGTCAAAGAGCGCCCGCGGAAGACGCCGTTCCGCCCGGCGGCGATAGTCTTCCGTGTTGGCGGGTACCAGGTCCAGAGTGGGCATCAGGCCGGCTCTCCAGGGTCGTTAAGGGCATTGGGTATGATCTTGCCGCCCACAAATGCTTTTACATTTTCGAGCGCGCACTGTCCCATCGCCTCACGGGTTTCTGTGGTGCCGCTGCCCATGTGCGGCAGTAAAACGACGTTGGGCAATTCAACCAGGCCTGGTGCAAGGTCGGGTTCGGCCTCGTAAACGTCCAGACCGGCGCCGGCGATTTCACCTGATACCAGGGCTTGCACCAAGGCAGCCTCATCGACAATGTCACCGCGCGCCGTGTTGATCAGGTGAGCATTAGGCGCCATCTGGGCCAACGCCTGAGCGTCGATCAGGTGACGGGTCTGATCGTTGGCCGGGCAGTGCAGGCTCACGAAATCCACCTCGCTGAGGAGCTTTGCTAGGGGTAACCGTTTGGCCTTCAATCGCACCTCCACCCCATCAGTGACGCACCCGAACAAACCGCCCTCGCCCGAGTGTTACCCCGCCCCTTCTCGCTGCCGGCCTCCTCATTGCCCTGGGGTTTCTCGGTGCCTTCTGGTGGGCGGTGCGGAGTGGCCAATACGACGATACCTACACCCCGTCTATCCGAATCCTACACGACGAACCGAATCACCGACAGAAATCAAACTCAGCGCCTACTGCTAAACACGTTTCATGAAGATCGACAGCTTCAACTACGACAATCGCATTGTCCGTGCCTTCGCCATTGCCACCGTGCTTTGGGGCATCATCGGGATGTCGGCCGGTCTCTTGGCCGCCATCCAACTCTTCCTCCCGGAAGCCAATCTGAACCTCTCCATGGTGACCTTCGGGCGTATTCGCCCCCTGCACACCAATGCCGTGATCTTTGCGTTCGTCGGCAACGGGATGTTCCTAGGAATCTACTATTCCCTTCAGCGCCTTTGCAAAGCGCGCATGTTTAGCGACTTCCTGAGTTGGCTGAACTTTTGGGGGTGGAACGCCATCATCGTGGCAGCCGCCATTACCCTCCCACTCGGATTTACCACGAGTAAGGAATACGCCGAGCTGGAATGGCCGATCGATATCGCCATCGCCGTGGTGTGGGTGGTTTTCTCCGTCAACCTCATCGGCACCATCCTCCGCCGACGCGAGCGTCACATGTATGTGGCGATCTGGTTTTACCTCGCAACAGCGATCACCATCGCCGTACTGCACATCGCCAACTCACTCGCGATCCCGGCGGGATGGTTCAAGAGTTACCCGATCTACGCCGGTGTGCAGGACGCCTTGGTCCAATGGTGGTATGCGCACAACGCCGTCGCCTTCTTTCTAACCACGCCCTACTTGGGACTGATGTATTACTACCTCCCGAAAGCTGCGAACCGTCCCATCTTTTCCTATCGCCTTTCGATCATCCACTTCTGGGGCCTGATCTTCATCTACATCTGGGCTGGCCCCCATCACTTGCTCTTCACCGCGCTGCCCGACTGGGCTCAATCCCTTGGCATGGTGTTTTCTCTGATGCTCATCGCACCGTCCTGGGGCGGGATGTTGAACGGTCTGCTCACGCTACGCGGCGCGTGGAACAAGTTGCAAGAAGAGCCCATGCTGAAATTCCACAGGGAACTCGGTATGCCGTGAACGGAGCGTGCCCGAGTCGGTCTGTATCTCACTCCCCACGTTGTATAGAAAAGCCGCTTGGCTTTTGCCCCCTACGTCATCAAACAAAAATTAAACAATTATCAAAGACTCACATATTATAAAACCAAGAAATTAAAATAGAGAAAGGATAAAAATATAATTCAAATCAAATCACCTTCTATTCTCCCCACCCTCTTGTGACTGGTAAAAAGCAATTAACCTATTAAAACCAACAAAACTACAACCAGTTGAAAATATTTTTTGAAGACATGAAAACTCCCAGTGCCTCTTTACATGTCTCTTTTTATTTTGTCATTTTTACTAACATGGGGAAAACCTAAAAAAAAGAGAGGTGGACGTCTTCAGGACCAATGATCTGATTTTTTTTTTTTATTAGAATAGTTCTGTCAATTGTTAAACAAGGGCAATCTGAGAGGATGTGATCATTTGTCTCATCAACATTTACACACCTATAAAAAGGGCCAGACTTGCTATCTGTCAGATGATAAAATACTTGAAGTGATCTGGTCATTGCATGTCCAGTTCTCAGACGGAAAATATAGTTTACAATTTTCCTACTTGGATGGATAAAATTATATGGGATACAATGCCCTGCAAAAGATAAACTCGTATATATTAGTAGCTGCAATACAGGTTTTATTGTTTCTAAGAAAATTTGAGGCAGAGGTTATTAAATTTAAGGATTCATTTACAGTGACAACAGCCTTCCAAGTAATTGAGTGGTGAATAGACTGTTTTGCCAGATCATTTTCAGTTGAAGAGCCTGAGAAGACATTATTTTCTGAATCTTTTCCTGTAGATGAACAGTCATAGGAATAACTTTTCTTACCCTCTTTTTTAGATCAGAAAGAACACATTTCGAAACAAAGAAGGATAACAAAAGCACCTGATCCGGCTTCCAGCACAGTATCCACCGCTTTTTTGGAGACCAGGGCATTCTGCATGGAAAATAGAAGTTTCATCTGAAACTCTAATCACAACTGATGGACCTTTCCATTCAGAAAAAATGCCTATGGAAGCTTTTCCATCATTTCAGAGTGGTCCATCAGTAAATATATTTTTCCAATTAAAAAATTCTGCCATTTTAGCTAATGTTAGTTGACAGAGGATTTGACTGTTCATTTTCGTCTTAGGACAATCCATGCCAGGAATATTTATATTTATGGTATTATCTATGTTGTTGGAAGGATTGGAGGAAATCTGAGTCTGGCAAGAAAAGATTAGATTTTCAGCAACTAGTACATATAGATTTGCCTGTGCCCAAATATCTACAAAATACAATAACTTTGGGAATAGAATTATTTGCAGAGCCCATCAGGGTATCCCCCTCATAATAAACTGCTGGGGACTTCCTTTTACAAAGGGCTCAACCTCTGCTTGAACAACTTGTATGGTTATTTTAATGTTTTTTATTTTCATGTTATAATATTATTTCATCTTGTTTAACGTTATTTATTTTTATTTTTATTAATATTTTTTATTCATTTTCATTTTTTATTTTATTTTAACATATGAGCATGCAAACGGCATGAGAATATACCAAGTTTAGTCTTTAGATCCTTCTCCCTCTTAGACTTAGATACTTAGGTAGATACTTTATATTAATATGCTAAAAATAAGTTTATTTGTTTTCATAAAAACCAATAAATTTTCAAAAGAAGATAAATCCATTTATATAGACTGAAAAAAAAACAGGTACAAAAGTCCAGATATTTTGATCACATATGCAGCGATTGTCATCAGTACTAATGTAATATAATTGAAACTAGCATATTTATACACACACACACAAAAAAAAAAATGTTTTGGGTCATTCAGAAAATGATGAACTTCCGGATTATTCACTAGATTATTTTCAGAGAGTTCACTGAATAAGTAGCCTACATTCAAAGTCTTGATGTAAATTTCTGTCGTTTTAAGTTTTACTGTGCTCCTTACTTTCAGTTAAAAAAGCTGTTTTTTAATTTAATTATCTGAAAAGGTAAACTTCTGCTTGTGAGTTTTAGGCTTGGACTTGCTTTTGAAGTATAGTTACCTACTCAAGGATTCTTGGCTCAAACCTTCAGGACCCCAGGATATTGAATTAAAGTTGTCAGGGCACTGAAGCTTGGGATTTTTGGGTTTCTGCTATCAAATCAAAACAGTAATTAGGCTCCTGGTTTCCTGTGTATACAAAGCATTGGTGCACATGCAATGGGAGTTAAGGGTGCCTTCAAAGGTTTTTTATTGTGAAGAATAGGAAGACTTGTAGCTTAGTGATTTTTTTCATGTCTTCTCCATTCTCCTCCTTTTACAGTCATGAGTGCCTTAAGTACTAAAATGCGGAGTTTTTATTTTCAGATATGCACGTGTCATAAGCTTAATGAGCTGCTTCTCTGGGGGTGTTTTTCTTGGAACGTGTCTTCTAGACCTTTTCCCATATGTACAAGAAGTAATTGAAGAGGTAACTAATGTGTTCCCCGCAAAAAAAGGTTGCATTTTGTGAGGTTTGCATCTGCAGAGAAAATCCAACAAGATCTAGACAGGCTACAGGATTGGGCTCAAGACTAATTTCTCCAACTCAATACAAGCAAATGCTGTTTTTACACCTTGGACCTAATAACCCAATGGCTACCTATTCAATTTTAAATCCAATCACTAAAATAAGGGACCATCAAGTGAATAGAGAAAAGGACCTTGGTGTAATCATTGATGACAAATTGAGGTTCCACTGCCATGCCCAGAATATGGTCTCCCAAGCAAAGTTCATCCCGGGCCTATTAAAAAGGACTATTAGTAGCCAAAACCCAGTACTTCATTAAATTTATATCCAGGACTTAAACTTCAAAATTGATACAGGAGCTGATGCACATTGATGTAAGTTTGCCAGGTCAATTATCACTATTGCTGGGGGCAAATTCTTTGTGGTCTACTGGAAGATACTAGTCTAACCTCAGTAGAAAATTTTACCTAACTCAGGGAGGTTTGTCTCAGCAGATCCAGCAGCAAGGAGACCATCCTGGTTAGTTGTTAGCATACTGTTGGCTGAGAAGTGACTATTTGAGAGCTAAACTAAATAGTAGTTTAATAGCAAAATAGTAGCTAAATAGCAGAAGCCATATGCAAACAAAGATGTTACAAAAGACAATGACATCAAAGTTGTTATTTCTGTGGAAGTGCATATTCTGAAGAACACAAATGCCCAGCACAAGGGAAAATATTTGCCATATGTTGGAAGCCAAACCATTTCACAAAGGTTTGCAAAAGCAGGTCAGTCAATGAAATCAAAGGCTCTTTTTACTGAGAATGAAGAAAAAAAACCAGTACTTCATTAAATCTATATCCAAGTCATAGACTTCAAAATTGATACAGCAGCTGATGCACATTCTCACAGCAAACGAATTTGGATCATTGAAATCAAGGCCTTCTTTGTTTCTCAGTAAAGATATTCTAGCAAGTTATAGTGGATGCAGCCTAAAGGTACTTGGAATTACACTAATGGTGATGTACCAACTGTCCAGCAGTCAAGTTCCTGCAACACATCTGGATTGAAGGGATGAATTCCCTTTAATGTTCAATAGGGCTCAGAACCTTTGGGAATTTCTGTTGAACATTCAATAAGCCTATTTCACATATGTTGTAAATGCAGTCGGCTGGGAAATGATACTTTGAGTATAACTGTTGCAGCTGTTCAATCACTGAAGATGCAGTAAAAACTCAACAACGGAAAAGACAAAACGCGAAAAAAGCTTATAAGGATAAGATATAAGTGAAAGGACGCATGAATCAAAGAAAGGTGGGGATCCTAGCAAGCAATTTCAGGGGGTTGAGGGTAGTATTAGAGGTAAATTTAAGCTCTATTAAGAATTATTTCCGAGAGGTTTTACTGAAAATGCCACATTTCTTTCCAATATGTAGCTGGCCCACACTAGCAAGTAATTCCATGCGGGGTGGGTTGTTATTAGAGGTAAGTTTAATCCATATTACGAGCTATTTCTAAGAGGTGTTAATGAAAATGTGGCGTTTATTGGAGCCAAGACTAATCATATTCACCCCCGTATTAGCCAAATCTAGACGGGGGCTTGTTATTAAACATATATTTAATCCATATTAAGAAGTATTTCTGAGAGGTTTAAATGAAAATGCTACGTTTCTTTGAGCCAAGGCGATGCATATTAATACCACCGTGACAATATGTGGCTAGCCCACCCTAACAAGCAATTCCAGGGGGGGCTTATTAGAGGTAAATTTAATCCACATTGAGACTATTTCTGAGAGGTATTAAGGAAAATGCCACGTTTCTTTTAGCAAATACTATGCATATTCACGTCAAAGCAACAATGTGTGGCTAGTCCAACCCCTAGCAACCAAATCTGGGGGGCTTGTTATGAGAGATACATTTTGTCCATATTAAGAGATATTTCTGAGAGGTTTTACTAGAAATGCTACGTTTTCTTAGCCAAACCTATCCATATTCACACCACCGTGACAACATGTGGCTAGCCCACCGTAGAAAGCATTTCCAGAGGGGGGTAGGTGTTATTAGAGATAAATTTAAGCAATATTAAGAGTTACTTCTGAGAGCTCTTAATGAAAACGTTTCTTTGACCTGGTGTTAAATTCCAGTCCCCTCCGCCGGAAAATTCTTTTAACACGTTCAACCGTGTATCACATTGAGGTTGTCTTGCAAAAACTCGAACCATTGGATTTAAATAACGTTATGATCATAAAATCATCTGAAAAATGCCTTTGGAATGATGAAGGAGCCGGAGGGCTCCAGAGTGCCAGTAATAGCGTAGCACGGGGATGTGAATTAACAGGGTGTATAACGGAGGGTTTGGTTGCGGAAACATGAATCAATGGATTTAATGCGTGAGTTTTAACCAGAAAATATTAGGAGAATGTCTTAGGAGCAGAGTTTTCCTTGATTAGTCCAGGACTACAGATATTGCTCGTGGAAGTCGTCTCTATATCGTTCATGTTATCTTGCAGATGGGAAATGAAATATTAGTGTCTTCAAAGATAGATGAACATAATTAATTATCTTTACATCTGGGACACTTTGCTTAAAAGCTATTTTTGATGAAGGGTTTGAATGAATTCCTGGCCAGTATTTTGCTAAAGAGATGTGGAGACATTTTGAGAAATTTTTGCCTTTTCTTGAAAATCATCTTCAAATGCCGAATTCACGGTCCTCGCTCTTGTGGTCACCCTCAAAAGAGGTGGGAGGAAAACTTTTTGCATAGATGAATATAATTAATTATCGTTACATCTGGGATACTTTGCTTATAAGCTATTTTTGATGAAGGGTTTTGATGAATTCCTTACGTGGGCAGTATTTTGCTAAAGAGATGCAGAGGGATTTTGAGAAATTCTTGCCTTTTCTTGTAAATGTCTTATGCAATCAGGTGAAAATGATTATAACCATAAAAGAATTGCATTTAAAAGTATTTATGACAGTAGCGAAATGTCCTATGCTCTCCACTAAAGATTTTTGAAACACGTCAGTCTAGACCTCTCTTCATGACTCTGCGTCTTTGCGCACGCGCAATGACAAATATTTAGAGCATTATGACGGGAATAATTTGATCGAATGCCAAGTAGCAACTGAAACTATTGCTCTGACGTACTGTGAACTTCCCATTTAGCGGGCTATGATCTGTGTCATTTTTGAAGAAACTTGTCTCTACTGTTCGTACTTACATTTATGCTGTGATTAAACTTTCTCTTATCAGTACCTTTAATTGAATGCAAATTTTGTTGGTTTTGGGGATGAGAGAAAGGTTGAGACGACTAAGGCAGGTTTGGGGATGAAGGATGACAAATTGCCAAAGATCGTCTTTTTTGGCGAACCGTGGTGAGTTCGTCCTAGTTTGGGCTGGGAGGAAGTTGTAAGAAAAAATATTTAAGGGAAATGGGAACTTCCTGGGAGGTTGTAAAGAGCTTTGAATATATTGGGATGGAGGAGTAGCGTGCGTAGCTTTTCTGGCCTCATGCGGCTTGACGCTACAATGAGTTGTTAGTAGTAGTAGTACATTCTTTAGAATATTCACAATTTTCTTTCGATTTTTCTACCATTTTTCTACAGTAATGATGAACAAATTTTTGCACAAACATTTTGAAAGTCGATCCAGTCGAGCCGCCATGTAGCCTATCTCGAAACGGACAACTCGGAAGCCGGCGCTGTTCAGGGCATCGGCGATGGCATTCATGCCGGCCGAGTCCATCGGCGCACCGGCCCCGTGTGCAAGCAGGATGGTGATATCCGCGTCTTCCGCCCCGCTGAAGAGGAAACCCATCTAACCGGTCCGCTGCTGCTGTGCCTGGCGGTCGATGAACTGGATGCCGCGGCGAGCCCTTGCGGCCCAGTCGGAGTTATCGTCCAGTTCCAGATAGCGCACCCAGTGTCGTCGCGCCTCGGGCAGGTCGCCGGCGTCGAATTCCAGCGCGGCAAGATTGTAGATCGCGTCGGTATAGGTGTCGTCGACCGCTAGCGCCCGTTTCAGGCTGCGTCGCGCCGCGTCGATATCTCCACCCTCTTTCTTCATGCCGGCGTGATTGAACCAGGCCTCGGCGAAATCCGGATCGAGCTTGACGGTCTGCAGATAGGCGTTGAGGGCTTCGCCGCGCCGGCCTCCGGCCTTGAGGCAGTTGGCGCGATTGAAGGCTGCCATAGCATCACTAGGGTCCAGCCCCAGATAGCGCTCATAAGCCCGGACTGCCTCCTCGAAATGGCCTTCAGCCTCCCACGCCTCGGCCTGGCTGAACAGGCTTTCCTGGTCGTGCTTGTCCGGATGGGCGACCGGCATGACGAACTGACCACTCAATTCGGCCAGGCTGTCGCCGATCCGGGCATAGACGGCATCGTGGCCATCCGGCTGCATCGATACGGACGTCAGTCCTTGCGGATCGGTCGCTCGGTGGATCGATTGGGCGATGGTCTTCCAGCCGACGCCCTCGCGGCGCAATTCGGCATATTTTCCTGCCAGAATGCGATCGCGAAACGCGAAGGGTTCGCGATCCCGAACGAAGGCATCAAAGAGCGAGAGTTTCTCGATATCGTCCTGTGACAAACCGGATTGCTGGCTGAGCGCGGACGTTGACAGCGTGCCCACCTCGGTCTCCTCGATGGTGCCGAGGAGACGCAGCAGACCGTTTTCGCTCAAGAGGTTTTTTCCGAGGCTGCGTGCTTCCGAGATCCGCTTTTCGATCTCGGCCTCATCATAGCGTTCAAGCAGGCGACGTCCGAAAACCACCAGACCGGTCTTGCCGTTGACACCACGACGCAATCGGCCGCCCTGTCGTTCCACCTCTCGAGCGGCAAGCCGACGCGGAAACGCCGCCAATGATTTAAAAAATACACCACGAATTTTCTATCTGGACAAACAAATAATTGATTTAATAGGCTTATATATGTACTAATCAACACAATTCAACAGTTGCAATTTCCTATTAAAAACAAAAAATATGTAAGTTAATCATAATAAGCTCATTGAACACTGGGTGAATAAAAATGGCGTAAAGTTTTCTGCACTTCCTCAACAAAAATTCGCTTGAAACTGGCAATAGCTGGAACATCGATTTATATCAGTAGATTGTCGGATTTTAGAAATCTTAAGAGATCTGACGATAAATCGATAGGCATGGAAGCACTGGTGTACCTTAATGTCTTTGCCACATCTCAAGGTACGCAATATCTATAGAAAAACCAGGGCCCGGCCAGGGTATGATCAACAGCATCAAGAGATCGAATAAAACAATTCAAAGTATACACATACAAGAGAATTCGAAAACACGAAGAGTGTAATATTCATGTTGACGCTCCGATCAGCTGGAGGAAAGAAAGAGCCTGAATTATCTTTACGTTTGCTAATGCACTTGAACATCAGGAATGTTGAGGCGTCTATAAGCAGACTTAATCAAATTAACTTAAAAATAAAATGTCGGAGTCTTCCGTAAAAAAGCAATCTACATGTACACATGTTTTTTTCTATCCTTATTTTGAGAAATATCTTTATGATTATACGAAGCTGTGGTAACCAAAGATTTTTACCAAAATCCATGGAAAATAAACAAGTGGGCTTGGTTGGATTGGCTTGGTAAAGACTCAATTGAATCATAATTAAGCCAATTAAATAGCGAAAGATTAGCCATAAAATGGCAAAGGTCGAGGCCACATAAAAATCCCTGGACTTTTCATCACATAATTGCCAATTTAGAGAGTTATTTAACATTTTTTGCTATTTTTGCCTAAATGGTAAGTTAATAAATTCACTGATACACTTTTGTCAGCTTTTTCCCACTAATAAAGACAATTTGTTTTTTTTTTTAGTAAAAAAACACATTTAATTCACAGGATGACAAAAGAAAACTCGCACCGTGCATTCTTCACGTCACATCACCTTATTCTATCATGTTATATCTTGAAATGATTGAGGCTGTCTCTGTGAACGCCACGAGAACTCAACTGGAGCTAAAAAAAAAAAAAAAAAAAAAAATCCAAACGTGGAAAACCAGATTTAAATTTATTATAATTTTGCCAATTGGTCTGGATGTGAAAAAAATGACACCATAGCAAAGTGGATGGAATACTGGACTTTGCAATCCTATGTCTTTGAATTTGGGTCTTAGTTCTGATTTTGCCAGCCTCAAGCCCTGGCTGAGGGTAGGGGTCAGTAGTGTGACTCTACAAGCTCAATGGAGGTAATGGACCTTGATACAGCTGTGTTTGCCCCACCACAAATTACAAGTTTCCATTGGAGGGAAAAAAATTATTGAAGGACAAATACTAACAGTGTTTTAGGCAAGTATTAATGTTTCAAGACCGTTACAAAGTGGTATATAGGAACCAAAATAATAAGCTATTAGAAAAGATTGGGGTTTGGCAAAGTTTATTAAATTTCAAGCTCTATATTTATAGATAGAACAAGATATGTATTAGACAGGTCCAAGTTATTAAAGCAGCTGTGATCAATACCTCTATATATATAACTTAGGGACTTACAGTGCAGGAGTTTGACTAGGAAGATGTACATGTTTTGGCTTGCATGTTTTTTCAAAAGTGAATCAACTCAAAAGGTTTGACATAAAAATTTGTAGTCCAGATATTTTAGTGTCATTTAAAATTGAAGAAACTGCTGAGTAACATACTAAAGTTCAGGTTGCAACACCTCCTCTTCCCTAGCAAAAGCAGTTTGTTTTTGAGAATTCCTCTCTCTTGCCTGATGCTGGCGCTGGCATGCAAATTAGCTGAAGCAAACAAAAATAGATGGCATCACATAATAGACCATAACTTGCTTATGGTTTTGTGTGATGGTGCCTGTAGCCATGGACCGTTTAATGTACCAGTAAGTTGAGGAAATAGATATAACTTTTTTTTGAAGTGATTAAAGTAGATGCTGTTGCTGTAGTAGGAAAATATTATGTCTGCTCTTTTACTATCAATGTATATACATAACTATCAATACTGAATAGCTATTGTATATCTATAAATATCTGCCAAAGATACTTATTACTTTTCAAACTAAATCTAGTTCGAACGTACCAATAAGTTGATGGAGTTTGGGTCTTTTTTTAATTATATCTGTACTACATATATATATATACACAAAACATCAATACTGAATAAATATTATCGATCTGCAGATATCTATCTAGAATTAAACTAAAATTTAGGACTAATATACAGGCAGTCTGGTAAAACTTTGGTATTTTAAATTTGTTCACATTCTCTGTCAAAGTAGATGACGGCGCCGTATTGTAATGAAATATTGAAATTTCTGTAAATAGGCTAGCTTCTTGAGTTCTATTTGCAATAAGATTTTCTCGAATTTACTCTTTCCTGCCATGCAGCAAAATTTCCATTGCTATCAAAATCGGGTAATTAAAGTCTGAACTGTAAATCAAAACTAGGAAGCATTCCTGAAAGAACTCTGAAAGAGCCTATGACCAAGCATTAGCACAGAAAAAGAGGCTGAACATTAAACAGGGTATACACTTCGCAGAAATGTTAAGTAAACTGATAATGATTATTA
Organism: Alatinidae sp. Z8VKAUB7J3; assembly: GCA_010016025.2. Classification (NCBI taxonomy): domain Eukaryota; kingdom Metazoa; phylum Cnidaria; class Cubozoa; order Carybdeida; family Alatinidae; species Alatinidae sp. Z8VKAUB7J3. Next base: position 104,614,763 of record JAAAKM020073195.1, read on the forward strand.
TTATTATCAAATCTGTAGTTAGCTGCCTTAACCCACTCCTTTTTCGTCATCTTGTTTTTTTGCTTCAAAACAATTTAAACTATTTTAAAAAAAAGAAAAAAAGTTATGCTCGTATTTAGTACATTTCAAATCTTAAGTCAAATACTGTCCTCTGTTAAAAATTTACAATGTTCTATACCAAAGAAAGCTATTTACCTGTACTTACAGTAAAGTTTAGCTTTGGAATATTATTCCCTTCCAAGAATTTGGTTATTTTTTCTAAGGCATTTTCTTTATCCACCTAGGCTTAAAATATATTTATCTTTATGTAGCCTACATCAATGATAATAAATCGAATCATGTCTTGACTTGCTGAGCACATAAAAATCTAGCTAACCATTTTTTTTTTTTACCAAAAATGTCTACAGACCATGTTTTGATTCAAGACTGGCCAATTTTTCTCGTGATTGTGTCTGCATTAATAGTTTTGAGAAGGTATAGTCTCTTAACAATTCTGTGAGTCAGCTATATGATAAGGCAACTTTCTTCTCTGATTAATTACATGACCAAAAAAATAATTATAAACCTTCTCAGCTTTTCCACTAAAAAAATTACTTGGTTTTTGTATAGTGGTTTTAATAAAATAGCTAAAATGTAATGATCATATTACAATAAGTAGGTATGAGTCTATAGCGGGCAGGTTAAATATAAGAGTCTACAGTAGTGCATACAGAAAGTAAAATAGGTAATATTGATTGAAGAATTGTTGCAAGTTATGAATGCATATTGTTCAACACTCATTGAGACAGAATTACTATCAAGCTAGGTATTTATAAATTGAAAAGGAATGTTAAAGCTTTGAAAGACAAATACAAGTATTGAGTTGCTCTTTAGTTTCTAATTGTAGAGTACTTTATTAATTTTCACCTCTAGTGCCTATACAGTTTGTGATTTGGAATGCTTGTTCATATGTTTAAATCTTTTCAGTGGTGCCATATTCACCGGCGTTCAGGCGTACGAGTATGCCGTGGCGCCGTTCGCGTTCAAGGAATCGATCTACGGGGCGACTTTCTTCATGGCGACCGGTTTCCATGGGTTCCACGTCCTTGTCGGCACAATCTTCCTGATTGTCTGTCTCGTACGCGCGATGATCGGACATTTCACGCCGCAACAGCACTTCGGTTTTGAAGCGGCCGCATGGTACTGGCATTTCGTCGATGTCGTATGGCTGTTCCTGTTCAGCTGCGTCTATATCTGGGCATCCTGGGGTGCTCCGATTGCCCATCACTGACGCGGGAACCGCATGATAGCCGGGCATGCGAGTCCGGTTTGGTAGATCGGCTGGACCGCGAATCATGAAAGCCACCGAAAAGAAGCGCTTTCCCTGGGCGTTGGTGCTTGCCGGTGTGCCTGTGTTCCTTGTCCTGGTTTCGCTCGGAAACTGGCAGATGCGCCGATTGGAGTGGAAACAGAACCTGCTCGCGGAGATGGAAGCACGATCGACGGCAGAGCCGCAGTCGCTCGAAAAGGTGCTGAACCGCTTCCGCGAAACCGGCGAGGTCGACTACCTCCCGATCGCCGTGGAGGGACAGTTCCTGCATGATTTCGAAGCGCATTTCCTGGCGACCCACAAGGGCCGCAGCGGCTGGTACATCTATACACCGCTGCAGCTCCCAAACGGCACGGCCGTCATCGTCAACCGCGGCTTCGTACCCTACGCGATGAAAGATCCGACAAAGCGCCCCGAAGGCCAGGTCGCCGGCCGCCAAAGGGTCACTGGCCTGGCTCGAGAAACACTTGACGCCAAACCGTCAACACTGGTTCCGGACAACGACATCCAACGCAATATCTTCTCCTGAAAGTAAGGAGCAACATTAAAACTTGAGACAATCAAAAATTATTTCATATACGTGGAATCTTCCTTAATTTTTGCTCTTTACGCTAAACTCTTAATGTTCTAATAAAATGCCTCTTATTCAAATTCAATAACACTTGTGTTTGAATAGCCTCTCTTAAAGAATTGTGACAAAAAGGCAAACTTTTGCGTAAAGAGCCAGGGTTGAGGAAAAGACAACCCCCCTCATATACGAGATAATTTCTGTTCGTTTTAAGTGCTAATATTGGTAGTTATTTCCAGTTGGAAAAAAGTTTTTATTTATATATTTAATTTATGATTGCTTTTTAGATTGTGTCAGGAAATAAACCCCATTTTGCAGGCAAAACAGTCTGTCATCCAAATTAAATCCACGGGTGTCAATGCGAGGGTTGGGACAGGATCTGTATTTGTACACCTTTTGGTGTTCTTATCCACCCCCTCCCTCCTAGGCTTTGCAAATTGCCCTATTTTGGTATTTTCATTGAAAAGATAAAACAAAGCAGAATTGGTTCCTTAAAAATGGAATTTTTTTTTTCATATATCTTTGTCTAGGACTTGATTAGGGTAAAAAGAAGAAGGATGTGAGGTCTAAGTGGAGGAAAGACGAGGGAAGAGTGAATTCGTTTTGGGGTTAAAAACGCAAATAGATGTTTACCCTCTTTTCCTTAATGGTGACAAGATAGGCTGTACCAAGTATGGAAATATAAGGGACTTTTCTTTAATCACAGAAAATTCTTAGTCTTTACTGTCTTTCTCTAATCGGTAGAAAAATTCCTCTGAGATACTTAACTGGCAGGGGTGCGGAAATATTCGCCTAAAATGGAGCTGAAAATGTCCAAACACTGAGATTTGGGCCTTTCGAACTTAGTATGGAATTAAAGAGGCTGTTGCTGCTGACCCCTCCCCCTTCCCCCTTAATGTCTTAGAAGGGAGTTTTCAATCTAGTTTAAGGCATGGAGTGGGATTTTATCCCCTTCTATGTCCTTTCTACCCCATACAATCCCAACTTCTTAGCACAATGGTAGGCATGTTACATCTTGTATTCAACCGAAATCAAACAAGGATTTTTCAGTCTGGATTAAAGCAAGACCAAATTGGGACAGTTATTCATTTAGCACCCACACCGCTCCATCCTCCTTCTTTTGACTTGAGTGGTAGGAATATTGTATCTTACTTAAATTGAACAAGTTAGTTGATTTTCAGTTGTATGATCTGATGGAGTAAGTGGTTCTTTGGACCCTCGGAAGTCCCTTTCTTTTTCAGTGACTACGTTTTAGCTGAGAACTGTTTATGTTGTTTCCTGTTCAAAGCGGAATCATAAACGAATTCTTTATCTGTGATATTAGAGAAACAAAGAGGCCCCTCAAAACCACCCCCACCACCAGCTTTACAGCGGAGAGCCAGGGAGATGTTTTTTACCGGCTGCTTAAAATTTATGGGAAAAGTATTCTGACTAAAGGAACCCTCCCCTTCTCTAACCTTAGATCCTCTTGAAATCTATGGAGGAAGAGATTTTGGACCATGAGACAGAGTGAATGGATTCTCAAACAACATACGAAGCTATTACCCCGGCCTAACCTCCGACCCGGGGCGGCGGGCGCTTCGATTGGATAGCCCTTGCGGCGCGCTTGCCAAGAAACGAGACCCAGCTGCATCACGCCGACGGCGATTCCGGGGATGACGCCCCCCAAGAACAGCTTGCCCACGGAAACCTGCGCGGTCACCGCATAGATCACCATGGGAATGCTGGGCGGGATAATCATGCCCATGGTGGAGGAGGCAACCGTGATGCCGGCGGCAAACTCGTATTGCAATTGTGCGCCCCAGGCGGCGGATTGATCCCAGTAGTCCGGTTCGTTGTGCCGGGGGATGTTGATCGGGGCTGGATAGAGCTCGGCGCCGAAGGGGACTAGGCGATTGCTCTCAAACTCGGGAACGGTGACGAATTGCAGTCGGAATGGCTCGGCGTAGTAGTCCCATCGAGTCATCGTGACGGGCAAGCGAATGTCGGCGAGGTCTGTGAGCCCAGGATCCCGTTGGTCGAGCGGATTCAAGACGTCCACGGCTCGGAGGAAATCACTATAACCCCAAGAAACAATCTGACGCCCAAGCGTTACGTCGAGGTTTTGACTCAGACTGCCGGAGAGGGTGGCTTCGCGGAGTTCGGATTCCCATTCGTATTCGTCTAGGGTTTCGCGGGTGTATTCATCCCGGCCTTTGATGCGAAAGGTGCCGTCGTAGAAACTCCGGGCGCCGAGTCGAACTCGCCACGTGCTGGGACTATCAATTTGGAGTTCGGGGACCCAGAGTGCGCGCGTCATGGTGAGTCCGCGGTAGTCCGCTTGGCCGGGGAGCGGAGCCTTTTGCCGGGTGCTGAAACGGGTCTGGAGTTCGAGCCGGTGGGTGTGGCGGGTGCTCCAACCCGAACCGGTTTCTTCCGCTCCGGTTGGAAGCTCGAAGTCCTCCATGTCGAGCAGAAGGTCGTCCGACATTTCTTCTGTTGCGCTTCCTTCCGCAGGCTCGTCTAGGAGCGGGATGTCGAAGTCGGGGAACGTTGGGAGGTCATCGGTGGATTGGGCGAGGATGCTGAAAGACGAAAGGACGATCGCGCCCGCGACGATGGCGGACGGAACGCCCCGGTGGGGCGAGCGTACTCGCGAGCCGTTCCTGCCTGGAGCGTTCTTCCGAAGCGGTGGTGTTTGCGTTTCTCGCTCTTGCCCAACGGCTCGCGGGTACGCTCGCCCCACCGGGGGAATTGGGCTGCTCGTCGAATTACGGGTGAACCCTACGCATTTTGATTCGATCAATCATCGAAACCACTGGGTGTTCGCCGGCTCTTTTTCAATTCGCTTTTGTGTTTTTTTTGCTTGAGTCTGCGTTTTACCGCATTTCGAGAGGGTTTGGTCGATTTCCTTTCCTTGGGAAGGATGCATGCTTCTCTTAGCAGCATGACCAGACGGGTGACCGCATCGTTTTTATTCTTAAGCTGGCTGCGAGATGATTTGGCTTCGATGACGATCCAGCCGTCCCCGCTCAGCCGATGGCCGATCTGCCCAAGGAGTCTTTCCCGAAGCTCATCGCTTAAACCTCTGATATTGCTGATGTTGTATTTGAGCTTGACCGCGGTGGAAACTTTGTTCACATGTTGTCCGCCCGGGCCACTCGCCCGAACAAAGTCGAAGCTAAAATCTTGATCATCGATGTATAAGTTGGCTGAAAGATAGATTTTACTCATAACCAGTCGTCCTGGCGGCCGTACAGACCGAAAAATGCCTGGAATGTCCTGGTTATTGTACGCAGGTGATCTCGATTTTCTTTAGAGAAAAACGGTGGGCTGGATCCTTCGGGAACCGCGTTGGAGCCAGGTTCCCGAAAAATTTTTCCTGCGGTGAATCAGTGGAGGATGAAATCGATTTTCAGGTTCATGCGAACATCCGCCGGTTTGCCTGCGACTTTCCCCGGCAGGAATTCCCAGCGTTGAAGCGCTGCGATCGCTTCTTCCTCAAAACCAAACTTACCTTTGCCAAGGCCACGTAGAACTTTGATTTTATCAACCGTACCGTCTTTTCTGAGGATGGCTTGTAACAATACATAGCCTTGGAGTTTGACCTTGACGCCGTCTTCAGGGTATCGGGGTCTGACCCTTTTGGTGAATATGGGTGGATCGACACCACTGTCGCCAAATGTGGCCACTTGCTCACTATCTGGTGGACCATCTTCGGGAATTCCGATTTCCCAGTCGTCGGTATGAACCAATTCCGGTTCGGGGAGAACCTCGTTCACAAGCTCTGGTTCAGGTTCATCCGGTGTCAGGTCGGGCATGGGGATCTTTTTTGCCTTTTTCTTTTGTGTAACCACCTTTTCCAGCGGTTTTTCCGGCGGCGGTTTAAGGACCTTGCGACGTACCGACTGTTTGGCATCCTTGCCCACATCGTATACCTTGTTGCCCAAACTGAACCCGGGAAGCCAAATGATGACCAACACCCTGCTTCGCGCCCACACAAACCATTGCGTCGCGCAGCGTGCGCACCTCCCCAAGGCCCGAAAAGAAGCTGGAGTTGGCTGTCCGCAGAGCCTCACTCACCAGCACCGGATCTTCTTCCATCAACTTGCAGATCTGGTCCGCGCTAAGGTCATCTTTGCGCACGGCCCGGTAGACCTTTAAAGCAACGTCGTCATAAACCGGCAATTCGACTTCGCCGGATTCAAGGCGGCTGTTGATCATGTCAACTAGGGATTGTGGTTGGCTCATGCTTGACTCCCAGTCAGCCGCCGCAGTTCGACCAGCGGCCGCGGCTTGCTCAGTCTTGGCAGGGTGCGCCGTACCTCTTCGAGGGTGGTCTCGCCACGGGCGGCCTTCACCAGGCCATCCTCCAGCAGAGTGACCAGGCCCGAGGTTTCGACGCTGATACGGCGGATTTGCGCCGAGGTCTTGCGACCCAAAATGGCGTCGCGCACCGCTTCGGTGAGTACCAACAGTTCAAACACCGCCACGCGACCGCGGTAGCCGGTGTAATGGCAATTCTCGCAGCCAGCCCCCTCCATGAAATCCGCGTCCTCACAATCATCGGCTTTCCAGCCCAACAACTGCAGGTCACGCGAGTCAGCCTCAGTGGGCGCCGCACATTCGCTGCAAACGCGACGAATCAGGCGCTGTGCAACCACACAGACCACGGTGGATGAGATCAAAAAGGCCTCAATATCCATGTTCAGCAGCCGCAACAGGCCACCAATGCTGTCTTCCGTGTGGAACGTGGTCAGGACCTTATGCCCGGTGAGCGCCGCCTGGATGGCGCTTTCCGCGGAAAAGGCGTCGCGGATTTCGCCAAGCACGATGACGTCCGGGTCCTGACGCACCATATGGCGCAGGGATTCTTCGAAGGTCAGGCCCAGCTTGCTGTTGAGCGAACACTGGGAGATGCCATCTACCATGTATTCGACCGGATCCTCGGCTGTGATGATTCTGGTGGTTTCGTTATTCAGGTAATGAACACAGCTATAGAGTGTTGTGGTCTTAGCGGAGCCGGTCGGTCCGGTCACGATGATCACACCACTGGGCGTATCCAGACCCTGGTACTTAAAGCGTTCCTGCATCGCAGGCGTCATGCCCAACTGCGACATATCAATTATGCCCTTGAATAAGCCGCTGAGCAACCAAAGAAGGCATAATTCTGCTATGGAATATAATTTTGTCGACAATTCCATGCATTATGGCTCCTATTTTAAACTAGTTACTATATCAGTATGTAATTTATCCCTATGTGCGATTGAGTGGGCGACTTACTAAGATATTATTTGAAATGATTAAAATTTTTCTATAGTTATGGAAGGAAACATGATAATCTCACTAATAAAAAATCATGCATATTATGAAGTAAGAATTTTATTGTGTTAGTGTTTACTTTTATGTTTTCTATGAGTTAATTTATTGTTATATTTGGAAAGAGAATAAAAAAAAGAAAGGCAGTAGTTACAGTCACCATGCATTTTTCTTTTCCTTGATTTATTGATGGTGATTCTTTGCCATTATAAGTCTATTGTACGAAAAGAATGATGTAGCTATGGCAAAATGCATGAAAAATATATAATTTGGGCTACATATTTACACATTAGGGGTGCGGAATTTTAGGAATTATATAAGTAAGTATTTCAGGATGTTTAAAGTTGTTTGTAGAATTTTGTTATGTTTCCTTCTGAGTAGACCTAAACATAAACGAGTTGACAGCTAAAAGGAATTAAATAGCATTTCCATATTGTCTGTATGTCAATTATAGTATCTCGTAAATATTTACTGAGTTCCTGGCTAATTTTATTATAGGGCGGAAATCAGTATTACTTTTACATGGTCTTTTATGAACTCAACACAAGACTAAAACAACAAAGGAGTTGCACAGTGCCTTTTCATTCCCTCTGCAACACTGTTTCCAAATATAAGAACCACAAGATTTGAAGCCTTAAGCCTGCTCTTTCAAATGTTACACCTCCCGTGTCCGTAAACAAATAATTTTTGCCATGACCCTTTTTTTATCAGAGCTGGTAATGCTAAAAAAATGATAGATGTAAGTAAATTGGCCCAATTTTCGAAAAAGGAAAGAATCACACTCCGAAAGTAATAGAATCTCAACGAGAATCACACAATCAGACTCAATGTATCAGAGAATCCTACTGTAGAGGTTTCAGGCTTCCATCTGTAAAATTATGGAATTTGTATATTTTGCCAGAAGAAAGATGACAGATACATGTTTCTCAGAGAGATGTGTGTTTCTCTCTGATAAACATATATCCATGATCCTTTTTTTTTTGAAAAAATATACAAATTCCATGTTATGCTGATCGGAGCTTGAAATTTCTACAGCAGGGTTCTCTGATACGCTAAATTTGATGGTGTGATTTTTATTAAGATTCTATTACTTTTGACGTTATGCCTTCCAGTGAAAGACAAAAGTATTTGGGGAGGTTTATGTCGCAGAGGGGTCCGTATTTTGCCAGATGTGCGGAGAAAATGAGTACTTAGAGAACTTTTTATGCAATTGTAGCCATGATTCATGTAGCTTTAAAGCAATTATTTATATTGATCGTGCCTGTAAAAGTTCGTGTAATTATTTTAGTTTTATGGTATTATGTGCCTTATTGTTTTTGTCTTCTTTTTGCAAATGTTATGCTTTTTCAATATTATTATATACCCTGTTATGTGAGTTAGTATCATGTGGTATTATTTTGTGTTATTTGTTGTTGTTTTTTTGCCATGGCCCAAATTTGCTTTGTTGCCAAACATATCTATCTATCTATCTATAAGCTTCAAATTGATCGGAAAATCATTACTCAATTTTAAGGGTATGTAATCCCAGGCATTTTTTTGTGAATTGGATTCCTCTTGGCCTTGGACTTACAGATGTAACTTTCAAAGTGATCAGAAGCTAAAAAAAAATGTTGGTCCATTTCTAGACCTCCTGACACCTTGGTCTTCTCTCAGCAAAATTTGCAATCCTCTTGGCCCAGAGAATGATCCCCGAGAACTTTGGACCAATCATGTTGTCTAAAATGGAACATAACCCTCCCCCTTGTACTAAAAATAATTGGTAAATAACTGGAAATATCCATAATTTACTACCCTTACTCCAAGGTTCTATAAAATTGAACAAGTCTTTAGAAAATGACAGCAAAGTTTTAGTACATAGAATCATACAGGATCATAATCATATAACCCAAATCCTTAAGAAATTTTTTTTTTTTTTATGATGAACAAAAAAAAAACTCAATACGTTAAAAAAATCGGCTGATCAGTTTTATTGAGTTTACAGCTATCAATTACTCAACCGTTTCGTGCTTTGAGAGATAATGATATGGCCTTGGACAATGCTAGTTGTCGAACTGGTTGATTGCATATATTTTTCTTTTTTCTTTTAATTTTTCGTAATTAGAAATCAACATGAGCCTGCCATCGATTTTAACGAGGTTCAGAATATCGACACAAAATATTAATTATTTTCATACCTGTATTAAAACAAAATTAAGCAATCGTCGTATCACATATTGAATATAAACTAGAATTTATTTGTTATTTATTTCATTGGGAAGATTCGTATTTTTTCCCAATGAATCCAGTGTCTGTCCGTCTAGTGACAATGAATTCGTTTGAATCCTCAGTTTTACCTATGAACAGGCATTCGATTCAGTAGAAAAAAGCTTTATTGAAGGTTCTATCTCTGAATGGTATACCAGATAACTATATTTCAATGATTAGTCGTATATACGGGAATAACATTGCTGCTGTTACGCAGGTTGCAAGGTTAGTAGTTGATTCGGTGTGGAATCCCGAGTTAAGCAAGGTTTTGTCCTCCATTTATATGGATTATTTGGTGGACTTTTTCCGAAGGAACACTACAAAGATTATTGGAGAGCATGGTATCAAATGAGATGATACATGTCTCCTAGACTTGACTGTTCGAATGGTTTGAGTATCAAAAACACGTACAAAAACGAGTCTGAGAATTGAATGCTAAGAAGATCGGATTGCTTTGACTAGGAATAAATGAGGGTGAAGTTATTATGCTAGGTAGAGGGAAAATGGCTCAACTGGATAGCTTTACCTATCTAGATGTTAGTAAATATGGTGGATGTGGTGAAGGCAAAACAACTATTAATAGAACCGCCGAGACGCAGAGTTTTTCTTATTACTTTAAAAGTCAAGAAGAATAGAAAAATAAGCCCCCAAACTAAGGTTTGAATATTGGAAGTCATGGTAATGACAGTAGTTAGGTGTGGGTCAGAAATGTGGGCACCTCGGAAGGCCTGTTAAATGTTTTCCAGAAGAATGGTCGAAGTATAGCTTTAAGCACTCGTTTGACTTACCGTACATCCAACAATTAGTTGTACAAAAAAAGGTGGTTCGATCCACTTTCTGTATATATACGTAAAGAAAGTTTAAGATGGCAAGGACAAGTTTTTGCAAATGAAGGATGACACATTGCCTAAGATTGTATTTTTTCGCAATCTACCCGAAAGCAGGTCGTCCCCAAATGGGGTGGGATAAGGTCACAAGAATGTATTTAAAGGAAATAAAACCTTTACGGAAGTGGTAAAGAGCAAAGGTTTTAACAGACTAGGATCAAGGAGAAGCGTGCATAGCAGTGTTGGCGTTATACGGCTAGATGCTTCAGTGACTTGTTAATAGTAGCATTAAATAGTGTATTTAATGTTGATTTAAATAGCACATCCTTAAATTACTGGTTCTTCAATTTTGAAAATTCAATGCATATTATCAATAACTGTTTATAAATTATTCAATGATTGAGTACCATCTTTTATGAGACATTCCAAAGCCCAAGTAGTGTAAATCTTAGTAGCAGGCATTACAAAAACTATTAGTTATTATTATTGGATCCTGGTACGCACCTTTATAGGTACCTTTAATCGAAATCGACTTACAAAAGTGCTTCGAGCCTTTCAAGGTCAGAGTATACTTCTGCTTTAAGGGTTCTCCAGTCTCTGCCACATGGTGTAACAGATTGGTATGCTACTTCTTCTTCCATGTGAGGTAACTTCTTCCACGCCTCTTCGCACCACACATGGTACACATCTTTTTTTAAACTGGGAACTTTTCTTTTATGACTGCAAATATGTTTATTGATAACCAATGTCTTATAAAATCAGCGTTTTAGAAAATATAAAAGAGGAGATATCGACTTCCTGAACATGGCTCGTCATTTGAATAAAAAAAAATTAAACATATCTCATACCAAATTACTAGTAAAAATTACGCGTCAAGAAGGCTGAGTATAATCCATCAAAAATGAATCTTATCGATTTTCTATTACAAAGACAACACTCCATATTTGTTACCTGATAGGTGGGTTCTCAGACGATTTACCAATGGGCCGAGGGAACTAATATGTACATGAATTCATTCTCGAATTGCCGTGCACAAGCCTGTAAACGCCAAGAATAAGCAAATCACCTGAACATATAAAGAAATTACACGAAAAATATTAAGAAAAAAGTAAAGATTTGTACTGTAAGTATGGGCTCAAAGTCCCCTCTCCTCAGAATGTGTGTCCAGTCACAATCACTAACAGTTCATTTGTGAGTTCATTTAACGGCTACCCTCCAAATGTTTTTTTTTGCTGCGGATTATCTCCTATGTTATTTATGGCCGTAAATAAAACAATAAGCCAAAAAAAAAGGTGATCCGATCCCACCTTCTATGGCAAATAAGAAAAAGAGTGAGGTCACGTTCTAAGGATGAAGAAGGAGAGTGTGACGAAAATTGTGCTTTTTAGCAATCATAAGATCCCAAACGAAAAGCTAAACGTCCTCAAGTAAAGAAGCCAAAGGGGGCTCCCTGAAGTCTCGAGATTTAATCTTTAATGTTTATATTTAATACATCTTAATTTTAATGTTTAATGCATCTTAATTTAATGTTTAATGGTAATGCATCTTTAATTTAATGTTTAGTGCCTTTTTTGTGTATAGAGGGTTTAAATAAATAAATAAATTATTATTATTATTATTATTATTATTATTATTATTATTATTATTATTATTATGTAATTTGTAGGGTTTTTTTTGGCACAGCCAAATAAAAGTTAGAAGTCTGGCCAAAAATACCCTTTTCATAATGTTAACCCCGCCCATCCACCAAACAATTTTCCCCCTCCAACAGATTCAACTGTATGAAACTAGGCAACTTGCTAATAATAAAAAAAACAAAAAAAAACTTACCCCTAATATAATAAAATTTAGCAGTCGATCAATGGTTGTTCTCTTAAATGTCGTTTTTCCACTATTCTGCATAAGTTTGGTATCTTTTCCAGCAAATATCACCATTCCATAGCACCAGGCAGTGTTTCGGAGTTTACAACCTCTCAATAATACTTTATTGTTGTCTAATGAATACCTACAGAAGGGAACTTTGCTAGAATAATATCTTAAAAAAGAGATACATTTCTAGTAAATATTCTAACAGACTAAATTCCAAACAAAATTAATAATACAAACCGAGAAAACAGGGTTTAAGGCCAGTAAAATCCACGGAAAAAAATACGACACGAATATTTCATCATTTTATTCGCCATTTAAACTAGGATTTAATTTTTGCTTAACATTCCTGGTTGTTATCTAAGGCTGTTAACTAAGAAGTAGCACTTGCTACTTGAATTTTGTTTTTTTTTTATTTTTTTTTTCTTAAACAGCAAATGTAAAGCAGAGATAGGTCTCCTCTTATTCAATTGAGGATGTAGCCAAAATAAATATGCCCTATTGACAATCACGATGTCCATAGTGTCTTTGAGTTCAAAATTACCCTTGACATTCTCTGAAACTTTCAACTTAATAACACCTTAAATATTCTTGAGAGAAGAAATGCCGTTTTGACAACCTGGATGTACATAGCGTCTTTTAAGTTAGTTTAATATCTCTTCTATGAATGTTACAACTTAATGCCCCTCGCCGTTCCTGGAATCAATGTAAATATGCCCTTTTGACAGCCTGGAAGCAGTTATTTTCTTTTGGCTTAATGTAACAACCCTCAATAGTCTCTGAAAGTTTCAACTTAATACCTAGAACAGTTCATGGGATATTACAGATACGAGCTTATGAGCACCTGGATGCAGATGAAGTCTTTTGACTATAATAAAGTCTATAGTTCATAAAGTCTTTAGTTCAACATCCCCTTTAATATCCTCTGAAAATAAATTTCCACTCGATAACCTTAGCGACTCCTGAGATTTAATAAGCCCTTCTGACAACATGGATGCACTTAAGCTCTTTTGATTTAGTTCAGCAGCAGTTGTAAACGGCGGAGTTCCGGGCGTTCGGTTCGGCGACCGAGTCCTTAGAATCCGTCGCAGACGTTCTGCCCGATGACGCCTTCCTAACCTCGCTGGAGTGGCGTGAGGGTGAAGTTAATCTGAAAGGTGAGGCAAAGTCGGCAAGTCAAGTGCTGACCGAATTCGACCGGGAACCCGGTTTTGCATCGGTCCAGTTAACAGCACCGGTCGTGCGCCTCGCAAGCAAGTCGCGAGATAGGTTTCAGCTTAGGCTTAGCCTTGCTGGAACCGGGGTAGCCACACAATGACGGCTAGTTCGCTTATCTCGCGCAGAATCTGTGCGGTCGTCTTGCTGATTGTTGTCTTTTCGGGGCTGACTCTGACGATAAGGCTCGTGTTTTCGACCTATGGCGCACAGCAGCAAATGGCGTTGGAATCGATCCAAGCCCGGACCAACCAAAGTCTTTCCGTGATTGCCAAAAAGTCAACTGTTGAGGCGGAATCAGCTGCATTCGATCGAATGATCGATGAGTTGGGTCTCACAGTTTCGTCACCGAGCTTGCAGCAAGGTTTTGCCGCAATTCAAACTCGGATCGACGACATCGTTGCTGGCGGAGGCGGCACGATTGAAAGGATCGAGACAGGCGACCCCCGGGGCGACAACGACAGTTCGATTCTACCCGTTTCATTTACATTCAAAGCTGAGGCCACCCAGGCGCTGGAAATTCTTGCGGAGCTGGAAAATGGCGCACCAAGGCTGTTCGCAAGAAACCTGTCCTTGAGGGCGGTTCAGCTGCCCGACGCCAGACTTGCAGGCAAAACGCAGCTGACCGTCGAAGGCGAATTCGACGCTCTGTTGCTTCGGGTGGGAGGATGATTATGCGGGTCTTGGCCAGCCTTTTGGGTGTCGGACTGCTGTCGACACTGGCTGCACTTGCGATGGCCAAATCTCCGGCCGAACAGGTGCTCGCAAGTTCGCGAAACACTTTAACGACCGAGCAGCCATTGGTGAGCTGGGATTTCAGCGCCTTCGAACGACCGGTCCGGTTAGAGGCCATTACGAAACGCCCGCCCTTTTCTGAGTTGAGGAGGCCAGCGGTAATCGCAGAGTCAGGCGAGACCGCCTCGGTTTCCTCGGCGCAGGACCTGGACGTTCCGTTGGACCTGATTGGAGTTTTCGCAGCAGGAAAAAAACGATCCGCGCTGTTCCGCATCGGCGACGCGGAAAACCGATTGTGGGTGTGCCCAAACTCCAGTACACCGCGGATCAGCGCGTCGCGCTGCGCGTTCCACTCCTGCTCCTGGTTCTCGTCAGGCACGTAATTTTCGATATCTTCAGCGCTGACCGTACCCTTTTGCGTCAGTACTGCCTCAATGGTCAGCAAGCGCTCCTTCACTGCCAAGTGTTCCGCCATCAGACGGGTCATCATGGCCATCAGACGATCGACCTGCGGGTCATCAAAAAAGGCTTTGCGGCCGCCCTTAACCTTTCGACTCAGCGCCACCTCAGCGGGCCTTTTGCGCGCCGAAGCCGTACCACATGATGGCGTCAGAAAGCCGCCCCGTGTCCTCGTCAAACTCGGCAGGGCCGGCTACTGCTTTGAGAAAATCGGCCTCATTGACATAAGTGAAACGTGGCATCACCGCCTCAAAAAAGCTGTCGTCGCCAAAGCCACCCGCAACACACAGCTCGCGATAGTCCTGGTCGCGGAAATTTTTATAGAACGGTTCATTGTTGTAATAACAATCCCAGTCCAGATAGAAGGCGTCGTACGGCGCCAAACTGCCATTCGGTGGCAGTTCCATATTGAGCAACACACCGCCCGGCTTCAGTACCCGGTACGCCTCGCGGAAGAATGCGTCGATGGCGTTGCGAGGCAATTCATGTAAGAACATGGAGCTGAATACCACATTAACACTTTCGTCGTTGAAGCCCAGGGCCTCGGCGCTACGTTGATGGAAATGCACCGTCACCCCCATAGCCTGGGCACGGGCATGGGCGTAACGCAGGCACGCGGCCGCAATGTCCAGGCCATGCACCTCAGCCTCGGGAAAGGTCTCTTTCCAAGGCAGCGTGTTATGGCCAATGGTGCAGCCTGCATCCACGATGCACTGGGGCTTAAGATCGGGGAAGCGGGCCTTAAAATAATTCGCCATAGACCAGCCAATATCGTTGAGCTGTTTACCCATGGCACCGAAGGCAAATACGTTCAGGCCGTGGTCGTAAACCGCACCCGGTTCACTGTGGGCCTCCTGGCCACCGTAGTTACCCGGCATCAGATGCACATCAACCGCTGTTGCGTAACGCGGTGCCTCAAATGCCGCATCCAGCTTAAGAGTGCCCTGTGCTGCCGACTGATCGGCACTGTACTGATCGAACTGCTCCTTCAGCAGATCATTTTGGCTCTCGACGGCGTCAATGACCGTGTCCCAGACCAGCTCCTGCGCGGTGCAGCGCAGGACCCGGTGATTTATTGGAGGTGGTGTAGGGGAGTTTCTTATTGCTGATTGGTATTATATACCCAGTATCATTGCTCGTCGTTCTTGAACACCTTGTTTGAGAACCATTAATTCAGCTCTGGTGACCAGTTCATTTAGTTCACCAGTCCGTTTCATTTCCTTAATTTTGTGATCAATTGCGGGAATTAGATGCTTTTTCTTGTTGTGAATGTAGTGAAATAAATCCAAACGAGCGAGTGGTGCCCTTGTTGCAGTCACATTTTTTAATCCCATTTTTTTAATGATCATTAGGCCATCGATACGGTTGGTTAGTGCAACGTCAACAAATCCGGATTCTACCAATCTCATTATTTGCCGGGTAGTGTCGTGGTCAGTGACGTTTTTCAAACCTCGAGTGATATTATTGGTGTGTTTCACGCCTCTGACTTTGGCAATTTTGTAATTAGCTAAGTCGTCCTTAGAATTGATTTCGATTTTGCTATCGATGTGTACAAAGGCCATTGTCTCTAAATAATAGTAAGGAGTAGGGACACGGAGTGTCGTGGGGTTTTCTTCACCGTAGCTGAAGATACGCATAATTTCTCCGTCCTTCAGTCCATTTGTTGCTTCGTATTGCGCGCGTTTACCGGGTAGTGGTGTGATAGAAATATGCATACCCAGTTGCTCATAAATCTCTGGTAAAACAATTCTGCCAATTTCTTGTTCAATAAGGTAATTGATAGAAACAAAATTGTGGTTTGGATTTGCTAAGCTCGTTTGGCTTAACATCATCAGAAATAAAAAGAGCAATAGTTTTTGCATTGGGCACGAACCTCGGTGCTGAAAATTAACCGCACTTATTTAGTGGTTACTTTAAGCGGTAACACTTTGGTCGTGAATCGGAAATTAGTATGAGCTGTTTTTTAACCGCTGAGGCTGATTAGGCCTCGGCGATTAGCGTCGCCCGGCACGGGGCAGGGTACCCTTCAATGGTTGTAGAGGTATCTTCTGGATCCAGAAAATCTTTTAAAGAGTGATTTTGCATCCATTCTGTGGAGCGTTGCTCTTCAAGACTAGTAAAGTCAATATCAACGGTTCGAATGTTTTTAAAGCCCAATCTAGCTAACCAATGTTCTAGTGCCTTGGTACTGGGTAAAAACCATACGTTGCGCATTTGAGCATACCGGTCTCCAGGCACTAAAACTGTATTTTCATCGCCATCGACTACCAGTGTTTCCAAGGCGAGCTTTGCTACCAACCTCAACGAAATGGCCGAAGCCGGCAAAATTGACCCGCTGATCGGTCGCGACAGCGAGGTGGAACGGGTCATACAGGTGCTGTGCCGCCGGCGCAAAAACAACCCGCTTCTGGTGGGTGAGGCAGGCGTCGGGAAAACCGCGCTGGCCGAAGGCCTGGCCAAACGGATTGTCGAAGAAGATGTGCCGGAAGTGCTGTCCACGGCCACAATCTATGCCCTGGACCTGGGTTCGCTGATTGCCGGCACCAAATACCGTGGCGATTTCGAAAAGCGTCTGAAAGGCGTCATCGCGCAGCTCAAAAAAGAGCCTGACGCCATTTTGTTCATCGATGAAATTCATACCATCATCGGTGCCGGCGCTGCATCGGGTGGCGTCATGGACGCCTCTAACCTGATTAAGCCGGTGCTGGCCTCCGGCGATTTGCGCTGCATCGGCTCCACCACGTTTCAGGAGTTTCGTGGGGTCTTCGAAAAAGATCGGGCGTTGGCTCGGCGCTTTCAGAAGATCGATGTGGTTGAACCCTCCGTTGCCGAGACTATTGAAATTCTCGAAGGCCTGAAAAGCCGTTTCGAGGAATACCATCAGGTGGAATATACGCCGGCAGCCCTGCAGGCAGCGGCCACATTGGCGGCCAAACATATCAATGATCGTTTTCTGCCCGATAAGGCCATTGACGTCATTGACGAAGCGGGGGCCCGGCAGCGCCTGTTGCCTGAAGACCAACGGGTCAGCAGGCTGATGGAAAGCGATATTGAGGAAATCGTGGCGAAAATGGCGCGTATTCCTGCCAAACAGGTGTCCAGTTCTGATCGCGACGTGCTGAAAACCCTCGACCGCGATCTGAAGATGGTGGTGTTTGGTCAGGACGAAGCGATCGATGCCTTGGTATCGGCGATCAAGATGTCACGCTCAGGTTTGGGCGAACCGGACCGACCCATCGGCTCGTTCCTGATGTCCGGCCCCACCGGTGTGGGCAAAACCGAAGTGACGCGGCAGCTTGCCCTCATCATGGGCGTAGAACTCGTTCGCTTCGACATGTCGGAGTACATGGAGGCGCACACCGTGTCTCGCCTGGTTGGGGCGCCGCCCGGCTACGTGGGTTTTGACCAGGGTGGCCTGCTCACCGAAGCGGTGACCAAGACGCCACACTGTGTGCTGTTGCTCGATGAAATCGAAAAAGCCCATCCGGACGTGTTTAAGTTAGAAATTCAGATCAATCCTTAGAAATAGTGACCAGTGCATAGAAATCCAGGTAAAACCGCAAGAACCAAGACCAAACTCTAAAAATCATGGTCTTACTTTACAATCCAGACCAATCCGAATAAATCAAGAACAACATCTAAAAATCAAGACCAATACATACAAGTCATAACTAGACTCTAGAAATCCAGACGAATTCATAAAAATCAAGCCAAACTGAAGGAATCAAGTCCAATGTCTAAATATCAAGACCAATCCAAAGAAATCAAGTGACCAAAAGGCCAACCACTAAAACTTAAGACCAATCCAAAGAAATGAAGAGGTACTAAAGTGTGAAACATACAGAGCAATCCTTAGAAGTCATGACCTGAGCATAGATATCCACTCCAAATCATACTAAAGCAAAACGGAACTATTGGAATCGAGGTTAACCTCTAAAATTATGACCAATCCTAAGAAAGGTAGAAATTCCTGTCAAACCATAGAAATCTAGACTAAACAATACAAATCAAGCAACCAATGCAATAAATAAATAAAACAAATAAAACAAAGAAATCAAGACCACGGCCAGAAATCAAGAGATCAATACGTCGAAATTCATAATAATTCCCAAGAGATCATAACCAATACATAGAAATCCCGACGAAATCTTGAAAATAATAAGTAATGAATAGAAATCCACACGAGTTCATATAAATTTGGGTCAACCCTAAAAATAAAAATTAAACCTGGGACATCAAGACCTAGTCATAGATATCTAGAGATCAACATGTAGAAATCACGAACAATCCTTAGATCTCATGACCAGTACATAGAAATCAAGACCAAACCGTAAAAGCCAATACCAAACTTTTAAATTCATGATCAGCCTCTAAAAATCAAGCCCAATCCAAAGAAATCAAGGGAAAAATCTAAAAATCAGCACCAATATATACAAGTCATGACAGGCCCTGGAAATCCAGACGAATTCATAAAAATCAAGCCCAATCCGAAGAAATCAAGAGATCAATATGTAGAAACCCAGAGCAAGCCCATAGAAATAATGACCAGCTCATAGAAATCCAGATCAAGTTATAACCAAAACAAGCGTGTCTCCCCAGATACCCGCAGGTGACCTGTTTTAATAGCTAGAAAAGCAATATGGGTCATGTGGGTATTTCATGCAAACTCACACCGATTTTACGGATTCAGCCTTTTTCTTACATTCTAGTAGGGGTCTTCAAGAAAAACTAGCTCAGTCTCAACTCCCCCAGTTAATGCTGATGTTGATGGAAATGTTAAAAGTGTTAATGATATTAAAAAGGCTTTGATAGAAACGCGAGACTTTCCATTCAAAAATTCTCCATCCAAACAATCCGTTGTCAACTCAATAAAAAGTAGTTCGGTCTCTTCATCGCGAGCTGCTACCGAGTTAATTGTTTCTTCTGAAAAGTGTGATGACCCAGTACATTGCCAAACAAAAGACGGAAGTAATATTGGAAAGATTGTAGACAAGAAAATGAAGCGAAAAGTGGCTGTGTGTCTTTCGAACCTGGAGGTTAAGTCATTGCAAGATGAACTTGCGCTTGAACTGAAAAAAGCTGTCGAAGAGTTCGCTAAGAAAAGAAATAATGTGATCACAACGAAGCATTTGGAAAAAGATTCCGCTGTCCAATCAGCTATATCAACTATTGATAATCCAGAGATCATGAAATCGGTTTATCAATCTCAATATTTTGTTGATGTCGAGAAAAGTGACAAAAGTATTTTTAGTAGAGGCTGCTCTGAACGTTCAAGTGCTAGTAGTGTCGAGCTTCCTCTTGCTTTAATGCTTTCTAAACCAAAAGTTGAGGACACAACAACTGACACCAAAAGCAACGTGTACGATTCTGTCTATGAAGCGAGCGTCACTGAGTATGAACCAGAAAGCCCGAGAGACAGTCTCGAAAACTTTGACTTTGGGGATAAGGCTGAAAGAAATTCAATAAGCTCTTCTACTGATTCTGGTGTTCCAAGTAGTGGTGGAAGCAAGGACTCTCCAGTACCTGATGAACGTCAGATCGTCCCTATTTCCCTTACGTTTTACACTAATCCAGCACTAGAAACAGGGGCAAACAGTCCAATCCTAAGCGAAGGAACTGTAAACAGTGGATTTGAAGCTGATCGAAATTGCGACGAAGACACCGAAGAAACGTATAAACAAATTGTTATTGACGTTGCCGAAAAAGGTGAAAAGCGAATCCGCTTTGCATCTAGCATGGAGTCAATCAATTCTATTTCTACTTATAATGAGGCACATGAACCTAAAAAACAAGATTCAAATTATGTAATTAGTCTTGCTTTGTCTGCAGTGCGAATCTGGACACAAATTAAATCTTATTTAGCTCAAAGCAAAACACAAGTGGAAACAGTTATCGAAAACCCAGAAGATGAGATAAACGATTTTACACAGCCAGACCGCTACGCGTTTGACCCGCAGTTCGGTTGGGACACCGATCCCGAGAGCACCGAAGTCGTGGAGCGGCACGAGTTTGAAACCATCACGCTCGACGCGGTGATGAAGCGTGACGGCGACACCCTGCCGGCGCCGGATTATCTGTCAATCGACACCCAGGGCACGGAGCTTGAAATTCTCCAAGGGGGGCTTGAAACCCTGACCGAAAACGTGCTCGCGGTTTTTGTCGAGGTCGGTTTCGCGCCGACCTATGAAGGACAGCCGATGTTTTCAGCGCTGGAAGCGTTTTTGCGCGAGCACGGTTTCACGCTGGCGTCCTTGGAGGTTTTTCCCGCCCAGGCGCGGACGCGGGACCGAGTGCCCATCGGTTTTCGGGGAGCGGGTTTCATCGATAGTGGCGAGGCGCTGTTCCTGCGTGACCCGAGGAACGGATTGCCCGGGGTGGCGAACCGGGATCTGGCCCTTGCGAAGCTGGCGGCCATCGCGTTCATGCATGGTTTCACGCATGAGACCTTTGGCATACTCGATCAATTGGGGGATGAGCGTCTCGCCCGGCTCGTGGGCGGCGCGAATGAGAGTGTTGGATATCTCACGTTTCTCGCGGAGTTCAGGTCGATCATGAACGCTCAGGCTCGGGTCTATCCGATGCTCTATTCCCATGTGCTGGGGACCGAGCACAGCGCCGCCCGGTTCCCGGAACCGGACCTGCTGTCCCAGTACGATCCGATGCAAAGACTGTTGCGATACTATCAAGGCGCCACGCCAGGTGAGGTCAATCAAGCGCTGATGTCGCTCGGCCAGCCGAGTTTCATCGGGATCGAGGAATTGGCGAAGCGTTATGGAATGACGGATATCGCCGAGGAAATCCGCGCCGCCCGCGCCCAATAGGATATCATTTCCCAAGCCCCCCGAGATCGTGTCGGGAGAATTGGTGCCGCTCAGGCTGTCGTTTCCAGCGGTGCCCGTCGTGCCCGGCATGGAATTGCGACCTGTTAATTCAAAGGCGTCTTAATATTACGTGAAAATCATACAAAATTTAAAACATGACGGCAACAACACACACTTTCCTAAAAATTCTCATGAACTTTTCTCACCATACTCATCCGGAAAATTCTAAAAATAGAACATTCAAAATCTTAACCACTAAATGTAGAGATCTTCAGGAAAACCCACACAATATTCAAAGCCACGGCTTACGCACACGAGGAGGCGACGCGAGCATGAAACTGTTTCTTCTTTCATGAATAATGTATATTTTACAGAAACATTGGATAAGTGCTGTCTCTATGAAGATTTGATATTGCCATAAAAGTCGATCCTATAGTATAACATAAGATTCATCTCCTTGTTTGGTAAATGAATGAAAATAAGACTAAGCATGTGAATCAAAATTTTTAACGGCAAGTGAAAATAAATTTGATGATTGAAAAATATAATTCCCAGCTCTTATTGGTTTTCTTCTTAAGCCTTGCATCAAAAGCATATTTTTACTGAAACACCATCGTTATTTATTAACGTCGGGAGACAGACCTGGTCAAATATTCTTTTTGGTATTTAATTTTTTGTTCTGTATCATTATGGGCACATCGATCAAGAGCATCGATTTAGAACAATAAATATTTTTTTTATACAAATTACAGGCACTTATATCCGACCAAATACCAGAAGACCATTTTTTTTTCCAAACCGAAGACACGTTTTACTTATCAGCTCCAACGAGTCGACCATATTTTAAAGAAGGGTTGACTCTTTTTATTATTTGCGGAAAAACTGAAATGATTGAAGCCAATGTTTCATTTTGATCTGGTTCAACCATATTTGCTCCATATGTAATGGAAGTGGGATAAATTATTTGGAACTGTCTTATCATTGGATGATGCCAATTTGAAGTAAAATGATGAAATAATTTTTGACTGCTTTGATATAAGAAATTTCAATAGAAGACTAAGAAAAAACGTATGCTAAAATCATGTAACGTGGTGCTTAATTGACTACATTCCAGCTCAATATTTCATTGTTAGTTTAATACTGCCAGTCCTAGTTTTTCTAATTAAAATGGCTAGCTGCGCCGATTTTAAAATTCATAAAATGAAAGATACTTTGTGGTTCAAGGATCCAAATTCAATAATTCTTTAAAGGCGAATTGAATTACTGACCAATCATTAGGCTAATTGCTGTAAAATCGGAATTTGATCACAAGTTTTTTGAAATTTAAGGTGATTGTAAAGAAACTGGAAGTTTATGTTAATAGAATAAATTTGCCAGACAAACTTTTACCTTTTCTTTTTCAAAATAGAAATGATATAAACTGGTTTTGTCTCTAAGGATATAAAATTACTCATGTATTGAAAACTAATACCTCTTGACCAACCAAGGGCATTTATATGAACTTACTTATGATGGTGTAGGATCGGGTGATCGGGTGTGCATTAGGCATGACACAACTACAACGGGGACGCCGGAAGGGCACATGGGGGATATATAAATGACGACGGGGACACAGGGAATATTCGAAGACACGGGGACACAGGAATATTCGGGGACACAGGGAAAGGAACCAGTTCATAGGTTACTGCTAGAGACTACGCGTCAATTTTTAGACGGATTTTGAGTTCGAGTTGCCAGCATTGCCGGTTTCATTCTGGAATCCAGACCATGATTTTCCCAGAGTTTACACCTATCCAGTTTACTTTTAAGTTTTTTACTTGACTGTTACTTCAACGAGAAGCGCCCCTCTTTAATATCACCTGCAACCCTGCTTGTAGTCAGGGTTATCATTAAGTCAACTCATGAAAGGTCTACCCCGAGACCACTATGAGAAAGTGCATGCAAGGTCTCCCTTCTTGGGATAGGGAGGCAGAAAAAGGAGCTTATGACAAATCTGGTTTGGAAGGTGTTTAGGTTTGCGAACAAAAGGTGATACAAAAATAGTGCTTTTTGCAGTCCAGTTGTGGCGGAAGGAAAAGCAGTTCGTCCTCAAATGGTGTTGAAAAGGCCATGAGAAACTATCTTAAATAAGTATGAAGTCATGGGAGGGAGTAATGCGTGAAGCTATGTTGGCCTCAGGTAGCTTAGTAAGATTGTTAGTTGTCAGCAGTAGCATTACAATAAACATTGTTTTGTCGTTCAATAGCTCTTTATTTTTCAAAACTGAGGAATCGGTGTCAGTCGACTGCGCGGAAATCGCAGTTTGAACATGAAGTCATATCTGAAGAAAGTTTAGGAATTGGGTTACTGAAAATTTTTCTAAGGATTTGAGCTGGTCAACTCCGGAGAAATTTTAGTCGGAATTAGCCCGAATTTTTTAGGTGAACCCTGATTTTTTCTTCAAAAATAAAGGAATCGAAGTCATATTCTACCCCAAAGTAATTGGAGTCGGTATGTTCATGGTTTTCCAGGGAATAAAACTTTAACTTATAACCAATTTTCTGGTTTCAGCCCGGTTCCGGACGAACTACTTGTCCAGTGAGCCTTAATCGACAATCTCGTTGGCAGTTTAAAATATTTTGTTTGTCCTTTAATTTAAACCCCCTCTCCACCCTTAAATGTAGGGCTACGGAGCCAATCTATGAACAATCGCCAAGTTTTATCAAAATATCTCATTCCCTTCGAGAGTTATTTATTAACACCAAAAGCGGTAAGTCTTCAAGACTTGCTTAATTGTATAGTTTGATCGGAAAATATACTTAAGAGCATAAGGGATACTATATAGTTTAGGCGGAAGAGGCATAGCTCACAATATAGTAAAGATGCTTATGAGCACTTGAGACGTTGAGGACTTGCGCAAGTATTGCAAATTTCTACTCTCTTTGCACATGCTTTTACACTATAAAGTATTCACAAACAAATCTTGAATCTTTCCTTTACGGAAAGCACTTCACTCGTAGTTGTTGCCGTTGACCTATGTGCTGCGATATGTGCACGAAAGGTTTTTTGTTGCGGAAATCTGTTTGAAAACAGTGGACAGATTTTATGATAGGTAATCATCCTCTTTATAATTACTATTCTTAAGTCCTCTTAATTGTATAGTTTGATCGGAAAATATACTTAAGAGCATAAGGGATACTATATAGTTTAGGCGGAAGAGGCATAGCTCACAATATAGTAAAGATGCTTATGAGCACTTGAGACGTTGAGGACTTGCGCAAGTATTGCAAATTTCTACTCTCTTTGCACATGCTTTTACACTATAAAGTATTCACAAACAAATCTTGAATCTTTCCTTTACGGAAAGCACTTCACTCGTAGTTGTTGCCGTTGACCTATGTGCTGCGATATGTGCACGAAAGGTTTTTTGTTGCGGAAATCTGTTTGAAAACAGTGGACAGATTTTATGATAGGTAATCATCCTCTTTATAATTACTATTCTTAAGTCCTCTTAATTGTATAGTTTGATCGGAAAATATACTTAAGAGCATAAGGGATACTATATAGTTTAGGCGGAAGAGGCATAGTTCACAATATAGTAAAGATGCTTATGAGCACTTGAGACGTTGAGGACTTGCGCAATTATTGCAAATTTCTACTCTCTTTGCACATGCTTTTACACTATAAAGTATTCACAAACAAATCTTGAATCTTTCCTTTACGGAAAGCACTTCACTCGTAGTTGTTGCCGTTGACCTATGTGCTGCGATATGTGCACGAAAGGTTTTTTGTTGCGGAAATCTGTTTGAAAACAGTGGACAGATTTTATGATAGGTAATCATCCTCTTTATAATTACTATTCTTAAGTCCTCTTAATTGTATAGTTTGATCGGAAAATATACTTAAGAGCATAAGGGATACTATATAATTTAGGCGGAAGAGGCATAGTTCACAATATAGTAAAGATGCTTATGAGCACTTGAGACGTTGAGGACTTGCGCAATTAATCTATTAACGTCTGCAATACTTAACACACGATAGAAATCAAAGTTGCACTGAAGTTAATCTGTGCATCGTCCTACAAAACAAACGTGTTATTGACCTATGCTACATAGCTAAACAATCACGAAAGACTTGATAACTTTGCTGGCGGTATGCCGAATGAAATAAAATTACCTGGTAACTGCAAAGAACAGTGTAGCCCAGCAGTAAAACGCTCACTGTACCGCTCGGTTAAAATATCCGTGTCTGAGAGACAACCTAAAATTCGCAGGGAGTAATCACATCTGTTCAAAACGGAAGCTGGTCCTTCTTGTAATCATACACCAACACTTGACATAAACTTGTCTCTCGCAAGTTATTGCAGAACTATTAGTCATCTACAAACCTATTTCACGTTAACTTTGAATTAGGACCATGATTAACCGAGTAGCTGAGATAGAAACGCTATCCTGTCCACTTCAATTTGATGTTGATTTACTGCTTCGCCTAAAAGGACTCAACTTCAATGCGCTGACAGCTTCGCACAGCGGATTTATGCGCGCTGCCTTTCTTCTACGAACAATTAAGCGTGTTCTCACCGCTCTCCTTTTGTTCCACATGCCAAAGTCAAAAGTCAAAACGAGGCAATAATGTCGGCTCCCAATACTGCAATTTTAACGACTTTTACGGGCTTTTACAGAAAATACGGACAACATAAGACAGAAAGAATCGACGGAGGCATATCAGTTAAGTATGATGAACAAAATATCAAAAAATTTCTGACCACTGGAGGTACACTTTAATGATGACCTCTTTAAATGTGAGACGCTTTCTATTCAAAGAAGTTCCTACGAAGTAGTGTAATGTTGAAAAATCTAACCTATGAAAGTCAAATGTTGATACAAGGATGAAGTATTGGATTATTTCGCACTTCGTATTCTCTAATCAATTGTCTTAGAGCATCTACAAAATTGATATATTTTTGCAACCCGCTCTAACACCTACTCTTGAGGTGGCTAGTAAAAAATCATGTACAACACAATTTCTATACGACACGATGCAATCCTACTTCTTGTCTACACATAAAAACCCAATTAATTCGTACCAACTTTATTTAAGTACTCTACCGTTGTAGTATCATCTAAATTGCACCGCGTGCTTGTTAATGTACAACCCAGTTATAAAAATGCATCTGTTAGCTAATCCTGGACTACCGAAATCGACTTTAAAAAGATGTATTAGATTGGAGTTCGATATTAACAAGGGAACATATAAAGAGCTTTGCTGTTTGTTAACTAATCGCTATTCTGATGAAATTATCGAGAAAAGACGACTTGATACCGTCAACTTGAAATTAAAGGAGTGCCAGGACTTGAATAATTACAAGTCGAAATTAGCAGATGGACTGCAGCTATTCTTTAGTGCAAAAGACAGTAAATTCAGAAAATACATTCTCGAGACATTATTTCTGAATGGACCTCCGGAAGAACTAAGAAGAGAAGTGCTTTTACGTGAATACGAAGATTTTTCTTCTCTTGTTTTCCATGTAAATAATACGGAAAAACCGAAACACGACTATACGGATGTTAAATGTTACGCTTGTCTTAGCTTGGGGCACACGTCTAAGTGGTCAAATTGCCCAGCTCGTGGTAACTCTTGTAAAGCGTGTAAGAAACAAGGCCGTTTTCAAGGCAGTAAATATTGTAAAGCGGGGCGGAAAAAGGCAGCTAGCTCAGAATCAGATAGTAAGGTATTGGTCTTGTCAGATATAGCTAAGAAGACAGGAATTATGTTAGATCTTAGCGTAGAAGGCCACACAGTTAAATTTATGCTGGATAGTGGATCTAGCCGTTCATTGTTAAGTAGAACGTAATTTAAGAAGTTGAATTCTAGTGCAGAGATAGGCTTAGTAAGTAGTGATGTAAATCTCACCGATTAAGGGGGAAATAGAGTAACGGTGGATGGAGCCGTAGAGTTGTTCGTAGAATTTAATGGTATTCGAAGTAAGCAGAATTTTCTTATTGTAGAAAATAGCGTCAACTTAATCGGTAGAGACGCATTTAGTAACCTTAATGTAGGAATTACGGTCGGAGAAGAAGTAGTTAGTCTCGTAGAGCAGACACTGGAAACTACTCCAGATGTTCGGGGTAGCGCACAAAATGGGGTGGAGCAGAAGGCAACTAACCCCGCAGTAAGTAAATTGTTATCGAAATTTGCTAACGTATTTGAGGGGCTAGGTCGTGCCAAAGGTTACAAGCATCGGATCGTAACAAAAGAAGGGGCGACACCATATTGTGCAAACAGCCGACTTGTTCCAGAAGCATTAAGAACAGAAATTAAGGATGAACTGATAGGCTATTAGAAGCTGATATCATTTAACCTGCTGAAGCAAATGAATGGAGCTCCCCAATAGTGGTGTGTCGAAGGAAAAATGGGAAGATCCGTATTGTAACGGATGGTAAACACACACCAATTCCAGCTCGAGCTGAAACTCATCTCGAGCCAAGATTTCGTCTCGAGCTCATGTAAACAGGGTCCTAAAATTGAGTGCTATGTTGTTAGCTGCACAGTACACCTCACAGATCCATTGGAGCCTTGTGAAAGATTTTCCCTCCATTTTTGGTCAGACTCAGAAATCGCCGTTTATTGGTTGTCATCTAACAAAGCCTTAAAGCCCTATGTTAAGAATAGAGTCGAAGCAATCAAGGCCTTGTACGAACCCTCTCTTTCGCACCATGTGCCTACTGGTGACAATCCAGCGGATTTGGTATCTCGTGGTTGTTCTGCTACCAAACTGTCTCAGTCTACTCTATGGCAACAGGGCCCATTATGGTTATGTAACCCTTCATTTTGGCCAACGTTGCAAGCTGACCTACAACTAAACAAAGTTCACTCCTCCATTGCTGCTGAAGAACTTGATGTCACTTCTTCTCATGCTGTTACGCCACATTTATCAGCCATGATTGACATTGATCACTTCCATTCACATAAACAGTTATTGCGTACTACAGCCTACGTACTCCGTTTTGCACATTTGTGCCCAAAAGGGCCCCCTAACTGTTCAGGAAATTGAACACACCCAAAATCTTTGGTTCCGTCACATTCAAACTTGCCATTTTCCATCTGTGTTTTAATATTTGTCTTTGAGTTCTGAGGAACGTCCCCACTTAAATCAACGAAAGCCAGTAATTGCCGTCAACGCAACCTTGCTCTTGGTGAAGATGACGTCATTTACATGCACGGCTGTGTACGATCTGGTCCCCTTATACTCTTACCAAGTCACTCATCCTTCACTAACTTAGTGATTCTTCATACTCATCTCAAAATGAAACGCATTGGAGTTGGTGGAACTACCGTCGCCATCCGTCAACGTTTTTGGATTCCCTCAGTTCGATCAAATGTCAAACGACTCCTTCATTGCTGTGTCACCTGCAAACGGATTACAGGTCGCCCATATCTATTACCACCGAGTCCAGCACTTCCAGAATACCGCTTAGATGTTCATTCTCACCCATTCAGCAATATTGGTATAGATTTTACTGGATCCCTCCTAGTGAAACAGCCCCAAGGGGAATCAAAGAAAGTGAACGTTTGTCTGTTCACGTGCTTAACTACACGAGGTGTCAGTTTAGAGATAGTAGAAGATCTTACTGCAGATTCCTTTCTCCAAGCTTTCAAGATTATCTCCTTCCTCCGTGTAAGAATATCTCAAGATTATCTCCTTCCTCCGTGTAAGAATATCTCAAGATTATCTCCTTCCTCCATGTAAGAATATCTCAAGATTATCTCCTTCCTCCGTGTAAGAATATCTCAAGATTATCTCCTTCCTCCGTGTAAGAATATCTCAAGATTATATCCTTTCTCCGTGTAAGAATGTCTCAAGATTAGTTGGTTTGTTTTTCGTTGCCATATCCTAACATAAGGTACGTGCACATTCTGACCAACTTTACATTTTGGTTCTTTGTCTTCATTATTCGCTAGAGTATTCTACCTCGTAATTTCTGTGAATTCTACTTTTCTATCGTGTCATTCTGAGTCTTATGCGACAGCATTTCCTAACTTAGACTAACCAAATGCACCAATTTACGTTGTCCGCAAACCATCATATTTGGAGGATACTGACAAAACCGAATGGATTCTAGACAGGAAACTTAGGAAATCGACACTTATGTCGTGGAACTAAAATAGGGTTTTAAAGTAAAGGACAACGAGAACTTTAGAAAAGTGAGATAGATGCAGACGAGGCACTTCGTGACTTTTTATCTTTCAAATACTTGAAAACCCTGTGGCAGCATTATCTCATGGAGTGCAGAAAGAACCATCGACTGAGCTCTTCTTAGGAATGTCGAACATCGCATCGTTGACAGAAACATATTAAGATGGAAAATTAACTAGCTCAGAACCTGTTAAGAAATCTCATCTGGCCAAAGACGTCGACAAAGGATGATATAAGGGTTACCTTCTTTACTAGGCTGCCTAGTTGGAACAGTCTGGCGTGCCAGGTCCAGTATTTACATAGGCCTTTGCCATTAGCCAGTTCCTACTCCATGTGTTCTTGCAAAGGATGATTCTCATACTCGCGAATCGGAGCCTTTGGTTTGTCACGTGTGCCCGGGGTAGTGCGATAGTGCTAGTTGATAACACCAAACAACACAAGAGTTCGTTAAATAACACCTTCTTAAAGCGAGACAAAACATATAAAATTACAAGCAAAAAAATTAACATTTAACAACAAATTACAAACTGATCGTATAAAGAATGCTCAAGGTAGTTCGTTTATTCACTTGCTCATCAACGTCTGGGCTTTGGACTACTGTGGCTGTGGACTACTGTGGCTGTGGACTACTGTGGCTGTGGACTACTGTGGCTGTGGACTACTGTGGCTGTGGACTCGAGTAAGTAGGCCTACTACATTGCTTTAAAAACCGTTTCAGAACTGATGCAGGTGCATAAATCAAATGTCATATGAACAGACAACTACACAAACATTTTATCTAAAATCAAACGCACCATATTGTACCAGACAGTTTGTACAGAGCTACCTACACAAGGCCCGGTGATCGCTATGGCCAAAATCGCAATAAGCGCTGTTGGCTCGAAACAGAGATAAAATTTACACGTCCTTACCCGCCAAAACGTTTTTCGGTCTCCATGTCCCTTTTTGTGCCATCCTCATTCTTCAAAAGCCAGAAAACTGCATTATTTGAGAAATCAGCCATGTGGCCTCTGCAGCTCTAAGATGCCATCTTCCATCTTTTGGCCAAGTTGTTCCCAAAGTTGCTCACGAATTCGGTTTTGAATCGATTTTTCCCAACAACTTGGAACAACTTGAGGTCTGCAAGATCGAGACCAAATCAGCTCAGCCTCACCAGATGACCGATTCTTTCTGACCAGCTCGAGGCCAAGTTGGGATCAACTTCACCAAGTTGTTGGGTAGTACACACGAACAACTTGGTCCAAAATTCCAAGTTGTTATCAAGTTGGCCAACTAAGTTGTCGGGAAAAGTTGTTCGTGTGTGCCTAACTTTAGTGTTTGTTTTTCTTTCTTTACATCAAAACATACAAACAGTGCCTAGATGAAACTAAGTTCCCCTCTAGGAAACTTTTAATGTTGAGAAGGAGGATAGTCAATCATGATGATGATGATGATGATGATGATGATGATGATAATGATGGTATTGATGGTAATGATGATAATGATGGTGATAATTATAGTGATATAAAATAATGATGATAATGATGATGATGATGGTGATGTTGGTAATGATGACAATAGTGATATATATATAATAATGATGATGATGATGATAGTGGTGGTGGTGGTGATAGTGTTGATAAGGATGATTGTTGACGAAGAGGATAAAAACCATTATGATGGTAAAGATGAAAACAATGAAGATGTGGAGGCATAGGGGGAGGAGGAAGTCAATCATGACAGTGGCAATAATGATAATGACTGTGATAATGGTAATGGTTGATGAAGATCGTGACAATGACAGTGCTAAAAACAAAAGTGGTCTGTGTGTTTTTCGGATCTTGCAAAGGCATTTAATAGAGTGCTTTTGCAAGTCATGGAATAGGTAATGCATAAAAGATTGGTTGCTGAAAGAAAATAGTAATTTTCTTTTATTCAAAATTATATCTTGTGCAATAAGAACAACCTATTTTCTTTTTTGTAAGAGAAATGATTGTCCCAATTCCGAACTTCTTGTATGGTAGTTGTAAAGGAAATCCTACATCGTACATTTAACCGTTATGACTGACTTTAAAGCGAGTAATGGTTGCATTATTAGTAATGAAATAAATACATGAAGTTTAAAAAAAATATTATTAAAAATAATATAATTATGATATTAAGTGCATATATGTAATCAGGGACATTTTTATGGAAAGTAATAGAGAAAACTTTGCCTGTAAACTCTGTCAAGGAGAAATCTATGAACTGGAGTTAACAAAGAAAGCAAATGGACAAGAATAGAGCGTACCACCCCTAGGGCTTCCTGGGACGTAGACCCTATTTATAAAGGAGTTTCTCAGGGAACACTAAAAAAATGGATTTTCCATATGTTGACAGTAAAATTTTGTATAGAAACAGGAACACGTGCCGCAATGTTTTGAATAATCGCATAGGGTGTTGACATTGGCAAGAGCAATCTCTTCCAAAGCGAACATCCAAATGGCAGTTTTGATGCCTGAGTTGGAATCTTAAAATGCAAAAACAAGCTCAGACAACTGGCATTCAAAGAGCTCGCAATAAATGAACTGGCTCGCTTCACGTTGCCAGTCGGTATCCTTGATATTAAACACATATTTTCCCTGGTTACAGACGCGAAAACAAAAATTCTAAACAGATTCGCTACTGACTTGCTTAACACGACAATGCGCATCCGTGACAAGATTTCGATTAAAAGGCAAGTACCCTGACAATGTGATAGCTACTAAATAAATGCTGAAATTCCAAAATCTACCTAGAGTTGAACAAGTGACAATAGCAGGTTAAGACACGCAGCAATATCGAGAAGAAAATTGACTTTTACATTCAGGGTGACGATAGTTCAGAAATGTGTCTATTTGGCAATGCTTTGGTCTTTTCTATCAACATATTGAGAATCTAGGTGTTTTTTCGGCTTCTTTTCTTCGAAGGCCTTTGAATGTTTTCATCTTCTATGTGGCATTACGCACGCGCAGCTGTCTACCAATCATACCCGTGACACCAGGATGTAGCAACTGAAAGCATTTTAGCTAGCGCTATCTTTTACATGTCATGTGCTACGCATCACATATGACATAAGATATTCCTTTACTTTTTCTATGCAAACTGCAAACCATCTCACCTTTTTCAAATAGCAAATAACGTATTTCTCACAAAACCACCCCAATTACCCCTACAAGATCTAAATAAACGTTTTAATGTGAGTTCAAACGCTCTATTATATCAGCTCCAGCTTATCATCATGTATCATTTAAGCCGCGTTAAAACAAATTCACTACTGACTCAAATTTCTCACAAATAGTATGTCGATGTAATTACGCATTTGTCTTGCATGTAGATGCTTTCGAACGTTGTATTTTACTCATTAAATTAAACCTAGATAAGGCATTATTAGTTGGTTGACAAGAAGCAATAGCAATGATTGTAATTTTAAGTATTGTGAATTTACAAGTTGGGTAATTCATTGACCATTTTCTCCTACCATTCTGCTTTTGGAGGGTTTTAGGAGTCCCCTACGTAAATTCACAACCATACATTCCTTTGTCGAAAAATAGTGCAAACTTTTGTAGGGAACTATCGCTTAGTAGTAAAATGGTAAAGAAAGTCTTTTTTGAATAACCAGGCGGTGGGCTTTAAATGTACGATCGGCAAACATGTTTCAGGGAAATCTTGTATAATTGTCAATTTCGACCTTTTATTAAGCATTTT
Organism: Alatinidae sp. Z8VKAUB7J3; assembly: GCA_010016025.2. Taxonomy (NCBI): domain Eukaryota; kingdom Metazoa; phylum Cnidaria; class Cubozoa; order Carybdeida; family Alatinidae; species Alatinidae sp. Z8VKAUB7J3. The sequence goes on from JAAAKM020073195.1 coordinate 104,647,986, forward strand.
TCTTCAAATGCACTTAAATTAATTTCGAAAAGAATACTAGAGAAATAGAAAACATGTCACCACCGGGAATCAAACCCTAGACTCACGTTTTCGCGGCGTGCGCTCTACCACCGACCGACCGAGCTTGGTGGTTCAAAAACAAGCAGACATTTATTTGGCCAGGACTAATGGGAAAATTTGGACAGGTCTTTTTTAGTTTCAGAATCAGTATAAAATTGCGGTTTGAATGATATAAAACTCATTTCTACGTTGTTCAGTTTAAGGCAAAACCCTCAATCAACCGCCCTAGCGAGCCAGCATAGATAACTAATACAAAGCTTATGTATCTCGTCTTCTCAACAAATGTTGAAGCCCCCCCCCCCTTTTTTTTTAACTTTCAAACGTGTGAAGGGGATAGTAGCAAGCAGTGGGAAATACGATAAAAAGGTCGAAAAATGAAACAATATCATTTCATTCATTAAAATAAGCATACATATTATTGTAGTCGCGAAGCAAAACAGTATTGACGCACTTTACATGCACCATTCATGAGGAGGGTAAACAATTGTTTCATCTTGTGGATGACAGCGTATATAAAGGTCGGCAGTGGGTTGTTCCAAAAGATCTTTTTAAATTTAATATTTCTAGTTTCTTAGTTCATCCAAATGACAAAGATCTTTGCATTTAATCAGCAGCAAAAAGATCAGGCCCTTGCATTTCATTTCCCAAAACCATAGGTAATGCGCAAACGCTTCCTCCTATTTCGACTATACAATCTAGTTTCGCGGTTCATCCAAGTCACAAAGATCTTTGCATTTGATCAGCCACATTTCAAGGTTTTGAAAGAAAACTGTTTAGTCTATTTTGAAACCGCAGGTCCGTCCGCTCAAAATGATGATACCCTTGCATTTCATTCTCAAAACCATAGGTAATGCACAAACGCTTCCTCTTATTTGGATTATAAAATCTAGTTTCTTAGTTCATCCAAATGAAAAAGACCTTTACATTTGATCAGTCATTTTTCCAGCTATTGCAAAAAAAAGAAGCGTTTAGCCTATTTTGAAACCGCGCCTCCGTCCGCACAAATTCATGAGATCCTTGCATTGTATCCGCAAAATCATAGATAATGCGCAAACGCTGCCTCCTATCTGGATTATAAAATCTAGTTTCGCAGTTCATCCAAATGACAAAGACCTTTACATTTGATCAGCCGGGGAAAGATCAGGCCCTTGAACTTCATTTCCCAAAACCATAGGTAATGCGCAAACGCTTCCTCCTATTTGGATTATAAAATCTAGTTTCGTAGTTCATCCAAATGACAAAGACCTTTGCATTTGATCAGCCACATTTCCAGGTATTGAAAGAAAAGTGTTTAGTCTATTTTAAAACTGCCAGTCTCTCCGCTTAAAATGATGATACCTTTGCATTTTATTTGCAAAATCATAAGTAATGCGTAAACGCTTCCTCCTATTTGGATTATAAAATCTAGTTTCTTAGTTCATCCAAATGACAAAGATCTTTGCATTTAATCAGCAGCAAAAAGATCAGGCCCATGAATTTCATTTCCCAAAACCATAGGTAATGCGCAAACGCTTCCTCTTACTTGGATTATAAAATCTAGTTTCGTAGTTCATCCAAATGACAAAGATCTTTGCATTTAATCAGCAGCAAAAAGATCAGGCCCTTGCATTTCCTTTCCCAAAACCATAGGTAATGCGCAAACGCTTCCTCTTATTTGGATTATAAAATCTAGTTTCTTAGTTCATCCAAATGACAAAGATCCTTGCATTTGATCAGCCACATTTCAAGCTTTTGCAAGAAAACTGTTTAGTCTATTTTGAAACCGCAGGTCCGTCCGCTCAACAAATAAAAGATTGAACAATGGTCAAGACAAACAGCTGACACAACTAAAGAAAAGTGGTTTCTGTGATGACTTAGATAAACTAATTTCAAAGACAGGTCTGACCTAGTATTTGACCAAGTGAAATCACTTAATGGGCTCAAAAGGACAAGCAGACATGATGAGAGAATCTTGAGTCAAACAGGTGAACTGCTGACAGAGCTTGAAGATATCAGAGAGAGACAGAGAATATGCATTGAACAACTTTAGCATGCAGAATGTGACAAGCCAGAAAGTATAAACCTTGAAAAAGAGTAGAGGTAGAGGTCTACAGAGATCACCCATTCTGATAGCAGAAGTAGAGTCAGCAATTCAATAGCTGAAGAATGGCAAAGATGCAGGGACAGACGATATCCCTGAAGAATTCCTTAAGAAACTAGGTCCAAAGGCAACAACGGTGCTTACTGAAATGTGTCTGAAGATTTACACCACGGGTGAATAGCCACAGGATTTTGTCCGATGAGTATTTCTGCTACTAATAAAAGTAACGAACACTGTGAAATGCGAGGAACACAGAACGATTATTTTCGTAGTCCAAAAACAATCCTGCGAGTTTGAAGAGACGCATTGAATCTAACGCATGATGCTAGATTGGTTGGGACCAGTTTCGTTTCTGTCGAGGAAGAGGAGCAAGAAAAGCATTAGCCATATTGAAACTGCTCGGGGAAAGAAGTATTGAATGCAGTATGGATGTATATTTATGTTTCGTAGATTATGAGAAGGGTATCGACCGGGTAATTGGAAGAAACTGATTGAAATTCTATAAATGATTGGTACTGATTGGCGAGGTCAAAGATTGATTGCAAATTTGTACATGAAACAAGAAGCAACAGTGAGAATTGCAGGAGGTGAATCAGACCCAGCAAAGATATGAAGAGGAGTGACACAGGGATGCCCTCTCTCGTCTGTTTTGTTTAACGTATATATTGAAGCACTGGTAGAGGAGGCACTAGAAACGGTACAGACTGCAAGAATAGTAGGTGGGGTACATATAAGGGTAGTGAGATTTGGAGATGATCAAGCTATGATCGACAAACTGAAGAGGGGTTGCATATAATGATGAACGAACTTAATAAAGTGTGTATGAGGAATGCTTAAGATAAGCTGGGTGGAGAGAAAATCAAATACAGAAATCTTACAAAAGGTTGGCAAAGGCAGGTGTATTCTGTCAACAATAACTCACTCACTCACTCACTCACTCACTCACTCACTCACTCACTCACTCACTCACTCACTCACTCACTCACTCACTCCACCACTCACTCGTCTATTACCTTATTCTTTCGTTCAGTCATTCAGTTATTCTTTTATTTAATTATCATTTGTCAATCTTTTACATACTTATTAACCCATGAACGCAGGATAGCACTTCCATACCGATCCAGGTATGAACGGACTTTCTCGCGGGTTCACACTCACACTAACGGCCACTCGCACATACGTTCACTTGCGCTATCGCAACACGTAGGACATTAGACAATTTAGAAAATAACATAGTTACCGATTTACGATACGGTACATACGCAAGTAACAAACAGGATAGTCGGTCGTTCACTTATTTCCTGATTTCTCTTTATATTAAATAAGTTGTGGCTTTGATTCCGTGCAAATTTCAATCCCTTTAGTGCTGCACGATTAACAATTTCACTCGAATGTAATACGGCGGTAATTTTTATACACGCGTGGTTTTAAATAGACTTAAAGACTTTAATAAGATCAGACCTGTCAACTTGTTTACGTCTTGAAATGGTACTAGCCGTTTGTTCCAAGTGAACCCATCTTGCAATGAAGACAGGAATCGTAATCTTTTTATTATGGCACATTTACCTCATCGTCTGTAGTTTTCACATGAAGTATTATGTAATCACTAGCTTGTTTCACTCTTTCTTTCGAAGAACGTTCGCAGAGTGTCGCTTGTTACATTCAACTCGGCTGCACATAACAAACCGATCTTTATTCGAGATTTATTAGGGGACATATTACCACATTTATACAATGAGACCAAAGTAAGGGTAAGTGGAAGGTTTGGTATAAATATATGATTATGATAGCCCTGTTATTCCCTTTGAAAACCTTTGTTATTACCTCAAAGACAGCCTTTGCTTCAATTGCCCCTCGTGTCCTTAAAGCAGTATTTGTAGGTTAACAGGATAAAGAACAGTGCGTAGAGGTGACCGGAGCTTCCGAACCAGGTTAGTGCAGGGGGGCAGGGGCATGCTCCCTTTCAATTTTTGCATGAAACTGATGCATTTAACAACTGTCGAGGGGTCTGTTTCAAACAGTAGGTGATAGACCGATAGACAATTTCATTTCCATTTCATCATCATCGGATCGACCTCGGTCGGATTGCCATGACACAATCTCTCCATTGTTCCCTATCAGCCATGGCCGCGGTCATCATCATCATCATCATCATCATCATCATCATCATCATCCTCATGACCATAGCTCCTGTGCAGGCCGTTGGAGCACTCACACATGAACATCTGTCTTCCATCTCATTCTGTCTTGAGTTCTTCTCAGTGCTTCCGTTAAGCTGAGACCAGGTCATTGCTTGATATCGTCGCTCCACATTCTAAGGGGCCTTTCGTCTTTCCTGCTTCCCTCTACTTGCCCGTGCATAATAGAATTAGAGATGGTTTGCATTTTCTTTGTAACATATCCAAACCATTTAAACTTCCGAGTTTTTGCAATGTCCAAAAGCCTGTCGATTGTGGCGTATTCTCGAGTTGTAAGGTAGCCATATCTTTATGTCATATTTGTATCGTAAT